>CAXIVR010000009.1:53607999-54816333 GCA_964035755.1 Teleogryllus oceanicus | reverse complement strand
AAGCCTTATTAGGTTGTTTTATGTATGTATTGCCCAATGGTATCGACAATATATAATGCTTGGGAAATTTGGGTACGTTGTTTCTGCATTAGATCACAGATAAATGGGCAATGCAATGGTAGTATAGCTCAATACATAGGTTTTTCTTTTATAAAAAAATGTTCACTAACTTTCCACAATAAATATATACTCCTTAGTAGTCCTTGTTGATTTTAAGCTTTCATATCTTGCCTGTTTATTATCCTCCCATTTGACTGTTTTGAAATTTGAAAAATGACTGTTATGAATGAAAGAAGAAAGAACAATGTTTTAAACTTCCAAGTAATATTCGTAATTTGTATTGGGATATGTAGTGCTTTTCTAAACTAACTGCATATCTGGAAGAGCATCAAATGCGATGTGGTTTGATTGACATATTGCTGGATGTATAAGCATATTTTATTAGAACCTGTGCCCCTGTCTTCAATCTAGAGGAAGCAATTCCTGTATGTTCTTAACCCATTAAGGACTACCGTTACCATATGGTCACGAGTACAACAATGATCTAAATGTGTTTTAAAAAGCTGTAAATAATGTCTTCCGGTTAGAGAATGCTACAATCTTATCTTCAATGATCTGTTCTACTTTCTCGTTGTTGGATGTGTGCCCATGGATCTTACGCCAACTTTTGTTGACAGAGAAATTCATACCTTCAGAAATCAGCATATTGGATCAAGTAATGCTTTTTAGTTTTGATAGTTTTGTTTTCAATTCTTTCATATAGTCTATGCTTAAAAGTACAGTTAAGTAATATAACTAATGTAAAAATAACAAAAACTGCTTACGTCATGGGTATGATTTTAATCTTGCGTGATCATATGGTTGCGCTAGGACTTGAGATATAAACAATTTTAGAGTGAGGATATGAAGGAAATGGAATGATGAGACAAAAAAGGATTCCAAAACATTGCCCTATATTACATAAAGAAGGATGCGAAAATAAAGTCTTTACTGATTCCAAAATAAACAGAGATGATAGATTGATTTTGGTAGCCTGGAAAGATAATTCTATGGTGTACGCTGTGTGAATATGCTATGGGATACAGTCTTCAGACAATGTCAAATGATAGTGCCGCAGAAAAGAAAATTATAACAATAACCAGACTAAACATCATATGTGCATATAATAAATATATGCGAGGTGCCGATAGAATGGAAGACGATATCTTGCTACAGAATCAACCTGAGGAAGAAACTATTAGTCTTTTTTTTACCCCGCTCTTAGATGCTGCAATGCACAGTGCATTGATATTGTGCAAAATATCGTTAGGGCCATCAATATCAAATCTTCACTGCAGTAGACATTACTTATCTAACTAAATATGCAGTTTCCATCGGAGGTTCTGAAAGACCCTCAACTGTTCTAAGAATTGTGACACTTGATAGAATGTCCGATGATATCAAATATAACGGATGAAATCATTTGTGACGAATTCAACCTGTACTGAATTAGAAAAGACGCAGATGTGTTGGAGAAGGTTTTTCAAGTGTTGGTATTCTAAATGTAAAGTAGGGTTGTATGTTCAGTGATTTGTAATTTTTCATACATATTACAATGTGTCTTATTTGTTCTCATAAAAGGACTAGCATGACCACATGGTCAAACTCAATTTTTCTCAATAAAATTTTTAAAAAATTGATTTTAAAGAGAATTTTATTGATTCTTATCCCTTTAAATGTTATTTGTAAACTAAATTTAAACAAATTATGCATTTATAAAATTCCGTCCTTAACAGGCTAATATTTTTAATGGTGTTCCCAAAATAATGGACAGTATACATAATTCAACTAGAGGTGCTACAGAATCTTTCTCATAGTAAGTAGTAGACTTTCTCATAGTAAATAGTAGACTTTCTCATAGTAAAGTTTTCTAATTTCGTTGGTGTGGACTGGTACTCTACACTCTTACCCCTCCTTCTTGCCTGCTGTCATCTATTGCTGACCAAATTACATTTTTTTGAAATTTTCTCAACTTTTAGGTTTTCAAACAGTAGAACCCAAATATTAATTTAAGAATATTAAAGAAGGCTAAAACCTCGTCCTAAAAGGCAATTTTCATTGAAACATTTGGAGCCATTTTTAAGAAAATGGCGTTTAGCATTACTGTAAATGGAAAATTTGAAGCTCTTTTTCATGGGAATATATATTGAGTTTTCGAAAAACTTCATTTGAAGTCACTTGAAACACTTTCACTCACAAATGCAATAATGTATACAAATCCATTCAAATGTGCATATTAATGGCTAGAGATATCCAAAAAATATACATTTGTGTAGTTTTTTAGAAAACAAAAGAGTACACCAAAATGAACTTTGTGTCATATTAAACAGTGCCATTACCATTATCCCTTGCACAAGTTTGAAGACAAAATTTGGAGCAATTTTTTTTGAAAATGGTATTTGAGCGTTTCTGAAAATGCAGGGTTTTGAGATTATTTGAGCAGAGAACTGTTGAGTCATCAAGAAACTTTATTTGACATTATTTAAAGCACATATACTCATAATACTGTGAAGAAGTTGCCTCTAAAGTAAGTATTACCAACATGAGAAACAAGTCAAAAAAATTAGTTTTGTAATTCTTGAAAACACTAAAGAATAGAGCTATACATTTATGTCATCATATAGCATTCGTTTGACACTAACCCTACCAACAATTTAAAGAGAAAATGTGGAGCCATTTTTGAGAAAATTTTGAAAATGTCCAGGGGGCTTCATGTAAAGTACCCCCAAATATTAAAGAATGTTTTCAAAATCTCAAAGCTTCAACTAGAGCCAGAACAACACGGCTTTCTTCAATTTGGAAAAGATTAAACACATGGTTTAGGTGTTAGCAGTTTTCACAGATGGACGGACGTTTTGAAAAAACAAAAAACTTTTCGGTATTAGGGAATCCCAAAATGTGTATTTCCGTTAAACTCTCAAAATCAATTTTCTGCAGCATTACATAACTTTCTCTAAACTACCTATATTACTCCGCATAAATGTATGTACGTGAGAAAGTAAAAATTACAGTTTTATCAACAACCACTTAATCAGGCTTAATAGTACACAAAAGCTCTCTTTCACTCATGTTAATTTGGCTGAACATTTCACCAATTATCTCGGAACCTATTCAACCTAGTGTTGGAAAATTTTAAGAGCAGCTTGGTGGAAATTTTTTAAGAAAATAGATGCAGATCTACATCTTTTGATAAGTATTTGTAATTTACAGCATCTATGAAGTCAAAGGAAAAATGTTTACATTAATTTTTCTGCACTTTTATTCTAGTATGAAGTATGAAACTAAGTTGATTGGTTGGTTAGTGATTCCGGGTGCATCTACTACTAAGGTCATTAGTCCTGTAAGTGTAGAGCATGCTGTTATCACATGGCATCTTTCCCTGCTAGATGGCGAGATCTGGCTTGCAGGGTTTTCCTCAGCCAGGTATCTCCCTACCCGCAGGGCACTACCCTAGCCAGGACAATTTTTAAGCTTCCAGCATATGTGGTTGTGTAATGCATGTAGATGAGGGTGAAAGTATGGGTTAGGACGAAGAAGAAGGAAAGATCGCACCCATTTGTTATGTTACTTCTCCATGATTTGCCTGGTGATGATCAGAGAAAATATGGAAATCAGTGGTTAGAATTCTCCTTCACCCAGTGGCTGAATTCAACCTAAGTAGCTAGAGTCAAAAATCCTGCTTCTGTATGAACTGGCTTCCTAGGACCTCCTGGTCAAGAGCATTGAGATGTCATCACATGAGCCCCTAAGCCTGTAAGGAACTACTCATTTTGGTAACAATGGTCTTTTATTGAAATTTTTATTCAAAATTGTGTAAATAATAAGCAATTATTTATCTTCTGACCAAATTTATTACATGTCTATGAATGGTGGGATGGCATGGTGTCAACCCAGCACATTTATGTCTTGTTGAGGGATTACAGCACAAATTATTACAAGCTCCAGTCCAAAAATAGCTGATGCGTGTGCTAGCTTGATATCATTCACTTGGTTTTTAGTTGGTTGGCAATTAATTCAAGATTATTAGACAGTTTTTATTCAGTTGTGCCTTTGTTGCTGTTCTGGCTTGACATAACTCAGTGACATACTATTACATTTCTTACAGCCATATGTTCTGCAGATTCATACGCAACATCAGTAGCCTAACAGAAAACACATGAAATTTATAATTTCATTTACCTTCAAGGTGTGATCCTGACTGCCTGTTAGGACTCGGCCTCCTTCTGAATCCAGGACAGTGATTGGCTGTTGATGGGCTTTAGTAGTATTCAAGTGAATGCACCGAATATCTTGTTCTGCACCATGCTGTGCTGCCCAAGAATTCCAATCGCTCAAGGCTCCTGCACTATTTGTGCGTACATGTGCTGAAAAATAACGAAGGAAAATTATGGCCACAAACATCAATAAAATAAATGTGTTGTTCAAATGTCTGCTTGAAATGAGATATGGATATTTCACTAACTTCTTCTATATGTGAAGCCCCAATCAGTTGGTTGACCTTGACTGAAGCTTTCAAGTTCAAAGAAATCTACAGCCCCACTCAGCTTAGCTGCTACCACTCTGTTCCCAATTATTTTTACAGCAGTAATTCCAATACCAGTTCCATCTTCAAAAAGGCACTGTCAAACAGATAATGATAGCCTTCTTAAGCATTATGTATACTACTTAACTAGGCATTACAGACTGTTAACAGAGTAGTAACTTACACTTTCAAACACTATGTTTACTGTAGGAAAATGTAGCAATGCTGAATAGCACATACTTTCTCACATACTTCGTAATGGCTGCAAAATATTATACTACTACATGAACCTACAAAAATGTTTTCAAGTAGTCAAAATGTTTTTGAGATGACACCTGTGACATTCTTTGAAGTGTCCCTTTTAGAAAAAAAATTTTTTTTTAAAACAGAAATTACATGAAAACTACCCATTTTTTCAAAAAATTGTAAATGACCTTTCTTAGAGAGCTTATTTTTTTTAACTTTGTTCAAAGCTAAAATTTCTATCTTCAATATTGTAGTTTTGAAATGTTAACTTTTTGCAATTCGAAAATACGAAGAGTTCACCAGAAACAAAACTAGCACCAATTTTTTTTACTGTCGTTTGATAGATACAGGAGATTATTTCAAGAAAAAATTTGAAATTTTGCACTAGTCAAAAAATCAGGAGTTTCAAGGAAAATGCGGCCTGCACCATTCTCTTAAGCCTCCTTTACACTATTCGAGGACAACTTAATTCAAAATATTTGGAGCCATTATTGAGAAACATTTGAAAATGTTTAGGCTTTATGTAAAGTATCCCCCAGAAACAAAATATCCGTTTCAAATTCAGAGGGCCTCAAGTTCATTGAAATTGATTGGTAATATCAATTTTGGAGAAAATGGTTATAAACGGTTGAATATAGTGTTACTGTTGATCATGGATGGATGGACAGTTTGCTGTCAACCGTTAGAGGAAGTAATTTACTGTATATAGGAACACAATTTATCCACTTTTTCATCATCATGGCTTGGCAATAATTATTCTGTAGAAAATTTGCATGGTTATATTTTCTCTTCTTACAAAGTAAGGGTATGAAAGAAAAAACTGCATTAATTCATTATTAGAAAGAAATTCATTCAATTCACTGTTTGGAGGACCTGACATCCTTTAGATACAAATTAAAATAAAATCACTTAATTTTGTGCTATATATAGCCAGTTACATATGAATTCCTCATATGTAACATAACTGATTTCAAATTTATATACATTGTCATTCTCTTGAACTAAGAACAGAAATAATAAATTTTAAAATAAATTGTGGATACATTGATTCAGAATAACAATATAGAGGTATCATGGTCATCGCCATCGCAGTCGTCACAAGGAGAGGGAGAGGACGCCCTTCATTTTCTCAAGTCACAACCTGTCTATGCTACGGATTATTTTAAGAAATGGATGTCGAAGTTTAAAAGGATCTCTTTTGTAGTAGATATGTTTGATTTTGTGATAATTTTACTCAATAGACTTTTACTTTTGAGACAATTGAAGTTGTTTATAAACCATCCTAGTAATTACACTAATTTGATATGTAGAATAACGGTTTCTGTGTCCCATTATTTTAGCACCTGATGATGTAACAAAACTAGTTACGAAACTTGTGCAATTGCTGAATAAATGATTGTCATAAAAAACTTTGGATACTTTTATTTGCAAACATATATTGACAACCAAGAAGAAATATTGATTTAATATAGAGGTATATTTTCATATTTTCTTTCCTCCAATGCATGTACTTCAAACTGCAAAACGAGAAGCTTGAGGTATTCATGGGTAGTTCTGAATAGCATCTCAAAGTTATTTCATTTAAGTGTTTCTAAATATTACAAGTTTTTTATTACCTCATTCCAATAATCTTTATTTTCTTCACTGGAATTGAGGATTGTAATTATTGAGATAATTGAGAATAACAGAAGGATGGGCTTCAATGAAATGTCTTTTTTTCTTCTTTCTTTTCACTTTAGAACAATGCCTTTTATTACAGACATTCAATTTGTTTTGACAGAAAGGTAAGGACCCTTTTATATTGGATTATTTTGCATTTTTTGCTGATGTCATTTTAATATTTGTTTCAAATAATATTTACATGAAATAACAGAATTCATAAGTAGTCCACGTGATTTCTTTGCTCAGAAATCAGAATGTTAGTGGAGGTATGTAATCTAAGCTCCCTGTAACACATGCCAGCGCTGTGTCCATCGTTGGTTCCGCCAATTTTGCGAATACTGAAAACAAAGAGTTCCGAGGAAACTAGTTTTTAAGCATTGGCAAAAGGGAGTATGGCCAAGCGACTGCTTATTGTAGGGGTGAAACATATTGTGAGTTAACTTAATAGCCTGAGTTAAGTCTCGCAGCAGAGAAAAGTTTTGGCTGATTGGAAACACTTTTGCAGGTTCATTTAACATTGTGGAGTCGAGAAAGTATGTGCTGATGTAGCACCACTAGTATTAAACATATTAAGAGCATTTTATTGACCATATTAGACTATGTTTTAGGTCATCAAAATCTGCTCTGCACACAACTCAAGTTAAAAGGCCCTTGCTATTCATAATACTAATACAGTGATATGAACTTGATATAATCATTTTAATAATATCTCTAATAAAAAAAGGAGAGGCATTTTGCCTAACATCTTATCTCTTATCATGTAATTATTTTCATAAATTATATCAGACTTTCTTCCATTTTTTTTCTTAGATATGATTTATTGCATATATATATCTATATTTTATACATCATAAAATACAGTGCAATAAACAGCACAAGTCAAAAGGTCTTGAAAATACCTTCAATTTTCCTGTGGATCCTTCCCAGAATTCAATTCTTCCAGATGCACAACCTATTGCAATTAAGTTTTCATGGCAATCCAGGCACCAAATTGGAGGAACACTTTGGACATCACTCAACACTATATTACTGTCAATACCAACTGCTGAATATGGTACACTCACTGGCACACCTTGCTGTAATCTTTTATTCACTTCACCAGGAGAATTTCCTCCAAGGGTACCAGAGCTTTGATTTTTCAGTCTTACAGAGTGACTATTCACTACCTCATTACTGGTCCACAAATTTTCACTATCTTTCTCCACCTCACTTAGTCTCCTTATCTCTTTTGCACTACTGTGTCGCTGTAATAACTTTCCTTTCTGAGGATAACTGCAATTATAGCACTGAGAAGAATCATTGCTCTGTGAAGAGGTATGTTCTTCATTTGTATTTAAATGTTGGTCACATTCGCAATTCTGTGATTCTATTTCTGGCCCTTCCTCAGTTTTATTGCCATAACGCACATTTTGATATGACCCAGAAATTGGGTCAAAACCTGAAGGGAAGGTTTCTTCTTGTTTTTCTTGTCCTAGAACTGGCACTGAAGGTCTAGATCTCAGAAAACCTTTATGATGAGTGTCTGATTTTACTTCTTCTCCCTGATTAGGGTAATCAATTTTCTTTAAATCTCGAGTTTTATAACTTTCTGAAGGATGTCTATATTCTCTGTAAATATCTTCATATTTTGAGCCATAAAAAAATCCACGTTTTCTGAGATGATCATCAGACTTCTGATAATTTTCTAGTTCAACATGATGAGGGCGGGTGGTAAAATTAGTATTAATAGAAGGTTGCAGATCAGGGAAATCCCAGAATAACTGCTGATTTCTGTGAGCAGCTTCTTCTAGTGAGGCTTCTCCATGTGAAGGAGGGGATCCAGATTCATAATCAGAAAATGAAAGTTCCTCCGTTTTCATTTCTGATTGAGATAAAGAGGGTCTTTGAATCATTGAGAAATACCTGGAAAAAAGAAAGAAAAAGAAAAAACGTTTTTAAATGGTTTGCTGCAAATTTCACAACATAATGTTGAAAAATAAAACGTTTAACCTGCCTTTTCCTGTCAATGCTGATAAGAAGTTCCCCAGCAAAGGAATCCCATATACACAACTGTCCTCCTAGGCAAGAACTGACAACAACAGCTCCATCTGTAGAGAGACACTCAACTTCCTGCTGATGTCCATCCAACACGAGTGGTACTGCTTCCTTAACCACCTGGAACACAAAACCACTACTTACCACTTCACACAGAAAATTAAAACACCACTTTTTGTGCTCACAATGAAACTTTACACTTCTTTTAGATCCACAGAAATATCATACATTCATAGAATAAAGCCTGAATAACAGACAAACAAATTACAGTTGGATACCCAAAATAATGTAAGTTCAAAGAGAGATGTGGACCTTATTTTTGCTAACAGAACTTCCTCTCATTGTAATGAATCATTAATAAAGTACAATACTTGTATTCAAGAAAGGTTTCCTTTGACGATAAGATCTACTGAAGAGCAAGCTGCAAAATAAGCCATAAGTTTGGAATTAAGAACAACATAAGAGCAATTACTACTGCTATGATGAACATTTTGTTTTCTCGGGTTCTTTTAGAAACTTGTAGTACTAGAATATTATTTCTAAAGACAAAAATTGTACTGCTAGAATAAAAAGGATAGGATGAGAGATTAGAAATATTTTTTAAAAACTAAACAAAAAGATAAACCAAATCCTAATGTGTACATAATTAAATGAAGGTAGTATAGTCTGAATAAACTAGGAGTCAGAAACTGAAGACAATTATGAGTTAGATCACAACTTCACATGTTTCACATTGCAAGAAATTTTTGGTAATTTTTGGAACCACATTCATTATATTAGTATATTTCATAATTATTATTTGTCCACATACATTTCCGTGTTATTACACGTAGTTGTGATGAATTTATCAATAGATAGATAAGATACATAGTACCGGGTAATCAATTTAAAATACAACTCTCAGCAGGCACAGTGAATTGCACTGACAACTGCTTAAGTGGGTCAGATAGTGGCTGGTTTCAAGTAGGTGAACTATCAGGATGTATGCTTCAACCCCTCTCCCCTAATGCCACCCAGAGGAGGAGACCAGGTGACTGTCGAGGCCACGAGATCAATGAGAAAGGCATGTGCCTGCTTGTTTGAATGTAAAATAAACATTCAGGTAGACTTAATAGCAAACTTTGCTAGTTTTATTTTCACAACAGATATGCTCCAGTACGTACAGATGTTTTATACTTCAGGGTTTAAGTAAGTATTAATAAATTATTAATTCCAGATACAAAAATATTTGTTTTGTTTTGTTGTTATTATTATTAGTAGTAGTAGTAGTATTGAAATAATGTTATTCAAAAATTGAAGTAAAGTGGGGTCAGTAGGCAGTGCACAATAATCACTGGTTAAATTGTCAGTGAAAGATAGTCACTGATTAACGATACATCACAGCCTAGCCCTTCATCACATTTATCTCCTCATTAATGATAAAGGTTTGGAAACTCCCTGGAAACAAATACAAGAAAGCTAGTTTAGTGATCAGTAAAGAAGAGAAGGAAATTATTTATTATGAAAGAACTGGTGTCAGAAACAATTGAACCCCTCAAAAAATATACAAAATTCTTTCCGTTTGCTAACAAACAAGCATTAACTTTCTTGAGAGCAGTTGCTGCAATCCAATGAACAGTTTCTGTGTCAATCAAGTGAATCACTTCCTTGATGTTTCTTGAAGACTCTTTGAGATTAGCACTTGTTCACATTAACTTTACTTTTGAGGCATCCCCAAAGATAAAAATCTGGTGGCGATGAATCAGGTGAACGAAAGGGCCACAAATCTCATAAAATTATTCTGTTCCCAAAAACTTTCCAGAAATTACAATGTCAAATTGGTAGTCAGTGACGTTAGCCACCCTACTGGAGACAACAATTTCTCTCATCATTCTCAAAAGGGGATACAAAATATCTCAATATATTCTGATACGTATCAACCCTTACTGTTTCTTAGAATAACAACAAACCTATTATTCTGCCTCAAGAAATCACACTTAATACTCCTATCTTTTTTTAATGCAATGGTCTCTCTACTGTTTCCTGTGGCCTCTCAGCACTCCAAAGTCTACTGTTTTATTCGTTCAAACCTTCCATTTTCAAATTTTTGTGGCACAGTGTGCACTTCCTTATGAAAGATTACATTTCTGCTAAAGCTTCCTTAATTATGTTTTTGGGGAAGTTTAAAGAACATGCCCAACTTCTTCTAGTTTTAGAAATACAGTGCATGAGCACTGTATTATAATGATTGTGTTTCCGATCAAACTCGCCCCAACTTGCCATAGCACTTTACTAACCAAAATATGGTACTCCTGTTCAGAATACACACTGATGAAAATTTCTCTCTGAAAACTGCTTGGCACTCTTTGAGAGATTGTGTTGGGAAATACTCTTCTACCATAAATATGAATTACTCTATGCTGAGGGCATTGTAAATTAACTTCAAACAGTGAATGAATGAAAACACAGCTGGTTTTGCTTTGAGCAGGTATGACGCAGACCACTGAGGAAGGAAGATACCTCCTTTCTCTATGCCCAGATTACAGGAAGGTGGTGGTGAGTGAAGTGACTGTCGCAGCAATGCAGTCAAAGAAGCTGTCCCAGAAACAGTTTTGAAATTCTATCACATTTCTCTGCCTCTGCCTCTAACACCAGGGTTGCATTACAAACTGATCACCTGGTATATGCCACGTTGTATACTTACATTGTAAAAAAATGATTGAAACTGAAACTAACCTGTGTGATACCATCTCTGGTATCCTCGTTTTCACCAGCCCAACTGGTTCGCCACTCTGCATAGTTTCTACTGCAAACACAACGATACAGAACTACCATTGTATAAGCTAATACAACTACGCTTATAATACAAAGAACTGCAGTAAAAAAAATTTCCATTGGTGATGTTGGAATAAACGGCACATCAGATCCCAGAAAAGTCTTCTGTGATGGAATTTTACTGCTCTCTCCATCTTAAAAGCAAAAGCAGATAAAAATGGGCAATTAATTTACAATTTTAATAATATATTCTTTAATATATTGAATATCCATACCTGAAAAATCCAGAGGATCCAATGCAGCTGCTAATGCTTGCCATTGAAAATGTTGAACAGTATGTTCTTCCAAATTACGAACAGATCGGGCAATATCTGGAGTTACTGCCAGTGAAAGACGAATGGATGGCAATATACTGATGTACTGGCCTGCTACAGAAATGTTGTAAAGTGAGAGAATGGCAGGCCAATGATGATGGGAAAGCCTTCGCCATGGATCAAAACCGGAATGTTTCAATCGAGCATAGTCATCCAATGATGTATCGTTCAGCTGTAACAATACAACGAATATTCCACTTCAAAATAATTAGCAATAATAGCTTCTAACATCACAGTAATTCCAGAAACAAAACTATTTTGAAGCTGTTCTTTTCTTCAGCTGCTGGCACTGACTCTGAAACCAGCACTATTGCTCTGACAGTTGAGTAACAACTATTTCAAAAAGAATTATATTTCATAACATGAAACGCACATGTGCAGGCAATAATTTCTCATTATAAAGAATATTATTCACTGATTCAAAGGTTGAACACAACTTGTGGTGTTTGCAGAAAATAATTGTAATTTAACGTGTAAAATCTTTAGTGACCTCAGTGAACTGCCACATAGTCCTCATGCAGCATTATGAAAAGCATTTGTTGATTTTGGGCAGTCATATTTTGGAAATTCTGAGAAAAGATTCTCAGAGGTCACAGTGTTACTGACAATGTACCCGCGATGATATATCAGAAGCTGAGAAGACAAGTTTCAAGATATTTTGTTTCATTGTTTGCATAAAATGAACTGAAGACTCTGTAGGGCCCTAAAAATTGTTCACAGTTCTCAACACGAAAATTCTGTTAACTGAAAAAATGGCCCCATAAATTACTATGCTTCCTTTTCTTAATTGCTTAACATGCAAATTTCATATTAAGCTCTCTTTTGCAAGCATTTCATGAGCTAATAAGGGTTTACTGTAGTCAGTTATAATTTTCTGAATATTTTTATTGGTTCATGGTTATTCACGTCAGAGTACTGCCCTTTTTTTAACTACCACTTAGTATTTAAACAACACTTCGTTGATTAATAATTCCAATGTATACACAAATTTACTTAAATACTTACTACTCTTGCTTAAATACTTTCAGGAATACGTTTTTAATTAACTCATTAAATCCAATACAAACATAAGTATTTAACAATTTCTTAAAATTTGGAAGAAAAGTAATAAACCTGCTAAATAAAAATTACTGATGCATGCCATTTGTTGCATGAGGATTTATAGTAAAATGCAAATACAAAATACACTAAAAAAGCTAATATTAATCTTACGTACAAAAGTAACATAATTATTTACTTACATCATTCTTATTACTTTTTTCAGATGCACCAAGCTTTGAACTTTTAATTGAATTGTCTGCATCATCATGAGATACAAAAGGATTCAACGAGGTTTTCTCAAAGATAATAGTTTGTTCAACATCAGAATGATTAATTTCTTTTCCTGAATCTTTGAATAATGATTCATTTTTCTTCTGGAAAGCAAGAGGAGCCTCTGATCCAGCAACTGAAGTAACTTTCTCTGACACAACAGGATCAGGATTGACTTGCAACAACTCTTCAACAACTCCAGAGCTGTACACAATAAATATAATCCAAACCACCATAAAAAGCATAAACGTCCTTTGGAATATCCTTGTTCTTGCCCAAAAATGTACAACACGCAAACGTTTGGGAACTTTTACTAAACTGGGGTCAGAGCCATGAGGTGGAGCAACAACATTTGTTGGATAATTGGATGGAGATGATGAACCTATATTCATTCCATTCAAACGAGGATGAGATTTGGACCGAGCTAATGTTTTATAAGCAGACCCTGCAACTTGCGATGAGCGCAAATTCCACACAAGAGTTTGTTGTGCTGGTGCCCCAGGAGGCACTGAGTACTGAATTCGATGATGATGGGGTTCTGACGAAAGCTCCATTCTACGAATATCAATGGCCAAAACAGTTGAAAAGAAAAACATCTGAAGAAAAAAATCAGAAATGAGTCCAACAACAGCAAATATGCAAAATTTTTGAATTGCTGGAACAAAAGTGAAAAGCCCAACTGTTAAAATTGTGACCTCCGTCAACAAATTCTTAGTTATGCTCCATCCTTCACGGCTTAAACCTTGAGCAATGCGAATTTTGACATCTAGATGAGTCGGGGTAGATACAACAGATTTTGTAAGAACCAACACGTTTTCTAATCCAACTATAACAACCAAATATGGAAATACATCCCTACCATTTAATGATAATGTTAAACCAAAGAAGAAACACAAACCCACAGACATGAAAAGAGAAGCTAAAGCAGTCATAACAGCACTAAAAGCCATTCCTACTTTTGATTTTACTAACTCAATTTTACATACACTGAAGTACACATAAATAAAGAGCATAAAGTATGTAACTGTAAGAGGAACAAGTTCACTAATATTGAATTCTCCAGGGTAATATACATGAAGAACTTCTTGAACCCCAGATGGAATAGGCGAAGTTGTAGTTTCATTTGAATCAATGCTTAAATGTGACATCATATTTACTGGTTGATGCAAAGGAAAAGATTTTGTTAATTTCCGTTGCAGGCCTGCTAAAAATCTGAAACAAGACATTAAGATTACAGAATAAAAATCGGTGTAAATATGCAGCACAAATAACTAGAGACACATTTGGTGATAAAATGACATGTTTGCACATTTCCACAACTGAAGTGAATTGCAAGATTTCACACAACAAACTTTCGCAGAAAACTTAATTTTTATAGTACCATTTAATAATTCATTGAAATATACAGAATCATCCCTGATTTTCAAATCATGTACTATCAACTTAATAAATAAAACAGTTTTATTATGAAACTTACTGTACATCATATTCCTTGAAAACTATAGTAACAGCAAATTGTAACACACGTTGCCTAGTGCGTAAGGGATATCTTTTTATGCCAGTGTCTTTCATATTCATTCCAAAAAGCATTTCAGCAAGGCTTATTTTCCCCTTCTGAAGATTCTAAAAAGAAATAAATTCTATTTATAATCAATAATTAATCTCTAATTCACTACTATTTCAAACAAATAATTTGATGGTCAAATTAGCTACTAAAGTACCTTCTTGAATAATTTCTGGAAAGAAAGTTTCCTTCAAAAAAAAAATTTATACTTAGAAAAAGAGTATCTTCCATTTTGTGATATAACAATATATACCTGATAGCTAAAAATTGTGCTCAATAAATTAGGGTCATCATGAAAGAGTTCACGATTCTGTTGCCATAAATTGGCAGGTGATAATACGAGACAATTGTACTCTGGCAACTGTAACTTTTTGTCACTTTTTGTCTTCACTGCTTCCACATGGAGGCACAGATGGCTGAGTGTCTTTGAACTGAAAGGAAAAACAATTATTAATGTTGGAATATGGCATTTTCCAATTTATATTATCAAATGGCCAATTCTACAGACATTCTCAGAATTTAGAGGAAACTCATTACTAAGTGAGAAAATTTTTGAAAGATTATCTTCACTATCTGACAGGTTATCGTAAATTAGGCAATTGTAGAAAGGACAATAATGAAAGGTAGCAGAAAACTAAGAGATAGCTTCATGTTGCAATTTTCATGACACAAATTTTGACAATAATACAAGGAGATAGGAAAGAATTCCTTAATCTCAAGAAAGTCAAACTTGTGAATAAACCATGCCCTTTTCTCACTTTCTCATGCTTAAGAAGGAACTTCTTCAGAGAAGAAAGTTATGTAATGCTGCATGAAAAAAACAACGAATTTTTCAGCAGAAAAACTCTTATTACAGGACCCTGAAAATGAAAAAGTGAATAAATCCATAAGCTACATTTAGAAAACCAAATCCTCTAACACGTGGTGTAGCCAGAATCCAGGTTTTATGGGTTCTTGATACCAAAAAATTTACTGACACCAAAACATCTTGTCTGTGAACAAAGCAAGTGGTTAAACCGTTTAGCCGATTGCCTCCAAAATTGATATTCCCCAATCGATCTGGCTGATGTCGCAGCCCCTTAAAAATTTGAAATGGATATTTTAACTTTAGGGAGTACTTTACACGAAACCCGGGGACATTTAAAAAAAAATGGCACCATTGATTTTGATTAAATTTTGTAGTTGGATAGTCTGAAGGACGTTTAAGAGAATGTCACAAATCTCGTGTTAGTTGAAAAACCTGATTTTTAGAATATTGAAAAAATCAAAATATTTCCGGCATCTTCCTACAACTACAATTATGAAGATACAATTTATTTTCTTAATGAAATGTATTCATCAATAAAAAATCTTTAAAAAGGTTGTGTTGAAATTTTCAAAAATACGAGTCTTTTTGAGTAATTGGGTGTCAAATTTAGTTGCTCACTCTGAAGATATTGTGCTTCGTGATTACAATTTTAGAGGTATTTTAAGGCAGTTGGATGCTACGCTAGTTAGAATGGGCAAATTATTACATAATTCTTTGTTTGTTTCTTACACTGGGGCTTTGTTGTATATTTACAAATTAATTTTTTTAGAAATTATTTTAAACCTATTTGAAATAAATGTGAAATAAAAATTGTTAGCCTTCAGTTGTCCGCACCCAATTTATGTAGTTGAATGCTACATAAATTAGAATTTGTATATTATTTCATATTTCATTTGTTTCTTTTTGCAGTGTGTATAACAGAAGAATATTGTTGCTGTAAGAATAATTATTTCAGATAATCCATAGCCGCCATTTCCTAAATATAGAAAACATTTAACATAAGATCATTTGAAGGCAAAAATCATTAAGCATCAATGGGACACACACTTGTTTAATGTTCTGTTCACTAAAAGAGCAAAATTGAATTTTAAACTCTTAGTACAGAAAAGGGAAAAGAGCAAAATGAAACTTCAATAATGAACAAGACTTTCAAGAACAACAAATATTGACACCCCTTCATCAATAAAATATAGTCTCAACAAAACAAAAATAGTTTTTGTCAATACTTCCAGCCCCCAAGAGTGATCTCAAATCTACAACTGGTAAATATTATCAAAGAAATGTTCACATATTGTATGTACTGTTTCATATATTTTTCAAGAGAGCAAAGAAAAGATGATTATGAAATAAAAATTCTTGATTTGCTTGAAAAACAGTAATAATTGGGTAGTTAAGATATTGTAGCAAAATTTACATAAAGCTAACTGTAACAGTAATTTATCATATGAAAGTTGACTGAATAAACTAGTGGTGCTACAACTTGGCATAGACTTTTCCACATTAATTGAATGGTTACAGAAAATTATAATAATTATATGGCAATTTAGTACAAATATTTCAGAAATTTCTTGCAAACTCTCTTCAACAAACTGCTTGTAACACAGCACACTACGTCCATTTCCTAACCTGTTCTTAAGGAAATTTGAACTTCATTGTTGCATATAGGAACAACAATGGTATTTATAAATGCTAAATTTGTACATCTGAAGAAAGTTCAACAGAGTTTATTGCTATGTTAACAATACTATAAAGGCTTTTGGCTCAACTCACTTCAGCTCTTGAACCTGACTTTCCCCTTACATTTTATAAAACATACACAAAATATTGTTGGCTGGGTACCAGACTGTGTGAAGTCCAATTTTCTAACAAACTGAGATTTCCGTTTCATTGGGTACTATGTTCCTGTTTACATGTGTGCATCAAGTTGTAAATATTACATTTTATTAGCTTGCAACATACCCATTCCTTACTTACCCACTACATACAAAAACTTTAAATGGCTCTCCGCAAAAATGTAGTAAATTGGACTTAGACTGGTTCTCAACTATTGGTATGTACCCAAAAAACAAACAAAAAAACACAACAGATGTTCAAAAAACATAAATTCCTAACAACCACCTAAACATAAGCAAGTACACACTTGCAGTACTCAAGGACAAATGTAAAAATAAATAAATAAATAAATAAGTGGTGCTAAAGAATAGTGCACACTTTCTCATACTAGTTAGTTTTCTAAACTCTTTGACATCTAAGACTACCACTACTACCTACTCTACTGCTCCTCTTGGAGGTGGTACAGAGCACACACCTTGAACATTGCATAAACCAATCTTTGAGCTGTACCATTACACAGGTGTTTCTTGTCCCACCTTAGTGCTTCTGCTACAAGGTTTAAAATGCTGACAGGATCGAAAATCCTGCTATTTGCGAGCAAGCGAGCGAGGAGAAAGATAGGAGAGAGAGAGGGGAGAAAGAGAGGGGAAGGAGAGAGGGAAAGCGACAGAAATACAAAGGAGATAGACAGAGAGGCAGAAACAGACAGGAGCAGACAGACAAAAGGAGGAGAGAGAGAGAGAGAGAGAGAGAGAGGAGACATGCAGAGAGATACAGAAGAAGGAGAGAGACAAACAGGAACAGAGAGAGACAGACGGATAGAGAGAGAGCAAGGACAGAGACAGACAGAGTCTGGGACAAAAAGAGACAGGGGCAGAGAGAGAGAGAGAGAGAGAGAGAGAGGGGGAAGGAGAAAGAGGGAGGGGGAAGGAGATGGTGAGTAGGACATTTTGCAGGGTTTCGCTAGCAATTTGATGAAACCAATAAACCAAATGATTTTTGTATGCCTTTAATGGGCTTTGCAATATTTAATCTATAAATCAAAACATTCTGAAACCATTCTTTGCCACAGTAAGAATGCAAAATAAATTATATTAGCATTAAACTCTAGTAACAACGAACTCCGTAACCAATTATTTTCTCAAAATTATCTAACTCTACAGAAAATGTTGGAGAAAATAATATTTACAATACATATTAGTTAATGCAATGGTTTAGTTTACTTTCATATAATATTTATAATAAAAAAATTGTGTTTTATCAAAAAATATTATTGTTTCTTCATATTTTCTTAATTAATTTCATCCTGTATTTTTTAATTAAACTGGGAATATTAGATCATAGAAACTTTTTTGTTCTTACTTAAACACATACTCAAAACGAGAATGAAAATAGAGGTAACTTTACCTATTTTCATGTTGGTAATTTTGAATAACTTCCAAAAGCTTGAAAACTTCAGACAATGGTGCACGAAAAGCATCAGTCAACATCATATCCTTTGTCCATGGGCAAACGGCAGTCTTTACAATAACCTGTAAATTGAACAAATAAATTGAAACATGGTATTAACAATAACTGCAATGGATTGATATAAAAGTACAAATAGCTTATTTCAGAATATTTTCTTTGAGGATTTGATGAAATAATAACAGCCTTTAATACTTTTATTGTGCAATCCTACTACATCTAAATATCAGAGAGAGAGAGAGAGACAGACAGACAGAGAGAGGTAGGAGGAGAGAGAGAGGAGAGAACGAGAGAGGTAGGGGGCAAGGAGGCATTAAACAGTGTGTGGTCATTTACATTGTACAATTTGGTTATTGGCAGAAAAATGTGACAATGGAAGATTGTATGTCAACCTCCAAACAACACTAGTAAAGCCGGTGGCTCATACCTGTTGAATGTATACCATTGGAGGTCCCACAAACCACTGAGGAGATGTTTTATCTGATACATTACTTCCTTGCACTGTTAAATTGCCTAGTAACTGCTGAGGAACATTCCCAGGCATAGGAAGATTCAGAAGAGGATAACTGAAAACAAACATTCTCGAATAAAATCATGCAACAATTGAACCATAGAAAAGTGTATTAACTAAAAAACTCAACAAGCATTTAAGATGATGTTGATTTACCTGACAACAATTTTCATTACTTGACTCCCAGTAGTGTGCAAATTAATCTCAACACTCAAAATACCTACATGATTTATTGAAAAGCAAGTTTTGCACATATTCTACAAAAAATGTCAAATGTGACAACAGGCTTTCATACTTGCTTGCACCTTTCATACTTGCATGTATTTCACTGGCCATATGTCATCATTGGTTTATTCTGTTATCAGCATTTTTCATATATAATTTCCACATCAACATCACAATACATCTCTGTGATACTGTAAATATGACACTTCTGAATGTTTTGTTAATTCTCTCTTTCATGAATGATCAGAGATTCTGAATTGAAGTAAGGTTAAGAGAATTACCTGGTCACATGAGATGATCTTTTTGGAATAATATTCATTATCAACACAGAAAGTTCACTTTAAAGAATTTGTTTTTGTCACACAAAACAGAACTAAACCAATTAATAACATTGTTTAGAACTCACAATTTCGCAAAAACGTATCTTATATTGAATGTATCGGTTAATAAAAACTACATATGATACACCTCAACTGTTAGCAGAGATACTAGTAATTCAAAATGAAGTATCTGTAGAACAACAGTGGGTTCAGACAATTTGCACACTATTGTGTACACTACAATTTTTCATATAACTGCAGTATATAATTCATAATACAAACTAAACCAAAATAAAGATGATCTAAAAGAGATTTGTTAAGATGCTTCCAAGAGAAAACAGAGCTTTAAAACAACTCAAAAAACAATAATTGCCAGTCCACGAGATTCCAATTACTGCTTCATATTTTGAGGGAAAAAATACTTCTCAAACATATTTTAAGCATAGAAATAAAATATATTAAAAACTATATACAATGTACATCACAGAAATCAAATAATTTCCATACATTTATTATCATTCAAATACACTATTCACTGTTAAAATATTAATTTTGTGACGAAAATTTGAAGTGAGATTATCTATACTACAGACATTTATCTATATTTTCAGAATATTGAAATAAAAAAAATTTTTCCAAAAAAGAAAAAAAATATATGTCTATTTCAATTTATAACTTTTTTAGCTAATAATCAAATATGAAGTTACTAATTAGCTCGTTTCCAACATTTATAGAAACTTCTGTTTTGAGCATCACTTACTAATATGTAATGACTTGTGGTTTATTCAGATCATTTTTAAAAGATAAAGCAAAATATTGATTAATTAAAACAAAGCAAGTTCCTTATTATTAACTTAATCAGTGTCAAAAACTCAAAAAAAAATAAAAGGATAAAGGATAAGGATAAAAAGGCAATAGTATATTTCCTTTGGAATAATACTTCCTGCCACGACATGGAAACGATAATTTGAATAATTGTATTTCCCACTGAATTCCAGAAGACGTGCACAGAAAATGAAGTTACATTTATGTCCAGAAGCAAAACAAGGGGCCATCTCAGCATTTGCTCCAAAAAATCTATTTCCTATTTCTATTTCCAAATTTGAAAAATAACATATGTAACCAGAATATTATATAAATTTAGAACAATCTTTAATACCACGAAAGTTATATTTTGAATGGTGCAAAAAAAATATTAATTAATTATATAAAGATAAAAAGTCATATGTATTTATTTTCAGACCTATACATTGAAAGCTTAAAAACTGAAGGGATTTTACCACTCAATCACCTATGCTCCGTTTTCAATGTAAGGTGAATTTTCAGCTGGCGGTGAGATTATTCAATTAGGAGAAATGTTGTAATTTGAATTTATGATACTGAAGCTCTGTTTGGACATCCCAGCTGATCAAATATCAATTCCCATATGTTGAAATCAGGAAACAAAGTATTTATTTCTACAAAAAACAGACAACTTTCCAATATATTTAAGAACCTACTTTAATATAAAATTCCTAAAATTCTTTCAAATTCAACATATACTGAAATAAAACACTTCCAAACATCAACACTGCAGTCGAGTGAGTCTGTCATACTTCCTCAAATGGTCTTTTACTCAACATCATCTTAAAACCATAAAACTCCATCATTACAGGAGGAGAAAAAAACAGACAAAAGAAAATCACACTTACAAATACACTCTCATTATCGCTACTCAACTAATGTGTTTCATTACTCACCAACACAGAAGGACAACTGTAATGGCAAACACTATTACAGGTACAGGGTGACTTGAGCAAAATAGGCCATGTGAATAATACAACTGACCCACCCTTTCGGGTAAAGTTCTAGTGGGCTCTTGACTTCGAAAATCTCTTGGAGAAGCCATTGATTACTACTCAACTATCTCATCCATTTTTTGTACTGCCTACACCTGCAAGAACATGAGTAATTCAAATAAATCAATCCATTCAAGGATACAAAACTCTCATACACATACACGTATACCCATGTACATACAACAGGGACCAACTTTCAGGTTACACGTAATAGAATTGAACAGTAAACAGAGTCACAAAAGCTTATTTTAACTTAATTTTATTTAAACAGAAAATTATAAAATAAAGTCCATGGCAATTTTTCAGATAAAACAGAGTCATTCGTAAGATATATCACAAGCATACTTTTCATTTAGAGTTCCTCTATAATCATGTAATTATAAGAATGAATTTTACAAATAATTGACAAGCACTTGTCATCACAATAATTCTGTATGTTTTAAAATAAACAGAAACACCACATACGTCATTCAACTACTATGATAAATATGACATTGAAAGGGAAGATTTCATTCAATGGTTGAATGTTGCATTAGCCATTCATGATCACTTAATAGAATGATGTCAAGGCATTATTGTATTCTAAATAGATGTAACACAGCTGTTCAGACACAGAGGTCGTTTGTAATTATCATTTCTTTTGAAGTTAGATGTGTGACTAAGTCTTGATCAGATAAACATGCATTTCAAATAATAGTAATTCAAAGAATTGCTTGTTTTTGCCTCTGAGAATGTTTCAGATATTTACAAAAATACGCGAATAACTGATATTTCGCCGCATGATTTTTTTTTTTTATTGAGTTATTGAGGGAACTTGGCGCATACTGTGTAAAGTACTTGGTAAATTACTTAAATGTTTTACATCATATTTAAAAGCGGATGTAATGGTCAATGCTACCTTACATTTCATGGTAAACGAAAAATCATTACCAGAAACTATACAAAATAAGAAATTAGAAAATAAACGCGAACAATTTATAACTTCATTTCGTTCATACTAACCTCACACAAAAGAATTCAAGCAAACACCAATTTGTCATAACTGATTTAACTTCAATAACAAACTCTGATTCATAAATATTTATCTATTTTTAAAACTTTTACTATTAAGTTAATCAACATGTGTTTCACGCCGTGCCCGTTGACGGTGTGCAAATTACAATCCTGTTATTATGACATGCAAATACTAAATTATATCTTTTTCCTTACCTCATGACAGCTTCCATTTCACAATTAAACACGTTCATTTCACATCACTCCACAAAAATATCATCATCCTCAACATTTCACGCAACTAAACCGCATGTTAGAGCGATTTGATATAAAATAACAATAATATCACTACACTCACAAACCAACAAGCAACTTCGTATTTGCCAGCGCAAGAGCAATGCAATGAGTATTCACGAGATAGCATGAACTACACGTGTCCTGGTCACCTGCAGTGCAGCAGACAAAGTAAAATTGATTGCCAACAGATCGCATTACTAGTCTTGCCTAAATTACAATCACACACTGATGACATACACCTAGTAGCTATTTCACTCAAAAGATGCCTGTAGCGCCGCAAACGAAGAGTCCTTATAGCAGATGGAAGGTATATTTTGTGAACTTCATTGAGTTTATACATCACAATACACCCCGCCCCCCCGGACCACAGACAGCCCACTCAGAGAGTTTACAGTATGTTCTTCGATGCTCTTATAACAATATTCGCAGCTTGGCGCAATGGCTTCTAAATTGTTTGCGCATTAATTTTACATAAAATACATTATATTTAGTATATAATTATATCTTGCATTTTGCAAAATTGCTAGATAACGAAATTTCAAATGTCCCGGTTCACGTCTGCCCTCCATTAATATTGGGTAGACTGTATTTCGACGCTTATTGGCTGGTGGAGGCAGAAAATGGCTGCTTCTTTCTGATTCGTTACTTCTGTCCGAGTGGAGGGGGTCGATTCTCTATGCTGCACGAAAATAAGAGCGTCCAAATTAACGTTGAGTGCCGTCTCTAGTAAACAAAATACTGTCTAGTCCGCAGTTCACAACTCGAGTCCTGTGTCCTGTACAACTCGCACAACCAGCACGCAACTCGTGCACGGCCGATTGTTGTGACTGCTAGATGACGTTGGCGGTTACAAAAGACGTGTGACTGCTATCGTGCCATCAAGAGTTAAAGTGTTGTCAGCGATCAGTAATTCATAGATCGTAGGATCCATCCCGTTTACCTGAGATTCGCCGGGTTACCCAGAGAGTATTAGTAGGTAAAGGGGTTGTCTGTTGTAAGAGGATTAAGCCGGACTACAGACTTCACAGACTTTTCTATAAAAAACAGAATGTATTATAACATTCTCTGTCTTCATTAGCGATCTTGGGTAGTTATGTTGCCGGTGGTTCAGGTGTCATCGGTCTCGGTGAGCGTCTACACCGCATCAGCCTCAAGAAAACAGCGAAAATTTAGAAATCGGTAGAAGAAATTAAGTTGTTTAAGATTGCATGATTTTAAATGCGAAAAATAATGGCCACTGTGGCGCCAGTTGTTTCTTTGCATGAACAACATCCTGATGATCTGTGGAATAAGATATGTATTGCTTTCCCTGTAATAGCGAATGAGCCCCTAATGCAAGAGTATCTAGAAGAACAAGTCCTTAATGTCCTGGAACTCATTTGTCAGCATCAGTTGTCGACGTTTATAGAAGATTATGTTGTAGACAAAATTCAACATATAACTGTGCAAAAGATTGTGCCAGATTTTTGGAGCAAATTTTGTAAAAGAGAGAATGAAATGCAGGGATTTGAGAGTTTCAGAGATGCTGTGTATTCAGTTTACAATTCTTTGATATCATTTTGTCCAGTTTTTGAAAGACTGGAAAAATTACGTAACATATCGGGTATTCATAGGGTGGTAAATGGGGAAAATACTTTGCTAGGAACTTTTAAAGTTATTATTCGATCTTCTCTTCTTTCCCAACTTCCTTTAAATCATCCCAAGATAACAGAGGATTTTTATAGAATATCTTTTAAAGTGTTTTGTAATTCAGATAACTATGTCAGTGATCAAGACGATTCACCTGAAGATATGGTTCATTGCAGTGGTTGTGAGCAAGAAATAGGTCAGTGCCAATGCCAGTCAATCATTTTGGTATTTCATGAAGTAAATCAGAAGTTAATTGAACTTGACCTTCTAGAACGTTTAGCTGGTGAAGTGATTACATCATTGATTCACTTAAGGATTGAAAACCATGTAGAAGAATCTTGTAAAGGAAGCTTTGACACTTCACACATCAGCACATTGGAAAAATGGTTGGATAATGTTGTAATGGGTTGGCTGAGACGTATTTTCAATGGAAGTTCAGAGAATGTGAAGAGTGAAAAGAAAACTGAAGAAGCCATAAAAAAATTTAAACAAAAGTTAGCTCATTTTTTGTATGAAACATACACAAGAACCAGAATTGAACAATTATTCAATATAATTATTGAATATCCTGACTCGCAACCAGCTGTTGAGGATCTCAGGATATGTCTTCAAAAGACTGATCTTCGCCCCTACTTAACTCAAAAACTTCAAAGAGCTTTGGAAACAAGATTATTGCATCCTGGTGTAAATACTCCTGATATACTAACAGCATATGTGGCTGCAATAAGAGCTTTAAGACAATTGGATTCCTCGGGTGTTCTTTTGGAAACTGTTACTCAACCAGTGAGACAGTATCTTCGGTGGAGAGATGATACTGTTCGCTGTGTTGTCAGTAGTTTGACCGAAGAAGGTCCTAGTGAATTAGCTGATGAATTAGTAAGAGGTGAAGCCTTACAGTTGGATGAAGGTGTACCATCAGATGAAGATACAGAAAACTGGGAAGCGTGGAATCCTGATCCAGTGGATGCTGACCCGTCGAAAACTTCTAAAAGCAGGCGAACTTCTGATATTATTTCAATGTTAGTTAATGTGTATGGAAGTAAAGAATTATTTGTAAATGAATATCGCACATTACTGGCAGATCGCTTACTTTCCCAATTTAGTTACAATACTGAAAAGGAAATTCGTTACCTAGAATTACTGAAGCTTAGATTTGGAGAGTCACAACTGCATTATTGTGAAGTTATGCTGAAAGATGTTTATGATTCTAAAAGGATTAATGCTCATCTTGATTCAGATCCTAATTTTAATTTAGATAAACAGCAATTTCCAGCAACAGCAATGATACTCTCTGCTCAGTTCTGGCCTCCATTTAAAGAAGAAACATTAGAATTGCCTAGTTTTGTTAAAGAACACCTTCAGACTTACACCAAAGCATTTGAAACTTTAAAAGGGAATCGAACTCTCTGTTGGAAGCCCCATCTTGGATCTGTATCTCTAGAAATAGAACTAAAAGATAGAAAATTAAATCTTACTGTTTCTCCAATTCATGCTACTATCATATGGCATTTCCAGTCGAAAAACCAATGGACTGTTGAAGAACTTAGTCAAATAATGCATGTCCCTTCTACCGTACTGAGGCGAAAAATTGCATTTTGGCAATCGCAAGGTTTGCTACGTGAAATTTCCACAGATACTTTTCTACTTGTTGAAGAAAATCCGTCTAGATCGAAGTGTCCTGTTCCAGCAGAAATGGTTTGTGAAGATGAAGAATCGGAAAGTGCCATGGCTTCAGCACATGATCAACGGGAAGAAGAACTGCAAGTGTTTTGGTCATATATTGTAGGGATGCTTACAAACCTAGATTCTATGCCTCTTGAGAGAATTCACCAAATGCTGAAAATGTTTGCTTCACAAGGTCCTACTGCTGTGGAATGTAGTTTACAAGAACTTCGTCATTTCTTAGACAGGAAAGTTCGTGAACATAAGTTATTGTTTAGTGGAGGATTTTACAGACTGCCAAAACCATAAATTTATAACTTGGTATCACAGTTTTGTTATATTGTTTTTAAATAAATTACTTTTGTAGGTTAAGATGTAGCACATTCATTAAAATTTTCTTTATCACTCTTCCATTCATTCATCCATATATATTTGCCCTTTCCGTCTTTCATGTAACCATCTTGCCTGGAGAAGATAATAGTTTACCTTGTCCTTGTCAGAAAATCATTCCTTGGTCCAAACTAAAAAGAATTAACTTAAGATGTAATTGGTTCAAAGTCTTGTAAATGAATTTTTTTTGATAACTTGATATGAGTGATATTAATTCTTCCAAACATCACTTTTGTTGCACCTGTGCGTGTTCTTGTGCATTTTTAATGGTGATAACCTAAATTAAACAGTAATTGAATTGATTTTAATGTTGGTTGAACCTTCTGTACAATACAGTTCCTTGCTTCAAAGTATTCATACTTCTGAGAATTTGCAAATTATTTCAATGTGTATTTATTCTTTGAATCAAGACATCCATAAAGCAATACAGACACAGCTGACTCATCTCCAGACAGTACTTTCTCTATTACAATGCTGGGTCTAGGGCATGGGAAGTAGGGAAAGAAACAATAAGCTGTACAACTAAAAAAGGATTAACTTGACTTTAAATATCTGCATTATTCAGAAATTATAAACTTATCAAAATTAATAAATTCCAAAAGATGAAGTCCTAATAATCGTCCAAGTAGATACAAACTGCTTCAAGCCTCATTGAATAGTGTATCAAGGAATACTTCATAATTGTAATAGAAATTTTATATTCACTAACCATTTGGAGCACGATTTGCATCAGGATTGTTCAATTAAATAAGTTTTCCAAAATATCTTTCATAACTATTAGTAGTTGTTCATAAAGATTCTTCATAAAAAGTAATTTATAAAGATGAAAAAATAAGAATGAATAGGTCCTCTCATTGAAGGTCTTTCACAACTGGAAAACAAGCAGTAAATTCATAATAAGTGCACCAATATTGTAGATTTAATGGCAAATTTATTTGTATTTGCATTCTTTTACATTTCAATAAACTAATTCACATACATATTAACATAGGAACAACATACTTCACAATTTTTTTGCTATCTGAATAGCTGTCATTTGAATTTTTATTATTCTCAAAATATCTTGATCAGATTATCACTTACTTTTGTCAATTGTTTCAAAATGGTAACTAGCAAGAATGCTTTCACATGTACCTGCTTTTCATAACATATTTTTTAATTTTTAATTAAAACTTGCAAGAAATGTGCAATAAAAAATTCACAAAAGTTGAAATTGTTTACAATGAACTTTCTCCATTTCCAAACAAACCAACCCTTACGATACTAGTATATACAGAAACAATTTTCATGAAAAAGGTGTTTATATTTTTTCTTAAGCATCACGTCATGTAGACTTTCTTACAATTATTACAATTTTTTGGTAACAAGTATTTCATTATCAATAACATGTTACTCTTGCAAGTAAAATTGGTAAACAAGACAGAATAACAGAATAGAAATGCATTCTGAAAGAACTATGAACCACGTAATTCGAGGCAAATATTCCAAGCATTTTATTCACAAAACATACTCTATAACATTACAAAAATGAAGCACATAAACATATTTTACAATACCCTTGAATTAGATTTTAATATTTTATGTATACTTATGTATTGAATATACAAGAAATTGGCAATCCAAGTAGAATTTCACAAACAATTGTCTGTAAACACACTCCATAGAAAGTTATATCACATCTTTTCTCTACTCTTAACAGGATTTCAAAATGCATATCTGAAACTTGAATATAAATTTTCTATGACATCTGGAGATACTTCAAAGTAAAATTACACAAAATAATAAGCACATGCCAATGTTACTTCCAAGTCATCATGAAGTGCCTTCGTAACTTCAATATCAGACTACTGTACATCAACAATTACATGCCTATTATCGTTTCTTGAAAAGTGCTGTTACAAGCAAATTCATCTTTCACATGCCAGTACACCATTAATGGAAGCCCAAGAAAAAGATCAGCAAAGGCGGGAAAATAAATCTAAACACACAAGAGTAAGCATAAAGGAAGGTACGCTGAGAAGCAACTATTACTTTCCCTTAAAAAACGGAAGTTATATTTTTCTTGGAAAAAATTCACCCTTTAGACTCCATTAATTACATATATTAATATATAATACATACGTTAAATGAAATCCCTTAATTATAAGAAATAGCAAATCACTTGGAAGAGATTCCACTGATATTCTGACAAAGCTTTCAGTTCATCATTGGTGCACAAGACAAGTAACATCTCAAAAAATTGTCATTTTACAGGGAAAGGGTGTTATAATGAGCAGACTAGTTCCATTTCTTAGTAAAAGACACTATATACCAGTTGTCTAGAGAACCCAACATTGCATAACATCCATTTGAAATTTTTACTAGTAAAAACTCTCCTAAACTTATTTCATGTGAATAAAAAATTATGAATTGTGCACCATTGATATGTCCATTTCCATACCATAAAATAAAAAATGTAGCACATAAAACATTAAATTTAAAAATAAAAAATACTTTAAAAAATCTAAAAATACAAGTTTAAAAAATATCTTTAAATAAAATAAAAGAGTTCTTCATATTCAAGACAAATTATTAAGGTTTTTAATAATGAGAAATATCCACCTTGCAATAACAATACTTGAGGGGAAAAAAGGTCTGAGCACAACAACAACAACAAAGCCAAATTACATCATCAGCTGTCCTAAACAAGAAAAAAGTAAACAAAATAAAAAATTTAAGGAAGTAAAATAAAGAAAAAAATATTCAAAAGTTCATGTATATAAAAGATAATTTTCAACGGCAATCAAAAACAAGTCATAATATTGAAAATATGAGTAAAAATTGTATTTTCAAAATCATGACTTAGGGTACACTACATATAATACTTCACTATTGTTTTAGCGCGTAATTATGCATCCACAACCACAGAGAAAGTTTAAATTTTCTGTGACAGAGCTTGGGGCAAACTCCTTCAAAAACGTATGTTTTCTTATCAAGCTGAAAAATGAATAGCATTAATTTACAGCAGAGATGTAGTAAAGATGTTTTAGGAAGATTTACAGGTTAGTTAGTAAGTCTGAGATAACATTTTTACATCAAGCAGGCATGCTAATTACTGACATGAAAATCAATTGAGTTGATAAATAATTTATTTGAAGAGTTTGAGCTCAAAACATCCAGAAGACTATTTTGATGTGAAAAAATGAAAGCGCTAACTTTATCACATCAACGAAGTTCATCGAAAAAGGGTAAAACGTGAAAACAAAATCGTGGCACAAATAAAAAGAATACTGTTCTTCAATACCTAAAAAGTGATGAGGACCTTGAAATTCATGAATTTTATACACTTATGTTTTCTTGAGCCCTGGAATACCTACCTCAAATCCTTTACTAACATTAATTGATAAGAATAAATGTTAGCAATGAGAGTTGATGACAATATCTAATGACCAAAAATGTTTTCTCTCATATAATAGACACTATTTTGCAAATAAAAACTAGATTCAGATTTGATATAATAGTCCTGTTGTCAAAATAACCAACTCCCATCTCCTCTCTCATCTGCTGATATGAAGGCTCAAGAATACGTGCGCACAAAATGCCTACACGTTGATATTTCAAGATCAATGGACATTTTGAAATTAATACATTAAATGAAAAGGTTCTTCCCTATGAAAAGCTTACCATGAAGATACATGAATTCACAAGTTTGTCAACTTGCAGGGAAACAAAGATCTTACAAATTGCCAACTGTGTATTATAACCAAATGGTTTTAGTACACTAAAATACATTTGATGAACGTTAGGAAGTTTAATAAATTTTCATTTATCATTTCTTTTAAACACAAACTTTAATTTTGTATGTGATAATTACTTGAACATTAACACAACCTTTCCATATAAATTTGTATCACAACCACAAATTTCAGATCTACTCGTGAGACTACACCAGTTTACCAATTATTTTCCTTATTTAAAATTATTTATTTTGAAAATGAAAATGTTTAAACACATTAGAAATACAAAAATGATACAAAATCATAACTGATCGTTAAAATTTTGCATTTTATACAAACAAAACAGAACAACCTTTTGTCCTTAGCCGATGTGAAAATATCTACTTTAGCTAAAATTCCTTTTGCAATTCATCAATTTCTCAACAAATAAAACTTAAATAAGGCAGAACCATTTTGAGGAACCGAGACGGAAGAGATTTTCATTAATCTTCAACGATTGGGCATAGTTTTGCAAGCAGTTTTAGGAAATACGCTCAGGGTGAAAGATAATACACAGAAGAAAAAGAACTATTGATTCCACTGATGTTATTGTAGTGTACGAGTGATTTTAAATGCAGAAAGATAGCAAGTTGCTATGAAAGACAGTCTAATGTGAAGAAATATACTTTTTAACCATTTAGAAGAATAAATGTTTTGGGGCTTATAAATGTTCAAATAAACAAGTGATAATTTACACAATCAAGGAAGGATTTTTCACACAAAAATATCAATGAAATCTGTTGTTAAAAAGAGTGAACTTATGAAGACAATAGCAAATGAATTAAAAGAAAATTAAAATGATCACAATCTTGAAGATTGTCCACATTTTGTTTAACATACTACATCATAAAGAGCAATATTGAACTATATCGCCTGTATGTTTGGTCCCCTAAATCATGTCTCAAGATAAATCGACAAAAAACACATCATTTTACAAACAATTTAACATGTCATACAATAATAACATGAAAACACTGTATAAAAACACTGTAGATTCACAAGGCACATGAGCAGAATTATTCTGCAGCAATAGATGCATTTGTGCAAATAGTAATTTTCTTAAATGTGATAAATACTTAGGATTCTCACTCAAAACAATTTCATTCAACATATTATAATCTATAATATCAGGTAAGTTTCACACAATTCTTCATCAAAAGAACTGAAAGCATTAGTATACTATTATTACACAGCACTTTAAAAAACAAAATCTGAACATCCCAAACAATACTGTAAAAAGCTTAATGGAAAATGTTATATGAAGCAATATCAGAATTTTCTGAATTCCGAAAGTGTAACTGTCCACAAATACTTAAAAATTGATTACATATAAAAAATGCCAATACTCGAGGACTATTGCACATGCTGCCCAGAATATTTCTTCACAATGCATAAAGAGGCTTAATTAGATAATTATCTTAATAATACAAGTTTAAGCAATCTTACTATGTCTCAAATTTGGCGTAGCACCAAGGAAAACAAATTAAGATTTTTAAAAATTGCATTTCATGTAGTGAATATCCAGAGTAAATGATAAGTGTTTGGAGAACACACATTAAACTGCAAACACTTAATTTGCACTATCAATTAGCTCTTTTATCCATTCTTGTAATTTCTTCAATTGTATAAAGAAAATTCATTCAATACACATTTTTACTTTTTTTCATATAATATGTGATCAAAATATTCATCATATATAACAGAACAGAGCTTTGATATATACTGAAAAATCTTAATTAGATATTTACAATATTTGATTGAGCATCAAATAATTCCTCCATGCAAAAATATATACGATATAAAAACACATAGTTGAGCTTTGAGTAATCACAAACAAAATTAAAATTTCCACTGCCTAAAATAAATTTTGGAATTTCCGTAAGACAATCTGAATTAACTTTTTTTGGCCTGTGCAACATGCTATGACAGGAATTATACTCTCTAAAAGCAGTATCTCTGAAGAAAAAAATCTTATAAATCATAAAATATAAACATTCAACCAGTTGAAACTGAATAATAACATATGATCTAACATTTACATAAGAAATGAACACAGGGCTAAGAAAATATCATACGGACATAACTACATTAAATATGCCAGGAAATAATTATATTAATATCACATATGAATTGTGGCTGCTGTGTATCGAGCTTCTCCTCTTCTCCAGCTCCACTGACTAGGCCGATACTGAAAAATTCAAATAAAAGGTTAACAATGATACTAAATGAACAAAAATGACATTTCTTCTTCATACATTTCCACTCACCTTAATGAGAAATTGGCCAGATGTGGTATGAGGATTCCGATATGCATACAAGGCCCAAGAGCTTAACGATAACAATGTTCCAACACAGATAAGAATACCGATTAGTGCTGATACATTTACTGAATTCGATTCATCAGCCACTGCCAAATTAAAAGAAAATGTGAGTCTTCCATTCATACTATTGCAAATGTTTTTTACATTAATTTACATTAAAGGGTGTTTATTTTTAAGTTAAAGTATACCACAAAAATATAGGTAATTTACTCCAAGCCCCTTTATTGAAAAATTACTTCAAATGTAATTTTATAGTACTATCAAATATGTTCTCAACCTTTTTGTTTTTTGTTTCATTGTTCTTGTTAACACTAATGATTTTATTCTTTCAAGCTGTAAGCTTTTTACTTCTCACATGCACAACTGACAAATTTACATTGTTCATTGAAATGGATCAATTAGTGTAAGTTTCCTTGAAAGGAATTTTATTACACCACTAGCTCCCTTTAAGCATATATACCATATTTAGAAAGTACAGCACTTGGAGTAAATCATCTTTTACTTTTGGTGAAAATTCAGTCTCAATTCCGGAAGTTGCCAGGATATTTTTCAGTTCCAAAACAAATTTGGTTTTAAACTTTTGTATCATAACATACTATTTATTATGAAAATTACACCAAATTTGCAAGGCATTTAAGTGTTTCATATAATCCTGGATTAATCAACTATTTACAAAGGTTGTGGCTTGGTATTTAAAATGGTTCTATATGTGATTTTTACATTGTTGCGTTTGTCATTTGATCAGCTGTTACGGTGCCACCCAAATTAGACCTTTCACGTCACTACAGCAATGTCATAATGGTGGCATTCAGCCTTCCAATTGGAGGACACTGTAACATCTGATTTACTTCAAATTCAGCTCCCTAAAAACCGTAGTATAAACTGATTTCCCTATAAATTGTATTATGATACTTTCCCCTTATTAAACTAAAATTTACTAATGTGCATAGCTAAGACGAGTTCAGTTTCTACAGGTATCTTCTGCATAACATTGAAGAGTTAAAAAAGTAATATCTTTGCTGTCTAAGACATCTGATAAAAACAAGAGGATATCTTATCATTTAGAAATTAATGACAAACTGCAAAGAACTGTAGTTATTTGTTATTTACAATATAAGCCACTTCCTGACACATGAACCCAGTGTAACAAGCTGGGCAAAATATCAAAGATCTTTTAAAAACAAAACCAACTGCAAACATCTTATTTGATTACAGTTGCAGCAATATAGTTAATGAAAACGTAATGGTCCTCCAGTTTTGTTTGACACCTTGTAAACTTGCCATTAACACGAAAACAATTCAACGTACAATATTCATACATGTCAAAATACCATATTTCAATTAACTTCAAATTATTCTATTTGACAAAAACAACATAAAATTAACTTACACATTGCAGTCACAGTTTGCTCTGTCTGCATTTCAAGTTCAGGAGTGCTGGGAAGAGTTGTGGTAGATTTCTCAATTTCAGCAATGTTATACACAGCAGGGCAAGATGATACATTGTTTATGCTCTGACTATCACAATCACTCATTATCCACTCTTGGCGGTTGCGGTCTATTCCATTAGAACATTTTCTTGTTTTGGGGCACCAAAAACACTGTAAATGTATGCAAGGCAAAACAAAATTGCTTCAAAATCCATTTGAATTATATGAAATTACATTTCATGAAATGGAAATAAACATATTATACAATTAAAATCATTTCAGGTTTTTAAGGATTAACAAGAAAACAAATATTGGGAATTTGCTTCTTAGGAAAATGCAATAATAGTGATACTGCAGAAAACTGTAAGAGTATGAAACAGATTAAGAGATCAAATGCTGAGCCAGGTACACCAAATGTCACAACAAAGTTTTACGATTGTACAATAGTATTTACCTCAAATCCAACTTTACGATTCAGGCAACTTTCACAATCCGTTCCATCCAAACATGTTGGCAATGCAATTAAATTTATGACAGTCCAGTTTGATATGGGCAATTGTTCAAATGTAATTCTGTGATATTCATAAATAGTTTTTCTCCTGACAACTAAAATAAAAATGTATTAACACTTGTTCACATTTTGTCAAAGTTACATCCAAAGGAGAAATAAGGTTCATACTTACAAAGAATGTGTCTATCAATGATATAAGCATCTGAAAGGCCAACTTTGACTGGGTGGTTTTCATCAGTTATGTTACTGATAACAACTGGTACACTCTGATACACAAAAATTATATCACCAGTCTTTCGCAGAGTGGCTTGAAATGTGAACACACCAGAATCTTGTTTGTCCTGGAGTTTTACCTTATCCCACTGTACGGTGAACTGGGTTCCTAGAATTCAATCATTTGGTGAAGGACTCTTAAAATAATCTTCAAAAAAATTCCCTTTTAAGAATAAAATTAGAAAATGCATGAAATGTTTGTCCTGGCTAAGAACTTACCATTTACAACATTCCTTTAAGGAGGTTTGCAGAAAAAAATTCACAATATATTAAATTATTTTCTTGTTTTGAAATTGGCAATTTCTACACATACACAGCAAATAACATTAACCTATTAAATAGACAAGAGTTCAACTGCCAAGTAAAATGCTCTTTTCTGCTACACATCTATTTCTATACATCAGGAGACTATTCCGACGGTCAAAAACTATCTTAATAATATTGTAAATGTGTGAATTACTATTTGTGCTGATTAATTCTAAATTATTAAAATATGACCTACAACAAGTATTGTTCTTCAGCCTCTGGATCAATAATCCCATCTCCATTCATCCAATTTCCCATAACCCATTGGGCTCATGTTCAGATGGCCTCTGTTTTGCATTCAGACATATATCTTCACTATGCACACGTTTTGATGAGTTCTCCTTTTGCTAGTTGAGGTAGAAATAGAGCTGGAGATATCTTATTTTGTCGGCAATACCATAAAATCAAATCTACAGTATCAATAATTTTCTACTACTCAGGAGTGAAAATTTCTAAGTTTTTAAATGTTTCTAACCATGCTTTGTTGGTACCTTTATTTATCATTCAACTTAATGTAGTGAAGTAGGGGTTCTGCACCTCTGGGATATTTGCTCAAATTTTAATTCTTCCCCATATGCCACCTACTGTTTTATTACTGTTTGCATTGTGGGTCGCTATTCTGACTTAGCTGGCCAGCTGAAGGTGTACACCTTGCCATGGCCTAGTTAAATTACTATGCTTGGGGGGTAAGAGCGATATGTGGCAAACATGACTTTTTCTGCTTCCTATGATAAATAATTTAAAAAAACATACATGCCTTAAAACAATACACATGCTCACATACAGATATAGATAGTTATAGATATATAATACATGTATATGTGTGAACATATCTTTCAGCATTTCTCGAATTTATAACCTGTCAACATTTAATAATGTGAGATTTTTATTTAGAATCTCATTCTATTAGAGCAAGATCAATTGTAAATAGAATGCAAGGCTCAATACCTACCATTATCCATATACTTGACATAGGATTCATTTGATAAACTTGTGTCAAAGTTGGCCATTAAAGGAGCAATATACTGGGTTGCAGCCAGCCAAGAATGGACATAATCTCCAGTGTAAAGAAATCCACCAGTAGCTATTGTTACATTTCTCACAGTGTGTCCATAGAATGGAAAGTCAAATGACAACTTCACAGTCTGAAAATTGTGAAATAATATTAATATTGTGTATGTAATCAGATTCGTTAATAATAATTTCAGTAATGCCTATTGTGCATTATTAAGACTGATATTCAAGATTGTCAATGTTAGTTAAGCTCTTCATTATTAAGGTTGAAAACCATTCACTTTTTCCCCTATGAAGCAACATCAAATCTTAAGCAATACTACTTGTACTCACTGCAGCTCGACGATGTGATTGAGAGAGCATGTCATTTGTTTGTGCATGGGGATGACTGTCCATATCAATCCAGTAATATTTACCAAGTTTCTCATTGCTTGATACAAATGTGCTATTGTAATAAACATGGCTGTCCTGCAAGCAATGGTTTTAAATTATGTGAATGCTTTTACCGTTCAAAATGTGACTGCCACATAAAATAGAAACCAATACGCATGTAGTGATTTTAAGCAACATAACACTTCTAAATACATTATTACAACAGTGAGATTATGTTCCTTCACTACAACTTTTACAACCCAGATCAGTAATCTTTGTATGTACATGAACTACATAATAAAATGGTTAACTTCAAAAGATCAACTGAAAAATATGGCATTAAGAATGAACAATGTTTCACAGTTATAAGAAACATTATTTTCTTCAAATTTCAAACAAATATACTTATTTACAGAACAGTTTTTTTTTGCTATTTTTTAAGAAAGTGATACAAATATATTCCATAAAATAACAAAATTTTAGCTTGACATCAGAGCAATGTAGATTTTATAAAATTCATCTTCACTAATAAAATGGTAAAAGTGTGAAAATTACTCACGTTTTTATAACTTGTAATATTGTGACAAGTCAAAGTAACATTATCATCTTCAAAATTGGCTATAGTTATATCATCTCCAGACACAGTAGAATTAGCTTTCCCTGGTACTGTAGATGTTGGTGTAGACTCATTCATATTAACTGTGGTATTCTTCTCAGCAACAGTAGCATTATCATTTATAATAGTTTCAGTAGTGGCAGTTGATGCATTCACATTGGTTACATTAGGTGATGGAAGCGGCAGTGTTGTCTGATTGGAATTTGTGGCATTTGCTATTGGTGTTACAGGTGAAGAAACATTGTGAGCCGACATGTAATTTCCCCCAGTCTTAGGTTCATTGGCATTAACTGGTTTTGAAGAAATCCTTGTTGCTTCAGGTTCCAATGTTCCATTTGCAGTATCATTTACAGTAGTGGTGGTACTAGATCCACCTGATGATTTACCACCAGAATCTTGAACATTTCCTGTATCAGATGTTAAAGACATCCTTCCCAAACTCAAATCATCAAATTCTCCAGCAAGGTATCGTTTAGCTCGCAAAATACTACTTCTATCTTCATTTTTCAAAACAACATCAGAATAACTTAACATGGATCTTGAATCACTATCATATCTATAATAACTTTCACCTGGAACAAGAATTCAACAATATAAGTTAAATGTAAATAGTTTCTGAATACCCATATAAATCTTTGGATTTCACAAATCACAATTTTTTTAACTAGTAATATCTACATATCTATAGTTACTAACTCACAAAAACTGACTGGCAATAAAATTAGAATGCTCATGCCATCACCCACTGACAGATTGAGGGGCATGCCCGATCTGAGTGGATGAGGCATGAGATTCATTTTGCCAGTCATGGGCCATGCCCTCCCAGGCCTAGTTTTCATTTACCTTCCTTTATTTGGCAAAATTGATTTAAATATTTATGTTCAAATTATGTAATTATTTAAACAATAACATTGCATAGTATCATATCTACAGTACATAAATAACATAAAATAATAACAAATTTTTTTTAAAAAAAATGAAGGCCCCCCAAAATGATCACATGGATCCGCCCCTGCCTAACCATATCTTTCCCAGTTACATTTCGGTTATAAAATCATTAATCATCTCCTTTTGTCTGTTTTCTCTTTAACCAGAAAATATTATAATTTTTATCTCTGTCTAAGAGTTAAAGATTTGTTGAATTTCAACAACCATGACTAAAATTATGATCATTCCACCTCTGAATTATATTTTTATCTTAAATGAATTTTTTAAAAATTGTTATACCACTGATTCCGATTTAACAAAAATTTCTCAAAGATAACCATTATATTCTTTAAAGCACATATTGGAAAAATTCATTCAGCATTAAATCTCTGAAGATGACAAAATGTATCCTGAATATGTACTTTAAAGACATGCAATGCAATTACAAAGTTTTAAAAATTCAACATCTAAAAAATTGAAATTTGCCATTTTTCCTCATCAACAAGTTAGTTACAAAACAAAAAGTCACCAAAGATGTAATTTCATTTGCCCCATCTCATCTGCAAAATTCACCATAAAATGCTTGGAAAATAAAGAAAATACTGAAAGATGTGAAGATGATAAGCTTTACAAAATCTTTCTCCCTGTAATGTTGATTTTGAAAAACTTTGTTTACACTGAAATTGCACAGATAATGTCCAGTTTAACTCCATTCTAAATATTCCATTTGATTTCTCTCATTTCAAATTTGACTACGTCATTTACAGCTTAATTTGATATTTTCTAGATAAGAATAAAACCATGATTAATAACAGTGAAAATTAACATTTATGAAACTTGATTTATTCTTGAAAATTTGCAACAGTGAAACCTTTTATTTTTCCCTCTGCCAATCACCATTAATACTACCTTATAATCAAAAGATAAACACAATTTTTCCTGAAGTCTTATGTCTCTGAAGTCAGAGGGCGAAAATTTCACTGGAGGGAACAATTTTCAATCATGCTAGTACTCTATTTTAAATTGAGGATTATATACTTTGTTGGTGTTTAATATTATCATAATTATTTTTCAAGGACCACAATCAAGAATCTTCAATTATCTCATACACTTATCAAAACTAAATGTGGTTCATTCGTTTGACAGAGTTACAACAGGGGAAGTGGGCACCATAGCAATTGCACAACCTCCTCCCTCGTGTTTCATTTCCTGTTCGAGAAAACAGGCACAGATTACCAAATAAAACTCCTCTTAACATTTAAATGTTCTTGTATTGTTTTCTGTAAAAAATACATCATTATTTTCTGAAGCAGTACGTTTTTAGTGTCGTACGTATCTCCCAATACGGCTGTGAAGTTTACAAATTATAGACCTCTCATCAAATGTCATCTGCAACTCATTTACACGTCGATGGTTCCAAACAAAAATTGTTCTTACCTGCATGTGACAGCTGGACTCCATTTCCACAGGAAACCAGTAAAAATACGCAAATACAAGCAGATAACCACCTCACAAGCATCGCCATTATAGACAAGTCCACTGACGTACAATTAGCGGAGAGAGCTGCAGCAACACGAACACGGACAGCCGATTCAGCAATTCCACAAGAACAAGCAGTTACGAAGCAACAAACGATGCAGAACACATTAGCGCAACAGCGCAAGACCCCAACCACAAACCTTGCAGGGCAAATATCTAAATGAAAAAACTTCTAAGAGCAAAACACGTAAGGCTTATTCCATGACTTTCTACACCTGTTCCATGAAACACGAGAGAGGGTGCTATAGAGAAAGGGCGGGGCGGGGACGAGGATGTGGTATTAGCTGTCGTCAAAGTATGGTTGTGGTGTAGTTTTTCTTCGGAATTACGACGCGTGACTGGTTATCAATGAGCGTGAAAAAAGGAAGTTTGCTAGACCATTTATATGTGTACGTAGGCCTGATACAAATAAAGTTCAAATGATACTTTCCATTCTGTTTGTAGTTCCAAACACTGCTTAAATTCAGTGGCAACTTACGTAATACAAATTCTTGATCTAAAATTAGGGAGTTAGTAAGCGAAACCTTGTACGGCATTGACATAATAAAAATCCTTTTATTGAAAAAAATTGTCTGTTCACTTTTTTGCCGTTCAAATTCATTTCGGAACATCGTTGTAACCTCGGGAATTATAAGAGATGGCAAATGATTGTTCGCAATACTTTGCACCCACTAATGTGCCAAAATGCGATGCAATAAAAAATAAACTTGTTCGATGAAGATTGTCAGAGGAGTGTAAGAATCATGTCGGGGTACTTGATGCAGGAGTTCATTTGTAAGGTATGGCTCAAGATTCGTGCTGGTGCTAAAATAATAATAATAACTCTTCCAGGCGATGCTTGTTGGTGCTCGCTCGCGTAGTGCTTGGGCGTACCGTTGCGTACGGAAGTGCAACTCGGGATAAGCAGTGATAAGAGATACCACTTCAAGGGAAAACTACTTACACCCCTTGCCATGTCATTCTTGCACATACATTTTAAAGTAATAATGGAAGAAGTAAATTCCCTAAAACTTAAATTAATTGGTTGCAAAGGCAGTTGCTTTGATTAAAAATGAAATACAAAGGATGAACATATGGCGTTCTGCAGATACCTTGAATTGCTTATTAAATATAAAATACGATTTAAAATATGTTTTGTCGCAAATATACTGTCGAACTTCTAAAGTGACAACTTTCTTGTATTCAGAAAATAGATAACAATTCAAATTAAGTTGTGTTTTCTTCTTTGTACAGAAACGCAACATGATTAACGAGGATGAAAACAAATAGTGACACCTGATGGAAGGATGTTTGGGTGCTAGTAATTCAGGGAGAGTGTCTCCAGAAACAGTTAGACGATGGATTGTTAATGTTGACAATGTACTGAGCACCCATGTTGGCAGACAAAAATTTCAAGACTTCTTACAAAATTGTAATGGATTTGAAGAAGGAATACAGCTTATAATGTTTTGGGAAATGTGCCACAATTTAGTCCCAGATGAAGAAATTATTTCTAAGAAAAGGAAAAAGAAAAGGTAAAGCATTTTGCATACCTTTTATTATATACAATTCATCCAATTTTCAATTTTAGTGTTATTACTACTATTAATACCAATGTGCAAATAGTGTAAAAGCTAAAGTATAAAAATTACTTTTTTTTGGGACACTAAATGCTTATTTTTCTTCAGTTTCATTTTCTAACAATCCCACCGACTTGTTAATTATTTCAGATGGTATTCTTCCAAAAAGGAGTGGATGAAGCACTGTTAATTCAAGCAAATGAAATATTATCATTTGCAAATGAAAACATCAATGTAGACTCTGGTCATCTTGAACGAATAAGCAATGCAATTGAAAATAAGAACTATAAGCAACTTATGAGTACTATTTTTGAAGTAAAAAAGGAAGCTGGTCTTCTATTGGAAAGATATCATGCCCTTTTTAAAGAACATTTATTGCAACAACAAGGATTTGCACACTCTTCATAATGTGATTGTAATGTTTGGGATATGTACTCCTATCAGTTTCCAAAAGCAGATCTAAAAATAATTCACCAGACAAATTGTGTCTGTAGTAGGCTTTCATGTCTTCTAAAGTATTGAAGTGTTGCTACATTTTACATCCTGCATAGGATACTACTATAGACAACCACTAAACAATTATAAACATGTGATCCACAGTATCTGAATTGAACCCAGTGGATCAGTGAATGGCCTGCCTTGTCAGAAAGTGTTGCACGCAAGTAACACTTGCATGTGTGGTTAACCATACTTGACCTATATGCTTAATGTAAATGAAATGGTAGTAATGTAAATTACATTATGGTCATGTAAATTAACCATGTTGGAAAAGAGTCAACAGGGTTTCAGTGCATGGACTGCAATGTAGATGTCAGTTTCCATATCTGTTATTGCAGATTTGCACAACTGCTCTATTAACTTTTCACAATTTACCATGCCTTTATCTTTTGTATTTGTCTGGTGATATTTGTTAGTCTTTTCAATTGCTGTTATTTTTTCATTGAAAAAAAAAAGTGTATTTAGTTAAAATCAAAGTACTTATAATGTGAACAGTTGTAAAATGTGTTGTTTTAAGGCTTACTGTAAATATAAGTTGTTTTGAAAATTGACATGTATGGCTACACTTTTTGGGAAAATCAAAACCATTTATTCTTTAAATATATATGTACATATATTGTTATTAATGTACAATAACACACATAGTCTTTAATATTTCAACAAAATTATGTAAAATACATTTCAAAATACAACAGTTTTTAAAAGTTCTATAAGACTACATAAAATAAATGCAACAATTCATAACATATCAAGTGAGTGATATATCAAAACAGATGATTCACAGATCTTTGGCATTTGAAGTGCAAAGTGAAAATGCAGAACATCTTGTGTTACCTGACAACTGGAAGATTGTCACAATACTTAGCATGGAGAATTGGTCTCAAGTTTTGTATATAAGGAGTTTTTTGTTACATGTAAATTGCATATTTCAAAATATAGATAATCGGTACTGCAGTTCAAGATGCGTACACCGCATCGAAAGGTAGAAATTGAATCTACAACTGAGCTTCAGAGAACACATAATCCACAACCTTGATCTTTAGAGTATTCATTCTGCATTAAAATAACTAATGTTTTTCCAAAAATTGTAATTTACCTTGCAACCATTCATGACTAAGAGACTTACAACCCGTTCAAAGCTTTCAGACTAGGCAATAATTCACCACTGGATTTTCCACTCACCTCTTCTAAAAGTACAAAATCGACCTCAACCTGCAAAACTTGTTTCTGATGCTTAAAGATCAACAGGTAGAAACATTTGCATAAGAGTCATCAGCAATAAGCAATACAAAATTTCAGAGGATATTAACTCAAGTAGTTTTGAGATTCATACATCCTGTAGCTTGAATATGAGCCTCAAAAAATTCATTGTTTGCCCAGCAAAGAATAAAACCTCTTTTGTCATGTTGTGGTCCCTTGAACAAGGTACATATCATTTCATTAAAAATTACTTATTGTTGCTGTTTAATGGTTGCAAAGTTGGTAAAAATTTCAAATCTAACAATCTAAAATTCAACTGATCATGCAATATTAAAATTAAATATTATTTAAAAGTAATACTAGAGAATTAAGTTGTGAAATTTACAAAACACTGTGAGTTAGGAGTGCACAATTAAAAACAAAAGCAAGACCTGACATGCTGCACACAATAATCATTCATCTACCACATTAGTTCTCACACTTGCAACTTTTTTTCCAGTTTTAGACGAAACATCTGGATATTAAATTATCCTTCCATTAAAAAAAATGATATGCGGTATAGGACACTGATTATCGCTTCTATGTATACTTTAATCACCATACCCATGCATCTCTGCATATTGAATAGAAACACATTCCTAAGCATAAGAATTACTACTACTGCTTCACATTACCACTATATATACCACTACAACACACTTTCCCCCTGAATTATGTAGACCAATTCAAGCAGTACAAAGAACATCTATTAAGAGGAAACAATTCCAAAGTTTTTTCTTAACTGTTCGAGGAACACAAACGTCAGAATGGTGTGAGGTCCAAGCCGTACAAAAGCAGGTACATATCCCTAAAACAAATATTACGAATTTAAAACTTGAAGTACTTATCTAATAAGAATTTCTAGTTAATTAAAAAATAATAATAATAATACTTTGAAGAATCCCAAAGGTCCAAGTTTGGCAGTGTAAGTGGTTAAATGCCACAAGCCCTGCAACAGCAAAATTTATTTTGCAATTTTTTTCATATATTAAAAGTAGTAATAAAATAAATACATTTTTAAATAAAACTTTTACTCACACGAAACTCTCCTGGTTTGGCATTCATTGCTCTTGTTTTCAAAACATCCAAAGGTTGAGTCAGAGTTGTTGCAACTGCCCCCTATCATGGAAAGCGAAATTAACACATTTTGAAAGGAATAAAACATTAATTGGTACAATTCCAATTAACAATCATGAGTGTTATATATTTTAGTACATGGACTGGATATACAATTATAATGATGAAAATATTCGAGCAGTCCTGCTACAGAACGGTGCAGACTTTTCTCGCACTAGTTAGTTCTGGAAATTCAATATAGATCCAGGGATCTATTTTAGAAAACCATTTTTAAACTCCATTTCATATACAGATGACCAAGTGATAAAACAGGCCCCTGAAGAGAAACTGCAGATGGCAGCATATAAATTAAATCAAACAGAAAACGCTAACATTATGGCATATAAAGGAAAATACCCAGTGGGTACAAAGATTGAGATAGATGGAAAAATGATTGAAAAGGTAAAATATTTTAAATATCTAGGTTCACACATCTCATTGAAAAATACCTAGATTTAGATAAGAGGCTAAATAAATTTAGAAATATCTGTGGCACGATACACAGATATCTAAAAAATAAACCTCGGAAAGAAACAAGAATAAAATTCTTCAACACAGTAGCTGTGCCAGTGTTAATATATATAGAGATGAAGCAAGAGCGATATCAAAAGAACTCTAAAATCCAGGCAGCAGAAATGAAATTTTTGAGAAGCTTTCTAGGTTACATCGTAGATAAAAAGAAAAATGCAGAGATAAGAAATAAACTGGGGGTTGAACCCGTGCTGAAGAAACTGGAAAGAAATCAGAAAAGATGATGTGAACATCTAAGAAGGATGCCAGATAGCAGATTACCAGAACTGGCAGTGCACTACAGATACAGAGGAAGAAGAGATGTAGGAAGGCCCAAAAGGAAGTGGACACTGGAACAGATTCTAGAACTTATCTCTTGAAGTGCAGATTAAGAAGCTCTTTTTAGTCTAGGCTATCTTTTCAGTATTGCCCTTCCTTCATCCCAGTTGCTACCTATTGGTGCTAAAACATTTTTTACATTTTCTCAATTTTTTGGATCCCCTATTAGTAGAAATGAAATATGTCTTCGAGAACAGAACAGAAAATGTTTGAGCCTTTCTGGAAGTGTGCTAGTTTCAGCTCACTTTCACAGAGAAGTTTGAGTTTTCAAGAAACGTGAGAAATCATTTGAAGCACTTGTGTGTACAAATGCTTCAAAAATGTATAGAAAATACCTGTAATGTAAGTATTAACAACGTGAGTGATGTCATAACTAGGGGCCGAATAATTATGTAATTACATATTTTCCTAACGTAACCATTAAGTTGAATCAAAGATATACTCATGTTTCATATCGATTAGTGCCCAAAAACATTGACTTCTTAGTACATATATTAAACATACTTTAGCCAAAAGAACATATTTTTACATATTACTGAATTTTTCCACCTTCCTACATTTTAAAAATATAATTCTTTATTTTCCTGTATGTTTTTGAAAATGAATCACCCAGACAAACGAATCAGCATTGTCAAACATTTTTCTGTAGCCTCTTTAAAATAATGCTATTGCATCGCATTGAAATGAGTCTATCCATAAATACCAACATATTTCAAATAAAAGGGCAAGGCAACGATGCAGTCCATAGCCTCAGATGTGTTAATTTTCAGCATGCATATTGCAGAGAACAGAAAGAGAAGTTTGGTTAGTGAAAATGATATGTTTAGCAGGCAATATTGCACACCCACTTTGCATCTTATAGAGGTCTCCCTTGACCTTGATACCCTTCACCAGAACTACAAGCACCAGCTCAGGAAGGGCCGTTGACACTTTCCCTGATTTTTATATGTGAGCCTTTACTGTAGTTTGTAAAATTATCTCTTTGGGTCGAAAATCTGATGTAGAGACACAATGTGGCACTGATGTGCAAGGAAATCATATTGGGAATGTTGAAATATGTTTAATGAATGGCTAAAAGTTTAAAGTCTATTTTATTAACTAGCGAAGTGTTACCCAAATGCAACCATTAAACTACTACCGAACTGTTTAATGATACAATGGGACTTCTGTAGCCTAATGAAGTTAAACATAATAATGACTTCCTTTTGGTACTACTGCAGTGCTATCCATGTGCAAGGCAGCAGAAGCCCTGCAGGAATTGCTTCCAAAATTACTACCACTTCTAATCTATCTTGAGTGGAAGTGATTTAGATCTCAGTTTGATAAAGATGACGCATTGATTTCCAAAACAAAAAAGGATTAACGAGATGTGGCACCTGGATTGATGCTATGAGCTACAATGCTCTAAATTTAAATTTTGAAATACAAGTTACATTAATTAGATTCGAATGTTGCAGCATTAGCAGGCATATCAAAGCAATTTGTTTAATACTCAAAAGCTGAACAATTATAATGCCCCATTTTTCAGTAAGCACTACAATTAAATTTTTGGAGACATCTTTCCTGAAATTTTCCAGCAGCTTTGAAATTGCCTAATCAGCAGTCGCTTCTTTAAACACTGTTCATTTATCATTTAAAGATCTATAGGGGATCTAGTAAAATAAAGGAGGGGCCTCATTTCTGGAGAAAACACCAGGATTCGAAACAATGTGCTATTAGTGCAGTGCTATAAGGGGACAATTCCATCACACTGGATATTGACTAATTGTGAAAGGATCTGTGCAAGTTTAAATACGCACTTGTGATTTAGTGCAATAGGGATCACTCTTTTAGTCTGTACGAAGCTCTCTTACAAGATAATTTAAAAAGTTTCATTGCTGAAAATTTGAAACAAATATTTGTTTATTATTGTTACAGAGATCGTTGTAAATAATAGGATTATGAGGAGTATAATGTTTAATTTTGGTCTAAGCCTACAGAACAATATGTACTAAGGTAAAAGTATTTTATATCCTCTTTTAAAGATATAATTTAGAAGAACATATTTTATTCAAGGAAAAATCTCTTCTTTCAAAGCTTCTTCAATACTTCAAATGTAGGAAGACACCAAAAATTTTTAATGTTTGAATTTTCAAAAATTAGATATTTCAATGAAACAAGAGACCTGTGCCATTTTTAAGTGTCCTTTACACTATTCAAAGGCAAAGATTAACAAAAAAGTTTACAGCCACTTTTGAGAAAAAATTGAAAATGTTCTTCAGGACTCATGTAAAGTGCCCCCAAAACTTAAAACATCAGAAACAGTTAAAACATTCAAATTCAAGGGGCAGTGACTTTAGTCAGATCAACAGGGAAACATCAATTTTTGTGAAAATCCTGCTGTTTAGCCGCTAGCATTGTTCCCTGACAGACATTTTGCTCTAAACTAATTTTTCAGTATGACAGACTCACAAAACATGGATTCTGCCTACCCAACTTGTTAGAGGAAGTAACATACTTCATATTGGAACAAGAATTATGTTCTTTTTTGGTATTCGGAATCTACAATATGAAATTTTCTGCCAAAAATTTACTGTTTTCACTGCAGCAATACATAACTTTTTATAAAGTAGTATTTAATACACGAGAAAGTAAAATTAATATAATATACAATAAAATAATTATGTATATGCAAGATTTTCAAATGAACTTACTGCAGTTAAGCTGGAAAGAAAATGAGTTGTTAAGTTGTCTAGCATTCCAATACTTAATAAAAATTGTTTAACTTGGTCATAAAAGGATAATTGACCAATAGTCATAAGTACAGCTCTTCCTGTAGCCGTAGAGGCACCTGAAAATAATCTGCGTAAACCTTCTTCTTGATACACACGTATTAAACCATCAAGAGCATGTTTATAACTGAAAAAAAAAGAAACATCTTGTTCACAATTACATGATTAATGAACAATCATTGATAAAATTGTTTCTCATACATATTTGTGAATGAAATACATACTTTCTTCTTAACTCAGGTGGAAGTTTGATATCATTTTGCATTCGAACATTAACTAAATCACCAGGGGTTCCAACAAATCCACCTGCAGCTCCAGCTACAGCAGCTAACCCAACACGTTGATAGAAAGGAATGGAATCTCCAGATGGTGCAATTGATTGCTTAGCTATCTACATTACATTTTTAACAGCAACATTTAATTCCACAAAATTATTTAACATTCCCAGATGGTGCTTCACAAGCAAAAGTAAACATAGCTCTCACCTCATAAATTCCAAATCTTGTGGTAGAATATGTTAGTTGCCGGACTAATGATGCAGAAAGTCCATTGTAAAGAGCTAAAATACCTTGCTGCTTCACAATATTCACAGTAAGTTTTAAAATCGACAACTTTCCTTCTTGCTGAGTTTGTAAATGAACCTTAAATACATTAGCAGATAATTACTCAAACAAGTAAACCCGAAATTATTTCTTAATAAAAAGTATTAACACCGTCATTAAAAATACCTTCAACAAATCTAATGGGTGCGTGCAGCAGGCCGCACCGGCAGAAGCGAGACCTCCGAAATACCACCTAGCAAGTCTTCTTTCGCCCATCTTCTCCTTGTAATTGTAGAACGTATAATAGTTGATTAACTACATAATTCCCTTCAATAATATGTAAATTTACATGATGAATTATAAAAATTAAATCACAAAATCGGTTACGTTTTGCACATTGAAGTCTCATTTTAAAAACCGCGCCATTCGGACAGCTTAGCAAGCTTAATCTATTTTAAACAGTAACATTAAAAAAACAATTTTTTGTTAATTTTATATCGCTTAATTATTATTTTCTGCATATATTATTTTTTGAATCTTTCCAAAGGAACAAGTGTCATCAATATATTAGTGCTCCTGTTGATTTAAGATTTTGGGAAGAAGCATACGGATATAACATTATATCGTATTATTGATCAGAACTCAATAATTAATTAACGGAACTCCATCAGCGCGAAGGAAACTGTCTGGAAGCGTGACACCTTACCGGTCAGCTGTTTCGATGTTCTCCCTCCGTTTCTGCTGGTCATAGTCACGCACCGCGCGTCACGTCAGTCGCTGCCACCCACAGACGGCCTCGCCCGTGTCCGCCCGCTCTCCCATCCCTGCCGTGCGGGTATCTCTCGACAGTTACCAATGTCCACTCTGATTGACCGATTGCACTCGTGCACTCCGCGTGCATTGAATGCAAGAACGTCTCTGCACATATCATCTTTTTAATGAGGCTATTCGATAAGCAATATATTTAATAAATCAAGGCGAATACCATTGAATAAGTTGTGACGAACGAATTCGCGTTTTACATTGTCACATTGGTAACAGGCATCGCCTGTTACGCAAGTAAATTGTCCAGATACATAATTCTGCTCTTCATAATCGGCTGTGTAAACAGTGGTCGATGCCGAAGTGGTGCTTTTATTTTCGGAAACGCTTATGTAAGACGAGAAAGTGGAGTTTAAGAATTTTAACCAATGAAAACTTTATTCCTTCCGAAATCGTGTCTTGAAAGTACGCATAATAGTATTTAAAACCACAAAGAAAATGATGCATGCGTGGAACGTTACTGATGCAATATTGAAAATTTCCAAGAAATACTGTTTTTCTATGACGCGAGTAAAAGTGATTTTACTCTCGCTAAGTTCTCGAGGCATTTCAATCATTAGTTAATTTTCACACTTAGGCACATGCATGCCTTAACGTTCGGTTCGAAATTCGCGGGCTATAGAAATAACGATTGAAGTTTTCCCGAAACAATTAATTTCTTTTGAACATTCTGACCTGCGTACGCATTTCTCATTGATCACTACCAAAAAGTTGATTTAAAGACTGAGAAAAATATTTTCTCCATTTCCTTTGAAGCTGCCCTTTCCATTAATATTTAACAAATAAAACACCATTGTATTTGTATTTAAAATGCCCAGATTGTTGATTATTCTTGTAACTTTCAACACAAACATCTATGGCTTCTAAATCACCACCCAAACATACTTATGATGAAAAGGAACTTGGGAGTTCAATGTTTGATAAGAAAGAATGAATTTCTGGAAATTTGAAAAGAAAAAAACTTATGTTTTATTATCTTTGCAATTCAACACAATAGTAAACAATACTTTATTCTAATTGGAATATATGTAGGTATATACACACTTGTAAAAATTTAAAGTGAGAGTTCACTTCAACAAAAATTATGTTTAAGCACCAAATATTACTATCCATCAGCTGTTACCACCACCAATTAAGCAGACCCATCCACTTTCAAATGACAGAAAACCAAACAAATCAACGCTAATAACCAGAAATGAACTTGGATAACAGAAATGTCAGTCTTCCAATGTATACTCTTGGAAAATTTCTGAGTACTCAATATATAAAAATATATATATGATCTGCCTATCATAGCAAGCCATATCTGTGTTAATACAATCATTGCACTGTTGAGTATCATTGTGTGTGTAGTCTTGACTTTCAGAAAAGTAGAAAAAATTATGCATATATAAATCACCTATTGTGATTGAAGATGCAGTGCAACTTATTCCCTGAATTTAACCAGTATGAATTGTGAACCAAGATGCAGGAATGTTAATGTACTTGCTCAATTTTATTTTGTGTAATTATCCCAATACCTAAGTACTGTACATATTTACAGTACACAATAATATACTAGTTGGCCACCATACAAAACCTTTAGTTCAGATAAAACAATGTACAAAAAAAAAAAAAAAGCTTTAAACATGACTGAAACATAGTGTTAATATCAAAATCATTGTGGAATTGTATTTATCTTAATAAAAATGTGTTTTCTTAGAGGAATTTTATTTTCAATTAAATGCTTAGATGAAGTACCCACAGTGAAGTCAATGTGATTCTTATCAATTCAGTTGCACTTGTGCTTTCCTACTTTCTTGGCTGATGGATAATATTTGGCTTGGAGACATGTGCTGGACGAGCATCATGTGTAGGGACTGGTTTCTCATGGAAACTCTGAACCGCTTCAGTTGGAAAATCTGCATGACCTCTGACAGGAGCTCCAGATATAGTTAGAGACTTTGGTGGACTGGAATATAAAAAAAAATACATAAGTTTGGAAACTGTTACCGTTATTTTAAATTACCAGTGGAAGAACCAACCTCGTCGAAACTTTCAATGTTGAAGTGTCATTTTCTGGTACTTCTTTGGGTGTTTTCGCTTCTTTCTCATCCCTCGGGCCTTTGTGTTGTGTTATTCGCATACCTCCAGCTTTCACTGAAACATGGCACGGATTTATACATCCAGCTGTCATAAAAATAGAACTGAAAATAAGAACATTTAAATTAAACTGGATCTTCTAGTACCTGCAGGAGGATGCCCCGCCTTTAACTCTTCTTCCGAAGACGACATCGTAAAATGCACGAAATAAAATGCCACTCCACCACCTCACAGGCGATGTTAGCGCCTCCCTATCAGTACACTACGTCAACACCACCACGTTTGCTGCTGCGTTGGATGTAGTTGTTCTCCTGTCTCGCTCGAAGGTCACCTTCAGTTTAGCCAACTTTCCCTACAAGAAACATTTTATGGCGGGCGAATTAAATGACAACAGGTTTGTCAACTTTAAAATATTTTTACAGACTACTCTAAAATTTTAAATGTGGAATCTAAATTTAAAAAATTTAATACGTTTTTCTCATCAATCACCATAGTATTGCAATTTATCATGAATTAAACATTTCATTTTCTTTGTTTCTTTGCAACTATTAACGTTCCATAATAATTAATTTTCAGTGAAATCACTTTCATTCATTAGTTTAATTAATAGACACTGCAGTGTGTCATTACCATTTCTGTTAATTAACATACATTCATACACTATATGTAAATAATTGAATTCATAATTATTTTGAATAACTTGAACACAAATGTTGAAAATCATGAATTACAACTTTATGATATAAAAATATTTCTTGTTATGTACATTAAATGCAAAACAAATTTTGTCAATTTGACATTTGAAATTTTGATAGTATACTCATTTGGTTACCTACTTGTGTTGTCATAGAAACTCAATCTGTTTACAAATGGCTCTCAGATCTATGCAAGAATTGGAGAGTCCAGAAACCAGAGCGTGAAGCATGTCACAGAATTTAGAATATATTCTTCCTCCTGGGGAAGTGGAACTATATGTGAAAACACTAGAACCAACCTCAATAGAAGAATTGGGTAATATGAGGTATTATACTTTACAATATTCTAGCAATTATTTTGAAGAAAAAAGGGAAAAAGATTGTTTAATCATGAGAAACTTGAAATAATAATTCACTAATTAACATGGAGTGTACTGTGTTAAAATCAAATTTCGTTACAGATGGTTCGAAAAACATGATCGACTGCAGAAACTACACCAGCAGACAATTTTTGAGACTGGGTCCTTAAGGGAAGAGAGTGTTAAGGAAGCTTTTGTATCTTTAGCTAAGGTATTACAAAAAAAGGTTTGAATAATACATTACGATCGAAATTATATTGCTAAGATCTTCAATGGATCTGCAGATCCCTGTGCTGGTTCAAGAAGCAGTTTGTGTTTCTGTATGGAGGGAAAAGGTTTTTCCTGCCCTCCTGGAAGTAAATCCTCTCCCTAAAAATACATTCATGCCCTATATGGTGGTAAGTATGAAAATTAATGAGTTAACTTCGCCCTACCAAAAGAAAAAGCAATCTTCCCTAAACTGTTTGGTATGTTATAGTTATATCATGAAGTAACAGCAGTGGCTCAGTTGGAAACAGTATTATTCCATCAAGATTCTTGTGAAGCTTTAGATGATTCAAGTATAGACTTAATTGATTACTGTGCTGTTTCCATTATCTCTTTGGCTTCTTTAACTGATTACTCTTTGGATACTACATCAGTAACTTCTAGAACGACTATAGAAGAATTGCAATACCAACAGAAGGAACTGGCTTTCGATATTGCCATCAGGAGCATAACTATTTTAAGTTACATTGTCCAGGCTTTAGACAGGTAAATGTTTAGAAATTAAAGCATAACATAATAACTTGGCTAAATTTCATGAACTTTTTGCATTGCAGGCTTCCGTTGCCAGCAACTACACGCATATATAATACTCATGATGTTCCTATGATGTTCAAGAATTTATTGGATACAATGCCATGGATTCGGCAAGATGCGAAAGGGCACACACTCAAATATTTGGGTAGAACTTCATGAATAATGATTAATTTATATTCAGATAATGACTAATTTATATAAAATTATAATTAAAGCTTTGTATTGATCTGCATTTAAATAATATACAATGAATCAAATGTATGATTTCATTGTTATTGAAATATTTTCTTACAGACATCTACTCACATTGATACTTGGTCTCCGGGAGATGCTGCTCCTATGCACAGTTGCCAACATCTCCCGGACAGTCAAGTATCTATTGATTCTGGCCATGAAAGCCTACACTTTCCTCTACACATGTATGCAACACTGAATAATCCTAAAATTTTGCAAACTCCAAAAGTTCTTTCTCCATAATAAGTTATAACTGCAATAATCTTAAAAGGATCTTATTTTAATGGTTAGTTTACCTCTGATATAATTTGAAAGCTGGAAGCCTCTTATCATATATTATATCCATTTCCAGATGGGAAGTGGAAATTATTAGAAGGAGAAGCTAAGATGAAGTTGTCAAGAACAGAGGCTCAAATCTGGTTGTGTCTCCGACATTTGCTTTTAGATCCTAAGTGTCTAACATACTATGAATTTAATGACTACCGCAAAACACAACTCACAAAGGTACAGAAAAATGCCAAACCATCCTGAAATATTGTACATCCTTACTTTTTCAGCAGCTACTTTGAAATACATTTCCTTTAGTTGCAGGGCAGACTTCATGACATTGTAATGGATCAGGTCTCACCACTTGTTGAATTAAAGCAATGGTTGAGCACTTTGTCCATTTCCACAATGCCATCTCAGCAAAGCCTCCTATTGTCATTGAAATGGTGCCACAGGTAAAATATTGAGATATTGTAAGTTAATGATGGATCACAAAATGTCATAAGAATGCAGCATATGCCATACACAACATTCACTTAAAAAAATATTTTTTATACTGAGGTAAATTAATTTTAATACAAATTTACACACAAAATTTATGGCATATGCTGTTTACATGGTCATCACAAAACAAGGTTATATGAGGATGAGAATTTTGAATTCATTTTTTAGTGACAGTAAGGATTGATGTTTCTTTTCGTGTTGTAGAATAGGTAGATGAGCAAGGAAGCCTTCAAAAACTGTTTATATGTGTAAATTGTTCAGATCTTTCTTATCAGCTTGCATAGGTGTGCGCACAAAGGGTCCAGAAGGGACCACAGCCCCCCTGACCGTATGTAAACATTTTATTTCCATACACATTTTCAATCCCTGATTGTCCCTTTTTAACCTGACAATTTTTTTAATTTTATTTCATTTAGGATGCTTTATGTAGGTCATAAACAACCATTATTATTATTTCCATAAGTAAAGACATTTTAAAAATTATAAGTGTGAAATAATTAATAACAATCATTAATATTAACTTTTTGAATCCAGTAAATTAGGTAAGGAATTTGTTATATGACATTTGGAGAAGAGGCTCTGCATGTCTCGCTGCCTGAAAATAGCTCAATACAAATTTATTACAATTATTAGTAACTATTAACATAACTATAACCATAAATAGTCATTTCTTAATTTTAATAGTAATAATTACAGTTATAATTGAATTCTCATTGTAGTATATTTTATTTATTTACTTGTAAAATATGTCACTTCTAAGTACAAAAATGTATGGAAAAGGAGGTCCAGAAATGCAGTTGGCCAGCCTCGTTTCAAGCTGTGCATGCATATTTCAGCTCATTAAGTAATAGTACTTAATGCCATTATAGAATGGCCATTTATCGACTTTCAATAAAGTAATTTCGGAAGCTCTTTTTAATATAGATAGTTAATTCATCTGAATTTAGATGATGTTCATTTTCCAAGTCTACTTTAAAGATTTGAGAGAAGTCCTATACTACTTTTCATGTATTGAAATGGTTTAGGTTTCACCTGTACTTTGAAACCACACATTCAAGTTTGTTGACTAGTTAGCAGAGAGAAACTAACTTGTTGTAATGATGAAAGTTTCTGTTTTTCTAGTAAAAATAAAACTACTTTTCATGTATTGAAAGGAAGTATTTTGCTTTTAATTTTTCTGATTACCACATATTTTCATTATTTAATGATAAGACACTCTTTTAAAATATTTCCTGAGCTAAAAAAAAAACATTTAAAAACAAGTTAAGACACATGTAAAAATGGTTGATTGTATTTTTACTTTCTCGTATACATACCTATATACGGAGCAATATGAGCACAAAGTTATGTAATGATGCGGAAAATCGATTTCGAGATTACAACGGAAATACACGTTTTGAGGTCCTCTGATGCTGAAAAGAGTTTTTTTTTTTCTTTTCTTTTTTTAATACTTCCGTCCGCCCGTTTGCTAGCGCCTCAGTTACCCGCACGATCTTTTCCAAATTGAAGATCTCTTGTCGATTTGGCTCCAGTTGAATCTTTAAAAATTGGGATACTTAACATGAAGCCCCCGAACTTTTTTAAATTTTTTTTTGTAAATTTCTTGTAAGAATAGAGTAAAATACACTTTGAAGGTAGTATAGGTCCAATTTTCGCGGTGAACTCTGAATTTTCGAAAATTGCAAAAGTTTGAATTCTTTTCGGCGTTTTCCTAAAACTATAAAATAATTTTATAGTCAATTATTGAGGACAGATTTTTTCCTTCAAATGAAATTTGTTGTCCATAATTAGTTCTTTCATAAAGGTCGCGTACATGTTTTTGAAAATTTTAGTAGTTTTCGTGCAATATTGGCAAATTAAAAAAATAACCCAAAACAAGATTTTCTAAAAAACGGCCCCAAATATTTTTGGTAGTGTTAGTGCCAAACAAATCCTTAATGATGACATTAACGCCATACTGCTTTATTGTTTTGTTTTTTCAAACATTACAAAAATGTAATTTTTTTGACTAGTCTCTCGCGTCGGTAATATGTACTTAAGAGGAGACTTCTTCACATTATTGTTTTTGTGAGAAAATGTGCTTTAAATAATGTCAAACAAAGTTTCTCGAAAACTGTACAGTTTTCTGTGAAAAGGACTCACAATCCCACATTATCAGAAACGCTCAAACGCGATTTTCTCAAAAATGACTCCCAATTTTTTCTTCACGCTTTTCCAACGGATAATGGTAATGGTTTTAATATGACGTGAAGTTCATTTTAGTGTATTCCTTTATTTTTTCAAAAATTGCACAAATCCATCCATTCCATAAAATATGACTCGCACACTTAATATCTACATTTCCATCGATTTGTATACATTATTGCATTTGTGAGAGGAAGTGCTTCAATTAGGTTTTTTTGAAAACATGGATTCCTATAAAAGGGCTTCAAAATTCGAATTTAAAGTAATGCTTAATCACCATTTCCTTAAAAATGGCATCAAATTTTCAATGAAAATTTCCATATAGGACGAGGTTTTACTCTTCTTTAATATTCTTTAAGGTATTATATTTCGGTTCAAGTAGGAAACCGAAAAGTCGAGAAAGTACTTTGGGCAACAATAGGTGGCAGCGGGAGACGCAAAGCCAGTCGGCTCCAAGGAAATTAGAAAACTTGACTACGAGAAAGTCTGTACTAATCTGTAGTACCATTCTGTAGCACCACTAGTTGTGATTCATAACTGTTGTATCTCTGTACAAAGGCTCAAGGTACAATCCCGCTGATAAAATTAATATTGTAACCAAATGTTTTGTCTTCAATTTTTTTTTATAAGAATAAAATGTTCGTATGTCCCCTGTACACTAAAAAACTATTCGACCGATAATCACAATTTGTTCTTAATATTGGCGCCAGGAGCATTTAGAGACTGGTTTGAATGAAATATTTTTCTGTTAATTGAAAATTGCATTAGGCACATATCTACTTCCATAAAATATTGCGGGGGCCGCTTTTTGCATCGTCCCTGACCGGGAAGTCGTATGCGTGGGGGTATATGTTTGACTCACAATAGGTTAAAGCTACAGGTTGTAGGTAGGATTAAACTACTACCGCTGATGGAAATCAAGCGTTCGGCTGCTCTGATTCGTGGTTTGTCCGGTCAATGCCAGACCAAAATGGGGATCAATACTGTTAACGAACGCATCACGGACCGCGCGCAGTATTTCCTTCCTCCTCCATTCACCATAGACACATGGCGATATTTTGTAAATTGTACCGGTTGAAGGCGAGGCCCTGCTGGGGAGAGAAGTTGAGAAAATCGTGCAAGCCGACGTAGGTTGGCTCTGGATATCACGTGCCAGTGTAAGAGGAACACCACCACATACCGGGATATACGGGACTAATGACCTGTGGCTGGCGAACCCTGAGATACTAAATAATAGACTGTCGTTGATATTGTATTTTCCTATTTAATATCGATTATTTGAATTTAATCTCGAAACGTAATTGAATGGTCCAAGGTACAACACAGGTGGTATAATTGTTGCACCAACTTCCTGTATCCTCAGTAAATATAACAAATCTTTTCTGGTGCCAAAAACGATTTTTTTTCAGATTCGACAAAACATACTGAAGCAAAACAAAGGAAAGTGGACAAAGATAATTAAGCAACAAATGGACACCTTCTTTAATAAAGAGGAAGATCAAATGATGGAAGTAGCCAACAGGTACCAGATATTTAAAGCAATTAACATTACAGGGAACAATTTTCTTTAGAATTAAGAAATTATTTCCCTCTTTGCACAGGCAGGAACATGGTCCAACGGTTGAAACTAGCCTACCATAGCATGTCATATTGAAACCCATATCTTATGGTAGTATTTTAATACTGTAAATCATTTTACCAATTTAACTCTTAACAAAATTTTAAAAATATTGAGTCACTATAGGTTTCCCACTAATCATCTGAATGTTCTCCCTACAAAATTTCTCAGCTTTAAATAAGCGATCCTTGCAATTCAAGTATTAATTTTAACTAAGTTATTAGAAGATAAAAACTATAGTTTTTACTTCAGCCTTAAGGGCAAAATCCTGTTAAGTCTTAATTATGCTATGTAAATTACAAGGTGCCTTAAAAAAATGTTAACTGAAACACCACTATTTCTGAAGTCTTAACTTGTGCATTCCACTGAAGAAAAAAAACGCACTATAAGTATGTGAATATCTTGCCTCTACATTTTCACATTAATCATGTGTCCTGAAATCTACCCTGAATTACCAATATTTGGTATGCCGGCATCTATTGAAAGAACAAATATTAACACCTTGCTTGCGAAATCAACAGGAAAACTACACTAACATTTGTAACACTAGTTCCACTACCACTGTTTTTTTTTCTTTCCTTTCCAGATTGAAGGCAACCTTTGACTTGGACACACTGGAAGCTTTGGCTCCAGATACGCGGTCCTGTGTTGTTTGTGGTGATCCAGCTCCGAAACGCTGTTCTAGATGTAAAACATACTGGTTTTGTGGCAGGTAAAACAAATTTTAATATGGTTATGTTCCTTAACTTTTTCTTAAATAAAAAAATAACTACTCTTATCATTTACAGGGAATGTCAGGTTAAAAACTGGACTACTCACAAACCAATATGTGACAAAATTGTAAATGCAGAAGTAATTTAACCAAGGAAAACAGGAAAATATTTATAGAAATATAACAATATTAGTGTCAATTTTTTTAATGGATAGGACAATACAAAGTTAAATTCACGGTTCTCTTGACTGCTTAAGATATTCCTTCAGAACATCGTAAGCAGGAGTTTCTTCTCCATAATCCTAAAAAAACAAAGAGGGTTTGTGGTAATGTTTGTACTAATCTAAAATGAATACTCAACAATAAGAAAACACAAACTTACCTTCACCACAACACATGAACATCCAACAACCTTCCTTGCTTTACCAGCACTGTCAATTTTACAAAGTCCAGCCCATTCACCTAATTTCTTGTTATTATCCACTTTAATAAGTGGTATTTGGTGTTCATTGCATAGAGCTTGCACAAGCTTCTTGTACATGGGCTCATCACAATTTTCAGCCAGCACACACAGCAATGCTTGCCGCCTACAGAATGAGCACAAGAATATGTAAGTCAATAACATAAATACTTCTAAATCCACATTGAAATCAAAATATTAAAATTGGACCGATAACCATTAAACTACACCATTAAAGACTCAGAATAAATGCTTTTGCAACATCCTTTAAACATCTTCCATTCAACGGGAAATTTAGGTTTGACAAAAAGTCTGAATAAAAATGAAACTAAAACATACAAATTATCAATTATTAACTGAAAGGGACAATGCACAACTGTGTCCAATTAAAGTCGCACTGTTCAAACATATCAATTATAAGGCAAATTGAAATAGATCAGGTGACAAAAATTTGAAAAATTACTTCCATGTACTAATTAGAACAGTTAAAATTCAGAAAACCCAAATATCCCACAAATTTTAATCTAAAACAGAGGATTTGTTAAATTTTGTCAAAATACTGGTAAAAAATAGAATTTTTAGATATGTGCCTATTTAATACCTTTAATAAGGACACGCATTTAATAACATACACCCTAGGTTTTGAAACTATGCGTCGTAGCTTCCAGGTGCTTTGCATTGATTTAAAAATGATCTTTATATCCGATTTACTTTAATCCTTATGTCATTTATGTCCACAAAATGATTTTGAACTATCATGTAATTTGTAATGTATGATTTATTTTCCCAATTGTGGATTAATTGAATCTGGTAAGTACTTTACAAATAGCCTATTAGATCACTTCATTTTTGAAATTTATTGTTACCTGGGGAGCCATGAGAAGTTTCGTTTAGGTCAAGGGCTATGGATGAAAAAAGTTTGAAAAACTCTGATATACACATTCCACGACTGATTTTACAAGTACCATGTTTCTAATACCTAAAATGCCTATATATATTAGAGTCTGGAAGTGCCCATTCGTTCCTTAATTCCTAAATTCATAAAAAATATTGTGGGATTTCACAAGTTTGTTTCGAAGTTGAGTCATCTTAAGGAGATAGAATTCTGTTCAAAATCATCAATGCAAGCTGTTTTAATGTTTCTTAGTGACTAGTGATTAACTGAAATTACAGTGCGCTCTTCTAGATTACTTCATAGTAACGAAACATGAGTGTTTCACCTTGATTAATGGTGTCCCAAAATTCTATGAACCCATTTTCATCTTCTGGAATTGTGGGTTCACTCAGCATAAATTGCCTCAGTGTAAGATGACTATTAGTTCTTTGCCCTTCAACTCTGCAGTTAAAGTTTGCACCAAAACCTCCATATAAATAGAAATCTCATTCTGCTTCTAAAATACTTTTGAATGATAAGACAGATTCCAGTCTCAATTATGAAGAGGTAAAGGCTAAAATTATGAAAAATAATTTTGTTCCTCGACTTTTAGATACTAAGTATTTCATTGTCGGTACCTTGCTATGATTATGTAATTTGCTAAAATTGTGCTTAACCATTTACATCTTAATATTTTATTCAATGTTCATTTCTGAAATAAAATGGATGAAAATAATATTTTGAGAAGCCCATTTATACTTCAAATTCAATGTGGGTTTTTCTTAAAACATACTTAAGAAAACTTATTAACTTTTCTTAAAACATTAGACATTTTCATCAATGAAGAATGTCATTTAGGCACCAAAAATGGAAGTTTTTAGAGCCTAAAAATTTGAAGACTGTTGATAAGGTGAGTATTTAAGTGTCTGTAGAAGAAAATATGCTTGACTGACTATTGAATAGAGCAAACAACACTGCTCATATCATAAACAGAGCAACTTAAAATTGCTCCCAAATGACTGCTTTCTTTCTCAAACTTCTTTCTGATCATAAATTGAGAGGTATTCCTTATCTTAATGTCCACTTCAAGAAATTTTTTCAGTAGGAACAAATATAGGAGTAGTTTTCTAATGATCTGTAGTCCAATGTCTAAACATCCACCTTAGCCTCCGCTGTGAAGACCAACTACTACAGCCCAGAGTTCAAGCTTGTTTTCCTTAAAATAGGATGACAAAACGGATTTATTTTTAATAAACTGGCATCGCAGACATCTTGACTAAAACAAGAGTGCAAAAAGTGACGTAAAATAAGGCAAACAAGAGTTAATTTTATTTATATTTATTAATTTTACATTAATAAAAATAAATAAATAAATAAAAGTTAAAACTGAAGGACTTGTCAACATCAGAAATTCAAGAATCTTGACTGCTCTCATTTTCTGGCATTAATTTTCAACTCTTCTAACCTTCAATCTGAGTGCAACCCTTCCTGCCTGTTATTGTATCACTGGTTGCAGAGACAGACAATAGTGGTGGAGCTTTCAGATAGGTTCATGAATGATTGGAACCAGTGCCCAGAAAAAAATTATAAGGAGTAATCAAAATACTGAATATATGCATCAGGTGCTAAAATGGACAAAATGAAAAGTAATTCACTAATAAATGAAACAACACTACACAACATATTAAAACTGGTGGTTAATAATACAGATTTACCTTAAATTTCTAAGTTTAGTAACGAAGCAACTTAAACTTTACCTGGAAATGGATGGGTTCAGTCTAAGTGACCCTGAAGATTATATCTGTTAAAAACATACCAATGCCACATGTGATTTCTTCTTCCACCTTCCTTCCTATATATAGTATATAGGGGGTGGATTTTAGTGAAATGTCATTTCTTTTCCCTGTCGTAAGAACAATGCCGTTTACAATAAAAATCAATTTTATGTTATGGCAAAACAAAATGATCCATTTTCAAACATTTTTTTTTTATTTTTCATTGATTTCAACTAATATGCTTTCTTTAAAAAAATTTCCCTTCAATTTTAATGTATTTTTTGCAGATTTCATTAATTTTAATAGTACTTGCTTCAAATAATATTTACGATATGCAACAAATGTTCTCCACAGAATTCTTTAGTGGCCCATTTGATTTCTTCGCACAGAAATTGTAATGTCAGCCATTGTATGTAGTCTAAGGTTCCTGCAATGCCTATCAGCGCCATTGTTGGTTCAGCCAATTTCGGGATAACCAAAGACAGATTTCCTGGTAAAAGAACAGTCCAAACCATAGGTTGCAAGCTGAGTGCACTTGAATGAATACAAGAAGCCTCTATTACATCAGTAACATATCCACTTTGAGTTCATTAAAACAGATTTTGCTCACATTTTTAAAACCTTTTATGAGCATTTAATTGATAATTTTTGGCAAGTGTAAATCATCAAAATCCACCCCGTAGTAATAAGTCTCTTGTGGTCTCAGCCCAACCCATCCATTGATGTATTGCTTCCATTTAAAACATACTAACCTACAGGTTTTCTAACAATTAAATAAACCTAATTTACTATGCACATTGTGACCTTTTTCCCTATTACTACTATTAAGTAGCATGTAATTCTTGTTTTTTTATCCAACTCCCTTCGACCTAACCACACGGTTCATATTGAATTTTTTCTCCCATCCATTACCAGGTTAAAAATCACATCAATGAGATATACCCCCGAGAGGTCAACCGTATATAACGCACTTACTTGTCTAAGGCTTTTGCTGCTTCGTGAATCCCATGTGCAAGACTCCCATGGGTAAGTGCCATTTTCAACACTTCTTGAAGAGCTGTGTTGATATCCATCGAGCCCCCAGTGGGCGCCGCAGACGGAACATCATCACTGCACACAAAATTTACTAATAAATAACAGTTCTGCTTATATCAATACACAAATCATTACTTTCTTTCGTAACAACATACAAATGACCAAAATTTACAACCAAACATGTTTAGCATACGTACCCTTCACCATCCGACATTTTGCCCGATATAACAGCAAATCTAGAATAAAAAGAATTTTCGTGAATTCACACTCCCTAAATCCAGCACTACAAATAAAATCTACAAGCTAAGAAGTCAAAGAACTATGTCGATGGCAACGGATTAACTTTAAAACGAAACAAGACCACGTTACACACCTTCAAGAGGCAACCGGAAAAAGAATCTTGCGAACCACGATAGCCAATACACGAACCATCACACACTGCAAAGTATGCAATCTCTGTGAAAAATATTCCGTTTCGCAATCAACTTGATTCTTTCATTTATTATTTGTGTAATTCCCATAGTAATATCACATAAAAATTATAGTGCTATCTTAGAACTTTAAATAATAATATTCTGTATTTTTTAAACTTGCACATATATACACTATTATGTCTGCAAGTTGGTCATTATAGGAAACGGCAAAGACATCGCAATACACACAGGAAACGTCGAGTGACCGGGAATACAAAATCGATTGCTTGGTGTACAATAATTTATTTTCGTAATAATATTTATATAACAAATAACTGCGTTTATGTCTATAGGATTTAGGTGGTTACTATACCTTGTACTACATAATACTAACGTAAGCTTTTTTAATGCAGTTTTAATGCAGTTTTCCATTTCAAATAAACAATTCTGTGCTCCATTGAAAATGAACGGTGTACCATTGACTGATGTTAAGGCAACAAAATTTTTAGGTCTCTCAATTCAGTCAAACCTTAAATGGAACGTCCATTTAAATGAATTGAACACAAAATTAAGTTCATTATGCTACGCGTTCAGAATTCTTGCAAATTCAGTCAGCCTTCATACTGCTCGTTGTGTATACTTCGCGAATGTTCATTCCCGCCTGAGATATGGCATAATATTCTGGGGAAATACATCTTATAACTCCCAGACTTTTAGATTACAAAAACGAATTGTACGAATAATAACCAAATCCCACCCACGTGATTCATGTAAGCCTCTCTTCATTAATCTAGGAAGTCTACCATTACCGTGTCTGTTTATTTACGAATCAGTGGTTTTTGTAAAAAATGACTTGCTCAAGGGCGGGAATATATTTTCAGAAAATGCCGATGTCTATTACTATAACACTCGACGTAGAAATCATATTCACCAGGTGACAGTATCAACAGCTCATTACAAAAAATTCACATACAATACATGTACATTATTTTACAACACTTTGCCAGATGACATTAAACGATTAACTTCAATAGAAAAGTTTAAATCCCAAGTGAAATCGCTTCTGCTGCATAACTGTTTCTATATAATTAGAGACTATACTGAGCATCACAAGAAAAGTAACATTAATTTTAACAATGATACATAATGCATTATTTACCATTTGGACTGTATAAATGAGTATAAACAACCTGTAACAACTATTGTACTACAGCTTCCGGGTCAATGACCCCCATCTCGATCAGGCTTTTCGTCCAGTTTCCCTGATCCATTGAGCAAATGCTGAGATGGCCCCTTGTTTGCTTCTGGACATAAATGTAACTTCATTTTCTGTCACGTCTTCTAGAATTCAGTGGAAACACAATTCTTCAAATTATCGTTTCCTTGAAAATAGCAGGTTTTTTTCCTTAAACCAAAATTTATTGCTTATTTATCCTTGAAAATAGATTTTATTACATGGGAGTTTTTTTGTTTTTTTTTTCCCTTTCAAAATTCAAAATTTAGTGCTTATTTATCCTTGAAAATAGATTTTATTACAGGGAGTTTTCTCCCTTTCAAAATTCAAAATTTATTGCTTATTTATCCTTGAAAATAGATTTTACTACATGGGAGTTTTTTGTTTTTTTTCTCCCTTTCAAAATTCAAAATTGAACTAGTATATGACTTAGTGTAGGGATCACAGAATTTTGAAAATGTGCACACAATTCACTTTTCCCCATAGCACGTCATACGCAGTTTTTAACTGTTTTTTGACGTAAAATAAATAAAAAAAATAAATAAGTACAGGCTCAAGAAAACGCGCGCGTATAATAACTAAATAAATATAAAAGATGCGAACGTGGCCAAATTATTAGACTAAAATATTTTTAATCTTACTTTCTCGTAGGCTACTTACGAAGTGTAGATATAATAGTATTGCAATTCTTCAGAAGAACCGGCGATTTTGCGACAGAAAAAATCTTATTGTGGAGACCTCATATCGAACTAGTGACGCAGAGAATCTTGTATTAGTTTTCTATTTTCTTCGGTCTGGTCTAGCTATTGAGCTTGCCACATGCTAGCTACCACATGCCAGCTACCATTTATCGTCGCCCAAAGTACTGTTTTTCAAATTTTCTCATTTTTTCGGTTTCCTAATAGTAGAATCGAACTATTACTTTCAGAATATTAAAGATGGGAAAACGTCGTCAAATATAGCAATTTTCGTTGAAAAATTTGAGGCTGTTTTTATTTTTTTTTGAGCGTTTCTGAAAATGCGGAATTTTGAGCTATTTTTAAAGAAAACTGTTTAGTTTTCGAGAAACTTTATTTGACATTATTTCAAGCACATGTACTCATGAATATAATAATGTGAAGAAATCGCATCTAATGTAAATATTACCAATGTAAGAGACAAATAAAAAATAATTTTTGTAATTTTTGAAAAAATGAAAAAATTGAGCAATATGGCATTCATCTCAATGTATAGGGTTCGTTTGGCATTAACGCTACCAAAAATTTGGAGCCGCCGTTTGTGAGAAAATCATGTTTTTGTAATTTTTTAAAATTGCAAATATTGCACGCACTATTTGCATGAAAACTACTAAAATTTCCAAAAAATTTCCAGACCATAGCGAAAGAACTATTTATGCACAATAAATTTTACTTTCAAAGAAAATTCTTCAAGAACGAAAAATGTCAGTCTTCAATTTTGTAGTTGTAGGAATACGCTGAAAAAATTTAAAACTTTTGCAATTTTCGGAAATTCAGCGTTAACCGTGAAAATCAGATCCATGCCACCATTATAACTGTATTTTACTCTCTTCTTACAAATAATTTAAAGAAAAAATTTGAAGCCGATTTTGAGAAAATTTTGAAAATGTCTGGGGTGCTTTATGTAAAGTAGCCCCAAATTTTAAAGAATGTTTTTCAACATTTCAATGGTTCAACTAGAGCCAGATGGCAAAGGATTCTTCAATTCGGAAAAGATCGTACGCATGGTTTTGGCGCTAGTAGTGTTCACAGACGGACGGACGTTTTAAAAAAAACTCATTTTTTCGGTATCAGGGGAACCCAAAACATGTATTTCTGTTGAAATCTCGAAATCGATTTTCCGCAGCATTACATAACTTTCTCTATACTAGGTATATTACTTCGTATATACGTATGTATACGAGAAAGTAACTAGAGGTGATACTGAATGGCACAGACTTTCTCGTAGTAAAGATTTCTAATTTCCTTGGTGTGGGCTGGCTATACGGACTTGCCCCATTATCTCACTAGCTACCGTCTATCGTTGCCTAAAATACATTTTTTGGACATTTTCTCAACTTTTCAGTTTCCTTATAGTGGAACCGAAATATTATTTTACGAATAATAAAGAAACGCAAAACCTTTTACGAAATAGCTTTTTTCATTGAAACATTTGAAGCCGATTTTAAGAAGGGTGCTACAGAATGGCACAGACTTTCTCGTAGTAAAGTTTTCTTATTTCGTTGTTGTGGACTGGTACTATACAGCCTTGCCTTTCCTTCTTGCTTGCTACCATCTATTGCCGCCCAAACTATTTTCCTATCGTTTTGAAATTTTCTCAATTTTTGAGTTTCCATATAGTAGAACTGAAATATTATTTTAAGAATAATAAAAAAGGCTAAAACCTTGTCCTAAATAGCAATTTTCATTGAAAAATTTGGAGCCGTCTTTAAGAAAATGGCGTTAAGCGTTACTGTAAATGCGAAATTTGAACCTTTTTTCAGAGGAACCTATTGAGTTTTCGAAAAAACTTCATTTGAAGAACATCAACTCACTAATTAAATAATGTATACAAATCCGTTGGAATGTGCATATCAACGGCGAGAGAGATATTGAAAAAAATTACATTTTTTGTAATTTAATTTGTGTAATAAAATTAAATAAATGCACCAAAATGAACTTTACGTCATATTAAACAGTGCTATTGCCACTATCCGTTGGAAAAGTTTGAAGAAAACATTAGGAGCCATTTTTGAGAGAATGCGGAATGAGCGTTTCTGAAAATGCGGAATTTTGAGTTCATTTTGACAAAAACCTATTGAGTTTTAGAGAAACTTTATTTGACATAATTTAAAGCACGTGTACACTTAAATACAAAAACGTCAAGAAATTGCCTCTAATATAAACATTACCGACGTGAGAGACAACTAAAGAAATTCCATTTTTGTAATTTTTGAGAAAACAAAAGAATATAGCAATATGGCATTTATGTCATCGTATAGAGTTCATTTGGCACTATCCATACCAAAAATTTAAAGAAAAAAATTTGAGCCTTTTTTGAGAAAATCATGTTATAGTAATTTTTTAAAATTGCAAATATTTCACGCCATATTGCGCAAAAACTACTAGCATTTTCAAAAAATCTACATGTGTTTATTAAAAGAACTGATTATTAGCAACAAACTTAATTTGAAGATCTTTAATTTTGTAGTTTTAGGAAGACACCGAAAAAAATTCAAACTTTTGCAATTTTCGAAAATTCAGAGTTAACCGTGAAAATGGGACCTATGCCACCTTTTTAAGTGTATTTACCCATGCCACCTTTTTAACTCTATTCTTACAAGAAATTTAAAGACAAAATTTGCAGCCGTTTTTGAAAAATTTTGAAAATTACCGAGAGACTTCATGTAACGTACCCCCAAATTTTTAAGAATGTTTTTCAAAATCTCAAAGATTCAACTAGTGTCAGATCGATCGAGGTTTCTGCAATTTGGAAAGGATCGTAAGTTGTAGGAATTCTGATTTGGTGTTGTTGACGTTCTTATAATAAGAAATAAAAGAGGTCATCTTCGTCAACATATCAGCTTTATTAAGATAGCCGGCTTTCGACGGCTTTGCCGTCATCGTCAGTCTCGCTGCTGTCGGCAAAAGTCGGGCGACTGTGCACAGGCTAATTTTGGTGAAAATTCTGCCTACGATTTAGATTACGCTAGCGATGGTCACAGATGAACTGACGTTTTTGGTCAACCAATTTTTCGGCTTCAAAGACCTATGAAATGTGGATTCTGACTACACAACGTCTTAAAGGAAGTAATTTATTTCATATTGCGGCAAGGTTTATCCTCTTTTTACTTTCTCGTATACGTACATATATACGGAGTAATATACGTAGTATAGAGAATGTTATGTAATGCTACATCTAAAATCCCTGTTTCCTATTCTTCGGTCAGATTTAATGACCAGACACATTAGTTGGTCATTTTTCATCAAGTTGGGATAGGGTATCATCCATCCAGTCTATTGCATTGTGCCAGGAGCCTTAAATTTGTCTGAGGCCTCTTTCTCCTTCCTTACGTAACCCTTAAAATCTATGTACAAGAGCTGGAGGGTGGGCGACATGATACATTGGAAGCAGTTTTCTGTTTTTTTCGATTAATGATTCGAATTTCTTGCTCAGTCCAGTGCACTCGTCTGAAACTGCACTCGGTTGCAGGCACCGCCAAACTATTGCGATATTTTATTCCTGCAGTTCAGAGCGGATTGCAGGACAAGTCTCACTCTTCTGTAATACTCCTGCAAATTCTCTTATAATTTTACTCGTTTGAGATATTGTCATATTCTCCAATACCCAGGTATTTGTAAGTTTTGCGTGGATCAAGATCTTGAATCATGGTGTGCATGTAACCGTCAATGCTCTCTGATGTCCCTTTGTCTCTTTAAATTGGCTTGTGTACATTTGTCAAAACCAAATTTCATGTAGATGTCATGGCGAAAATAATTGACACACCAATTGGGAGAGAATCGCTTCATTCTTAGCAAACACTTTAAGATCATCCATGTAAAACAAATGTGATACTTTCATCACTAGGGAGAGGATTTTTATGCCCTAAAAAGCTTTAAATATGCTTTTAAAAATATCCATTTATTACCTAAAAATTCTGAAATATGCCCTTTAATATGCAATTAAAGTTAACAATATTTCATTTTATCTATAAACATTTCTTGATAAAATGCAGGAGAAGCATAATCGGAATGAAAAAAGAGTGCAAACATAATATAACCTTCCCTACTTCATGAGAGCGTGCATGCCCGCCCGCCTGCCCGCCTGCCTGCCTACCTAGAAATTCCTCTGGGATTTCTAAAATTTTATTAATTTTATTTGATGGAATTCATGTTACTTCTTAAATAAAATTTTTTACAAAGTAACCGGGATTATATGTTGGTTGACGATGTACAATTGTTTTTTCGGTGATCGAATAATATTATGTGTATACTCGAATAATGTACTATGTGTATAAATACTATGTGAATAGGTAATATGTGTTATTAATTTAATTAATTAAAGGTTAAAAAACAATTTGGTAGCAGAGTGTGCAGCATTCTATTCAAATTGTACAAAGGGCAGAAAAAGAAATAATAAAAAAAATGGAATCATTCGGAAGAATAGAATTGTTGACAAGTACTAATTATGCTTTATGGAGATGAGAATGATGGCTCTTATTAAGTCAAAACATTTGTATTATGATGTCTTAATAAATGATGAACCAACGAAGAAAGAAGATGATTAAACTTCAACGAAAACGTGGAACGAATGGAATAAGTAAAACGACGAGGTATGTTTTAATCATATTACCTGTATCGGCTGATCGAGCGATGGCATGTGGTATAGATAATGCTAAGGAATTATGGAATATATTAAAAAAGAGACACGAAGGTGCAGTTACCCCAAGAAAGATTCAATTGAAAATTAAATTAGCGAAAATTGAAAAATTTGAAAGATAAAATATGAACGAGTATTTGACGCGAACACGTTCCTTAGCTACAGAAATTTCAGAATTAGGAACTAAAATAGAAGAAAATGAATTTATTACATGTATCATTGAAGGTCTTCCTGATAAAAATTGTGAAGTTTCAACAGCAATATCATCGAATCCGTCAATTAATTACGAAACTATGAGAGAAACGCTTTTACATTTTGAAAGAAAATATGATAAAGGAGCAGACTATTGAATTTAAAGTCGAAGATCAAAAGAGATGCTTGCTATAATTGTGGAAAGCTTGGTCACTTAGCTAAACACTGTTGGAACAGAACTAAGTATCTAAAACGTCAATAACAATAACAGAAATAAATGGTAGAAAAAAACTATAGATAATGAATTGTTTACTTATAAAAATATAAAACTTGGGAAATAGTAGAGAAACCTGAGAATGTGAGTATAAGAAATAACAAATGGGTATTTTCTAAGAAAATAAATGGCGGTGAATGTAAATATAAAGCTCGCTTAGTGCCTGACAGTTTGAGACTGAAATTAGGTAAAGATTATGAAAATTCTTATAATCCAGTTATGAACTTAGAATCTTTCAGAATACTTTTAGCTATTTAAAATAAGAAGAAGTATAAAGTTTGTTTTATTAATGTAGAAACAGCATATTTAAATGGTAAATTAGATAGAATTGTTTATATGAAACTTGTAAAGGTATTAATATTGAAGAGGGAAAGGTTCTTTTGATAAAGAAAAGTATTTATGGTCTGCCTGAAGCAGGAAGATGTTGGTTTTTAAAACTGACATAAATTTTGAAGGAAGCTGAATTGCAAGCAACAAAAGCAGATCCATTTGTATTTACTGGTGAAGATATTAATAACTTTATAGCCATAGGATTTTATGTAGATGATTGTATTATTTGGAAAAGATGATAATATAATTAATGATTTTTTAATAAATTGAAAGAAGAGATTACAGTTAATGATTTAAGAATAATATTACCTTTTTGGATATTGGAATTGAAGGAGAAAACTGTTTTTATTTAAATCAAAGAAATTCATAGAAGAAATTTTAGAGAAAAATAATATGAATAATTGATAATAATAATATGAATAATTATTTAATATTATTATTATATTATTATTATTATATTATATTATATTATATTATTATTATATTATTATATTATTATTACTATTACTATTATTACTATTTTTTCATCTCTCAACCATTAATAGTTAAATTGTAGGGAAGGGATTCTGAAACTCAAGAAAGCGTGCGCAGATGATTTTCTTCGCCATACATCACATACAGTTTTTGACAAAATAAATTTTTTAAAAAATTAAAAAGAAAAAAAAATTGTCAACCTGTGAAGACATCTGGAGTTGTAGGAGAGAAATTGGATGATTATCATGATTTCAAGAGATTAACTATGTTATATCAAGAAAATTAGGAAACCTTTGTTATCTTGTGGAACTAGGCCAGATTTAGCTTTACTTGTAGTTAACTTTCTCAATATAGTAATGATCCAAGAGACATTCATTTGAAAGCTTTAAAATGTGTTTTAAGATACATAAAATATACTAAAGAATTGAAATTGAAAATTGGAAATTAATTTCATGAGATGTTTGTCAATTCTCATGCAAGTGTACAACTTACGATTCAAAATCATTTGGAGGATATAATATAAAAATTGGAACTTCAACAATCAGTTGGAAGAGTCATAAACAAAAAAATTGTTACTTTATCAACCAATAGTGAAGGACATAAAAACTAGAAGAACAAGCAGAATGATTTAGTGACAAACACATAATAATAAATACAGATAGTCTATCGGTCATAGATTGACACATAATCCAAAAGTAAATGCAAGAAATAAAACATTTTCAATGAAAATATTATTTTGTTAAAGATGAACAAGAAAATAAAAATATCAAACTGAATTATGTAAAATCATCTGAGCTTGAAGCAGATATACTAACCTAGAATTTAAATGAAGGTGTATTTATTAAACACAGGGCAAGTTTGGGTTTACAGTTTTATTCATAAAATTGTAACAAGAAAAGGATGGAAATGATGGAATTCATGTTACTCCTTGAATAAAACTTGTACATTGTCAACAAACATACAACCCTGCTTGCTTCGTAACAATTGTTTTTTTGATGATCGAATAAGTAATGTGTGTTGAGTTCATAATCTATAACTTACAATGTATTAAAGGTTCAAGTAATCCCCCCAACTGGTAAAGAACAGCCTCAAATAATAAATGAATAATATATTGAAAGACTTTTTATCTACATTATTTATTATAATTATTTATTTATTTAATTATTATTATTTATTATTCTAAATTTTATTATATTTTATTTAAGTACCGAGCAACAATGAAAAAGGTCTAAGATCCCCGATTGGGGACCATAGCATTCAATGGGTTAATAGCTTGGAAGATGTTCTTTTCCGAGAATTCGTGAACATATTCTCCTGTTACCACAAGTTCATTGGCAACATCAACTTCAGATTTGAGTCCAGATGTGTCTTTGTTGAGGAATTTGCTCTTTTCCCAGATTCCTGCCCAAACTGTTTCGACGTCATCTTTTGCAGGAGGGACAGTATGGCTTTTCGGTTTTTATCATGTACTATTTTCCCCTGGTAGGAAGTCGCGGAACATTTTTTTTTCAATTTTCGAAAAATCAGGGTTTTCAACCAACACGCGACCTGCACCATTCTCTTAAACGTCCTTCAGACTATCCACCAACGAAATTTAATCAAAAACGATGGAACTGTTCTTGAGAAAAAAATGATTAAACAAAATTAAAAATTGCCCATATTTCACGCAAAATTACGCGAAAAATGCTCAAAATCTGGAAAAATTGTACATGATCTTATTTCAAAATCTATCTTTAAGAAACAGACATATAAAGAAAAAAAAAATATCTTCATAATTGTAGGAAGACGCCTAAAAAAATTTTTTTTGGGGATTTTGAAAAAATCAGGCTTTTCAATGAAAAACAGACCTGCACAATTCTCTTAAACGCTCTTCACACTATCCAACAACCAAATTTAATAAAAAACGATGGAGCTATGTTTTTGAAAATTTTGAAAATATTGTAAGTATTAAAATATTGGTTTAAACTCAAGGAGTCGCGACATCAGTCAGATCGTGCAGGGAATATCAATTTGAGAGAAAGTCGACTGAGTGGTTTAGTCGATATCGTCGTTCACAGGCAGACGGACGGACGTTTAGCGTTAATCGGTTTTTCGTTGTCAAGATCCACAAAACATGGATTCTGGCTACACCAAGTGTTAGAGGATTTTTTCTATTTTAGCTCCTGGATTTATTTTTCGTTACCACCGAAAATTAGCTGTTTTTTCGCGCATTACATAACTTTCTCTTTACTGCGAAAGCGGTAGCGAGAAAGTAAGAAATAATCGGAAAGAATATAGCCATTATATATATATATATATATATATATATATATATATATATATATATATATATATATATATATATATATATATATATATATATATATATATATATATATATATATATATTCTAACACGCCCACCACCTACAGAAAACTTTCTGGGGTGAGCGTGGTCGAATGAATGCTCGATAATGTGATCTCAGGAGGCAGGGTCTTTCGGGTGCGAGAAAGGTCTGAACCCTTGACACATTAATCAAAGAAAATATGGGTAATAATGAGCATGTATTCAAATAATCAAATAAATCAATGCACAAAAACACTCGAATTAAACAAATAATCAATGAAATTAATACACAAATACACCTGAATTAAATCAGCAGATCACTTCGGATCGCTAAATGACCTGACCTTTGTACAAAATTTTACAAATGGTACCGTTAGTTCGGCTGCCGAAACACAAATCAGAACCAACAAAATGTTATCACTTTCCCTTTTGAGCCCTACTATTCTTTCTTTGCCCTTTCCCTCTGCCGTGCACGGGCTTTCAAAAATTAATTTTACTGATTAATTCTGCGGTGCTCACAAGTGCTGGCCTCGGACTACGCACACGTTACCAGAAACACGAAAGAAAGAAATTTGACTAAGTAACATGGAAATCTACTATAGTACGTACAATTTAAATCATAAAAAAGAATATTTACACATTCATCAAATAGTGGAACAACTTAATCTTTCCCCAATAACACAGAAGAAGCCAGTTAGTACACAACATTGCCGTAAAATTGTACAAGGTTTGGCTTTTAAATCAATCAAGGTATACTTTTAGCAGAATTTAAACCTCCACGAATTTGTTTAAAAGGCGACATTCTTTCTATACTGAATTTAGGGAGTTTCTCACATGAACTACCACGCAAATTTGCCGTTATCCACTTTCTAGCCCGCACCAATATTCACACGAAAAGTCGTAAGTGCGGTTACCAAGATCCTGTTCGGTCGTGGCCGACCTTGGCACTCTGCCGCCCGGTGTCGCAGCGACGTGACTCCACCTTCTCTCGTACGCTTCGCTCGTCCGTCACGCGTTCGGTCAACCAGGCCCTTCTCTCGTTCGCTTCGCCCGTCCGTTACGCGTTCGGTCAAACCAGGCCCTTCTCTCGTTCGCTTCATCCACTCCCGGCTCCCCTCTTCTCTTTTCTTCTTTTCGTTCTCGCCACGAACGTGTATGCCCGCGCTCCAAGTCTCTGGCGCGTCGCAAAATCGGATCTTTGCATTACTACACTGGGTGTCGCAACTGCACTTCGGATGGCTGCAGCGCTAATACAGTCAGTATCCACTGGATTTCACAAAACTGTTTTCTGCGCGAAATGAGCACTTTTGAAAACAAAACAAAACAAAAACGTCACTATTCTTCGTTCGCTCCGACCGCTTTCTTTCTAACGAGCTTGTGTTCGTATTACAATCATACTCCTATACCAACTAATCCTCCACGCTCAACCACTCAATTATTCACTTTCACTACAAAATTCATAGAGAACTTATGCGTTCGCCCACGCTACCAGACTCATAGAACTAGTGCTTTCGTCCGCGTCGCCGGATTAACAGAGAGCCTTTTCGTCGTGTCTCGCGGTATTTATGGCCTGGGGCAACCTCGGAGGGGTGGTCAGTTCGCACTCCCCTCTTCTGTCAGCCGCGGACAGATGGCGTAGTTTGCGCCTGCCGCGCGCTTCGCTCCTTCCCGTATGTCGGTGTCTTTGTGTGGGTGGTTGTGGCGATATGGGGAGGCGATATATATATATATATATATATATATATATATATATATATATATATATATATAGTATCGGTGTTATTGCTGATAAATGCAGTAATTATAAAATGATCGCACTGGCAATATTGACTAACAAAAACAAATCAAATGTTTATTAAACCAAATAACCCTTTATTAACAAAAAAGAGATAAAACTAAACTCAAGTTTAATTTTAATTATAATTATTGATCATTAACATTTAATATTTTCTTATTCATCTGATGATAATTAAATTAAAATATGTATATATTTAGGGTTATTGGGTCAGTAGTCCGACTTGGCTGGCCGAAAAATCGATTTACGGTAAAACGTCTGTCCGACCGACCGTCTGTGAACAACGCTAGCGGCTAAACCGTTCAGCCGATTTTCTCGAACATTGATAAGCCCCTATCATTCTGGCTGATGTCGCGGCCCCTTGAATTTGAAATAGATATTTTAATTTTGCGGGGTACTTTACAAGAAGCCGCTGGGACATTTTCAAAATTTTCAAAAAAACCTTTTTTGATTAAACGTTGTTTTTGGATAGTGTGAAGGACGTTTAAGAGAATGGTGCTGGTCTCATGCTCGTTGAAAACTGATTTTTTTTAATTACAAAAATTCAAAATTTTTTCGGCGTCTTCCTTCAATTATAATTATAAAGATACCTTTTTTTCTTAGTAAAATGTGTTCATCGAAAAAAATATATGATGAATACATTTATTCAATGAATTTTACAATTTTTTAATAAAATTTATCAATATAAAATTATATTTAATATAAAAGCATTATTTTAGGAGGAAATATAATTCTTAGCTCAGATATTCCAACCGTCAGCTTTGAAAGGTTGAGGAAATCACCAAGGATAAGTATAATTTAGGGAGTTCGAAAAAATAATCCATTGCAGAATTGAATTTCACCATGAACTCATTGTACAACAAACACTTCGTTTTAGTTGTTACGTCACCCCTTCCGTGAATGGATATGATAAACTCCATCCTCAATTTTAAAAATCAAAAAATTCGGCTCGCTACCTGCGCGCTTTAGCCTGGCACGGCCACCTCTTCCCCCGCCGTCCTCCGTCTCGCCCCCCGCCGACAACCACCGCCACCGCCGCTTCGACCGCCACCCGGCCGCCTCAACAGGCGGGCGTACAGTTTATGACCCCGCAGGGACCGGGTGCCTGCGACGTTGTTGCAACTCAGGCCCGAGGTGCCGACCACGTGTCACGCCGCACGAATGTGCCGCAAAATAGTTCCCAAAGGCAACTGCCTTGTTTTTTGATGCCCAGCGCCAGCGGTCAAAAAAGTACCTCATCTGCTAAAATTTCGCGCCGCCGCCGGCTCTCGCGAGTGGGGACAAGTGCAATTAACAGGGTGCAGCGCTCTTTACACTAGGTGAGGCGTCTTGCCCTGAAATACTACGCGATTTGTCATGGACGCCCGTGCGAATGAGCGACAGCTCGACCCTCTCTTAGAATTGCAGGGGCCAGCGATTTGCTACGCTCACATGCGCGTCGGCCAAACGGTTCTTCGGCCAAAGAATAATTTCAAAGATCGAGGCCGTCAGCTGCACCGCATTCCACGTGGGCCCCCGCATGGGGTCGTGCAGTAACAATCGCACTAAAAAATGCAACGGCAATACTTTTGTGCCACATGAGCTAGCGCACCATTGGTTCGAGTGTCACCCCACCACCGCTCGCGATAGCTGATTCTAAGCAATCAGGGTGAGGCACTCGGATCAGATAAGGGGAATCAAAGCCTTCGTTTCGTCGCGTGTGAGGCCCCAAAAACACTCTCAGCTCGAACTTCAAATTTGGCACTTTGCAATTAACTTCTATTCGAGCTTTAACTGAGTTCACACTTCTGACTTGTTTCTCGAATGTAGCTTCAAAATTCTCACTTTGAAGAGAGTACTTCGAAGATGCACTCATAGAGGCTTGCATCTCGAGCCAACACGTGGGACCAGTGATGTCTCAAAGACGCATTTATGTTGTTTAATTGCGGCACTAAACTTGTGCGTACAACTCCATCCCTTGAGTTCGCCGTAACATATGCTCAGAGACCGCTCACTTGACAGCGTTCTCGCCTAATTCGGGAATCGAATTCAGCTCATCACCACGTTAGCGTGACATCGCCGACGCCACCGTGGGCCCAATGTCGCGCGCTGTCGTCCGACGTCCCGCCTGGGTGAAGGAGAATGTCAGGCCCGCAACTCACCACCGCACAGTGCGTAACTTTGGCCATCTACGGGCAGAAAGTCGAATTTTCAACTTGACCAGGACGAGAAACTTGTTATTTATTTCAGTAGAAGGATGTTCAGACTACATGGTAACCGTAGTGATTACACTGGAAATTCGCCGAGGTAAAGGAAATGATTATCTGAACATGTACGAACTTGTCCAGGGCAGCACCTCTACGATTCATTCATTTAAGTGCAGTGTTTGCTTGCTCGGTACGTGTCTCTGGTGACATTCAAAGACCCAGATTTTTAAAAAGTGTAATTATGTAGTTTTTCTTTTCATTGGTGTCTTTGGTGTTTGAAATCCATCTTCCGACGACTTGTAAGAACCTCTTGAAAGTTACGTACTCTTTATTTAACAGAAAATACATTTCTAAAAGTTTATCAACGGTTTTGGTTTAGAGAACCCTGGAGAACCACTTTGGGACCAAATTGGTAATAAAGTATGTACTTGTGCGAAGTGAAACATTGAAAACAATCTTGCGAATATTTGCGAATCTATTAATATTTCCATTCTTTACAGAATGTTGCATTGGTTTTACTGGAGGGCACTCTTCGAAATATGGATCAGAAAAGCTAAAAACTCAAAGATAGATGCTTTAGTTGCACATATTTTGCAAGAAATGAAAAATACAACAAATTCTGAGAGTAATTCATTGTGTGTAAAACACAAAGACATTTTGACAGACACTTAGTATTAAGTGGGAGAAAATAGGGTGGAATAAAGAACGTTTCCTTCGTTTCAATTCTTCGATCGGCGGCCTGGGTCGCGCTGTCTGTGGTTAGTCAACAAGATGCTTATTATTTCTTTGAGATAAGATTTCCTCAATAGGAAATCGGGGGCTAAAGAGGCGAGGTTCTTGCCTATGTTGTTCCACACCCTTCCGACGAAAAATAAAAGAAAGTGCAATGTTTCGTGAAACAAACAACGACATTTAATAAAGAACTACGATATTCATGGACAAATGCATGTCCCTCAAAAATAAAAAAAAACACAAGAAAAACAATACAGAAATAATTATTCTACAATATACCATTGTTTGGTTTCCTGTGCCCCCAAAACAACAACAGCAAAAAACAAACAACACAGAAGCAATTCTGAGGACTATAGACAACTAGCCTTTTTTTAAATGTGTGAAAATCAAATTATTTACTTTGATAAATAACTCAGTCATTTGGAATGAACATTATGCTTCCTGATAATCTGTACAACAATTATATCCATTTACATAAAAACAATTCAGAATTATACATTCCTTATAACAATTCCCTTATTTTCAATTTAAAAAAATTTACATCCATATTTGATGAGCACACAGCAATAGAAATTTAATTCAAAATGTAAACAATGGAATAAACATTCTGTACTATTTCTTCAAAAATTGTAAGGAAAAAGAAGATTCAAAACTGACAAAACTTTTCATTGTTTTGTTAAATACTCAAGAGAGTCTGGAGTATCATTCCCAAACTCTTAAATGATACTAATAGTTCATTGCCGTAAAGTAATTATTGCAATATTATGACCTGTTTACCCTGCAGGGTCACATAGCAATCCTGTCACATGCTAATTCTACATGCCATGAAATCACATCATACAAATTACAATCAGAAGAAATTCATGGATAAACATTTTGCTGAAACGTTATGGCAGTAGAAATAGCTGCCCTCCTTCCACTCAGCTATTTATTTCACAATCTGTGATATTGGACAATCTCCAATAAAATATTGCACTAACACAGAAACTGCAGGATCTCATCCCCAACTTAACAGAAATTAACAACTCTTGACAGATTCCTTATAGTAAGAAAATTGCAATATAAGTTACAAATGGAAATCACATAATTGTCAACAGTACTAGTTAAAGTGAAAGTTAACCTTTCTTCAAGCTCTTTTTCCATTTATGAATAATTGGTTCACAATCAAAATATGCATATTGGTGATTGATAATTGATTCATTAAAATGCACAAATTCATTTATCAGTCTCTTTAAGTCTTCAACTTAAAATAATGCAACAGAACATCCTATATTTAAAAGAACATTACACATCTGGCAAAAGTGCAGTCAGAAAAAGTCACTTGCCACTTCAAACGTCAGGACTTACAGCTACAATACTTTCACAATTCCCAATTGGAGTACCGCGTCTCAGCTTAAGGAGAGATTAAACACACTCCTCCGTCGCTCACACTTCAACTATACAACCGGAAATTAAATGCTTGGCTTTGCACCAAAATTAATTACTTAATACTCCAGTTCACGTATATATTCGCACTCTCCCATCTAATTACACCTGTTCGCACCCTTCCCTTCAACCTGCAACGCACCTCGAATACTACACAACCTCTCCTCACGAATGAAATGTTCCACAATCAACTCAAGTACATAGATTATCAATCCATTTACCTCCTCTCATATTTGTAGTGGAGAGCTACATCCCACCGAAGACCGACAACACAGCACTGCTCCATAATACCGTCTCGCGCCACACAACAACCTCTCCGGTCGCTTACTTCCACCCAAAAGAAGGATACAGTAAAACCCCGCTTTTACGTTCCCGCAATTTACGTTTTCCCGGCATTTACATCATTTCTTGTCGGTCCCATCAGTTTTCGTATATTCATCATGTTATAAATACCCCCCATTTACGTTAGTATAATTTCAGTTTTCCCGCAATATACAACAGTTTGCTTGCCACAACACAAGCCGTTTTTCCGATTTCCGGTCTCGCAAGGAGCGCGATTTTTCACGTCGCGTCGTTCTGGGTGGCGTCGGTCCGAGGAGACTTAGGCCATTCAGTACTGCGTTCATTGTGGCTTGTGATAGTGCGAAAGTGATAGTAATTTGAAGTAAATTGCGGGGTGGAATTGTGCGAAAACTTCGAGCTGTAGAAGTGGTGTACAATGGAGAAGAAAGATAGAAGAAGTTTTTCTATTGAACAGAAAATGGAGATTTTGAAGAAAGTGGACGCTTTTCAGGACCACGTGTTGTGTTGGGAAGCAGTTGGAAATTTCTATTTCAACTCTAAATACAATCGTGAAGTGTCGAAAATAATCGAACAGAGTGCAAAGGAGTGCGGACAACAATCTAAAAGAGAAAGTACGTGAAATACTCAAAATATGAGAAACTGGAAGAGATTTTAAAAACTGGTTCGAGACAACAAGGGCATCCAATATACCAATTAATGGTACAATTTTGAGGAAAAGGCTAAAAACGTGGCAGATATGCTAGGAATAGACGATTTTGTTGCATCAATGGTTGGATTGATCGTTTTAAGAAACGGTACAATGTTGTATATAGCAATTTGTGGAGAATCGAATAGTGTTGATAAAGTATTGTTTCTTCCTGGAAAGACTCCACCTTCATGAATTAATTAGTGAATATGATGCAAGAGATATTTTCAATATCGATGAAACCGGTTATTTTTAATCTTCTGCCGAATAAAACGTTTGCGATGAAAATGAACCTTGCCATGGGGCAAACATAGTAAAGTTCGACTCACGGTAATGTTGGAGACAAACGCAAATGGAACGGAAACCTTGCGTCCGTTTGTTATTGCAAAGCAAAAAGCCACGTTGCTTTAAAAACATAAGAACATTGCCAACATCGTATGCCTCAAACAAAAAGCATGGATGACTTCAGAGTTATTTACTCAGCAAGTTCATGCTCTTGATGCTAAAATGGGAGCACAAAATAGAAAAATCCTTCTATTTGTAGATCAATGCCCACACATCCCAAAACGTTGAATTTAAAAACATAAGAATGGAGTTTTTCCAGCCAAATGCACAAGTGTACTGCAGCCTTTGAATTTGGGCATCATTAATAATTTCAAAGTGCACTATCGTAGAAATTTAGTCCAGAAATATTTAAGGTACATTGAATGTGGTAAGGATGCAGCAGAAATGAAGATTTCGATATTAGATGCCTTGCATTTATTGCAAAATCATGGAGGAAGTAAAGCAGTCTACTATTGCTAACTGTTTTAAGAAAGCTGGCTTCCTGGCAGATACAGAAGAGGCCGTGGAAGATGCTTCTGATTTTGAGTGTGAGGGCTGGACAGTATTAAGTCTCAAACTTCATTTGAAGAGTTTGTATCTGTGACAATGATGTTCAGTACTGCTGATGAACAATCATCATTAGAAGATATTGTTCAAGATTATCTTCAAAACAATGCTGTTGGTGAAGATGCTGATGGAAGTGAAGATGACAGTTACGATTATGATCAACCTCCTCCCACGAGTGCACAAGCATTTGCAGCCCTAGAAACAATAAAAAAATACCTCTCTGCTGCAGATGGTGGTGATACTACTTTTGATAAAGTGTATGAACTAGAGTCTCAAATTCAATCAGTCCAAGCTAAAGAAAACAAACCAAAATATCTGATTTCTTTTTGTCTGTATAATCTTATTTGTGTATAATACTGAATATTATAATTCTTATTGGTCTTTTAGTATTTAAATACAATTTATTTATAGTTTTGAAGAGAAAAAATCATTTCCCCTTATTTACATTTCCCGCAATTTACACCATTTTTCCTATGGTCCCATGAAAAGTGTAAAAGAGGGGTTTTACTGTATATATAAGTTTTTAACATCAAGAGTTAATATAATGGTTTATTTGTAACTAATTATTTAAGTGATTGTCAAAACAAGCTAGGGGTGAATGATATGATAACCAAAAGCCTAAATAATACAGAAAAAATCCATACTGAAAATATGATTACTACGTCTGATATTCCCAGTTTCCACTTACTTCTAATTTTCCATGAATTCGTATCCAAAATATACAGGCCCCTCTACAACTCGAAAAGAAAAGTGTCCTTAGTATTGTCATTTCAAAATTCCGGACTCGGTTCTAGCCGGTGCGGAGCGCGCTTTGATCAGAAAATTTCATTTTCACGCCCCTCACATTCTGTACTAGTAACGTAGATTACTATAAAAATACTTATTTTAGTTGAAAACATGATGATACGTATTTTATATCACATTATTTTAGTTGTTATCACGATAATATTTTCAATCTCTTTTTCAATTTTTTAAACATCTTGTGATAACGAATTAGGAAAGAAAGGAAAATTAACCGATCTATTGAGTAACATAGCAATAAAGAGGCAAGCAGTAAAAAAAAAACAATTACAAAACCTTTCCTTAAAGGAATTTTGATATCATTAACGTCGCCCTCTTGACATCTTTGCAAGCATACAGTGGCGCTACTATATAGGTAATGTGATAATCGAACGCTTCTTTTAAGGAAATACCCCTCTTACCCTCTCGTCCCTTCAAAAACGAAAAGAACACACGAAGCGCTTGAGAGAAGCCCTGGTATTCTAGATAGTCGAATGGCACTGCGTCAGTGTGAATGACCGAATGACGAAGGCCCTGCTGTAACGAAAATGATGAAACACAAGGAAAGGGATTCTACCGCTTTGACGAAGATAAGCGCTCTTTGGTGACCCAACCGTTGAGAATCGTCACGCTGTGTCAGATCTAGGTACAATAAAATACACAAAAAGCATACCTATGATTCATTATAATAATTTTAAATAATAATAATAAAATTTAATTAATATAATTAATGATAATTATAATTAATAATATAATTTAATATACATCAAATTCAACTATATTATTAGTTAAAACTATAATTATGCATATATATATATATATATATATATATATATATATATATACACATACATACATACACAGTTTTTGAAGTTTTATTGACCATATCATTTTCTGTAATAACAAATGGTAAATTTGAACAGAATTAAGGCGACATATTTCCCTGTATTCTGTGACCAATGTGGTATATTTGTTGATTTTTTCTCTTCCGCCTTGTCAATGTTGTGATCTGATCAGTGGCGAATTCTTCGATACACCGCGAATACCGCCGGTATACCTTGTAATTCGAAATGTATAATAAATATTTCGTAAATTTTGGTAATCCTATAAAAAGTTTCTGAGATTTTGAAAGCCTTAAAACCGAGACGAAAAAATTACTCTGTTTTGCTACCGAGAGCCAGTCTGTCTTTCACATCCGTAAGCGCTATGAAGTGCGGTAGAGTGAGAAGTTTCAAATAGTTCTTGATGCTGTCCAGAGAATTGCTAAGGCAGGCGAAGGAACCGCATGCCAACCGCAAAAACCTAGGGCTCCTCATGCTTCAAGGTTGGGGAGAGGGGAGGATGCGCGTCTGGACGGTCGGTAGGCACCGCAAAATATTGCGGTTAGCAGTCCTTATCTGGTCGTTCGTAAGTTACACTTCTCTCAAGTTTTTGTGAAAATTGAGTGTGTTAATGATTCAGAAGTAAGTGGTTTGTATAATTGACTTATACAACTACTATTAAGGACGAAATTCCGTAGTATTGGGATTTCAGAAAAGCTCAAAATAAAAGATAACGGTACAGGTAGCTTGCATAAAGTGCAGTATACATAAATAATGTTCAGGGTTCGCCACTGGATCCGATGGAAGCGAGATATCAATATGGAAGGCCTTTTTCTCTCTGAAGTGATGAATTACAATACATAGTCCCTTAGCTTCAATGTTTTTGTCCGTGTGAGTTTTGGAAGTCATAATAATTCTGTAATTATTGTTTTCCAACACTGTCTTGGCTTTATACATATAGTAAGGGCATAAGGTGTCAGGCGGTATTAGACCATATTTCACTGCAAGGGCTTGATGGATGATGTTCGCTGTCAGATTGTGCCGGCTTAGGTGTTTGTGCATGACGTTATTATGTGGTCTATTGTTTCTGATGCTTAATGGCATACCTTACATTCATTTCGGACGTCTGTTTGTTTGTAGTTGTTAGTAGCAATCATCTAATCTTGGATGGCATGGATACATCCTTCAGTGTCCCTAAATATACCAATCTCAAAGCCAACGCATCGAGGCGATTTTATCTGCATTTTCCAAGGAATGGGGAAATCTACCATGGAGAAGTTTGGACTTCTATGATTGTGTTTTATCATCAATGGTGATTACATTCGGATAGTTGTATTTATCATCCAAATTAAGCAGACGATACCCTTTGTCACTAATGGAAATAGATATGCAGCTCTCTGATGGTTCATGTAGAAAGTACATTTTTAATGTTATTATTGTTTAACGCACAGGTTTTTAAGGTCTGATAGTCTTCTTCCTCCTTGTTTTCTGGGAATGTACAATCTTTCCCCAGCACATTTCGAATGGTGGAATCTGTATTTCGTGGGCATTGTGAGTAGTAGGATATTTAGATTTTCCAGATCAGTTTGTGACCAATGTATTACGCTAAAGAAATACGTCAGTAATGGGATGGCTTTAATTTTGTTTTTAGCAATAATCTGTTTTTAGGATTTTGTAAGAATAAGATTTGAACACGTTTTCTATGTGTTGTTTGTTTAGATTTCTATAAATTAATAATATTTGCCTGAATCTCAAAAATTTGTCAATATGCTCAGGGTACATTGATTCTATTTTTATGATAACCAAAATTGCCACTACCGGGGTTAATTCAAGGACTACTCCTCTCACCAGAGTAAGTGTAGAACACTTTTCTATATCAAAGAACATGTTATCCTTACTGAATAGTTATGTAATGTTCAGGAGACTTGTCAGATCATTGTTATTACTAGCATAGAATTTTAAATCGTCCACTTAGAACCGATGGTTATCAGAGTTATACGTTTCCTTTATGTTCCAATTTTAACCCCATTCCACATTCGTTCAACATTGAGGAGAGGAGGTCTACAGCTAAACAAAACGACGCGAGGCTCAAAGAGTCACCCTAGAAAATTCCACATTTAATTGGTATTACGTCCGACTTTGTTACATAATTTTCAATCTGAGATAACTAGACGTGAAATCCAACTTTCCATGAGAAGTTTCGAAAGGTGAATAACACTAGGAAAAAAATCATAACTGCAGGATGAAAGTGAATTCAAAGGAAACGATTATGCTGATTTCGAAAATCATTCTAAAACGTTTCTATCAAGCAAGGTTCACAAGATATGAACATATTTAGTATTTGAAATAAACAAAATCCTATACTCATTTCCGCATTTTCACTCCGGTTATATTACTACAAAATTGTATGAGCATGCTTCGTATGAGGTAAAAACAAGTTAAAAATGGAATACGCACATTCGAATAATATACAGACATAAAATGGTTTGTTGGTATTTTCCACAACATTGGTTGAGCAAATGGCAATGATTTGAGTTTTCCATACAACCACAACCCGAGGTTCGTTTTACAGGTGACACAACAGGGGTGAGTAGTCCATGGTTGGTCCTGATCAGAAACACGGCAGCCAAAGTATAAAGAAAACGCAAGTTTTGTAATTTAATTTTTTTTTGGGGGGGGGGAAGACAACAGAAGATATCGGGTTGATTCGCACGCTGTCGATTTGCATTTTATCGAACTAATTCAACTCTACAGATCATGTTGTGAATTTCACTTTTCAAAAACAACAGAACTGTAATGTATTTGAGGCTCATGCAAATCAGACATGAACTTCACTCGCACTGCGGGTACAGTTCCGCATGACACTGACTGACTCAGAATCTGCCACCCCAGCAGTTGGATACGTGTTGGATACTCATCGCTATAACGTAAGGGGATGAAATAATTCCTTTCGAACACGGTGCGCAGTAGGAAATATTAGGGTGCATGTTGTTTTCAAAACATCCACTAAGACCTATTCGTAATTTAGTGCGACTACCAGACGCAAGAATAAAGAATGGTCGAATACCGAAGGTAAAATAACCCACGAAAGCCTAATTTTCTTGCTTTCTCATGAAAGTGACGTAGATGAACTGAACAAATATTTTATTTTTAAATAGATTTGATGCGCTTTGATTCTACGTATCTTAGAGGTGCAATTTAAATGTATTTGCATTAATAGTAAAATACGGTATGTTACGGTATAAAGAATAAGGTATATTTCAAAACTGTGACGTGATATGGCGTTTTTGGTGATATTCTTAATCTACAAATAATATTGAGTATGCACTCTACCTTTCTGGAGGTAAAAATCGTGTTTCTTAGTGTAATTTTTTTTAATGTATATTGTAAAAATCTAGGACTTCAGGAACCAACTGTGTGTTTCCGAGTCGTACGCATTCTGCTAATCAATCCATGCGACTTATATATTTATTTTCTTTTTCTTTGCTTGGTTCGCAATTACACTATCCACTATAAACTGTTCTTTGCACCTTTTGGCTCCTTCATGGCAGCCCTTTCTATTCCTCAGCGACAATATTCTCAGATGTAACATATTCAGATATCTTTGGTGATATCAAATAAGATACTATTTTATATATTGTATTTATATATGCGATGGACCTTTATTGCTTAGGTTGTTGAGTTCCACTTTGTTTAGGTTTTAGGTATGTGAGTCCTTGTGTGATGGATACGGGTACTTCAGGGGGATTATTAAGGATATTGTTGATTATATCAGCTAATGGTGTATGGAGTGCAGTCCAGTCAGATATTTCCACCGGAAGTTATGAATATTTTCTGGTCCCGCAGCTTTCCAGTGGTGTAATTTCTTCACTGCCTTACTTCTTGAGGGGATACTATTACGTTCTTCTCGACAGAGTTACATTTTGCCTTTTGGTTTTCAATCCACTTTGCCGCAGTGTTTTGTTCAGTGGTTTTGCTCCATAACCCCCTATCTATTTCTAGTATTTTGAATATCCTGGAAGACTGAACAAACTGTTACATAACTTTTTCATTTAACAACAATTCAACTGTACAGAACATACAAAATATCAATTTCCAATTTATTTCACAAGGGCTCACACATTTTTTGTTGAAGGACTGTTTTAATAATGCTTGACTGATTGATTTTTTCGAGTTTCCGGGTGCGTCAACTGCTTTGGTCATTAGTCCCGTTAGTGTAGTGCATGTTTTTTCTCGGGAGATGGCGGTGATTTTCCCCCGATGGATGGCGAGATCCGGCGCCAACCTACCGTCGGCTAGTGGGGTTTCCCCCTAACCAGGACTCTCCCACAAGCGGGGCACCGCCCCAGCCGGGACAAGCTCTAAGCTCCCGACCAATCTTCCGGAATATGTGGTAGTGTAGTGCATGTTAGTGTAAGTGTGTGTGTAAAGGGAGAGCTACCGCTCCGCCAGGGCTACTGGCGGGGGGAAAACGAAAATTATGTATATGCCATTTCAGTGGATGCCCAGGCGGGCTACGCTTTCAGGTAACCCTGTGTGAAGGTGCAATTGTGTTCGCCCAGGGAAGCGGAAACGTAAGCTGTATGGGAAGTGGCGAGTGCACTGTTCTGGGTGTCACAATTACCGGCGCGGTAAAGCGTCTGAGTTGGAAATGCAATAGCTTCGGAGTAAGCAAATTAGTAGGCGTATGGGTGACGCGAGGAGGAGATGGAGCTTGTAGTTGTTCGTAATACGTTTGTAAATAAACTTGTGTATGTAGAGCTCGTGCGTGTGAGTGCTTATTTTGCTACCACGAACACACATCCATCTTAACTCTAAGCGGCTACACACATAAACAACTAAAGTACAAATTGTAAAAAGAAGTATTTTAAAACTTATTTTTGCACTTATACTTAAAGCAATATTCAAAATATATGAGGCACCTTTTATGATTATTAATGATAAAGGATAATTAATTATATTAAATCAATATGGATTTTACTTTAAAATAACTTGAAAATAACATGTGTACTACTTGTCACAACGTATCTTCAATGTGAAAATGATGCCTTTTTTGCGAAAGATTACAATTTTTTTTAAAATTACTTTGATTTAAATCTAAAAGTTGAATTTTTTCAGAAGTTTGGTATTATAGCGATCTAGTGTGTGTGCAATTTTGAGATTTTCATCTGGTCCCCCAACAGAGATATTACAGTTAGAAAAAATCCAAAATCCTCAATTTTTAAGAGGGTGTAATTTTTTATGGGTACGTTACTTACCAATGATATTTCCCAAAAAGTAACAACACTATTATGGGTAGAAGTACAGAAAAAGTTAAGGCTGAGATTCTATACCTTCTTTGAGAGATTACTCTCTGAAAATCGAATTTTATTCATTCACGTTCGAAAGATTTGGTAGCAACTATTTCTCAACTAAATATATAGAAGTTAGGTAAATAACATTTCGATTTGTGGGCCAGAGTATTCTGAATCCAATGCTTTTTATTGACATGAGACCTGCGCCATTCTCTTAAACGTCCTTTACACTATCCAATAAGAAAGTTAAATCAAAAACGTTGAAACCATTTTTTTTAATATTGAAAATGCTCCTTGGGCATCATGTAAAGTACCCGCCAAAATTAAAATATTGGTTTCAAATCCAAGAGGCCGCGACATCAACCAGATTGATGAGAGAATATCAATTTTGGAGAAAATCGGCTGAACAATTCAGCCGCTTGATTGTTCTCAGACGAACAGACGTTTTGCTGTCAATCGATTTTTCGGTACCAAGGACCGAACAAACGTGTATTTGCTACATCATGTGTTAGAGGATTTTTTCCTAAATATAGCAATGATTTATCCACTTTTTCGTTACTAGTGCCGGGCAATAAGAGTTTTTCTGTCGAAAATTCGCCGCTGTTTCCCGCAACATTACATCACTCTCTTCTTACATAAGTTCAGCATTTCATAAGTTCCTTCTTATGGGTGAGAAAGTAAAAATTGTAAGAAAAGTGAAATTAAACAATGCCACTAAAACATTATTTTTTTAAATATCAACTAGAAAAGCTAGAAGGCTACACTAACATTAAATTAAAGATAGATATTTCAGTTATAAGCATAAAAAATTGTCAGATATACGATGAATAGTTACTTCAAAACATACCGAAGTGTATAGTGTTTAATGAGGCTAATAATTATTTTAATGATTTTCGTGGGGATTTCAAGAGCCAAAAACATTAAGGTACTTATTTATTGAACATCCTTTACATTTCAACACATTGGCGTGGATGACACTGGCATTTCCAGGTTCGGCCAACTGGAAGGAATTGCAAGCTGCGGGTTCGAGCACAGCAACTCATGGTTGTTTGTATCGGTTGTGACATGAATGTTTTTTCCACACTTGATCGTCTTCAATACTATTTCAGTAGTATACATGCCTTTTGCGGCTATCACACAGTATCAATCTGTATAAATGAGTTCTCTCAAGAAAGAATTTCACGGAGACGTGACGAATTCATCTTTGACTTTAAAAATATGAAGGATTTAAAAAAAATTAAATATTCATGTCAAATGTAACCTGCAACATTCGGACGCATTTTTGGATTTATATAGTTAAACAACTCCTAAACGAAGCATTTTAGGGCATTTAAAAACTAAAAATTTTAGGTCAAAGACCTCAATGAAACATTCCTCACGCCGTAATTTACAGGACGAGCTCTTCTTAGACATTCTATTACATCTTTGCTGGTTAGACGCTTCTCAATTCTACCTCACCTATAGAATCAGTAACTGTATGTAAAATTAAGCTAATTACATGATATTCTACGAGATTGAAGTACATGAGCGTACCTCTGTGCTTGGTAATAACATTAAATAATAACAGTTTATATTAACAAGGGTGTATTTTATTGTTATCAATTACAAGGAGACTTATAGAATAAGTGACGTACAATAAGGTCTTGAAGAAAAATACATATTAAAGGCTTAATATGCAAATGGAAAAATAGGGAAGAGGATGGGGTTTAACGTGCGAAAGTTCTCGCAGGGATACGCTAGTTATGCCCGTAATGGTTACTAACATACATTTGTAAAATATATTTATTTCAAAATACGTGGGCTCTGGTACTTGCGATAACTTTATATGTGGGATGTTTACCGATATTTTGATTGATTGATCGATTGATTGATGTTTCCGAGTTCATCCACTGCTATGGTCTTTAGTCTCGTTTGTGTAGAGTATGTTGAAGATAGGAAAATAGTGCTCCTCTCCCGCTAGTGCTTGAGATTCGGCGCCAACTTGCAAGTCCCCTTAAGAGGTTTCTGTTGTGAGCAAAAACACGCAAAGTTCATAAAACAGTTCTTTATTCACTATTTAACTGATTCAAGGGCATACTAGAGGCAACGCAATAATTTTCTGAAATTCTAGGAGATGTATCGTATACAAGCTACATCAACGAGAGCCGAGAAGAAGAACACTGTGAAGATGCCGAATAAAGTCCAGAAACGCCGTTCGCATGTTTTCACCAGATCCCTTATTCAAATCACCAGATACAAAGAAATATTATATATATATATATATATATATATATATATATATATATATATATTGTAACCGCTTGTCATCGGCTACACTCATGACAAAAGAAATATTGAAGTGACAATACCCGACATCTTGCCCTACAAATAGTTCCTAGAGTAGCGAAGAGATGGCGTTACCTAGAAACAAATTTCTGAACGTACTTTCGCCCTAGCCAATCAGAACTTTTGTAGAAATGCGAATGTGGCATGAGGCTTGACTCGGACGAGATTGTCTTTCTTTCCGGATCGAGACGCTGAAGTGATTAGATGGGTACTATTCCACCACACAACCGACGAGGGACACGTGGAAAATACCAGAAATGAAGCTTTATTAAAAGGTAATTGTCTAAGTATTTTTCATGGGATTAATCGCTGTGATATGTCAAGATTACGTAAAATTCGATAGGAATATTAAACAAGTAATGCAACGAATGTAAGAATAACAGTGGTAGGGGACTAAAATGAATTTATAAAACCACGTTGCTACATTCTCGTTGCTGGAATATAGAAGAGATTTTTTGTAACATAGGACGTGTTTCTGTTTCTTTGTTACAGCTTTTTCAGTTTTAGTTTTGAGCAGTTACTTATTCTACTTTTATTCTATTTCATTTTTATTTATGGGATTTCATTTCGAAAATTCTATTGGAGAATTTTGAAAATTCGAAAAGCATAGTTTATTCAACAACTGGCTCAACTTTCACTAAAACAAAATTATAATTTGGAGTTTTGGACTCGCATTCTAACGCGACCATCACCTTCGTGTAAGCTGTGGTTTAACTGGGCTGTACAACGAGGAGAAGGCGTACGGAAATACTCGATTCCATCGCGGTAGGCAGCGCACGAACCGTCGCAGGACAACGACGACCTTGGGGCGTGAACGTCGCTCGACAGCCGTCTACTCAGCGCGGGACCAGCTTGAGAATTCGCCGGTCGTGAGTCACAGAAAGCAGAAAGAATATTTACTAAATTGCAGCTTGGAAAACTTTCAAGATAGAATCATGATTGCACAAATTAAAACGTTGTAATATGAGCTTTCCTCAGTAACAGACATTGATCGGACAAGTTTTACTAAATATTAGTCTTGATAACCAGTAAATTTATTTTTGCATCGTAAGAGAAATCAGATCTAAATAATTTTTATGTTTATTGATAAAAGTCGTCCTTGTGTATAATTCTTTATCTAAATTCATACATAATTGACATGATGTTATTTGAAATCATTTAAGAGGAATTGTCTATGTAAAACAGGTTTTGAACATGAATGAAAGCTGTTAAATTGTTTCTGGTAAAACGTTATTTCATGAACAGTCAAGAGACTTTGTAAAACAGAATTTTGCACTGCGAGGTCACGCAGAAGCTGAATATTAAGTGTAAATATTGAGTGTAGTATTATTTAAGATTGAAAAGGTATTAGTGAATTTTGGTATATTGTTTGTATGTATTTTTTTACAGGATGGTTATTTAAACTTGAATTGTGGGTTTCATTAAGAGATAATTTGTTTTGAGAAGTGTCATATGTATTTACTGTTTATTTCGTGTAAATGTAGATCAGAGTCACTATTATTCTACAGAAAACTGCAGTTTAGGTAGGGAGTTAACTACCATTGTGTAATCAAAAGGAAAAGTAATCGCGTAGGAGAATATGTGAACGTGAGTGTACGAAGGATCATATTGGAAAGAATATATGTTACTTGTTCTTTAAAACTATGAAATTGTGTTTGTTTGTTAAATGAATATTAGTTAGCAAAGACGAACCCACCACCGATAGGAATTATCCATAATTTGAGGTATTCCCAGGTTTGTGTGACGTGTAATCACACGTCACAAAACAAGTAAATAACAGATTTACTTCTGTAATTCGGCGTACTACGAAATAGTTAGGTAGATACGTGACGGTTACAATATATATATATATATATATATATATATATATATATATATAATTATATTACTTGATTGATTGATTTTTTCGTGTTTCCGGGCACGTCAACTGCTTCAGTCATTATTCCCGTTAGTGTAGTGCATGTTTTTCTCTCCGGAGATGGCGGTGATCTTCCCCCGATGGATGGCGAGATCCGGCGCCGACCTACCGTCGGCTACTGGGGTTTCCCCCTAACCAAGACGCTCCCACCAGCGGGGCACCGCCCCAGCCGGGACAAGCTCTAAGCTCCCGACCGGTCTCCCGGAATATGTGGTAGTGTAGTGCATGTTAGTGTAAGTGTGTGTAAGGGGAGAGGATAGAACAAGGAAGAGGAAGGACAGATCGCGCGTGGTCCGTGGCCCGTTTGGTAGGGTACTGCTCCGGGATTCGCCTGGCGTTGATCGGAGAAACCACGGAAAACTACCGATCACAGCAGCCGGCCGCTAGAATTCTCCTCCAGACAGCGACTAAATTGACCTAGCTGAAAAGCTAGTGTCGAAAATCCTGCCGCCGTCGGACTCGAACCTAGGACCTCCCGGTCAGAAGCGCTGCAGTGACATCAGTTGATGCACTGAGCTACCGCTACCGGTTTATATTACTTAATATTATATATTTTAAACCTTTTTATAATTTATTACATAGAAACTTGCTCATTGCCAGATGCACATGCCAGATGAACTCATACTGTCCGCTCCCCGTACGGGCCGAGGGCCGCTAATGGCGCTCGTTGATGTCAGCGCTATGAACGCCTGTTGAAGCGTAAAGGCCGCTCCACAATAGCTGGCGAACAGGAAGGGAACGTGAAGGCGAGACGGGAACGGGAAGTACATGCGCTTCACAATAACGCCAACGGGAAGAGGAATAGCGCTATGAACCAGTAGGGGCGAAAACGAGAGCTTTAAGAAACGGTTGCCGAAACCAGAGCACTTATAGCTATGCAACTATGTTCACTCTTTGTATTGCCATTTGTCTGATGTGTTTGCGTGAGCTGCTATGAATAAGAAATACTTTATCGAAAGAATATTAATAAAAAAAAAAAACCTTAAGTAGAAGAATGCCCAAATACTATAACTACGGAAAATACCACTACGAGAAACTAAAATGTTGTCAATAAACAAACAATGGTCTTTAACAAAACATTTTTAAAAAAATGTGGGAAATTTTAATTCTAAGTATTAGTATGAATAGAGAAACAATTATACTACAATTCCTAAAAATAACTAAAACAACTCAACAATGACCAACAACATCCGCCTGAAACCTTCGCAAATCCACGCTGTAACCTCAGTATCGCCTTACACTCTCAATTCCGCTCCAGACCAGTGTCGCCTGTCGCGTGCTCGATCAGCTGGGAAGCTTGGTGGCCATTTGCTGGACTTTCATTGGTCGAGAGGCTTCCCGTTTCGGGCTGAGACGAATGTTGACCATCCTTCCCGTCCCCGTCAAGCTTCACGTTCCCGTCGTGCTGTGTATCCTGCATGAGAGGTCCATCTTTTAACTGTCTTTACGTTCCCGTTCGCGTTCGCGTTCCCGGGCTATTGTGGAGCGGCCTCAACGAAAGCCTCTGCTCCGCCTCTGACGACCTCTCTCGGGCGATGGTCGGAGTTTCCCTTGTCCTCGCCACTGCCCTGCAAGTGCTCTACGACAGTTTTCTTCCACAGCAGTGACGAATCCTGAACGTTATTTCAAGTATACCGCACTTTATGGAAGCTACCTCTACCGTTGACTTTTATATTGAGGTTTTCTGAAATTTCGTCCTTAATAATTGTTCTATAAACAATTACACAAACCACTAACGTCTGGATCATTAACACACTCCATTTTCTAAAAAACTTGAGAGAAGCGTAACTTACGAACAACCAGAGAAGGACAGTTTACCGCAATATTTTGCGGTGCCTACCGACCGTCCAGACGCGCATCCTCCCCTCTCCCCAACCTTGAAACATGAGGAGCCCTAGGTAATCGCTGTTAGCATGCGGTGCTTTCGCCTGCGCCGAACGAATTCTCTGGACAGCATTTAGAACGGTTTGAAACGTCTCACTCTAAAGCACTTCACAGCGCTTACGGATGCGGAAGACTGACTGGCTCTCGGTAGCAAAACAGTTATTTCTTTGGATCTGTTTTAAAGCTTTCCAAATCTCAATAACTTTCTAGAGGATTACTAAACTTAAGAAATATTTCTCATACACTTCGAATTACTACGTATACCGGCAGTATACGCGGTGTATCGTGGGAATTCGTCACTGCTCTACAAGTATCTCCATTAGCGGGGCCCCGCTCCAGCCGTGACAAGCTCTAAAGTCCGGTACACACGGTACAGTTTTCGTGCAGATTCCCTAAAAAGCCAAAAGTCGCGCATACACGGTCTATAGGTTTTCTGCACGAATCGTCACAGGCCGCAGCTAGGGGGTCTAAAGAGAAACAACTGAATTGCGCCATTCGAATACTGTCAGTGGTGGTATTTCTGTGTGTGCGTTCTGGTTATGATCATTATTTGGTATTAATTAACCACGAGAAGCATAGAGAATAAAAATAGAAAGTCAAGAATTGGGGAAAAGGAAGTTTATCACAATATATCACTTCACACAATCGTACTTTGACACACCTAACCACAAAAACGCAATGGCCGATCACCGTTAGTGAATCATTCTGCCGCTAGAGGCGCTTGAGTCTAACTGAAGGCATTCTGCATGAAAAATTATGAACATGTTCATATAGAAAACGTGCAGTCTGGACTGCATGTTTTCTGTACGTCCAATCTGCACGAAAGCTGTACCGTGTATACCGGACGTAAGATTCCGAACGTTCTCGCGGTATCCGAGGTAGTGTAGTGTATGTATGTCTAAGTATGTGTGAGAAAGGTTGAGGAAGAGCAATAATTAGAAAGAATAGAAAGCGCTTGGCCCGTAGCCTGTTTGTTGAGGTACACGGGGATACACGGAAAAAAACTGGCAGGAACAACCGGACGCTAGTAATCGTTTTCATATTATAATATTATTTCATAACTAGTGGCCGGCACAAGCAAACATGTTGAGCAAAACCACACAAACTTGTTTTCTAAAATGTACCACACAAACTGCTCAAGAACAACTAATAAATACTTCTTTATAACACTGCAATAAATGAAGTATTTTCACAAAAGCAGTCTTCACGAATTCTGCTGTAACGTATATCTACAACAGAATCAATTGCTTTTACATAATGCAGAACGTACATGGCAAATATTTAACGGTCGGCAGCCTCTTCTTTGGAGCCTTGTTGTCGATGTATGGTGACGACTGTGTCGAAAGCAGTGGCGTACTGTAATGAGTCGTAACTGAATGGTATTCGTATTTCGTCCGTATCTTACTCCAAGACAGAAATACAAGTATAGACACGACCTACTAGAATAGGAAAAAATGATTGGCAATGTTTGATGTCATGAAGTTTGTCGACCTAAAAACAACGAAAATTAATGAGCGGAAAAGAATTGAACGTTCTTGAGTGAGGATGTAAAATTTGGCCAAGCGTTTGTGGGGGAGAGTTGAAATAGACCGTTTTAATAAGAGTTGTGAAATGCAGGCATTTCGTCCTGAGGAAGGTTGCAGAATGGCGGGCGAAACGTTGGCACCTGTGCTTAGGACGTGACTTCTCCCAGGCAGTCAAATTGCTACTGACTCCAGCCGCGAAAGTCTACGCTCTCAAGATCTTAAGTTATTTTTGAAACCGGAACATCAAAGTATCGTTATTTAAATTTATGAATTGAGCTAGACGTTTGCTATTATTTCCGTTTAAAATAATACTGAAACAGTTAATTTTTGATTATAAATAAATGTTATCTTTTATTTTGAATTTGAAAGTGTTTTAATTTAATATTTTCAGTAAGTTTCTTTATTCAGGTTTATGTTGTAAGTGTGTTCTATAGAATCATCAGCCCTGAATAAACATTACATTAATATTGTTACTTTTCCCCATTAAGTAAATTCACTATAATTTTATTAATGGAAAAAGTAAAAACCATATCACTCCTGAGTATGAGAATTCAGTCGGTACGTTCAATATCAAGATAGGCGAAATAACATAATTAAATATTTGCATTTTTATCTCATGAACATCATCTAAGTCACAATTGTTTGTCTATAATTCATCACTCTCTCTTCATCATTCACTCTTCATTATCGCCATAACGTCCTTTATAATAAAGAACGGGAGATGCAAGTCCCTACAGTGATCATCTGTTATGTAAGGTGAGCATATAAATGTGTTAATATATTCCCTTGCTTAAACTCAGAAATTTTTTACCGTACGTTGATATTCAGGGGGCGAAGGAATATCATTAAAATCGCTGTCACCTTTTTATCCCCTGGATTCCCTGTAGCCTAATCATGATGAGCTACGTAATGAGCCTGAAGATGGAGATAGCGATTTGTAAAGCAAAGAAAACGGGAGAACCTCCAGGAATCCTTCCGGGAACTTGCGTTGTCCACCACACATGCCACTTGAATGGGAAGGGGTTCGATCCCTAGTCCCCTCCTAGTCACGTCTATAGTGAGACGGAAGGGGTGGCATTCATGGGGTGGAAGGCGAGCAGTGTGTTAACGCGTCGTCTCATTCAGAAATGAGTATACCACTCATCACTACCACAACATGAATGCCAACCGCTATTGTTGTTTTTCTGCGGGCGGGATTTGGGCTGAGTCCCACAATGTCCTGGCGGGGAATTAAAAATCTCCCGATCGGGTGCGCAATTTCCCGAGATACTCACGTAGTTAGCACTAAGGGGCCACCCATAAATTATGTGAGGTCTTTAGGGGGGGGTTCAGCGAATCTCACCTAATCTTACGTGGGGGAGGAGAGCCACGGCAAATATCACGTAATTTTTTTCGCTAAAAGCATGCTAAATTGCAGAAAACTAAGACAATTTAAGTAAAAATGTTTCTATACTAAAATATTGCTAAAACTTGCACAATAATTTTATCCGGTTATGTGAATGATAAAATATTATTAAGACAAATCTCATTACTGTATTTTCACAAAATTTTAAAGAAAAATTACCGAGCGATTTTAGAAGTGCAATAATATTAATTGTAATTCAGTCTCTCTATTTTCTAAATACTAGTCATATCTAGTCTTAAATATAATTAAGCAAATTATATTTTTAAATAAATCCCATTGCAATCTCAAATTACTTTTACAAATCTATTACAAATCACTTTTTTACGTTAAAAACACACATTTTGAAAAATCTGTCATGAGATTGGAAGGCTGGGGAGGGGGTCGAAATCACCTCACGTAATTTCTGGACGGCCCCTAAGGTGAGTGCAGTGAGATGGAGCCACCCGAACTCCAAACCATCCGGCCCTTAGCCCGCTTCTCACAGGAAATTCAATAATGACTTGTTTATTCGTCTCGGGAAATTGTGAGTGGTGCTTAATTCGGCTCCTGGAAACCTGAAAAGTTCTCAGTTGTCAGGGCGGCTCTACCCAGGGTCAAATGTGGAAACGTGTCGGAGGAGTGTGGCGTTCTGGTGTATCCGTATGCCTGACGGTGAATTATTGCAACAGGGAAATGAAAATAAGCTGAAAATCCAATTAAATCCCCTCTAGTATGAAACTGCCGTGTAATCGGTCGGTTCACCGCTCGAGAACACAATATACAGAGTGAGTCATTTCACGGGGTAAAAAGAACACCGTCCTCTTCTCTTCAAGTAGATAATTAAATGTTTCTAACAGCTTTTTGTCAAAAAAACGCTTCGTTTCAGCACTTTCTGGATGATTTCACTTCTCTATAACGTCCAGAAGGTTATGCTCAAAGTGTGTCGAAGCACTGAACATATTTATTATAAGTAGGGAACGGATTTCCATGTTGTTACATATTTCTACAGGATGCTTTCAATAATATTTTAGAGTTTACAAGTTAAAAATTTTTTTTTTTTTTGTATAATTACATGTTTTACAAATTTTACCTATTACTATATATTTAGTTACATTTTAATATATTTATACGTCGAAAAGGAACATTTCAGATGAGCGTTTGCGAAATATGTTACGGAATTTAATTATTACATATTGTTATTACATAATACTTATATGTGTACATTTTTGCATGTTTTATTACAATAAATTCCGTTCCCTAATTAGAAATATTGTCAAAAAATATCGACTTCTTAAACATAAAAATACAAAACTGAATATGTGTAAATTGACGGAACAAGACTGTTTATCACAACAGCTCTGAATCGTTCGCGGTGCTGCATTCACGCGCGACATTACGCCATCAAAATTGCAGCGTACTTTTTGTTTGGCAACGACGTTAATGACCTCCCCAGTCTCCAACAGCGCTTTGAGTCTTGGAATTGCGCAGCTTGTTCCGATGACACAAAGGCTGCTACGAAATTGATAAATTTAAAAAAGTTTTAAAAAATTAATAAAACAAAAACACGTATTACGGAAATCTGCTTACGAATTCAAAACGGTAAAGGAATTATTTATTGCTAATTTTATAATGAACACACTTGTGTTTTTTTTACTAAGTAAAATGGCTCATACTGTATATCTGCTATTGGATGAACATTACGCGAGGTGAACGTTAGGATTTGATTGGATTTGATTTTTTCGTGTTTCCGGGCACGTCAACTGCTTTGGTCATTAGTCCCGTTAGTGTAGTGCATGTTTTTTCTCGGGATATGCGCGGTGATCTTTCCCCGCTGGATGGCGAAATCCGGCGCCGACCTACCGTCGGCTAGTGGGGTTTCCCCCTAACCAGGACTCTCCTACCAGCGGGGCACCGCCCCAGGACAAGCTCTAAGTTCCCGACCGGCCTCCCGGAATATGTGGTAGTGTAGTGTATGTTAGTGTAAGTGTGTGTGTGTAAGGGAGAGGATAGGACAAGGAAGAGGAAGGACAGATCGCGTGCGGTCCGTGGCCCGTTTGATAGGGTACTGCTCCGGCATTCGCCAGGTGTTGATCGGAGAAACCACGGAAAACGTGAAAGTTAAGAGAGGGCAAGACACTCATTCAATCTAATCAACGATGAAGTGAATGACGTTTCAAAGTTATGTTTTTTTGTCCGCGAATAGGCCACCTTAGGACCACACGAACACGCCGCTTTTACCCACCGAGGCCCAGTCATATTCTCGTGGCAGGGGGGGGGCAAGTGAACGTGACATTTTTGTGGGGGGATCAGCATTTAAATGCCGAATCCATTTTTACTTCCCAGGATTGTTATCCCTGGGGGAATGAAGTATGAAATGATGAAGGGTGAATGAACAATCACAAACATACAAATACAAACACACAACCATGTCTGAGGCGGAACACAAGCCCGTGATCCTTCTGTGCGAGATCGCCACGGCACTACTGCCTTAGAGATCTCGGTTATCCAGATCGACTTCAAAATGTTGTTGCTATTGTTACTTATTATTATTTATTATTATTGTTTTATTTATAATAATTATTATTGTTACTTATTATTATTATTTATTATTATTGTTTTATTTAAAACAATTATTGTTATTTATAATTATTATTATTGTTATTTATTATTATTATTATTATTATTATTAGATTATTTAAAAACGAGACGCTCTCCAGCATACACACGGACATCATGGATAAAATCTCACACGTAAAGGGCCAACTTATTCAGTCGCTGACTTTTCACTTCCTCTATATAAAAAATAACTTATCTCCCGGGAGGAAACGACGGAAATTGTTCACTTCGCTCTGTATATAAAAAATAACTTATCTTCCGGGATGTGCGAAAAACAATAGACTTCCCCCAAACTGTCGATGCCCATGGTTCGAATCTCTGACCCCAGGAAGCTGCCTTCGAAACGGCGCAGCTCTCTCTTGCAAGACTGTCTAGTGGAATGGAATAGTGACGTATTTCGAACTACAGTCGACTCAGGTTGTAATGAGCTTCTGGAGACTAACATGTTCGGTTCACTATATCAGAGGTTCGCTATATCCCGTGAAGTAAAAATTAAATAGAATTTCTCCCCAGAGATTGATTTTATTCATATAGAGATAGCAAAATTCATTAACACAAACTGAAAATTTCAATGTCTTGATTTGTTCTTAAAAAATCCATTATTTTCAATTGTTTGATTGATGTTTACATTTTTCATAAGAAACTTCTCTAGATTCTTCTCCAGAGTTCGTATTCTCTCCATACTTGATTCTGCGTTGTTCTCTGTCTCTTAAGTATCGTAAACCAGTCTTGTCACTTTTCAATGCCGCTTGCGCTATTGGAACACCGTCCCACTCTCCGAAGGCCCTTTTACTCGCCTAATAACATGCGGAATCCAATTAATTTTCAGGATTTATTTCCCATGTTCACTATAGCCGAGGTTCAGGTTTACTATAACCAATCTTCTTATGCATATTTGTAATGTAAGTGACACGGGACCAGTGACTTAAGTTCACTATAACCGAGGGTTCACTATATCCGAGTTCACTATAACCGGAGTCGACTGTATTATTCTTTGTACAGGAATTATTTTCACACGTTTCTATTTATTTATAATTACACAGGCACACGAAATAAAAAATAGTTTCTCTATGTACTCGTATGTCGATGCGTTGAATCCTATCTGAAGCCAGAATTGCGCCATCACCCTCCGCTTTTTTTGATCGCTTTTTAAATTTTTTTTATTTATTTCTTCTCGTTCGACATTTCTGTCTCTCGAGAAGTTTAATAATTATACATATACCTATAACGTTTTGGATATGGCCATCCATAGCAATTCCTACTCGTGAACATGATCTATTTTTGAAGGGTGTTCAGGCTTTAAGGTTTTGTCTGAGGTGTGTTGGGAGTTAGGGTGGCGCTAGGAGGGTGTAGAAAGTACAAGTTACGGTGGTCTGAGTCTATCCTTAGGGAACCTTGATTTGATACGGGGCCATGAAGCACGACGACCCAGATTAAATATTGTGGAACAGGGGGTAGAGTAAAGATTTTTTAAAAAATGGTCGGCTATTTTACTTATGTGTTCGTTTAGTGGCAATATATTGAGCTCACGATGAATTTGGGAGTTTGGAATAAACCATGGTGCCTTGAGGGTCTTTCTTAGGAACTTATTTTGGAATGCAACTAACTTTTGGAGGTTACTGGTGCTACGCCACCCCATACTGACATGCATAGGTTAGAGGTTGAATGATTGCTTTGTATAGTAAAATTGGCTTCGATACTAGTGGCAGATCGAGAGTTAGTTAAAGGAACATTTTTTGTGTTTTGGCCAAGACTTTATTAGCGGTTGCGTGGATGTGGGGTTTCCACGTTAGTCTTTTGTCAAATAATACTCCTAAGTATTTCACCGGTGAAGAGGTCCACGGAATGAGATTTCCCTTGATGCTAAGTTCGGGGAGATTTTTTGGTCGGCGTAAAGTAAATATTTTTGCTTGGCATTTGGTGTGATTTAGTTTTATTCTCCATTTCTGAGTCCATTTAATGTAGCTGTTAATATCGTTTTGAATATTCTCCTTCGCTATTATAATATCGCTATGAGAGGTGAATAGTGAAATATCATCAGCGTATTCATTCAACGTTGGAGTCGCCTTGGATTGGAATGTCGTGACTGAAAATGTTAAATAATATGAGAGAGGACTGAACCCTGTGGTACTCCTGCGGCAATAGTGTGAGGGTTAGATATCTCTGTGTTGACTTTAACTACAAACGATCTGTTCGTGAGGAAACTTTCCGTGATCTTTAGTAAGTATTCGGGTATACCTAAAGTGCGCATTTTGTATAGGAGGCCTTCATGCCAAACTCGGTCATATGCCTGACTTACGTCAAGGAAAACTGTCACTGTGTGTTTCTTTTGATGAAAACCGTTAGCTATGGCTTCAGTGATACGCAATAATTGATGGGTGGTGAAATGATTTGGTTTGAATCCGAATTGTTCCGATGGGATTGCTTTTAAATCGCGATGGGATTTTTTAAATCGCGAAAAACGACCGTGACATTGTATTTGTTTGTTTTCGGGGGTTGTTGTCAGATCCAAAGACTTGACATACGTTTCTCTCTGCATAGAGAAGCGCTGAATTCGAATCCGAAGCCAGAATTACGCCACCATCTTCCATTTTTTTATCGCGAAAAACATGCAAATACTAGATTTTGGTAAATTGTAACGTTACACTCTACAGAAGCCAAACGTTGTCGGAACCAAGAATTGACACATGTTTCTCTATACATGTCGACGCGCTGAATCAGAATCCGTAGCCAGAATTGCGTCACCACCTTCCAGTTTCTTTCTTTTTTTTCGCGAAAACTCACTGTGAAATTTACAATTTACAACTTCTCAGTGTTTTTTGGGATAGCATGTAATAACATTTTATAACATCGTCTCCAATATTATTTCAGTAGTAAACATACCTTTTCGACCTCACAATCTTTATAAATAGTCTTAAAGAAAGAGAATTTCACGAGACGTGACGAATTCAACTTTGACTTTAAAAATATGAAGGATTTTTTAAAACATCTAAATATCAAATGCAACTCGCACATACATCTCATTTTTGAATCTATATTGTTAAATATCTCATAAACAAAGAGTTTTAGGGTCTTATAAACTCAACTTTTGAGGTCTTTAGCCTAAACAAAATGTTCCTTGCATCGTAATCTACCTTCCTGAACATTGTATTACATTCTGGCTGATTCGACACTTTCGATTCTACCCACCTATTCAGATCCTGTAGAATCTGCAACTGTAAGTGAAATTAAACGAATTACTTGATATTCTATGCGATTGAATTGCGGGGGTGTACCTCTCTGCTCGGTAATAACGTTAAACAAGAATAGTTGGTATTGACAAGAATGTATTATATTGTGTTGTTATCAATTGGAAGGAGACATATAGAACAAGTGACGGAGGATAAGAGGGTCTTCAAAAAAAGATACATTACAAGCTTAATACGACAATTGCAAAATAGAGAATATGATGGGGTTCAACTTGCAAGAGTTCTCGCACGGGTACGCTAGTTTTATATTCTTCCATTTCATATGACTGAGATGGTATTCAGTGAAGCTTGAAATATTAAGGGGGCAACTTCCTAAACCAAGGCCTACGGCTGTTTTCCTTGCAGATGAGAAGTCGAGGGCGGCGGGCGGCGGGCGGCGGGCGGCGGGCGGCGGGCGGCGGCGGCGGCGGCGGGCGGCGGGCGGCGGGCGGCGGGCGGCGGGCGGCGGGCGGCGGGCGGCGGTGCGCGAAGCAGCGACCTGCACCCACGCGTGTTGCTATCAGCAGGGGCGGCCTGCGTGCGGTGAGCCACCTGTGCCCTTCGTCGTGTGTTTGCTATAAAGGCGTCACGCGGTGATGGAGCTGCAGTGCTGCGAGTGGCAACGGGTCGGAGCTCCACCTGCAACGCGCCACCGCCAGTCACCCCTCACGCGCACCTCTCTAGTGAGTGGAGGCCGATTTTTATGTAATTACATTTTTTTTGTTTTTCTACTTACCGTTCTCAAAACTCAAATGTTGGCGAATCGTTGCCACCCTAACAATATCAATTTTTTCATTACATTTTACATATTTCATATTTTACATATTTTTTTCTCCAAAATATTTTTATCTATCAATTTTCTTCAATTTTTATTTTTTTATGAAAACAAGTATTTTAAAAAAACATAATTTTTCTCTACATACTAATTACTAAATGCTGTCTACTCGAGGTGAACTACATTAAGACGCGGTCGAATGTTTTTACAGTCTGGTGCCCCTGCTTCAGTTATCTCGATGACGGGAAGGGCGCGACTGGGATAATTTTCACTTTTAGGTGTGAAAAGTATTAATGATGTCGTGTTTTGTGATCTTTAACCTTCATTTCCGAGAAACCTTGGCGATACGTGAAACAATTCGATGAGAATGCAGCACGCTGCAGTGATTGTTTGCTGGTCGTAGAAATTGCATATCCTATTGCGGACCCACATTTGAATCCCTGACTGTCTAGACAAATCCCGATTTTGTGGTAACCCTAATTATCCACCTCCGCACTTTCACTTTGGTTTCTCCAAATCTTTTGCACATTTCACTTTTGTTTCTATTATTACCCACCGCCTTCTTTCGCTCTATTTCTCCAACCACCCTCTTCTCCAGTGACAAAGAGGAATTTCTAAGACACTATGGCCCCAAAGTCAGTTTTTTTGTAATTTTACTTAATTTAAATTATCCAATTACCATATATTTATCGGATAAGTTTTAAAGGACATTCCAATTAAAACACTTTTTTCAATATCACAATATTGATTTTTGTTTAATTTAAAAAATATTAGTGGAATTATCGAAACTGATCCCATCCTCTGAAATTCTTTCTGGATCAGCTCCTATTCATTAATTCATGAGTAGGAAGAATAAGTAATAAATAAATTTTCATTACCTGCCTTTTAACCAACGTCAAAAAATTTATGAATTCTACCTGCATACATTTGTTGGTACGTTGACGCCTATTTTCGCATCCCCCAACTGATTTTACTTATTTAATTTTTGTTTTTGTGATTTATTTGAAAATATTTTTCATTTTAAAGTAGATAATGGCCAGGGGATTCTATTATTTTTTTACGATTTGACAATGCATTCCAGAAGAGAAAGGAATTCAGCGCATTATACCACACATATTTCGATCATTTTTGCCTTGACAACAAATCTTTTATATCACATTCAGAGGTCGGTGTAACTTCGAAATATACATTCACGGAATATCTATTTGGCTACATATATATGCAACAAGAAGCTCGGTTTTCCTAATGAAGTGTTTAGAACATCCTCGTAGGTGCTGCTTGTTAATTTAATAACCAAAAGACGAGGTTCCAATGCAATCTGTAGATATAAATGTTCTTTGGTATATATTGCATTCATAGTTTAAAATCTGTTTGATTAAGCAATCTGAATTTCTAACTTCTATTCAATAATGATTTATACTAAATTATTTTGTAAATGATTCTTTTTGTTTTTATTACCAAATTTATTAACGATACATTATTCTCACCTGTTCATGTTGTAGGAAAGAAGACCAAACCAGTGTGTTGGCATAGATCAATTATAAACTTTCTGTTCATTAACTTTCTATAAGGTTATTGGATGTTGAGAAATTGATCATTAAGAATGGAGTTTGCATGATTTATATTAAGTAACTTTTTTGACGTTTTGCTATGACAAAAGGAGTTAAATGTCATTAGGATAACTAGATTCAGTGTTGTAAAGCATATTATTGCACATTAGTCATTATTATACAGAAAATGTTGTAAGAATACAATAGCGTATCAAAAAAGCTATCTCTGTTTCTAATTCAACATCTTCTATATCCTGGTCAAATGTAACACATTTCACTTCTCTTACGTAAGACAATAAATACGAGCATTAGTAGTGCTGATAAATTCCTATCCTATGTAGCATGCCGCATCCAGATATAAATACGAAGTCATTATGATTTTGTATAGCCGTTACAAATTGTACCGAAAGTCTGTGCCATACTGTAGCACAACTAGTTTACTCTGAACATTAACAATTTTATATTCCATCTGTTAATCATTCGTCTTTAGTGTTCGAGTTATATATTATTAAAATTTCCTGCAATTTTATGTTCAATCATTGAATAAATCCTCAATCGTGCTACTTAATTTTAAAAACTTTTCAGTAAACAAATACTTTACTTCACATTAAACTACAGCTAAAATATTACAATGTTATGAAATTGTTAAATATAAAATGTGTAAATATGTTTTATTTTTCCGTGTTTAAAATTTTATCTCATAAAGTAACATTTTAAAAGAGAGCTATTATAAAAAAATATTTGGTGGGGGCAGGGCCATCTTTGGGCACAGGCTGGCGAGACTCGTTTCTCTTGATTAACTGGGGCTCCACAGACGACAAACAAGCCCTCTACTGAATTCTTGTTTTCTAATGGGAAGTTGAAAAAGCAGTATAAAATCATCTGAACCCTAATGACATTTTAATTTTCATCCTCTAATAACGTTTTTACATTTTGTTTGCTTACCAAAAAAGGAAAGTAACACATATTTTAATTTTTATATTAACTTTCCAGAATAAATTATGAAAAAATGACATAATATATTTTTCAAACGATACTTAGGGTCCCAGATCTTCGAGAACCTCGGAGTCCCATCTAACTGAAGGACATTTCTGGGTGGGGCAGCCCTAGCACAAGGTGCCTCTGAGCTGTAACGCATTCAGACAATACTTACAGTGTTATGAATGACCAATTCTAATATTTATTAATTTCAGTTTTTGAAAATTGGATTAGAAGAATTTGAAAATTCAGTAGATTCCTCACCGCATTGATTGACACTCCCTTGCCCCAATAGGGGGATCGGATCGGAAGGGTCCTTCCCGTGAATGACGGACAAACGGTCAGTTGATTGGTTGATTAGTGATTCCGGGAGGGTCATTAGTCCCGTAAGGGTAGCGAATGTTCATTGGGTGGCTGCAGTGTTCTTCCCCGTTGGATGGCGAGATCCGGCGCCGACCTCCCGTCGGCTAGCGGGGCTTTCCTACACCAGGAATCTCCCACCAGCAGGGAACCGCCCCAGCCGGGACAAGCTCTAAGCTCCCGACCGGCCTCTTGGCATGTGTGGTAGTGGAGTGCATATTAGTGTAAGTGTGTGTAAGGGGAGATGATAGGACTAGGAAGAGGTAGGAAATATCGCGCGCGGTCCGTGGCTCGTTTGTTAGGGTACTGCTCCGGGATTCGCCTGGTGTTGATCGGGGAAACATTGAAAACTAACGATTAGAGCAGCGGTCGCCAGAATTCTCCTCCAGACAACGACTGAATTCGACCTAGCTAACTAGCTAGGATGGAAAATCCTGCCACCGTTGGGACTCGAACCTAGGACATCCCGGTCAGAAGGCCTGCAGATACATCAGTTGATGCCCTGAGCCATTCTCCCAGTCGAACGGTTAGGCAGACGGACGCAATCAGGTTGTAGAGGAGTAACTTAGAAGGGACTAGTCTAACAGGTCGGGAAAGAAACGAACGACAGGGAAAGACATGGTAGTGATGAATGCATTTAGAAATGAGCTAACTGCAAACGAACGCTTAGATGAATTTAGTGAAAGGACAGAGTCTGCCATTATGTTGTCAGCAGTGTAGCCAAATAGTAGTTGTCAGAGCGAGCGGTTTCTACTTACAGGAATACCGGATTTCTATATAAGGGTGTTTACAAATTGCGATATTTTTTTTATATTAAGAAGTCATTATATTTTCGTTCGATATTTTCCGACTTATAAATAGATGTATTTGTAATAATATCAACACCATTCAATAAATAAATACAATTTTTGTATTCAATGGCAGCAATTAGCTATTCAATATTATTCGGTAACAATCACACTGATAATACTAATGAAATATATTTTATTTTTCATGTAATAATCGTTATAAATTTGTTCTCCATTTTCAGCTTCAAGCTTATAAAATACTAATCAGCCAGAAAATGTACGTCACTTTAGTAAAAATAGTCTTCCATTCAGGCCTGCGTTGATTTTGAAGCTGTTATCCACCTCCATTTCTGAACGTATTTCTTTTAGACACTGTCCGTTTCCTTACTCTCATTTACGGAATTTTAATTATTATTAATATTAATCAAATTATGTAGTACTTTCGTCCGCACATGCAAACATTTATTTACCCTAGAATTACTCATCTTGTTTGATAGGATTCTTTAGCAATCGTGGGCACGAAGTGCCCATGCTTTTAATTTGTAACGTTGACCATAACATACGTAGGCATATTTTTATTTTAAAAATAATTATTTACAATGGAATTAGAGTGGTTTAAGTCATTAAACAGCAATTAAGATAAAATAATTTATTTTCTAAATTTTCTTTCGATCATCTCCAGTATTTTGAATTATTTCTTTTCGTTTAAACATTGTTTATACTTCTTATCTGTCAAAAAAACGCCACATATAACATGAGTAAAAATACTGCTTCAATATAATATTCAACTATTGTTTCGTAAAGAAATCAGAAGTCTTTTATAAAGTTTTGTCACAATTTTACCAATCATGGGCAAACATTGCCTTTCCACGAAACAAATATTGTATTTTTTGTCTTCGAATAACACAAATGAAACTACTCAGTTTGAAATGTTAGTGACAAATAGAAAAATATCTATATTCATTTTAAAGAATATTTGTTCTGGAAAAGAACCAATGGGCACATTTTGCTCCTGTTGTCAAAGCTAGGTTTAGACATGAATACTTCCATACACATTTTAGATCACGAATCCTTCCATACTCATAGAATAGAAAGAAAAAGAAAGTAATATAACTAATTGTTTTTGACATTGGACTTTTATCAATAAAATGAAATGAGGGGTTACTGGAGGACAAGGACATGCAGGTTCTTGAGTATCAGTTGACATAGTATTTCAGGGTCACCCGCACTGGTGATAAAAAATATTACCGGCATGGCTACGAACTATTATTGCACCGTGAGTGAGGGCGAAAGTAAGTCATATTGCGAGAAGTAATGAATTCATTTGCAAATCCACAGGAACATAATTTTTATGGGGTTTTAAAATAAATGAATCCTCCAAAATGTCATTTTATACATACACACACTAGTTACGAAGAAAGAGATCCAAAACATGGAATAGTGTCGAAACAAAGTGTTTGAATGTAAAAATGAACAGACAAGATTATGTGCGTAATATTTCATATTCAACGATCCTTTCCTTATTTTAACGTTTCATTTGAGTGAATAATTTCAAAAGTAATATTAGTAGCCACACGTCAGAAATTAAGAGAGAAAAATTAAATGCACTGTTCTCAAAATACAGTTTATTATATACAAATCTGCATCGTATTATTAAGCAAACTTCGCTCCATTCGAAACAAAAAACTTATAATAAAGCTGATCAACAATCGGTTTAGAAAACCTCCTATTCATGTCATTGAATGCATGTTATTGAATTTTCATTCTATGAAAAGATTACTGTTTATACTTTCTTGGACAAAGCCAATAAGTTATTAACTCCATTCTAAAAACCTAAACATTTTACATTACATTATTTTAACCAATGGATTCCCTCCAATTTCATTACAAGCACATCGAATTCGACTCCACTCCAATACTAATAATTGATCTAATACCATTCATCTTGCTCCAATTGAACCTAAACTTCAAGATGCAATGTACGAGTAAAAAGGGCATATTTCTGTCGCAATCGCATTTCCTGAATTTTGAAACTTGGATTATTTTACACTAAGAAACAAATAAACAGTTTTGTCTATAGCTCTTTCTCGCTTCCAGTTCCAAACACCACTGTTCACAGTAGTCAAATGAGTTAAAAAAGAACGGTTCGCTACGACGCTCTCAAACAATAGTACTTAGTAGTGGAGCTCGGGCAAGGGAAGGAATTATATAAGTGGAGACCATAAACGGACATTTCTATTATTTCCGTGATAGTATGTTTCTACGAACAATTGTATAAAGCTAGATAATTCTTGTAGTATTTAAGAAATGAAATGCAAATGGAATTTTTAATAGAACGGACGACTGTCTTACTGCTAAATATTACCTCCCACTGGCTATTTTAAACGTAATAATCTAAAGAGGAAAACCTCGCATTCATTCAGATATATTTTACTATCTAAAACATATGTCACTGTTGCAAAAGATATTCTCACGAAGATATTTAACAAAATAGTTCATCTTCAACTTCACCAAAGAAATGAATGGTAACCTAGGGAAATTAATATTTTATGTTGCATATTTAATGATAAATAAGCATTGGAAGTAAAACAGTACAATTATCCCTTAATTCTAGAAAATAATGTTTAAATCATTGTTGCAAGTTTTAGTTTGGTTCGTATTTTCCAATGTATACCTTGGAATACCCTTACATAAACATTGCAATAAATTATTCACAGGAATTTAAGGAAAGTTTTTAACTATTACTGTAATAAACGGTTTCAAGATTGCAATTCCAAAGAGTAGAGAATAGGTTCCCGATAAAAAGAGAAAGAAACTTCGTTGTTAAAAGTTTAGTGATCAAGGATACGTCTTTTGCACCTTTACAAGCACGACGTTGAAGAACAGGGTACACTGCAATTAAACTTTGAAGGACACAATTGAACTATTTTGGGAGACGGAAAAGGGTTTAACGTAACGCGTTATAACGAGAAGGCCATCGAGTTATACTTTATTAACTACAGTATGTTCATTTCAATTGGCATAATTTAGAAAATGTATTTGTATAATTCTAATATTTTCGAATTGATTTTTCCTCCTAATTTTTTTGGAGAATTAAGGCTGTTGTCAGCAACGTATCGAAATGCATCTTTACTATTAAAATATTCCAGGAATCTCCCAGAAAGTAAACATACATCAAAACAGGATTTTTGCCTTTACCGCTTAAGTAAATATCTCGAGTATAAGAGTATCATACTCCAAGAAAGATGTCTATAGCCTCAAGATTGTTCCGTGTCGCACATCTACGAATCTCCTGAACGTGTTGGCAGAACAACATAGGTGAGGCTCAGTGAACTCCCTAATCATAGGTCGCTAGAATGCTAAGAACGTACTCATCACCGTTACTTTTATCGAGACCAGGTTATTGTGACTTGCGAGTGACCCACACGACCTACTCTTCCGACAGCGATGAGTAACTGAAATTTTATTGGCATTATTATGTTTAGTTGTGCTATACAAGTAGTATATTTGTATTTATATATTTATTTAATTAATTAATTTATTTAATTATTTCATTTATCTATCTATTATCTACATATTTATTTATTATTTTACGCCAAAATAGTACTGTATTTAACTACTACTAACAGTACTGTAACTAACACTACAACTGTAGGTGAAATGCCATGGGGAGAACTGAATTTTGTGTACGTTTTCAAAATTCTGTGATTCCTATCCTAAGCTAAACTACATAAATTTGAATACATAAAGAAAATGAGCGTTTTTTGCAAGGATTGTTAACAAAAGTATTCGCTCCAATGTAATAAATTCTATATTGAAGGACAAATCAGCAATTAATTTGGACTCTTATCCCTCATAATGTCCTTCGTCAAGGAATAAATACGTGCCGCGACAACATGGAGAATGATATTTTGAATAACTATATTTCCCACTGAATTCTAGAAGACGTGCACAGATAATGAAGTTACATTTATATCCAGAAGCAAAACAAGGGGCCATCTAGCATTTCTCAATGGTTCGGGGAAACTGGACTAGTAAGCATTAAGAGAGACATCATTGATACTAACGCATACTTTCAATTAACTGGTATTTTATTATGTTATTGAGAGTAAACTGTACGAAAACAATTATCATATGCATTTTTTTGTAATACATGAATAGAATTATCCCTAAACATCGATAACAATGTATTATTAATTTCATTTTATTTCATTTTTCTTCTTTCTTTCTTTTTGTTTTGTGGAAAGGCTCTGAAAAATTATTTTATCATAACCGTGCCTTATTTCTCAGAATAAAGTGGAAGAGTGGTAATTTAAAGTGGTAAAAATACTTGTTTTCCAAAAATAAGAAGAATAAATTCGTATTATCATAACACAATTTGATAATATGTGAAATACCGCTCGATACTTTCAGCGATGAAATGTTTATTCAGCAAAAACAGACTGATTTGTTAAAACTAATTTACTTATAGCTAAAGAATAAATTGTTTAAAATATCCTGGATATAGGAGATATCAACCACAATAGTAGGTTATATAAATTTACTTTGCAGAAAATTCGCCATCACGTGTTTCGGGAAATTTTCCATCATCAGTGGCTCTATAATATAAAATTAAATTCACAAATTAACATATGAATATCTATATCTTACAAGGAAGTATATAATCTACTTGAACATTAAATTATTTAATTATAGTACTTACCCAAGTAACATGGATTAAACACATTAATTAACCATGGTGCATTCCTTTCCAGTCATAAAGTATCAATGACTCTTTTGAAATAGTGATCATGCCCGCGACGGACAACTGTATTAAAATATCACGGCTTCTTGATAATGAAACTAAACACTAAAGCGATCTTAATAATGATCACTTCATTCTAATAAACGACTCAAACTAGTTCCCTAATAATGTCAAAACGATAAGTTTATTTGTAGTTGGAAAATTGTCTTTTGTATTTAATTCATATTTATAAGGAAAAAAAAACAACAAAAAAACAGACATAACTCAAAGCTAAGAGATTAAATGATGATATAGTTGAGTTATGTTAGTGTTTTTCTCCTTATTTCTATGAATCGATAAGTTTATGTGTGGAGCGTGAAGCTTTAGGATACGAAGGACAGGCTGCGCTATCGTACATTTACATTTAAGGCACTTCTCTTTCACAATGAGAAATTGCTCAACATCCAAACGCGTCGTTCACTTTTTGAATATAAGTCGTTGAGTTGTAAGCGCCACGTAAAAATAGTTAATTTCCATGTTATTCTTAAAAGACTACTTAACTGTACACATGATAAGAATAGAAGCCGACTGGAAATGAAATTCATGATAAAAGAGTTTTAATCGGTATCTACACTATTTTCTAAGATAGCGATACTTCCAAGTGTAGGATTTGTTTGGTACGTATGAGTACATAGGTATGTAACTCAAATTCATAATGTGGGAAGAGGAAGACGATTTCTCAAGACGACCAAGGTTGGAAAATTCTGAGGCCGCCGTTTCCGGAGTTAAGATGGATCCTCCGAAAAATGGAAAGTTTTGTACTGTGATGAATATATGATACACTTTCGTATAGTTTTACAATATACGTGTGTTCAGGTAGAAATCGTATCACCATGTAACTATTTCTCTGGGAATCTGACTCCCTAAGTCTTATACTAAAGAAGTTGGAAATTAACTGATTACTATTATTGTACACTAATAGTAAAATATGAGGAACAGAGAAATGAAATGTCAGTAAATCGCATAAACACAGCCGTGAACCTCTTCGGGGATTCGGTATAGTACAACGGTCAGCGTACCGGACTGTTGTATCCGAGTTTGCGACCCGCATTATACACACGCTACACAACACTAGCTACATAAACAGATCGGAGATACCTGATGTCTGGAGAAGTCTAGTGGCCGGCTGATCTGACAGGCAGCTGTCGTGGTTTCTTCCATCAGTCCAGGCGAATGCCGGAGGAATGCCCTACAAGTGAACCAGGGATCCCGCGTTATCTTCCCTTTATCTTTCTTGGCCTATCTTTCCCCTTACACACGTACATTTACATACTTGTACACTACACTACCAGATAAGTCGAGAGGCCAGTCGGGAGCATCGAGCTCGACTCGACTGGGGCGGTACCCCGTTGGAGGGAGACATCTGAAGGGAGGAAATCCTCGCAAAGCTATCGTGTAGGTCGGACCAGATCTCACCTAATAGTGGAGAATGCATACCAACACCTTGCAGGATAAAGCATTCACTACATTGACGGTACTAATGACCTTAGCAGCTGGCATCCCTGGAAACAATCATTTCAGACATACCAAGAAGTTGGATGCTTCTGATGTGATATGCGTTCACGCTCCTCCGCCTCCTAGCTCAAAAATCTTGAGCATCAGGAATTTCAAAAAAGGCACAATAGTACATATTTGCTGGTGCAGAAATCCTTCCCTTATAGAAGGCCTACAGATGCCTATAATTTTACACTGCGTAGACGTTTACTCGACGGACACCAAGCCCAACAGAAACTGAATCGGGTACAACAATGAATTGATAAGCCTAATTATCAGACTAGTAGTACACTGCTTCCATCACACACCATGTACAAAGAAACAAATTCCACAACCTCTCGGATGTCTGTAAATGAGTCTTGTGTGCAAAACACTTCTCCAGGTGCACCGAAGAAAGAAAGTCGGCAGAGGCCTTGATAGTAGGGAGCAGAATGTATTGTAATAAAAAAACAAAATAAGGACATATAGGGAATGTGTTGAACTATGAACTATCTATGCCCATAACAAGACACACGATTCAAATCAAGGCGCCCGAGCTTGCCCCATATCTTTCACTACGACTCAAAGACAGTTCGGTGGATGGACTCTGCCCCGCCTTCGCTGACAGATGCCAGGTGTCGGTCGCCTTCGGACTCACCGCGCAGGGATCAGTGCCTCCATCCGCCTCCATTTCCCGCTTAAGCGATAACGCCCTCGACAGCGGCGGCTGAGTTGCTGCGACGCCAGAGGTGGACAGCGCTCAAGGCGGCGCCCGCGGGCGATTGCACTCCCCAGATAACAGCGCCAATCGGTCGCTCGGTCACTGGGCTCCGCCTTACGAGGCGCCCCCGCTCTGCCCCGCCCCACCCTACCCAGCCCCACCCCACCCGCTCAGACCGCCGCCCGCTTCGTCCCGCCCCGCCTCGTCCTCGCCTCGTCCCACCCCACCTCTCCCCCGCCTCGCCGCGCCTCGCCCCTCCCACCCCACCCGCCGCCTCGCCCCCGCTTCACCCCCGCCACGCCCCCACATCGCCCCTGCATCGCTCCCTTATCGCCACGCATCGCCCCCGCACGCCCCGCAACGCCCCGCATCGCCCCGCATCGCCCCGCATCGCCCCCCTCGCATCGCCCCGCACGCCCGCATCGCCGCGCATCGCCCTGCATCGCTCTGCATCGCCCTGCATTGCCCCGCATCGCCCCGAATCGCCCCCGCATCGCCCCCGCACCTTCCCCGCCCGCCCGCCCACCTCCCCCCCCCCCCCCCCGGGTTCCGTGCCCGCCGGCCACCACCGCTGTCGCCGCGGTCGCGCGCTCCGTTTTCGAAAAGGGGCCGCCGATACGGCAGCCCGCCGCGGGCGCCGCCAGTCTCCCCCGCGCGCCGCCGCAGCTCGCACGCGGTCGCTCGGAGAGCTCCCCGCCCGAGGAAACAGCCAGGTGCGTAGTCGCGGCGCTGGCGCCGTCGCTCATTAGTCTGCCAGGGCTGCGATTGGGTCTCCTTTCAAAAGCCTCCTGCTACGACCTTTTCGTCAACACTGTGCACCTAAATGCCCTTCCTTGTGGACTTCTTCTTCCATGAATATGTACCCAAATGCCTTCCCCTACTAAGTATTGTCTCACAGTTAGGCATCTACTGTATGATTGGCGTGAAACACGTGCAATATCAGCCTATGAATACTTCATCGATCATAAATGATTCGTTAGTCTGACCACTATTTCCAGCAAGACTGTTACAATGCTGATAATGCTGCATTATTCAAAACCTATTTTATTATTAGTACAATTTGGAAAAAACAAAATAATGTAATAGTTGCGTAACTTTCATCTTCATTTTTATATTCGGTGCAGTATATATAATACTTATTTTTCATTTTCTACTTTTGGATTCTACAACTTCTCATCGAGCCATTTGAAATGTCATGTAGAGCATACGTGATTGCACAACAACTCTGTTGTTCCAATGCCCTAATTCGGATTATCAGTATTCCGGTTTCAGAAGTGAGTTTTTTCTTCATGCTAAAATTTTATCCAACCTTTCTAATTGATGAAATTTTTAATGAAATGTTTCAGAAACAACTCTTGTTGCAGAATATTATGTCATTACTATTATCGTTTAATTAAAACTCCTATTAATGAAAATAAAATATTGTATAATTTTATAAATAAAAAGAATTTCAAAAGAAATCCCTGTAAAACCACAGAAAAGCTGTCTTGTTAATTTTTAGAGTGATAATGAATCAAATACAGAGAGGGAAGAATTTGGAAGAATTCTTGTTACTCAATATTTAATACCCTGCGGACATAGTTATCTTTGAATCATGTTTACTTCAAAACATCGGTCTGTGAGGCTAAAAGTTCTCCGGGCTCGTTCGTTGGAAACGAATTCTGTTTCCTCATTCATGTTTACGCCATGCGTTGCTCAAGTGTCACGGGAGTTTCGATGCACTTTCGCGGCTCTCGTTCTGTGCAGCTGCATTAAAACTAAGGCATGCTCAAAACATTACACACGATGACAAACAACAGTATAAATTGGAAATAATTGGAATAGCAGATAACAATTTATTACAAGTGATAGCCAGTCAAATGCGATGCATTTCCTACCCTACGATGGACTCTATTTTCCGATATTTTGCAGTAGAGCTTACATCATTTTAGAATTTGAAAATTGTTTTTAAGTGAGCAAAAAGCACTTGATCACACTAAAATTCACTTTTTGTAGATTACAAATTAATAAATAACGTCGATGTTTTATTTCATGAAGTTCTATTATAATATTTCTCCAGTGTAAGTATTTGACCTTCTTTCAGGGCGCATGTGGGACACATTTCTAGCAGTTACTTCTTGAGTTTCAAACAACATCAATGCACCCCTTCTTCACTACCCTTTAATATACTCTTTCTGCTTTCTCCAATTTAACTATTAATATTTTTGCTATATCCTAGATGAGTGTGCAGCGCAACAGTGTTGGCATGAACATGGCAAAACATGGCATATTAAAGATGAATTTTCTATTTCTCAAATTCAACGGCTTAGACTGTTTTTGAACCCGCAAAGTCGAGTACCATGGTCCTAAACGCCAAGACCATTAAATTCTTATTAGAGTTGATAGTATTGGATATACCTACCAGCAAAATAAACTATTGCATTCACAGAGGGAGGAGGGGATACGCCCAGGAAAAAATAAAAGAGCAACGTACGTCAGAAGTAGAAAAAATTGTGATTGAAGCGTTAAGATATTTACAGACTTAATACGTAGTATATTGAATTCTATAATCAATTTGTTGATTTTAGTTTGTATTTATTCAAAAAATATTGTATGATAATTAGTCAATGTTTTAGTACCTTCGATTTTTTCCGGAAGAGGCTCTCAATACCTTATTTTTGTGCTTGGGGTCCCATGAAACCTAAACCCGTCCCTGATAGTTTTTTAAGTAAATCTACACATACAAAAAAGGGAATGTGTGAATGTTTGTAGCATATAGACGCAAACACTATTCAACCGATTTCGCTGAAATTTTCACACTTCGTTCTTATTACTAATGGGAGTGTTTAAAGAGTGGTTAGAATTAAATCGGACTTGCGGGGGCGTTGTATTTGCAAAGTTAATCGATGATGTAGCTCTACGTCGTTCACAGGTGACCTTGCCTGAAGTGCGATCTATGGATATCTTTTTGATCTACACGCCTCGCTTCGACTCATAATATCGAATTACATCAAAGTTGCGATCTAAAAAGCTAGAACCAAAATGATTTGATTTTTAAAGAGCAACGAAACGTAGAAAAGTGTAGGTAATTCGTAGTTTAAAAATAGTTAACACGTAGTTAATACGTACAGTATAGTTAATACGTACAGTGTAGTTTATACGTAGTTAATCTTCATTGAATAAATTGATTTTGAACTAGAATTGCATTTATTCAATACACTGCAATAGGGAAGCATTGCTGGTGCCGCTAGCATAGATGTGAAGAAGGGAACCGTGTAGTAAATACATAGTTAATCTTCATTGAATAAATTGATTTTGAACTAGAATTGCATTTATTCAATACACTGCAATAGGGAAGCATTGCTGGTGCCGCTAGCATAGATGTAAAGAAGGGAACCGTGTAGTAAATACATAGTTAATCTTCATTGAATAAATTGATTTTGAACTAGAATTGTGTTTATTTAATACACTGAAGCATTGCTGGTGCCGCTGTCATGGATGTAAAGAAGGGAACCGTGTAGTAAATACATAGTTAATCTTCATTGAATAAATTGATTTTGAACTAGAATTGTGTTTATTTAATACACTGAAGCATTGCTGGTGCCGCTGTCATGGATGTAAAGAAGGGAACCGTAGTAAATACGTAGTTAATCTTCATTGAATAAATTGATTTTGAACTAGAATTGTGTTTATTTAATACACTGAAGCATTGCTGGTGCCGCTGTCATGGATGTAAAGAAGGGAACCGTGTAGTAAATACGTAGTTAATCTTCATTGAATAAATTGATTTTGAACTAGAATTGTGTTTATTTAATACACTGAAGCATTGCTGGTGCCGCTGTCATGGATGTAAAGAAGGGAACCGTGTGCCGCAGGGGCAGCATGCGTCTCTTGGCCACCGCCGCCGTCGTCGTCTTGGCGCTGCTGGGCGCGGCGCAGGCGCAGTGCGACCTGCAGCAGTACGTGGCGGTGGGCACGTACTACGACATCGCCAGCCCCAACTACCCCAACTACTACTCGCCGGGCACGCAGTGCCGCTGGCGCGCCAACGCAGACGCCGGCGCGCAGCTCAAGCTCTCCTGCGGCGTCTTCCAGCTGCCCGCGGTGAGTCAGCGCCGCCGGCCCTATGAAAATCGGGACCAAATAACCCCTTTAGCCGACCTGGATGGGCCGAGGTGGCTAAGAGCGAGTACCGATTCAGCGCTTCGGTCCGAAGGGTCGCGGGTTCGAGTCCCGCCTTGGGCATGGTTGTTTGTCCCTTGTCTTTGTATGTATGTGTTGTCGCGGAGGGCCTCGCGTTCTGCTGACCCCAGATCAGAGGAGCCCGCAAGTGTGTTGTGTCTAGTGTATGGTCGAATATGCGTCCCATCGGGACGCAAAGGGTAACCGGCTGTCGGCTGGATAAAAACCCTAGAAAGAAAGAATAACCCCTTTATATTACCTCGCGAAACTTACTTTCCAATTATATATGTAAATTGGGGACCAAACCAACCCAGTTAAAAAATATAAAAAAGGACTGATGGGGCAAAGGGGACCGCGCTGCCACGCTGCTGTCCAGCGTTTCCTTGTGCTTTAATGAAAATCTTCCAGAATCGCTCCTATATCAGAATGAAAAGCAAAGAAAACATTAAAACAGTGACCAAATTGTCATTTTCAGTTTATAGAGTATTACCTGTAAAAAAGGAAGAAAATGGTAAGATAGGCAAAATTCTTTCAATCAACAAATGATTCAATTGAATGAAAACAAACTTTTATCAAACCAGTTTTTCGAAGAAAAAATGCCAGTTAAAAGTCTGAAAAAACGAGAAGGGAGTTTTGTTTTTAAAAATAATGACTATGAAAAGGTTCTTCGAATTTTAAGTGTCACTTTTCACTTTTACCTGGAAAGAGAATGAGGTAGTCGGTCCCCAATTTACATACGCCCTTCTCTGGGTCGGTCCCCAATTTAAATATGGGTTAACCTTAAATAAGATGTATTAATGAATTATATTTTAATAATTTTAAACATATTTGGTGAAATTATCTAGGTCAATCTGCATGCTGTCAAATGTGCAGTTAATGTCTCAATAGAAAGGAAAAAGAGCAGCCTCGTCAGCACTTTTTGGTGTAGTCTGACCGAGGTAGATCCGGCATATATTCTGAAAATAGTAGTGGGAAAAGGAGGAGAACCTCGAGGGACGTCTGCATTTACTTCTTATCTATTTAATAAATTGAGTTAATACGGAAAGAAGAAAAATTAGAAAGATTTTAATTATACGGAGAATGAACCTAGGAGTTCCTAATTGCTGGAGTTTGTGCAGAGGATGAAAATCTTTCCGGAGGTTAAACTCATTGAACGGTATAATTCGTCTCTTTCGCTACATTACAAGTTTACCATCAAAGTTGATATAAAAAATAACACACTATTTGTAAATTGAAACGCTCAGAAAACAGAAGCTCATGACCCAAAAGTACAACAAAGTATGAAATTCTTCCAGGAATGTTTAATGGTGTTACTTGCGTAACGGCGTTCCAAGCCCTTTTGCAGGGTTGAACGTGGAGTATTCCACCTTGAACATAAATCAGTTATACGCCAAGTGAAATCGTAAAATATTGCCATTTATCCCTATCGTCCAGAGCTTCAGTTTCATTGCTAGCCGGTAAAACCAGGCGGTCACCAACCCAGAGACCCGCGTTAAATTAAGCTGATTAATTCGTGTGACTTCACAGAACTTGGTTAAGAAGTTTGACTACTGGCTGAGGCACGTGCGCGCCTTACATTTGTAGTACATAAGACGCAACTTCTTTCGAGGTAATTAGCAAAAGCACAAGGTTATCTTGTGTAATTAATGTATAAATTAAAACAATGTAAGGGGAAACTAATAAGTTTATAAGCTTATTCGACCATAGACTTACAGATACTAAGTTTTTTTTACAGATACTAAGATTTTTGTCATTTTTTAGGCTTGAAGACTTACAGATACTAAGTTTTCAAGCCTAAAAAATGACAAAAATCAATGTCTTAATTTTATTTAATACATTGGATCTTCAAACTAACCGTTAGCTCGAGACTACCTTCAGCCTTTCTTGCTTTTCCATCCTGGAAGAACATTTGGCATGGTAATATTGCTATGAATCGGGGGTTATCGGATTGGCCCCCTGAAGTGCGAGTTTTGGTTGCATTGCTGATCTGAGCCTAACGTTCATCCACGACACAATCGTAAATTGCGGAAATAAAATGTGCACATCTGTGAGGAGCGAAACTAAATCATTTTTGTGACGTCATTACTTCAAAATAATAAAAATTGACTCTTAAATAAAACTCTTAAAAGGAAACAAAATTCCAATGAAAATACAGTTTTGTTCTTTGAACGAAACTTAATTCTCAGCCTAGTAAAGTTCCGTACTAAAGGCCTTTTTTTCCCTTAGTCAATGTAGTATTTATTCGCTGAGCTTCAGAATTTCGTTTCATTACACACAAGTTCATATGTACAAAAAACTATCGCGATACCTTTCTCAACGAGAAACAGTAACGCTAATTTCGTGTAGTTTTGTTGTTGGTATCCCTGCGCTCAGCGAAACGGGTTGGAGCAGAGCGAGATGGAGTGGGGAGATCGGGGCAGGAAGGGCGGGAAGGGACGAAATGGAATGGACTGGAATGGAGCGGAAGGGTTTCTAGGAGGGGATGTGAGTGAAATAACTTCCATTTTTAATTACACATGTCACTCATTACTTTTCTGTCTAATAGAAGATTGTGAAAAATATAATGATAACAATATTATTACGTACCAGTACGTGGATTTCCAAATTAGTAATAATCTAGAGCATCGACAGATCGAATGTTCAGGACTGTGGTACAATTATATTTACGAATTCAGGGCTAAAGACCATGTAACAAATTTTCAACTGGGCGCAATGGGTGGAAAAAGAATTACGTTTGAAATTGGAGCGATCCTTTGAATAGGGCATGCACTAGCTTCCCGCCTCTCATGTACCAGAATGGGCGAAAAGAGGAAAACTAAAACGAGGTAATTCGTACCTGCCATACATTTTCAAAGAAGACATTGACTCAACTTGTGCAGAATATGCAAAAGGAGTAAGCTGAGAAGTTAGTGATTGATGAACTGATGTCACATTTTTAACCCTCTTTTCTTCGTACAATAATTTTTCTATATGTTTCCTTCCTGTTCAGTTTCATAGTGTTTTTTAAATTACACAATTAATACTGTTTAGAATTTTTTTCGTATAAAATTGTGAAGATGTTAAAAAATAAGCAAAATAACTTTTTCAACTGACGTAAAATAACTAAAAGTTACGTAAAAACATCAAACCTTATTTTCGACCTCCTGTGAGAAAAAGCATAATAAATAATAGTTTTGATCACACAGTGCGTTCACATTAATCTGCGATCTCTTCGCTCACAATATGACGTTTGTTGTATCCTACTCGGACAGTCGCATATCGATGTGTTTGCTTCGTAGGCTGTGTTAAGAGATACTCAGCAATGTTTCAACATTTGATTAGCGGTTTCCAATTTCGAAGATCTTCATCGACTCTAAGAATAGTTCGTAATTTAGAAGGCGTTTGACCCCATGTACACAAGTCCCAAGATGTGGCACCATTTTCCATTACCGGATGCACAAGGAAAGTAAGTAAAACATTAGGAGCACGTATTTACTTTCTTCGGAATTGACTTAATGGAGTTACTTCTAAGCATCGCGCGTTTCGTAGTTTTCTGGATAAGACGAATGCAGGTCACTTCGAAGTGTAACACCAACCATTTTCGTTTCTTTTGCTCATCCATAACTGAAGTTCCTCTATTCAAGTTCATATTGCTTTAAAACACACGTTTGCTTTCGCCTCTAGTTATGTGATGCACAAACTGTAGGTGATACCAAGAAGATATTTATATTTGTTATCAAGGTACGGACGGATGTTATCAAGGATACAACTTATTTCTCATTAAATACATTTTAATACGTTTAAATACTGCAAAACTATCCCAAATCCAGTACAATAATTTATTTTTGGAAGTTATTGTAATCAAATCATACTACTATAAATTGAACAAATAACTATTTTTACCTCTGCAGATTAAAATTGACTAGTTGCGTCTATGCAATTATTTTTCACTTTGTAAGTCTTTGTTTTATAAGTGCAAATAGTAGCTTTGTACTGAAATCCAACTTCGAATGGCAAGCCCCTTAACTACGCATTAGGCGCGGTAATGCGCATGGGCAAATATTCTAAGCGTTTACAAAGACTTAGTCAACAGGGATTAAATTTTCTCGTTGCTTAATGTTTCTCATTGCTATCTAGCCCAAGGCGCGTTATTACGCTACGTTTTCTGTCGATGACGTTGACAGCACTGCACTGTCGTGACGTAGACAGAACCCGCCTCTCCTCGCACCCCCGGTGTGGAGAATGAAGAAAAAGTTCGCGCATAGTACCTCCCATGTCTCTAAGAGGTCTCTCATATGACCTCCTTACGTTTCCCGCATAGTTCACTGCAAGTTTCCTCCCTATCCCATAAGTTTCAAGCACTTTCCCTGCTTATTCCCTGCATGTTACCTCTTACCAACATGTTCCCTAAATGTTCTCCATTTCTTCACCACAAGTTCGTCTCATACTGCCCCTTATGCTTACCTGGAAAATAAATTGTACATTCAGAACTTTAAGTCGTTTTTCATTATGGTATATCCAACTTAACCAGCATTGTCCAACTGGCGACCCGTTGGTAAGGTTGTTAGTTAAATGTCAAAGTCTCTTTCACACATGCCAGGCGAGAACATTGTGCTCCCTGCCGGAGTCAACATCTCCTTTGATGTAAAAGTAGGTCAAGTTTAGATATAAGGATATTCTCTAGTAAATTCAGACATTCAAAATCATACCAAAATGCTTTATTGTGTGTTGAGACTTGCAAGATGGAAATCCCTAATCAAAACCTTACGACCATGGAGAGTATAGTGGTTCTCCCTGGCTAATGTTACTGAAAATTATGGTTAGTTAGTGAACCTTGAAGAGCCAAACTCACAGAAAGGTAAAAGAAGGGCCCGAAAGATCTAATTTTGTAGAACACGTCTCAAGAAACAACTCGTAAAACAACGCGCCGTTTCCGAGTTGAGCTTCAAGCTAAGCAATTTATTTTTGGTCAATTTTTTAAGGGGGAAATAAAATGAGAAATTAATTAATTTGCACACCTGTGCCTTATACTTCCTACGAATGCTCATTTGTTCCATTCCGATGTGTACTTTCCTGAAAATAGGTTACTATGGATTGAATCTTTAGCGAAAAAATATTGAGAGGCAATAGTATCAAGTATTAAACAATGTTGCTAGGGTCTTGCACAAACCATTATATTTATTGTAATTTGTTACACAAATAACTACTGGGGAGTTTCAGAATTTGGACCAGCGCGCCTAAAATGGATCCTACGTGTATCCCTATGCATAAGAGTATTTGGTTATTACACGTTGGTTTTGATGCTTCTAAATTTTCTAATAAAATTGTTAGTCAATTTTCAACATAATAGGAGTTATTTGAATGATCAGGATTACCGTTTATGCGTTTCGTAGAATGTATTAATATTTTTGTGATATATATCGTAAGCCACAGTGTGCAGAGGGAGTAATTAAAACCTATAAGTTACACGTTAAAAATATATTTCATTAGTTTCCAAATACGTGTAGAAAGACTGACGTTCCCTTTGAAGTAATTGTGCAGCATTGCCGGTTTCTTATATTTTGACGAATAGCCGAAATTGAACCACATAATGTTGCCTTGATTGGACCGCTCTATTTTTGGGCTCAAAAAGTTTTTGATGTTTTTCAGAACAACGGAGTGGATTGTATGCAATTATGTGATATTATGAGCCCTTCGACGCTCTGTTGGAGTAGATAACCAGTGAACCTAATTCTAGCAACATTGGAAAATAAGGAAATGATTCTCTTCAGATGATTCTATCTATGAAAAGAAGAAATAATGGAACTAAAATGATTAACAAGACCGTTGAAAGATTTCCTAAAGCTCCAAGCTATTGGAAGAGGTGTAAATGACGATTTTAACGAAATTTGTTCCAACAAAACGAGTTTGGTTGCTTCACAAGGGCTAGTCCAACCCCCTGTGAAGTGTCCTAAATCCTACCCCTATCCTTATTTCTTCCCAATTCTGGGTAGTGACGCGGGAGCGCGTAGTAGGAGGTGCGAACGCGGAGAAGCTACGTGGCGGTCCTCTTGACAACTGACTGCGACGAGACGTGACGGACATAATATTAATAATATTAACAGAGGATTACTCCGAAATTACGCGCGGTAATTAGTGGAGGATTTCTCCTAACGTAGAGAAAGAGAATCTCATAAAAGTTCTGCATGTAGGAGTTCTTGCACTTACGTTAGAAATAATATCGATTATATCTCTTGACGGAATTAAATTTGTATTCCGATCAAAATGATTTAAAAATTTTTGTTGTTCATCTTCCTACCCTAAAAATGACATTACTTTGCATCTACAGGCTTCCAACAAAGAAAAACTTTGTTCTTAAAAATGGAGTTAACACTAACAAAATGTAGTTAACACAGAGTCTGCAATAGCTCTTTTGAATCCATTGTTGTATGCCGAGATTTTAACATTGATTTTTTGATCAGATCTTGCGAGAAAGAGCAGTTTCTCAATTTCATTAATTCCTTTAGTTTCAATATTATTATAAATGTAGTACCTACGCAGATCACACGAAATTCAAAGAAGAGACAATCGATCCAATTATTATTAACAAAACCACTACTCGATATGAAAATGAAACACAATTTTTATGCACAAATTCTTACCATTACAAGAAATGCGAACACAGACCCAATAAATCATACAAGTATGAGTAGATAGTTTACTGAAAGTAAAATAAAATTATTCATTGATTACTTGCTGCAGGAATTATGGGACGCGGTTTATAATACTGTTGATACAAACGATAAATATAATTCTTTTTTAACGCTTTCATGTTAACACTTGCTTTCCTCTTCAAAACAAGAAAATTAAATATTTCATGGAAATGCAATTCTTGGATAACACAAGGGATTAGGAAATAATGCTAAAACAAACGATTTTTTTCTTTCATTTTTAAGTATCATATCATATCTCAAGATTTACTTCTATACTTAAAAAAGTACAAATCAATGTTAAGAAAAGTCATAAGGCAGGCTAAAATCATGAAATCGGTCAGGATATTTTGAACTCAAATAACAAAACAAAAGTAATGTGGAATATAGTAAAAACCAAATACCAAATCAACTACAAAACTTGTAGAGATGTTGTTTTGAAATATAACGTCATAGATGTGAACGATCCGGAAATAGTGGTTAGTCGTTTTAACCAATTCTTTTCGAGAATTGCTGCCGCCGATATAAGAGTCCTCAGTCACAAAATTCAACATCAGACGTTTCCCCAAGAATTTTAAACACCATGTTCGTATCCGAAATTTCTTCCTATAAAATTCTCAAAATAATTGATAAACTAAAAAATAAATATTCGGTCGGTTTAGATGAAATTCCGGATTGTTTGTTAGACTCGTACGCCTGCCTTTATACATCCATTAACTCACACATCTAATGCATCCTTATGCATCGGAACTTTTCCAGATATTTTCAAACAGCTAAAATTAAGCCGCTCCTCAAAAAGGCAACAAAAGTTAAATTCAAAATTATCTGTCAATTTCCTCTCATGTCAGTGTTTTTTCAAAAATATTAGAGAGACTTTTTGACGTACGAATGGAGACCTTTCGCAGTTTTCAGATTGTCAACATGGTTTTCGAAAATCAAAATCTAGGAACAACCATATTTACGTTTCTTAAAGATGTCGCCTTATCATAGGTTCAAAACAAAGCACCTATTGGAATATTTTTAGATCTTTCAAAGGCTTTTGACGTCATAAAAATAACATTTTACTTTCAAAATTACCTTCATATGGAATCTGTGGTATTTCTCTAGCTTGGTGATGTTCGTATCTTAAACAACGATCTCAGAGAATGGAAATATCGTCCTGGAATGATGGATCAGATCATTATGTACACACCTTTCTGATTCATTGCCAATTGCACGTGGAATCCCGCAGGTCTCAATTTTAGGCCCTCTTATGTTCTTACTATATCTAAACCATAGTTCTCGACGATTCGAAACGGAAAAACAGTTCTCTTTGCGGATGAAACGAACATTCTTTGCAATAAAGAAACCGTAAATAGTACAATATCAGATGTTTAAAATTTGTTTCATAATAGCAAATTAATAGTAAGTGAAAAAATAATTCAATGCAGTTTTCGATTTCAAATAAACAATTATGTACTTCATTTAAAATGAAAGGTGTGCCATTGACTGATGTTAAGGTAACAACATTTTTAGGTCCCCCAATTCAATCAAACATCAAATGGAACGTACATTTAAATGAATTGAATACAAAATTAAGTTCATTATGCTAAGCGTTCAGAATTATTTCAAATTCAGACAGACTTCATACTGCTCGCTGTGTATATTTCGCTAATGTTTATTCCCGCTTGAGATATGGTATAATATTCTGGGGAAATACATCTTACATTTCCCAGACTTTTAGATTACAAAGAAGAATTGTACGAATAATAAACAAATCCCACCCACGTGATTCTTGTAAACCTCTATTTATTAATCTAGGAGTTTCAGCATTACCTTGCCTCTTGATTTACGATTCAGTAGTTTTTATCAAAACTGACTCAAGGGCGGAAATGTAGTTTCAGCAAACGCCGATGACTATCACTATAACACTCGACGTAGTAATCGTATTCCTCAGGTAACAGTAACAACATGTCACTATAAAACATTCACATACATTTATGTACATTATTTTACACCACTTGCCAGATGACGTTAAACGATTAAACTCGATGACAAAAGTTAAGTAAAATTCTCAAGTACAATCTATTCTGTTGCATAACGGATTCTGTACAATTAAAGACTATTTCGGGCATCAAAAAGGAAAGTAATATTTTTAACAATGATATTTAATTTATTATTTACAATTGGGACTTTTGTATAATTCTAAGCAACCTGTGACAAGTTTTGTACCTCAGCTTATGGGTCAATAACCCCACCTCTATCAGGTTTTTTGCCCAGTTTCCCTGATCCATTGAGTAAATGCTTAGTTAGCCCCTTGATTTGCTTCTGGACATAAATGTAACTTCAATTTCTCCTAGGGTTCAGTGGGAAAATATAGTTACAAATTATCGTTCTCCATGTCGCGGCAGAAATATATTCCTTCCCGAAGGATGTGATGAAGGATAAGAACCCATATCTATAGCTGATTTGGCTTTGAAAATATATTTTATTATATCTGAGCGAATATTTTGTTAACAAGTCTTGCCAAAACGCTCATTTCTTTCTGTTTTCAGAATTCAACTTGTATATTGTTTAGGGTGGTGATTCCTGAATTAAGAAAACGTGCATAGAATACACTTCTCTCCGTAGCAGGTCGCACATAGTTTTTAACTTTTTTTACCTATCTCATACTATCTCAGAAAATATCATATCTCTCATATCTACACCTCAGAAAATTAAAATTAAGTATATTTTCTCTCTGAATTTTCGAAAATTGTAAAAGATAGAAATTAAGCGAGAAAGAATGTGCTAGTCTAGCACTTCGAGCTACTTTTAGTCTTTCTATGTGAACGTTGAAAAAGTATTGCACTGCTGAAACGTAAAGGGGCAATTTTTTGTATCTTTTTTAGATTTTTTAGAAAACACCTATTATTAGGCACGAGATCGAAAAAGTGAATAAATTTTCTTTTGTATGTAGTGAATTCCTTCCTCAAACACATTGTGTTGTGAGAATTCACGTTTTGTGGGTTCTTGGTACTGAGAAAATCGGTTTGCGGCAAAACGTCCGTACGCTGTCTTTTGTGGAACCTTCACGCCTAAACCGCTCACAAAATTTTCTGTAAAATTGTTATTCCTATTTTTGAAAATCGTTCTGGCTGAACTCTTCTCTGCGAGATTGAAACGGATATTTTGATTTTTGGGGTACTTTACAAGAAACCTCAAAAATATTTTCAACATTTTCTCATAAATTACTCCAATTTCTTTATTATTTTTCTCCGAGAAAACAAAGTACGCTTAAAAATAGCACATGTTTCACTCTTATTTTAGAAATTGCAAAGTTCAATTTTTTTGGTCTCTTCTACAACAGAATATTAAAAATAGAGATTTTGTATCTTAATATTTTGTCTCAAAAACAGATTAGTCAAATGTACAATTTCTTGAAAATAAGGTTAGTTTTTTTTTGCGAGATATGTATGCATTATTAAACTAGTGAGGCTCCAACATTCTTTTCGCAATATTTCAATTTTTTCAACTTTGAAAATTTAGAAATTAACGAAAATCGGGTTCCTATTTTTTCAGCGTATCATAAGTTATAGCGGCTCTAACCGAGAAAAAATTGGAACCTTTTGGGAAAATACTGTTTTAAAATTGCTGTTATTACACTGAAAATTATGAGGAAACTAATCAAGTTTGGAAAAATTTGTACTGGTATTACTTAAATTACTTTTTGAAGAAACCATTTTACTACGAAGAATAATGTGTCTCTTCAATATCGTAGTAGGAAGGCCACAAAATTGTAAACTTTTGCAATTTTTACATTCAGAGAATTATGCGAAGATCGGATCTGAGCCATTTTTATAAGCGTCCTTTGCTATATTTGATGTAAAAAATTAACGAAAACGTTTGGAGCTATTTTTGAGAGAAAAATCTGAAAATATCGTTGTGACTTCATGTAAACAATCCAAAAAAATGAAGATATACTTTTCAAATTCTTGGAATCCCGACATCAGATTGATCGGGGAATATCGATGAAATTCTGACGAAGGTTTAGCCGCCTGCGTTGTGCACAGACGGACGGGCAAACCCATGACGGGCACACTCTCGAACGCACACACGCACGCACGCACGCACGCACGAACGAACAGGCGGACGGTCGCACAAACAGATGAATGGAGAGACGATGAGTCGAACGGGATAGGACAGACGGACAGATAGACAGAAGGGACGTCAATCAGTCAGTTCGTCCGTTGGTCAGTGGGTCCGTCTGCCCGTCCGTCCGACGAACCCACGAACTGACTGACAGATGGGCAGACGGGCAGGCGGACAGATGCACAGGAATAACTGATGGACAGACGGGTAACGAGGCGGACAGGAAGACGGATTCAAGGGCAGATTGGCGAACGGGCAGAAGGGTTGACGGGCAGAGGAATAGATAGGAACACGGACAATAGCCGGAGAGGCACTTGCCGTTAAATAATTTTTCGGCATCAAGAACCCACAAAACGGATTCTGTGGGTTCAAAGAATGTATGTTATCTATACACAATTTTCTATATGCTACATTAAATAGCATACACTTCCCACTTAAAGTCGTGGTAACTAAGTATATTCTAGGCATTGTCGGATCCCCTGGGTTCCCTAGACTTCCCCACGGGACCAAGAAGTTCATTTTCTGCATTTACAGGATCCTGGCGTTGGCCACTCCATGAAGTTGGGCTGCCAAGGGAATGACTGGTTGGTACTTTACCACTTTTTCCTCCCCTGATTTTAGAAGATTAGACCCATCCTCGTGGCGGACAGTCACATCGACCACATGGACTCCCTCCCGGCTTCTTATTACCAGGTCAGATTTGACTCTAACCCCTTCAGCAACGGAGAAAGTGGCTTCCGTGGACACCACAGTGTCTGATTTCCGGAGCATCTTCTCCTCTATAAAGTTCTTTATCTCGTCATGACGCTTTAAGGGGGAGTTATTTACTACACTGGAACAAAAATAATGCTTTTTTTTCGGAATAATGGGCCCAATGTACTAGTTTTTCTGTCGAAAAATCGCCGGTTTCCAGCATTATTAATCTCTATACTACGTATGTAATCTGTGAGGAAGTAAAAAATATTCTAAAAACGCCTCCAATATTTTTCTATTTTTTTGGATAGAAGAAAGTACGCTAAAATATTACTCAGGTGTCTTTTTCAGCAAACTCTGTATTTTCAAAACTTAAAAACAAGAAATTAACAGTGGAAACTGCGATATTGATAGTAGAGATTTTTAATGAAATTTGTTCTTTAAAACTAGACCTTAAAATAATGCAAATGAAAAATAAGAATTTTTGAAAATACGAGGGTCATTTCATAAGTCATTTCATAAGTTAAATAATGCTGCACAAAAAACGGCGAATCTTCGACAGAAAAACTTATTGACAGGGCTCTAATCAAGAAAAAGGGGATAAATCCAGTTAAGTTTTGTTGTTGGATAGAGTGAAAGATGTTTAAGAGAACGGTCAGGCCTCATTTCCATTAAAAATCCTGATTGTTTAAAAACTGCAAAAATTAAAAAAAAAAAATCGTCGTCTTCGTACAAATACAATTACAAAGACAGGGATTTTTACCTTAATGAAATCTGTTCGTTAAAGATATATATTGAAATAAGGTCACGTACAATTTTTCGAAAATTTGAGTACTTTTCGCTGAATGCGACGAAACGCGTTGGGAAAGGGAAGAAGGCGCTGATTACCACCAGCTCAGCGTGATGCGTGTATGCGCGCCACCTCTCTTCAATGCGGTGTTCGGTTGTCTTCACTGTTTGCAAACAGCTTCCCACGCAGCGGCGTCTTCATTTTTGGAATGAGATCAAAGTGCACGTACTGAGATCAAGGGAGTACGGAGCCATCTAAAGCTAGCAGCGCCCAAAAACCAATCTTAACCAAACTATACACAGCATTTTAGGCTTATTTTGGGCTAATTAAGTGCTATATTCTCGAATTCAAGGCTCGTTTGGATTTCTCAAAATCGTGGGCGCTGCGAGGTTTAAACTAAAGCTAGCAGCGCTCACTCAAAGCACTAGGATTTCAAACTTTTTTTAAAGGTTTTTTTAATTTTGATGTTTATTCGTCCATAAGAACCAATGTTAATTGTTTCTCTTTTTACAGCCCTGAATTTTGAAATATAAATTCTAAAATAACCTTTTTTTCTGGAGCCGAAAATTATCCTTAAATTTTGTGTGTGGGTTCATATTTTTTAATTGATTTTGAGATGGTTGTTCTGAGTACCTTCGATGTCATAAGCCAAAATAAACATGACCTTCGTGGGTGATGGATTCTGTCGAAATTTATGTTTTCGTGGTGAACCACGAAGCCGCCATTCCTTTGATTGTGTTTTCAGTTCTGGTTCATGCCATGCAGAAATGCAATTTTTGCATATCCTTGCTTTTTTAATATATTTACTTGTTCTAGATGGAATACATCGTTTAGTATAATAACTTTACAGACTTTTTTAGACGTATGCTAGTTAAAATATCTAAGTAAACTTAATATGTACATCGAAGGGGATATTATGGGGGAGAAACTCGGGGTTGTGTATCATGATTAGCTAAGATTTCTAACAAGGCTTCAAACGGGAATCTATTTTTTTACTCGGGTGCGAGTTGGATTTTTCGCTAGTTTGAAATGGGATGCTGGTATGTCTGTTAGGTTTTGGTAGAAATTGTGTGATATATGGGCTATTTGGTTATTATTGTGTTGATGTTTCGGAATGGAGTTGTTTATTACTTATGAACCAAGAGGAATTTGTAATTAATCTTAACAATTTATTTTGATTTACTTGGATTTTATTGACATTTGTGAGAACTGCGTCGGTCATATATGCTCGCTGTTTAACATTAGTGATATCTGTTATATCCACAATACACGGTGTTTGTAAAATATTATTTATTTATCCTTTTTATACAAGGCAAATTCTCTTGATACAATATTCCCCCCTGTTTGCCTTCTCGGCTGACGTCCAGTCTTGGGTACAGCCGCTGCGGCGATCCAAGTGCCTCAGGCGCCGGGCCCGCGCCTCCACTAGGCCGGGCGTCATGCCGTCTCCATACGGCGTAGAAAAAGAGAGGGGCGGTAGGTCTCCCGCCACTGCCTCTCGCTGCTCCCGTCGCGCTCCACCTATCTGCCTCCTCGTTGACTGGATCCCGATTCTCTGCTTGCTGCGAGGGGTCCCGCTAAATACCCCCTTGGGGCCGCGGCTCGCTGGCTGGGCCCGCCGCCGAGGACGGCGGCGAGTCTCTGCCCGCCCATTCTGGCGTGACGGCCCGCGCGCCTCCTGCCATTACGTGGCTCGGTGGTGGGACTTGCGAATGCGCGCGGGCAGCCACAACAATATCCATCTGGAACACAATCTCTAGGATACTAACGTTTGCATGTGTTGTCTACTAGACACCAAAACACTCAGACGCATCTGTGATTGCATACCGTACTGTGTGCATCATGATTTCAAATTCATATTCTGCAATAGCCGCATATGCAGTTATTCGGAATATATAAAATAGTTATCAAGACTTCTGAAACGACTCTTGCATTAAAGGCAAATTATCAACATTTTTAAAGCGTCGGAGAAGAAGTGTTTAGCTGCGAGACTGGTGGTATAAAGGTATTGTAAATGGCATGCTAATAAGGATCTGTGTTCGAATTCAGCATGGAAAAAATGCACAATCATGGAGTTTTATAATATTTCATAGCCATTGCAAGCAATGCCTGTGTATTCATAAAGTTTGTAAATAACAAATACAAATGTTAGGTTGACTGGCTTTCGTTTTCAAGACCTATTGGTTCTTGTATCAAAGATTTCAAGCTATGTGTATCTTGTCTTCATACCGAAAGCTTATTGGAAGTTTCGCGTGGTATACAGCTACACACGAGAAAACTTTATCGTTTATTATGTCTTTTATTTACCAGTATACACTACAATCATCAACCTTCAGTCTAAGAGGCTCTCCTTAGTTCGTAGTAGGTCTTTCCCGTTCGTGCATAAGCTATGCACTGTTTTATGCAACATTTGAATTGCTTTCCCTTCATTAGGTTCCAGGAAAATGCTTCAATTTTTTTATGGTTTACTAGTTCATTGCTGTGTGTTTACGGACCTCAAACAAAACATGTAACGGTATTGTTAATACCCTTGCGGGCCTTTCTGATTATTTATGCCCTCAGGACTTTTGAATCCTTTATGGTCTGTTCTAATATCAACACATCACGTACTTATGAAATCGATTTATTAAAGTTAAGATAGAAGCAAATACAATACATAAATGTCGTAATGCACTTGTAAGTAAAATAACTCGTTAACCTTATTTTGCTTAATTGATATGAAAATAGAAAATTTGGAATGTTCTCCTGAATTTATAATTACTACCAGTCACTCATATTTCACTGTCACGTATCTCTTTCTTCTAGGACATGTATGCATCTTGAGTGACGGTACTCTACTAGTAATTATATATATATATATATATATATATATATATATATATATATATATATATATATATATGGCTAACATCCACGAAATGTTATTTTTTGATGTTAGGAAATATTCTAAATTAATTTTGACAATAATGGCGAATAATTTATAAGTACTGTTTTATCAGCGCAATTCACACTTATTTTCCACAGAACTCTCAAATACACAATAATCATTTTTATACATTTCTCGAGATTTTACTGGAAACAACTGTCCATAGCTTTGTTAGCTTTTACGAGAATTTCAGTAGGAACTGCAAAATATTCATTTTGTACAAACAAATCATTCCAACAACGATTATGCGATAGTAATTAGATACACTATTTGGTTTACATAACGTCATATTGACAAATGACTATTACAATGCGTCTTTTCACTTTAGACGCAATAAAAATTATAAAAGGTTTCGATTTTTTGTTTTATTCAGCAACGAACTAGTAAACCATAAACTTTGTATGCACGACGGGCGTTACTAGATGTTTTTGCCCCTCAACCGACTTCCAACCTCTCGGGCCAGACGCCCTCGGGTTTGGAAGTCGCCCTCGGCCAAAACCATCTACTTAACGCCCAAGACACAGAAATAACAATTAGACCATTCAAAATATAAAAAAATCATGAATCACTACGCCTGCATTTTCATGGGTTTAGCATTACTTTCAATATTCAAAAACAGTTTTGTATTAATGTGAGTCTCTATTACGTTAACACATTCCTCTTGGTTGTTCAAGTAGAAGAGTTTCCTTTTATTATCTTTACAAGAGAGTGACAGGCCATAATATGCGGAAGCATCTGACATTCCTTATCGTTATACTGAACACGCAAAGCAATAATTGCCGTTTCGACGATAACTGCAAATGTTTTACAAAGTTTCTACACTACTTATTTATAGTTCATTTCAACATTCCCACAACCGCATTTTTGTGAGTGAGAAGTTGCATTCCGCATTTCGAGTTTTTAGGATGACACACTGTAAATGCTAAATTTTCTAAAGCGTGATTTGGTATGGTAAACCTTGAAAAAGTCGGATGACAGAGAATGATGTGCATTTCATTCGCGCGTTTAAATCGCCTTTTGATGTTGAATATAATATGTTTTTTTAAATAAATTGTCGACTGTCTTCTGTAATGAGTTTCCCATCGTTTGCATTAACTCTTCTTTGAAACTATTAACTCTTTAACTAATTAACTCTTCTTTTTTCTTTTTGTTTAGTCTGACACGTATTCCTTACTAGAACGCACATTTACTAACATATTAAATTAACATTTTCAATTTGAAATAACACAATGGAACAATTAAAACACTAGTATGGGGTTACTCTGACTTCATTTCGACTTCGACGTGTCTTATTTTGTAGAATACTGTCTAAGAACATAATTCAGGTCCCCTTCATTTCTCTACACGTCCCCACCTAACCTTCACCTGTTCCCGAACTGCCCATTATTTCCCCATCTGTCTCCACAAGCTCCCTACCCTACTCATGGTAATTTGTAACTAAATTCCAAAGTGAAAACATTACTTGGTGCCCAACAATGTATACAGCTATATAATAAACACTAAATAAAATAAATAAACAGAAAACTGTTGCATTCATTTTCGAAGTATATTTAGTTACATGTACTGTTAAAGGCGGGAAGAGTGTATAAATGGTTTTTATGTTTTAACCACATTCTAGCAATCTAAAAAATTGGAACAATTCGTGCTTTAGAGGAATTTTTGTGATTTTTGTGTCTTTTCCAGTGTTCTAAGGAACAGTATTTTTTTATTTTTTCAAAAAAAAATTTCGATTGAATATGGCTCTGAGAAGATATCAATTTTATAGAATACATTATTTCATTTTTTTCATATTTTTTCAATTACAAACATTAATGTTAAATTGACGAAAAATATTTAAAAAAGCAAAACACATTATGAACGGATTGGGAACGTTTTACCTTTTTATTCGGGGGTGTCCTTTATTAATTCTATAATGTGTCTTAATTGAGATGTTCCCAGAATCAACAACTTTAATCAAAGATTTGACAGCTTTGCTGTCATTAGCCTTAGATTCAGCTACAGTTCTAACATCTTTTTCAAATAACCCAAACACAACGACATTACTGTCGATAACTGCGATCAGAGATCTCGCTCAAGATTTTGTTTTGCCTTGTCGGCAGATTAATTATTCTCGGTAGATTTCAAACTTTCATCATGGTCAGCTTCCTTATTATTGATCGATGATAGTTTATCATTGAAAGTGGCGATGTTAGCTGGTCAGCTGTCAACAGCTCCACTTGAACAGAATCCAACTTCATGTTTACTTGATGTTAAATAATTTGTTGCATCGAGCACTTTTGAGAGATTAGTATTATTTGCAGCCATATCAGTTGTGACAGGAATGCTCTTAAGATAAGTTACGAAAGGATTAGGATAATGGAAAACAGTAAAACTAAAATTGCAAAAAAAAATGCAGGGCTCGAAATACCCTCTCCCACGAACAAACTTGAAACAAAATTCATGTCAAAGGCGGGTTTCGAACCCACATCCTTAGAGTCCACTTAGTTACCTTCAAGCCCGTGTCACAAGCTGAAACATTTATTGTATAATTTGTAAACATGTGACAGTTATATACAATAATAATTTGTTTAAAGAATAACATAGCTGAAACTACTCTTTCATAAGAGATATTAATGCGCTTTATAGTTTATCTAAGAAAATTACATAATTTTTAGCAATTGAAAGGAAATATCACTTACGAATATCATAGAAGTCTGAATGATGTTTTTATATGCACATTTTCATTTAAAAATTCGGAACTATATATCAGAGTATGTGGTTTCAGCGTTATTGAAAATTTGCAATTTTGATCTCATTTTCACGGAAAATTAAGAATTTTCCAAAACGACTCAATGTGGTGTCTCTTTAGGTTATTCTGCATGTATTTCGGCAACATTTTAAAAGATTACTGTGTATTTTAATATGTTGTCAAAATGCAAAAAAGTTGATAAAAAACAAAAACAGGAAGGCCAGTTGTCGTTTTCCTTGTCTTCAGTCGTAAAATATTTAAATATTCTATTTTATTAGACGTATTTATCAGAAACTAGATAAATAGTAACCAAAGACGTGTTATATTTGAATCTTATCGTATTCCAAGTAGGTATTTCAAAATGCCAGAACTCCAGAATATGTAATGAATAATCATGTGCATTATAAAAGGAATAAAATGTAAATACTCGTTTCCTAAATATGTGTCCTGGCCACTTGAATATTCTTCTTATACTATAAATATTAATGAATACTTGTACGTTCTGCAAACAGTTTTCAACCAATAATGCGCTTTTCATAATTTTTTACAACATTCTCGTATACATAAGTATAGACGGGACTAATGTATTTAGTTTAGAGAAAGTTATGTAATGCTGCAGAAAATCAAGATCAAGAATTTCAAGATTTCAACGGAAATGCTTGGGGTCCCCTGATTCCGAAAAAGTGTTGATTTTTTTTCAAAACGTCCGTCCGTCTGTCCGTCTATCCGTGAACACTACTAGTGTCTAAACAACACATACGATCTTTTCCAAATTGAAAAAAACCTGCCTACCTGGCTTGGTTGAATATCTACAAATTTTGAAAAACTTTCTTTAAAATTTGGGGGTACTTTACATGAAGCCCCTGGGAATTTTCAAAATTTTCTCAAAAACGCTCCAAATTTTTCCTGTAAATTTCTTCAAAGAATAGAGAACATAAACTTTTAAAAGTGGCATAAGTGCACAAGTTCCAATTCCAACTCTGAATTTTCGAAAATTACAAAAAATTTACTTATTTTCGGCGTTTTCCTACAACTATAAAATTGAATATAGAGATTTTTCCTTCTAATGATATTTGTTGCTCATCATCATAGAGCGTGAAATATTTGCAATTTTAAAAAATTACAGAAGCAAGATTTTCTCAAACACGCCTCCAAATTCTTTCTTTAAATTTTTGGTAGGGTTAGTGCCAAACAAACTCTGTACGATGACATAAACGCCATATTGCTCTATTCTTTTGTTGTTTTTTTCAAAAATGACAAAAATTAATTTTTTAACTTGTCTCTCACGTCGATAATATTTACATCAGGGGCAATTTTTTCACATTTTAGATTTATACATTACTTTTGTGTCAAATAAATTTCTCGGAAACTCAATAGTTTTCTGTAAAAATGAGTTCAGAATTCATATTTTCAGACCGCTTAAACGACATTTTCTCAAATATGGCTTCAAATATTTTCTTCGAACTTTTCCAATTTATAGTGTAAATTGTGCTGTTTAATATAATAACTGTCGTCATTTTGATGTATTCTTGTGTTTTTTCAAAAATTACCCAAATGTAAGTTTTGGAAGTATCTCTCACCCCGTTAATAGGCACGTTTCCATCGATTTGTATACATCATTGCATTTATGAGTGGAAGTGCTGCAAATGACTTCAAATGAAGTTTTTCGAAAACGCAATAGATGCCTGTGAAAAAGAGCTTCAAATTTCGCATTTGCAGTAACGCTTAATCGCCATTTTCTTAAAAACGGCTTCAAAATGTTCAATGAAAATATCTTTTTCAGACGAGGTTTTACTCTTCTTTAATATTCTTGAAGTCATATTTCGATTCTACCATTAAGAAACCGAAAAGTTAAGAAAATGTACTTTCAGTGACGGTAGAAGGCAGCTGGCCAGAGAATGGAGCAAGACCTTAAAGGCAGACCACAGCCAGGAAATTAGAAAAAATCGAAACGAGAAAGTCTGTGCCATTTCGTTGTACCACTAGTTGCTATACTAATTCATCTGCGGTTTAGAATAGTCACTTTCATCTCAAAAGTCAATCGACAAAAGTTTTAAAAAAATGTTTTAATATAACCCACAATGTACAAGGAATAGGGGCAGCATGGGGGGGGGGGCTCGCTCGTAGTCGTGGTATGGTCGGAATGGGGCCAGGCACAACATGACGAGGCAAGGAGAAGCAGGATGGGGCGGGCCCAGTGGCGTAGCGTGGGTTTCAGTCGCCCGGGGCAGGGGAAAATTTCGCCGCCCCCTTATTTAAGTATTTCAATTTAAAAGACTAAACTATACAAACCCGAACAACGTAACAGATAGACAAATATTCAAGTACATACATAAAAAAACGTAAATAAAAAGTTGGATGGGTAGTCGAATGTATACGTTCACGAACAATACAATATTCAACAAAGTTCAATAATTTAACTATCACTACACGTACGTATGAGCACTAAAATCAGTTTGGAAAACGCATACATATACACTATTAAGTTAAAGCAAATTGGACTGACGATCCATCAATGAAACTTTCTTTGAATTGTCTAAGCGTCACTCACGGACATCCCTGAGGGGACTTATCTGTACTGTAATCTAATTTGCAGTTACTATTATCCATAATTGAACACTGTTCTTTATATAATAAATATCTTTCTCGCTGAATATTCGACATAAACATTTCAAGCACAAAATGAAATACGAGTAGTCCCTACAAGTCAGGACAAATAGTGTTGCTAGTCGCTACAAAGGAGGAAGATGTCATTACTAAACTTTAATTTAAGGAAGTGTTTAATTTAAGTTTTTAATGTAAAGAAGTAAAGACAAATTCCGTGCTCATTTTAATCGGCCCGAATTGTAGGTGCGGCAAAAATATGAAATAGTTCAAATTTTTACAATATATTATTTATTGTGAAATTTTGCCACGCCCTCAAACTGCCGCCCGGGGCGCGCCGCCCCTGCCGCCTCCACTACGCTACCCCACGGGGGGGCTGAATGGGGCGCGAGGAGAGGCAGGGCGGAGGCGGAAGGTAAGAGCATACAGAAAATAATTATAGAAAAGGAAGAGCCTAGAGAAAAGAATTACCACTTTAGTCGATAGTAACAGTGCGAAGGGTGGGCGGAGCACGGAGGGGATAGTTGGTGGGGAAGGCAATAGACGAAGCAGGTGTAGCGTCTCGTGGTTCGGCGCCGCGGCGTCGGGCCGCGCCGGGCCGCGCCGGGACGCGCCGGGACGCTTCGGGGAAACCCGCTCTAAGCCGGATGCTAAGTGGGGTGTGAAGGCGACGGCGCCTCGCCGCGCCGGCTGGAAAAACCCGAGGAATCCAGGCTGAAATTCCTGAAAGGGACGCGCGCGATGCGAGGCTAAGAGATGTCGGTTGCAGCCCTGGAAGGGCTGGCCAGCGAGCCGTATGACGCCCGCTGCTTGTAGGGTGGGGGCGAGCCAACGGATATATAAGGCCGCACCGACAGGCGCCTCGTGGGATACGCTGGGTGTCGAAAGACGAGAGGTATCTCCAGTGCATTCATTGCACGTGATCTTCGGGTCGAAGATCGGTTTGGCGACAGGCCATGTAACTGGTATAGTTACGGGACTCTATGTCCGACAGCTTCGCACCTCGCGTTGCTTTTTGCTGCTTTCGAAGCAGTGGTTCTGGGCGAGGCCTAGGGACGGTCGCGGGGTTTCGCGGCTAAGAGAACTGAAAGGTTGCCAAGGGGTTAGTTTTGTATTGTCAATCTTGCACATTAACTGTAAATATACTGTAAATATATTGTAAATATCAATCAGAGCAGTCGTCTGTGTTTTTCATCCTAGTACGTCACAGACTCGAACCTTTCTAAAACTGGTGGAAGCGGTTCGGAAACTCACTCGGGCCCTCATTCCTGCCATTTTTTTTTTAAAACTGGTGGCAGCGGTTATCAAACTCACGTCGGGGCCCGCACATCCTGCCATTTTTTTTCTAAAACTGGTGGCAGCGGTTATCGAAAACTCACGTCGGGGCGCCGCATAATTCCTGCCATTTTTTTCTAAAACTGGTGGCAGCGGTTATCGAAAACTCACGTCGGGGCGCCGCATCATTCCTGCCATTTTTTTTCTAAAACTGGTGGCAGCGGTTATCATAAACTCACGTCAGGGTACCCGCACCAATTCCTGCCATTTTTGTTTTCTAAAACTGGTGGCAGCGGTTATCGTAAATTCACGCCGAGTGCCTGCGCCAATTGTTGCAATTGAGTTCAAAATTGGTTGCAGTGGTGTTTAGAACTCACACCGGGTGGTTGAAGCAGTGCAGTTAATAATTGGTTACAACAGATCAAAGACTCACGTCTATCAATCAGCTTAGTGGAAGCAGTTACTACGTTCGCAACGAACGGGGAACGCGGAAGTCTGCAGCAGTCCGCGGGGACATCAGTGCGGCATCAGAGTCATCGGTGCGCGCTGATTAATCAGAACAGCACGCGTAAGGACGGTGTACGCAGTTAAACGTGCACACGCGTCGTAAATACGTGGCGCCGGCGGCGTCGCACGCCACGAAACCGAAAGTGCGGTGTTTCGGTACGGTAGTTTCGGGCGGTACAATCCGACTCGAACCTTTCTTTTCTAAAACTTGGAACTGGTACTGGAACGAGCTGATATTGGTACTGGAACTGGAGCAGCTGATATTGGTACTGGAACGAGCTGATATTGGTACCACTGGAAGGAGACATCCCGGACGAGAGGAAGGAAGGAGGCCAGAAAACCGGATCCAGAAGAGCGTGACGCGACACCGAGGTCAACTGAACGTAAGTGTTTTTTGTTCTGGCCGGGGATCAACTCAAGCAAAATGGCGTTCTTAGCGGGTTATAGGAACGAGGTGCTTGTTAGGGTCGCGATGGAGATGGGGGAAACATTAGAAGGGAACGAGACCGTGGTTAAACTGAAATCGATCATTACGGAAAGCGAGCAGTACGAGGAATCATTCGTGAAACAACTCGCTGACCAAGAAAAGAACAGGTCGCAGAAATACGCGAAGAGAGAGACGGCAATTTGAACTTGAAAAGCTTAAACTAACGAATCAGGCTCCACGCGTGTATCCATAGGTAGTAGCGACACGGGAAATCGAACTAATATTCGTATCAGCCAAGTCATGGACAAATTCAAAGGCGAAGGCGACGATATTACGTTGTTTTAAGTGTTTTCGAGGCGCATGCTCGCCAAGCTTGGCATTGCGCCGGTCGAATGGGTAAGCCATTTAATGGGTTTACTTCCTAATGAGGTGAACAACTGGCTCGTAGTAGGATCCGATACACCGGATCAAGATTATGACCTAATTAAAGAACAACTATTAGATATGTTCAAGTTTACGGCGGAAAAGTGCCGTCAGATGTTTTGTAGTCACGTAAAAGGTGCAAAGACCACTTGGAACGTCTATGCACGTGAATTAGCTAGTTATTGTAAAAAATGGATCTCAGGTTTAAAGGTAGAAACATTTGAGAATTGCTAGATCTCATTGTAACAGACCAGATGAAGCGGAAGGTGCCGGCGGTTATGCGTGACCATTTCATTGATGTGTGGGGTGAGGTTTCTGCGTCCCAAGATTTGGCACGAAGGCTGGACACCTACGAAAACAACCGGGCTAGCGGATATAAGAAGGAATTCTCGCGGTTCGGCAATAAAGACACGCAGGCGAACGGAAATGGCCGAAGGTGACGGAAAGCGCGCCGTCCACTTCCAAAACTGCAGTGCGAAGGTAGCTAGTAACGCGGAGTTCGAAAAGCCGCAAGAACGGACGTGACTTATGTAAAAAACCAGGTCACATAAAAGATATTGTCCTCAATATAACAATAAACCTAGCGAGAAGATGTGTCACGTGGCCGACGCTAGTGCGCCAGAGTTATTGTCTCCACACCATTTCTGCCAAAATTTGCGGCGAAACAGTCACCTGTCTCCGTGATACAGGTGCGACGATTGACGTCATCATGCAAAGCACGTCACGCCGACACAATACACCGGCGAGTCCGTATGGGTTCAGCAGCCCCTGGACGAAGCGCCGAAAAATCTACCGGTAGCCAAGGTAGAGATAGTAGGCCATTCGGTACTCTTGTTACAGAAGCCGCAGTCGCCAAGAACTGCGACTTGCCTTATTACATTTTAGTAATCGTTCTGCTACGATTTTGAAGGAGATAAAGCAAGGTTTCTTAGAACCACAGCCTATCTGCGCTGTACGGACTAGGGCGCAAGCAGTTGCTGAGCGCGAAAGGGCGGAGGGCCCGGGTGCGAACAATGCGGCAGACGAGCGCCTCAGACAATAGACGGAGAGGAGGAACCGACCGTGGGCCGGACGCGTTCCAGGTAAGCGTTTCGGAGAAACCGAGGATGAAAATAGAGTTGGTCAGGGCGAGGTCGACGCCCCGGGCAACTCGGAATCAGACGATCAGGAATCTGAATTAGATTTCGGTAGCATTGCTTTGCTCGTTTGGACCCCACCGAATTTGAAACGGCTCAGAGACAAGACAAGGAGCTCGCGCCGTTGATTGAGCGTGCGAAGGACCGAGACGGATCGGCACGATTATGTTATGAAAAACGGCCTATTGTTTCGTGTCCGGCATAGTAAGCGCGGAGAGCAGTTCTCATGTTAGTAATACCGCGGGTGTATCGTGGCACGATCTTAAAACTTTGTCATGAAGTTGCTCACGGCCATTTGGGGTCACAAAAGCAAAGATGCCATGGCCAAATATTTCTTCTGGCCGAATTGTTATAAGGATATTGAAAACTATGTGCGTAGTTGCGACAGTTGCCAGCGAGTAGGAAACGGCGGCGAAAAACTGCGCGCCTTTAAAATTGTTCCTATAACGGGCGAGGCATTCGGAGAAAGTGAATGTCGACGCGTGGCCCATTTCAGAATCGGTCACCGGAAACAAGTTTATTTTAACGGCGATGTGTTTAGCCACGAAGTATCCTGAGGCTATTCCGATACGGGACCTAACTTCGGTCACTGTAATTGAAGCATTATTAGAATTATTCAGTAGAATAGGATTTCCACGCAATTGCAACCGACCAGGGCACCTGCTTCACAAGTGCTTTGACAGCGGAATTCGCCGAGCGTTTGGCATTAAACTGGTGAGAAGTTCGCCGTATCACCCTCAATCAAACGCAGTCGAAAGAATGCATCGAACTATGAACCGGCTTATGAAGGTTCTGTGTTTGGAGGAAGGGACGGATTGAGAATGCCAACTTCCCGCTATTATGTTCGCGTTGCGCACGAGTGTGCACGAATCACTAGGTTTTCTCCAGCCGAATTGGTGTACGGAAGAATCTCCTACCCCATGACACTTCTTTATGAAAGGCTTGGGGAACTGCGGAAGGTAAAGAAAATTCTGTAGTTGAGCATGTATTCAAATTAATCAATCGTTTGAAACGCTCCCGTGACCTAGCTCACAATAGAATGGCTGAAGAACAGCAGAAACGTAAAGTGTGGTATGACCGGAAGGCGGTCTCACGTACTTTCGAGATAGGCGCTAAGGTGTTGGTTCTCGCACCTAACAGGACGCGGAAGCTCGCGGTTCAGTGGATAGGGCCGGGCGAGATTCGCGAGAAAATTTCGGAGCATAACTATGTGGTCCAGATGCCGGGGCGGAAGGAACCCCGCGTCTATCACATTAATATGCTTAAAGATACCACCAGCGGACAGAGTACTTGAATGTGCTTAGTTCTACGTCTGTGACAGACGCAGGTGACGAAGACGCGCTAGATCGCTATGCGCTTAAATTGGATTGTTGCGACTTTGACGCGGAAGAAATGCTGAGCGGGACTGAGGTCGAACCTGAGTTTCGCAACGCTCTGAAAACGGTCATTTGTAAGTACAGTTCTATATTTAGTGAGAAACCCGGATTGACAGATATCACTACCATGGATATCGAGTTAACTGATACCAGCAAAAGTGGTTCAAAGCGTACCCTACCGTACATCGCCGAGGCAGGCTAAAATATTACGGGAAGAAATCGATAGAATGCTTCGCGACAACATCATTGTGGAGGCGGAGAGTGATTATAAGTCTCCCATGATATTGGTTGAAGCACCGGCAAGAAACCACGGCCCTGTATCGATTATAGGCGCCTCAACGAAATTATTAAGACCGAATACTTTCCGTTACCCAATCTCGAAGAACGGATAGAACAGGTAGCTGCAGCAAAATTATAAGTGTACTGGACCTTTGCAAATGTTTTTGGCAGATCGGTCTTACGGAAAGAGCGCAAAGGTATTCGGCGTTCGTGACCAGTTTCGCACGTACCGGCCGCTTAGATTACCTTTCGGAATAAAGAACGGTCCCTATCAATGTTGTCGTATTATGGGCACTTATTGAATAAATGCCAAGAATTCGCGGTACCGTACCTTGATGACATCGCGGTTTTCAGTAACACTTGGCAAGAACACATTCGACACCTCGATACGGTCTTTCGCATATTAAAATCCGCCAAATTGACAGTGCAGCCGCGCAAGTGTTTGTTTGCGCGGGCTAACGTAAAATATCTTGGGTACGTAGTCGGTAACGGAAATTGCGGCCGGCCGAGCCAAGATACAAGCAATCAGAACTTTCCCAGACCAGAGTCAAAGAAACAAGTGCGTTCTTTGCTCGGTCTGGAGGATACTATCGACGTTTGATACCAGGGTTTGCGGAGAAAGCGGCAGCGCTTACTGATGCGCTGCGAGGACGCGAGCGCCAAGGTAAAATCGTTGGACAGAGACATGTGAAACATCTTACAATGAGCTGCGACAAGCTCTCAGAGAAAACAGCGGTATATCACCTGATTATACCAAGGAATTTCGAGTTCAGGCAGATGCTTCTCGGAGAGCTTAGGCGTGGTTCTCTACCAGTAAATGACGAGGAGTAGAACAACCAGTCGTTTTTCTAAGCCGTAAATTAAATGATGCCGAAATTAATTGTGGCACCACAGAACTAGAGTGTTTAGCGCTGATTTGGGGTTGGATAACTTAAGATTTATCTCGACGGGCAGGCACAATTCAGGTCGAAACCGACCACAATCCGTTGGTCTGGTTGCGTAATACGGCCGGCAAAAACCCCAGATTATTACGCTGGTCTCTTTTAATCCAGCACTCGATTTACGCATCAGGCACAAAAGGGCTCAGAAAATGTTAATGCAGATGCGCTTAGTCGCATGTTTGATGATGTGAATTGATCCACCGGCGAGAATAGGAACACGCACGTTCATGACATGTATAAATGTCGGTGAAATTCTATGTAAATAATTTTGTAAACTCAAGGGTAAAATTGTTGTTGTTTTTTTAATATATTTTTATATGTAAATACATACATGTATCAATAAACTCAGTTAAGAACGGCACATGATGTATGTAACGAATTCACAATTATGTAATACTTCAATGTAAAAGTAAATGTTTGTATTTCAGGATCATATGTAATTCAAGATGCGTCAAGAATACTTATGTATGTATACAGGAGTAAGGTTTAAATGTAAATGGCAACATAGCTTAGGTGAAAAGGGAGGGGGGACAGCCCAGAGATTTATTTCACACATTTCGATTAAATAGGGTTTAATATTCTGGTATAATTATGTTCATGTTCATGAAAAAATTTGGATGTAGAGGTCTCGACCAGGTAACTTAGCAGAATTTTTTCCTGGGCATATTTTGCTGCGAAAAAAAATTCTCACCCCCCGGCATGGGAGGGTCTGTAGCGTCGCGTGGTTCGGCGCCGCGGCGTCGGGCCGCGCCGGGCCGCGCCGGGACGCGCCGGGACGCGCCGGGACGCTTCGGGGAAACCCGCTCTAAGCCGGATGCTAAGTGGGGGTGTGAAAGGCGACGGCGCCTCGCCGCGCCGGCTGGAAAACCGTAGGAATCCAGGCTGGAAATTCCTGAAAGGACGCGCGCGGATGCGAGGCTAAGAGATGTCGGTTGCAGCCCTGGAAGGGCTGGCCAGCGAAGCCGTATGACGCCCGCTGCTTGTAGGGTGGGGGCGAGCCAACGGATATATAAGGCCGCACCGACAGGCGCCTCGTGGGATACGCTGGGTGTCGAAAGACAGAGGTATCTCCAGTGCATTCATTGCACGTGATCTTCGGGTCGAAGATCGGTTTGGCGACAGGCCATGTAACTGGTATAGTTACGGGACTCTATGTCCGACAGCTTCGCACCTCGCGTTGCTTTTTGCTGCTTTCGAAGCAGTGGTTCTGGGCGAGGCCTAGGGACGGTCGCGGGGTTTCGCGGCTAAGAGAACTGAAAGGTTGCCAAGGGGTTAGTTTTTTGTATTGTAATCTTTGTACATTAACTGTAAATATACTGTAAATATATTGTAAATATCAATCAGAGCAGTCGTCTGTGTTTTTTCATCCTAGTACGTCACACAGGAGGAAGCAGGGTGACAAAATTATAGTAAGGATTTAGCTGTTATGTAATACATACAAACCTGAAATAATCTATTTATATACGCAATGTAAACTTAACTAGAATTATATATTTGTGTACTGCGACCTATTGGAGTGTCGTTTTTTGAGTGTGTAGGTATTGTATCCAATTTATTTTTATTGTACATTCAATAAAGTCTTAACTCAACCAAAAATACAAGACCATCTACCAAGTACTGTATGATGTACTACCATGTTATTTGTGGCCAAAAGTATGAAACATTTGACCCAGTATTATATATATGTTTGTACTCTCTTTCAGGATTAACATTAAGCAATAACCATTTGCTAATTCATTGTACAAATATTGAATCGCTAATAACCTTAGTTGTCAATCCAACCATAAATCAATAAAAATACTTTATTTTACATTATAAATAGAATTTATTCCTTTCTGTGATTTCTTTGTTAAATAAATATAATTTTAATGCCGCGTTATTTTAGTATCTTGTTATTTTATTTACCGAAGAGCCCATTTAGCCTATTTTACCAAATAGCCTACACGCTATTTTATTTACCGACGGCCCTATATGGAGGTTTTTGTCTTTTGTAGTATCCTGGCCATTTCTGGGTCAATGGATGGGAACAACAAGATTGGGTCGTTAGAATCCAGGCAAGAAATGAGAGAGATTGTAAAACGTATTTCAAATGAGATGTGGTGATACAGAATGGAACAGATTTTCTCGTACCAAATAGATTTTTAATCTCTAAAGTCCAGAGAGTATTTTGTATATTGCCCCACACTCTTCCGAGGCGCTACCTTTCGCCACCTAAATGAAACTTTATCACGTGTTCTCAATTTTTCGCTTCCTTAATAGTGAAATATTAGGAATTTGCGGGTGAAATACGGTTCGGTGGTGTAAAGTTTTGCGTATAAGTTTGTTACACCCAAGTTCGAACCCGATCAAAGCCGTGTATTTTTAAGAGCTAAAAGTCCGTCGTATGTTTTCCTTCAGAGGGGATGTACAGCTGGCAGTCCCATGTTGTAGATTTACTGTATGTAAAAGATCAAGCCTAAACGACACTACTGAGCAAAATTCAAAACTCCTGTTTCATCGCCCAAGAAAAAACTCAATTTTTTGCCAGACGGTGAAAGGAGCATAGAGGGATTTGCGTGTTCAGGCAGAAGAGCAGGCCTCATGGCACGAGGCTCGCCAAGGTCAATAAGGCATCATTTAATTGAAATATGATTTTAACAATATTATAGAAGAGTTAAACATGGTGCGATATGCCGATAATCGTTGAAAAATTTGAATTTGTTCTGGAGAAAATGCGAAATAGGCTCATTTTCAAAGAGTTTTCGAGAAACTTCAGAAGAAATCAATTGAAGCATTTGTGCACCCAAATGCAATAATGTATAAAAACACTTAAAATGATAATATTGACTAAGTATATCAGTAAACATTTGGGTAATTATTGAAAAATTAATATAATACTTTTGAATGGGTAAGTAAAGAAAAATGTCAAACAAATGGAATTCTATTTTAAATCTGCAAAATTAATAACAATCGTTGTCAATATTTCGCTTCATTTGTGATAAGCCAGAAACCACGGTTTTATTCGAACAAAAAACCACATCAAGGCAGTGTAAGTAGCACATAAATAAATGCATATAGTATGCTTATATTAAAAGAAAACATGTTGTCAGGGCGACCTGTAAACAAGAAGTTTCATGGTCGCAAGCATGACGTTCTTCATTTGTAGGAAGGGAAACAGGACACCGTAGCAGTGTATAGAGAATGTATGGAAGAAGGCGGTGCAAGTCGTAGTTTTGTAGAACATTCTCTTTTGCAACACCGGCCAGAGCGGAGGCATTTGACAAAAAACTGTACGAGTGAATTTAGTGTTTTTCAATTATAGGGAAGTGGGTGACACGTAATTAGTTTTGACATGCTTCAGAATTGTATAGACTAATACTTTTAAGATGTCAGATTAATTGTGTTGTAAATTGTAAATTAAATCTAAATACACTTCGTACTAGAAACGGAACTTAGGATAGATTCGTAGACGAGGATGGTATTCAATAATTCGTGTTGAACATAAGACAGCCGCGAATAGGGCCACCTAAGGCACAGCACAGGGAAAGTCGCGATCGCGGAATCATTTATGTGTAATTTTTTTATGAGACCAACAAATAACTTATGATATTCCGGGGACATTTTGCAAACCAATTTTTACATTAGATAAGATTACGATAGGAGGAACGTAAACACGAACATCTAATGCACAGTATCAACACAGAAGATTTGGATTTCATCCGAGAAATCAACGTTGCGCGAAGATCATAGTAAACTATGAACTTAATTCTTGACCGTACGGATTTACAATGATTGTATGTAGTAAAAAGAAGATTAGATCGTTTATGAGCTCATTTATAAAGTGTAACAGATTTGTAATAAATGTCAGGTTATTATTTTGAAACAAAGTCTGATAATTGTAGCTATTTGCCATCAATTCAAATAACCAGGTTCAATCAAATGAACTTTTGCGATCAACGAGACCGCGAGGACTCTCGCTTCGACGCCAGGCGAGAGAAAATCTGTGTTTCGTATGAGATGAAAAAAAATCACGTTAGTAGAAGTATAGCATTCTACGTCAAACCACAGAAATTGCGATAAAAATGTTACCTTAGCAGATTTTCGAAACTTGGATACATGCCGCAATCTCCCACCCGCGAAACAGATGAGCGATGTACGAGTTCGCAGATCACAACTCGATTGCACGAACATTAATCGACGCGAATTTCAAATATTTTCTTTTTAAGAATGTGAAAGAGCTGCGGAAGAATAAAAGGCTTTAAACGAGAGTGGGCAGAAAGAAAATATGATGACACTGAAAGAAATATACTTAGGTGGCATCAAATGAAAGAATTAAAACCCAAATTCAACGGGCAAAACTCTCAAGGAGCTTAAGAAGTCAGAAGACGACGCAGTATGTGACAGGGATCAAAAGGAAAGAAACAAAGAACATGTGAAAAAGAAAGAGGATAGTGACGTAAACCAAGATCATGATGATGCTAAGGAACAAGAAAAGAGAGATCTTTCAGTTTTTAACGTTTTCATCAACAAGACAATTTTCTATTGCACATCGCACAATTTGCAATTTTTTTGACACAACAGAAATTGTTAAAAGTTATTAAAATTTTCAGGGGATCTCTTCAAAAGTATGGACATGCCTCACATTCAGACGACTTACATTTTTAAATACAATAAATTATAAAGCAGTAACAAGAAGTTGAATTAACCTTATTAGTATTATATATTAAAATTTCTGGTAATTGAAGTCAGAATTAGTTGGGGATTCGGACTGCACCTAAAAATAAGAATGGAGACAATTTTTGAATGAAGGAAGGACATGTGGGCGAGAAATTTTCTGACAACAACCGTGCACATGCCATCATATATTAGCATGGGTCCTGAGTCTACTGGTAAATTTAATTGGATTGTAGAATATACTATGGATGAGGTTTGAATATTTTTTTCATAATCTAACACATTAAATGTATATACTATTGATTTTTTGATGAATTGTGTTTATTTGAAGTTTATTTCCACATAAAATATTAGACAAAGGGTTTAATAATAATATTTACATGAGTGGAACAGTTACTCAACAATAGCGTTCCTATTTAAACAAATCTGTATATCTTATGTCTGGCGGTTAATGGCGCTGTAGTCTTCTTGTTTCTTCACTATTGTCTAATAGATTGATAGCGAGGTTATTTGGATGATTTTCCAGTCTTGTGTGACATTTTTGACTCGCAGACATTATTTCTTCTTTGATGGTCTTGATTTGAAGATCGTCATGAATCATCATTACCTACCATCCATTTCACTACATACCCATTTCACTACATACCAGGGTGCGTTTGTTACTGTTCGAAGATATTTTGACTGGAATTACTGAAGAATTCCAATCTCTGAGACGCTCAGCGTACTGTGGTATGTCATCAATCAAGTTCGCCACATCGACCTTCAAATCAAGACCATCAAAGAAGAAATAACGTCCGTGAGTTAGAAATGCCACACAACACTCGAAAATCATCCAAATCATCTCGCTATCAACCAATTAGACAATCACCATGTTTCATTCGGGTTCGAGACACTGAGCGTAGTGTCCTTTAACCACGCTTGAAACCCAACCTTGCATTCCGTCGGCCACGCGGCGCAAACAAAATGCAAATTACTTCCAATGACAACAGTTTTGAAACTAAAAAGAACAATTGATTTCTTTTGAAACTAACAATAATGTGGTGTTTTATGAACCTTGGTAACTATAATTCCTCAGTTTCTCAGTTTCAAGACTCTTGATGTTAGACATTTTTTAAAAAATGAGCTAATTCACTAATATTTAAATAAATTACCAAGTTTCCCTTATTACTTCAAAAATTTCGCTGAAAGTGCAGAAATATGTAGTAACATTCAGATATGCGAAAATTTGCAAAATACAATTTGGCAGGAAAGCTTCAAATGGGTTGATTCGTAAAGACGTGTGATGATTTGCTAAGAAACCGTTAGCAAGAAATATATAGATCTGTATACAAAACCGAGATCTTCTTATTAATTACATGCATCGTAACAGGAAAATATATTTCAAATTTCACGCGTGTCGCTTCACAATACTTGGCTCTGCACTAATATGTTAGGTCTCATTCACAATGCAAACTTAAACGTAACATAATGCTGTAAATTTAGCCATAAAATTTACACCTAAAAACAAGCATTCACAATTACGAACGTAAACTGGACAGATTATATAAATAGTGATCGCATTTCCTTCATCATATAAACAAGGATTTTCTAGTACCAAATTCACGAGTAATTCGTCGAACATAATTAGTTTATTTGCCATGTCAAGTTAAATTCACGGTGAAAAGTGCCCAAATTCATACTCCGAAATCACTGCACGCATCAAAACAGTTCGCAAACTAGTTTCCTACATTAAAATAACAAAATGACATAACCACAAACTACCTCAACACAATCTGAAATCGACCTTCCACGCTGCTCTCTGATTGGTGTTTGGTAAAATTCTAACGTAAACTTAACTTCACGCTGCTTAACAAGCTTGGAGCTTGTGAACTCTTTAAGTTTACGGACTTACGTCTACGGTTACGTCAAGGCATTGTGAATGGTCTCGCTTAGTAACTTATTTGTAGGTTTTGTGGCTACTTTACGTTTACGTTTAATTAATTAGAGTGTTGGTGATGTAGATACCTTATTAATTCAAAGTAAATAAAACAGATGTTGTCTGGTATCAATCTTTATATTTCTATCTTAATTTCGATCGCGTAGCGATCATCGTCAGAGCTTGTAGCTGCTGGGCGGAAAACGAAGTTCGTTTCGAAGGGCGGAACTTCGTTTTCCGCCCAGCAGCTACAAGCTCTGACGATGATCGCTACGCGATCGAAAAGATCTAAAGTAGAAATATAAAAATTGATACCAGACAACATCTGTTTTATTTACTTTGGTTTACGTTTAAGTTTGCATTGTGAATGAGGTTTTATTCATTCAGTTAGTCAGTCCCGACCTGGATGGCCGAGGTGGCTAAGAGCGAGTACTGACTCAGCGCTTCGGCCGAAGGGTCGCGGGTTCGAGTGCCGCCTTGGGCATGGTTGTTTGTCCCTTGTCTTTGTATGTATGTGTTGTCGCGGAGGGCCTCGCGTTCTGCTGACCCCAGATCAGAGGAGCCCGCAAGTGTGTTGGTGTCTAGTGTATGGTCGAATATGCGTCCCATCGGGACGTAAAGGGTAACCGGCTGTCGGCTGGATAAAGAACCCTAGAAAGAAGAAGTTAGTCAGTGTTCTCTTTTATATAAAGAGCTTGTGAATTCGCGTTGCAGAGTACCAACTGCGGGGGAGACCGCGTTCGCATTTCACCGTCTGGAGACGACAATCTGAACGACGCCCACGTGTACTGCGGCCAAGGGTCCTTCACGGTGCTGTCTACAGCCAACAAGCTCACCATGGTGCTGGAGACTTTGTACACCTCCGCTGGGGCGCTTCCTCTGCAACATCACTGCCGTGCAATCCAACACATGCTTGTGTGGCATGAAGAAGCAGGTGAGTCCTTGCTTTCGTTATGGGTTTTCCGTTCGAACGTTTTGTTTAATTACCCGCCGATTACTGTAGGTAAATCAACTCATAAAATTCATGTAACTGTCATTCCCAATTGAAGAGCTTATTTCGAAAGTGACGTATCTCCATTTTCGTGCCAGGGGAGGTGGCTCAGGGCATCAACTGATGTCACTGCAGTGCCTCTGACCGGAGGTCCTAGGTTCGAGTCCAGACGGAGGCAGAATTCTTGACCCTGGATTGTCAGCTAGGTCCAATTCAGCCGCTATCTGGAGGAGAATTCTAGCGGCCGGCTGCTCTGATCGGTAGTTTTCCTTGGTTTCTGCGATCAACACCAGGGGAATGCCGAATCAGTACCCTAACAAACGGACCGCGCGCGATCTTTCGTTCCTCTTCCTTGTTCTATCCTTTCCCCCTTACACACACACTTACACTAACATTCACTACACTACCACACATGTCGGAAAACCGGTTGGGGTCTTAGAGCTTGTCCCGGCTGGGGCGGTGCCCCGCTGGTGGGAGATACCTGATTAGGGGAAATCCCGCAAGCCGACGGTAAGTCGGCGCCCAATCTCATCATCCAGCGGGAGGACACTGTCCCATCACCTCCAGAGGAAAATACATGCACTACACTTACGGGACTAATGACATCTGTAGTTGTCGCCCGGAATCACTAACAATCAATCATTTCCGTTTTTTCTCGTTTTAAGCATCAATATATTTTTAAAACGCTTCTGTCATTCTGTCAAATATTATATTCAAAAAATGCGTTTTTACGGTTAGACTAGCTCAAAACCGTTCAATCATATATTGAACTATAAAGCAAAATGTGAATACTTTTTCTTCCTGAAAAGTTGTTTCATGGAGATACGCCACATTAAAAATCCATTTATTTAGAAACATATTTACAATATTAATCACGTTTTAAGCTAATTAAAATTTGCAGACATTTCAAAATTTAAGACCTTGTTTTCAAAGCAATTTACCTCAAATAATTATAAATGTATACCGTGTTGATGATACACTAAATTTATGTTCATTTTTCGGGTTAATATTTTGGTTCTCACATGCGTTCTGCTTTCTTGTGTTCGATATATTTATGGCGATTCACAAAACGATGCAGAAGAGGAAGAACCCCGAACGTGACTAGGAGTTTCGGCAGATTTGTTATCTTCACATTTCTTAAAGCGTAGGTAACTGATAAAGACAGCTATTAAAGACAAGTTAACTGAAAATGAAATATGAACACATCACTTTTCAAATATTTGACTAAATGAGCTTACATGATTGTTAACTATATCTGGACAGAATTATTTTGCATGAGAATTTCTTCAAGCCAAAGTTCGAAAACAGTAATTATGAATTCAAGAAAAATCTAATCAGAAAGCTTGCAAAATACTAGAAAAATATTTCTTCCAGGTAAGTATTACTGCAAAATGATATTACTTAACTTGCAATGACATTTAGGAAGATCATTAACATCTATTGTATTTACATTGTTTTAAAAGGGAAATAAATCTTGCTATGTTTTAAGCAATGTAAACAACAAAACTTTAAATTCAAATTATTCTTATATAACATTGTCTTTTTATTTTGACATAATATTTACTAGCTGGAGACATTCGCAGTCCAAGCTTTAGAATCATGCTTTCTCGCATCAAAAGTTATAATTACGACATACATTTAGGTAGTTTTAATTCATTTATAATATTTTACTTGGATTAGGTATTCCTAGATGTTTTCAATTCCATTTTAACATATCACATATTAAAAAATGTTGATAAACACTGCGATATACTAACAATTACACTATGGAAACCCTCCTCACATATTCCAAAGAAGAGAAAAAATGCTGTAGTGTATTTGCGCGGTACAATGTGACTTAAAATGCCATTAAGATATTGAGGAGGTAACGAGTTATTATTGTGTAAGAAGAGATTCCAACACATAGGTAAAAATGATAACTGTTTAAAACTCGATAAAGCATTGTGCAGGAATTCTCAAAGCTATCACTCTGTCAGAAGGTTTCTGAAGTTGACCATGAAACGGAGACAGCATGTTTTATCAACTACAGTTCATTTAGCTGGAAGATTGACGAGTTTCGGAACTTCGTTTAACTTCAGCGATTAAGCAATACTTCATAAATTCACTCGTTTTTGAAGATAAATTAAATTTAAAAGAAAACTGGCATTAATAGACGAACAAATATCTACACTGGATATGTTTTACATTTCTCAGCTTGTTGTTAAAAAATATAGAGAGTAATATAATACCTGTCCTCTGTTTTAAATGAATGTGATAGGTGTTTCTAAATTGCCTACATATTGTTGGTATGCCTTCCTTCATAAGGGAAGTAAAATTCTCGTTCCATGTGGCAGATTTACGACATTCTAGAAACAATCATCGCCTTAGTGGTACTTTCGTTCTTTTCTCAGCGTTTGCATTGTGACGACGGACTGCATCCCTGCAGAGTCAGTACTTCTTAAAAAACACGGTCAATTACGTTGCTGAAAGACAGATCATTAGATTTACACTGATAAACGTCTTCGACTGAAGAAACACGGCAAAGCGACACAAGCGTGGTTAAAGCCATAAAGAAGTTCCTTTTTCTTTAACCTACAATTTTTGTTTTGGCCTATTTTCTCAGCTGAAAACTAGCGGCAACATTTTGATAACATGTTTCTAAATGCAAAGAATCGTCATAATAGACACATTCTTTAACCTTTGTAGATTCGAAAAGTAACCCGGTCACGAGATACACTCATATCAAGTTTCCACGTGAAGAGTAAACGGAACGCAACTGTAGTGGTAGCCGTCTTATAATGCGCGCAAAACATCCGTTATATACAAGTTCATTATTATAATATTTTGCTTCTCCCGCCAATGTAGAAAATAAAAATTCAGACTACATTGCACATTTCGGGTCCTGAGTAAGAGGGATAGTAGAGGTAGTCCCAAGTAGGATAGCCAATTATGTTCTAATTGAAATATTAAAATATAGATTCAGGGATTAAGAGGGGCTTCCATGAATAATCGTAATTTTTGCAGATAGTAATAATAATCTTTAACCTATCTCACTCATTGAATTGTTAATTGTCGAAAGTGTTTCGATCATATAAGTCAGCCACTATAATCATGTCAGTGGAGAAGCATCGTATTCCTGCGCGTGGAAGGAAAATTATCAAATTCTGATTGTTCTCCAGACGCCGTGTCCTTACATACTTTTTGGTGAACTTAATAAATACACACGCATTTAACACTGAAAGACACAGTATATGGACAGAAACATTGGCAGAACTTCGTAGGACGCGATGTCTCCCAGACGTGCAAAATGTCATTGACTCCGTTTGCGGAAGCCTGCGACTTCAGAGGTAAAAATATCGCCCACCATGATGCAATACCCTATCTATTAAGAACCCAACGGTCGAGGAAAGTAGCGAGCGGCCAGAAAGAAGGCGATGCATAGATAAAAAGCACTCGATGAGCAGGTGACATGCAGGTGATGATCACGCGGGAGTAGAGCTAGCAGATATGTGCAGGGATGAGCAGCTGGTAAGAAGGTGCGAAGAGGCGGTGGAAGGCGATGAGTAAGCGACAGGGCGGAAAGCGGGAGACGAGAATGTGATGAGTAGGCGCTGATCAGGTGGTTAGACGATGGCGAGACGGTAGTGAGAAGGCGGTGAGACGGTGGCAGTGAGCAGGAAACAAGTATTCGAAAAGCAGGCGATGAGCAGGTGTTCAAAGGCGGTGTGAATCCGGTGTGACAGCGGTGGGAAGGCGGTAAGATGGCAGTGAACAGGGAGGAGACGACGAGCAGGCGGTGAGCAGACGAGTAGGCTGTGAGCAAGCGGTGAGCCGGGGCTGAACAAGTGGTGTGCAGACAATGGTCATGCGGTTAGGCGGCGATGAGACGGTAGTGAGAAGGTGAGTCGGCGTGAGAAGGCGATGAATTGGAGGTGAGCAGGCGTCGAGCAGGTGTCGAGCCTGCGATGAGCAGATGTATGCAGACGATGAAAAGGCGATGACACGGCGAACTCCAGGCATCGGGGAGGGCTCCAATTCTTAACAGCTCGTGATCATCTCCGACGTTCATGATTGACCTCATCACGAATGAAATGCGAGTTTCCGTATTCCTAACCGCTCGACTCGTCTCGTGTGGTGGTGATTTGCGTTCGCGATATAAAGAGTGGGGTTTGGAGCAGTGAGATTCATTACAAATAGTAAACAGTATTAACATAACCTCATTTTCTTCAAAATCTGAGGGCAGATGCGTAGTAAATTATAGTAACCACTTATCGTATTTTTATCTAATACATTTGTTTGATTAATTTTTTCGCGTTTCCGGGCGCGTCAACTTCTTTGATCATTAGTCCCGTTAGTGTAGTGCATGTTTTTTTCTCGTGAGATGGCGGTGATCGTTCCCCGCTGGATGGCGAGATCCGGCGCCGACCTAACGACGGCTAGTGGGGTTTCTCCCTAACCAGGACTCTCCCACCAGCGGGGCACCGCCCCTGCCGGAACAAGCTCTAAGCTCCCGACTGGTCTCCCGGAATATGTGGTAGTATAGTGCATATTAGTGTAAGTGTGTGTGTGTGTGTGTGTGTGTGTGTAAGGGGAGAGGATAGGACAAGGAAGAGGAAGGACAGATCGCGCGCGGTCCGTGGCCCGTTTGGTATGGTACTGCTCCGGAATTCGCCTGGTGTTGATCGGAGAAACCACGGAAAACTACCGATCAGAGCAGCCAGCCGCTAGAATTCTCTCCAGACAGCGACTGAATACGACCTAGCTGGAAAACTAGTGTCGAAAATCCTGCCGCTATCAGGACTCGAACCTAGGACCTCCCGGTCAGAGGTGCTGCAGTGACATCAGTTGATGCACTGAGCAACCGCTCCCGGTCTCTAATAAATTTGTACTAAATATGTTACTAAATATTACATCAGCTACGATTTTTATATGAATTAAAATTTATAATATATCTTCACAAGTAATATGAGTATAATATAAATGTGTCGTGAGGAAGCGGTTAGCCGACGCTGAGCGGCAAGTGCGCGCTGCTTTCAGTCGCGGATCGTGGGCGGGCAGGAGACGGGCATCAACGAGTTCCCGTTCATGGCGGGGCTGGTGGACTCGTCGCTGAAGAAGGTGTACTGCGGCGCCACCATCATCTCCAACCGCTACGCGCTGACGGCGGCGCACTGCGCCGTCGGCCGCAACGTCGCGCTGGTGGGGCTCCTCGTCGGCGACCACGACGTCAGCGTGGGTGAGCACTCGCCAACGGAGCGCTCCTCCCGCGCACCGCCATTTGCATTCACGTGGCTTGGCAAAGGCGTTCCGTAAGTTAGTACACTCGTTAGTCGAGGCCACTTTTCTCGCCAGTCAGCCGCCGTCCCGGACACTTCGCCCGCGACCTCGCCACTGAAAATGCCCACCGCAGTCGTGGGCGAAACGTTTGGCAGTTCAAAGCCAATTGGACCACGGCCCATCAGCCCGGAAGAAAACATGAATACGCAAAACAAATGTTAATTAATTGAATAGGCTCAGTTGCCGACAAACGAATGATGCGTTCTGAAGGTCTGTTTGAGACTGCTCTGAAACTGTTTGTGACATTCCAACTTACAGGTAGAACTTTACCAAAGAGAAACTTGAGAATTCCATATTTTCCGATTATTTGATTATAATTGAACTTCCTTGACTTTAAGAAATTTATGTAACATAAAAATGACATCCATGTAATATTATCATTATTTCAACATTTAGAGAGTCACCCAATAACAGGCATATAATATAGTGCCTGCCAACATTTTATGACACTGGTATGTAGCAGGCATTGTTGTCTTGGGGTGCTACAAGATTTGTTATAACAAGCATTTTTAGTTCTCTGATAAAGATGCTTGGGAAAGTTTTAAAAATATCTATGACTCTAAATACTCAGATACAGATCTAATGTGCATACACTACAACATATTTTTGCCTACATGTTTGTACGATCATGAGGAAATTAAATGTTTTCAAATCAGCCGAATTTTAGTTCCGGTTGAACAAATTACTAAGAAGAAAAGATATATAGCGAGAAAATTTTAAGTAAAATGTGTATGAGAAAAGGTCGTTGGTACCTTCAATTAATACAAAACATAATATGGAACTTAGTAAAACATTTGTGTAAACAACAGTGATGAATGTAATGTGTTGGTTGTGTGCACAATACATCTAATGAACGGGCTTCATTACAATTCCATGCCTGGGAGAGTTGTTATTGGCGTGAAGTGAGACGTAAGTGAATTGCAGAAATGTGTTGCTTTATTAGCCCTCAATGGTCGCAGTAGTACAAACTTGTTTTTACTTAACTCTTCAAACTTACTACTTCGTTGTCTATTGAATTCACATCAGGTTGAAAAAAAAAGGATTTTAAATCATGAAAACGAAATCCGACGAACAGTTCGCATTATTTCCCCCGTACTAGTCCTCACATTCCGACTAAGCACGGCACTTTCTGAAACTGTGCAAACTATGGTGGTGTGAACGGTTTATGTCAGAAACGTAGCTATATGTGTCTTTCGGAACAAGTTCGCAAAGAAAACGTGTAAACGTGCGTAAGGACATTCAAGAATAATCCGACTGAAACGTTCCTACGAAAATCTCATGGAAACCAGTTATCAAATTTTGTCAAGTTTTAAAGTCTAAACGAGATGTTAAGACCTTAATATAACTTTTTACGGTTCAATTAACCGTAAAACCGCCAAAACACATTTTCATCAACTACCCACAGGTAAACAGAATTATTTTTTTTTATTTCGAAAGGGGCTTTAGTACCTAGCTCTAGTACTAGCTAAGTCATGAGAAAGAGTAATGAAAAAGTACTTTATTTTGGTTTTAAACGAAGGGCATTGTGGATTTTTGCCACGCGTAATACGAAACATTGGGCATTAAAGGAAACCTATCTTGTTTCCAAATAAAAGCTTAGAGCATATAAATAAAAAATACCTGAATTAAATGAAAACATGCATTCTCTATTTCCTCTATTCCGATTTAATGAAATATTTAACTCTAAAACCCAGTCCCTCGAGACAAATCAACATGAAACGTTCCAATATCATATCTCCCTTTCAGGCGATGAAACCAACGCGGCTGCGCTGTACAGAATCCTCTACTTCAAGATCCACCCGTACTACAACCAAAACGCCAACGTGGAAAAGGACAACGACATCGCTCTGGTGCGGGTGGACGGCACCATTAAAATGAGCCGCGAGGTGATGCCGGCCTGCTTGCCCTTCCGGTGGAAGGACTACGACTTCACCGGCGCAAAGGTGGAAGTGACGGGTGAGCATTCCAAGCCCTGGCGTGGGGTCCCTTTCAGCAGCGACAGTAGACTCATTAGCCCTTGCTTATGAGAGGATTTTCCTAAGAATGAGCCAAGTTGTCGCCAAGGGGAAGCTTTCGGCACTAGTTACGTCGTCTGACAGACGACACCTTTGTGATCTAGGGTTAGTAGGGTTGGCAGCCGTCCTGCATTTGGGAGGACAGTCCTCCATTGAAGTCAATTGTCTTCTCGACCTTCTTTGCGATGTCCTCCTTAAATGTCCTCCTTTTAGATATTTTTTTTTTACATTTGTTGTCAGTTATTTTATCACATAACGAACATCTGCTAAGGTGTATCGTTTAATGTGAAATTTAGAATAGAAAACATGAATGTCCTTTTTTTATGAAAGCTGACACACGCATGCATGATAGTGTCTCTGTCTAGCAACTAAAATAAAAAAGAGACGTTCACAACATCCTCATCTGCAATTTGTGAACGATTCTTTTCACTTGAATCGCAAATGGAGAGAAGAAAGAAATAAGCTGATGTTAGTCAAAATCAAATATTTATAAAAAGAAGTGTTAATGCTTTAGCGTATCGAGTGTCCTTCCTTTTACATGAACATTGTTGGCAACCCTCTTTATTTTCCTGGACGACTACTTGAGCTTCCGGAATTAACAACACGGCCTCCTCAGATATAGAGCGATTTTCCTAAGGATGAGCCAAAGTGACAGCTAGTCCTGGCAACATAACTGAAGGTTCTGTGGTCGTTAAAGCCCTTGAGCCTATTAGACTCCCTTCCCGCATTCGTTCGTTTGCAGTTGGCTAATTTGTAAATGGCTTCGACACTTCCTTTTGTGGTGTCTTGGTCCGACAAAAATATAGTGCGCTGCAAGAAATAATTGATATTAGGAAGTGCAGTGTAATGTGCTCTTCTGTAAAAAAATATTTTTTTCTTTATATATTACATTGAATTTACTTTTTGTGTGATAAATATTATGTTTATTTTAAAACCGAGACTTGAATGCGAGATGCGTACCTGTGCACGTGTTTCCGGCTTAAAATCATCTTTCTTTCTATTTACAATCGTGGTAGTATTCTTTTACTGATTGTGAGAGCATGTTAAGAGATTTTCCACATACGTAATTAAATTTAAATACTTCCCGGACTCGCGGACATGCATATTCCTCAGCGAAACTCTTAGACTTCTGCATAGGGGTTTTTTCACTGGAGCCATTAGCACTTTACGGAAGGGGCGTGACTGAACAGCTGTCGCGGCGGAGGGATACTTCTCTGAAATACATGTGATGTTCACTTGTTTTCGCGAACTGTCACTTTGGCTCATCCTTAGGAAAATCGTTCTATACTCGTTTAGCTAACTATACACACAACCCCCTGACGCAAGCCTTCAGCCTCTAGCACCGAGCGCAGTCTCCTTAGGCGGTGTTATCCACCGGAGATTATTCTCTTCGCTTCCAGAGACCCTTCTTCGGCTTTCGACAGTAATCGCAAGTACTCCTTTGAGACTCATTTAGACAAACACATTAAATCGGGAAACTAAACTCTAAGCACCCTTCTTTTCTTTAGGTAGTTCAAACGACAGTCTCGCACATCTTATGAACTTACACATCACTTCAACGACTTCTGATAGTCCTAATGACAGTCTTATTTATCCAATGGCACTAAATACTCGTAACTGAGATTGTTGTCGTCTTTACCAACGTTTTTATTGTCAGATTAAAACATCCGAAGCTTTTGCCATCGTCGCATCAGAAAAGAATGTGCTAGTATGGATGATTCAAATCTAATTGTAAATAAAAATTGTGTTAAATCGTAGCCAAGAATGTTATTGGCATCCGGAACAGGTAGAGAATAGACGGTACTGGTAATAATTTTAAATATAAACAAATGAGTTTTGTTGTTTATTGTTTATTTGAACTATGAATATGCATGAATAAATAAGCTATAATGTTAGTATTTCATACAGTTTAATATATTGAAGAATAGAAATATGTCCAATAAATAACAACAGAAGGTACTTCATTGGTGATGCAGTACTTTCACACTAAATGTAACTTCCTGACCATACTTAACTCTCACTTTCCAAATTTACTCTCCACCTCTCTGAAACTCAACAGTCAGCAGTCATGACCATTAAACAAGGTGTCATCATCTACAGAAAATGAGATTGTAAGCGTTTTCAAACTGAAAAAAAAATTAACAAATATTGTTTAAAAATAAAATTCCTGTATTTGACACGCGTTTAATAGTTTCATTCACTCGGAAGCATTATTCCCTTGCACTTTTATATTCAGTATCTAACTTTTCTCCCTCGTGAATAAAGTTTTATTTATATGATTTATATTTATATGAATTATACAGATATGATTTATATTAATTATACAAATATATTGTATTTTGCCTTTGGGATAGCTCATGGGTAGCGTCCCGTGCTGTGGCTCTCGGGTTCGATTCCCTGTCAAGGTAAACATATAGTTGTAGGTTTCCTTCAAAATCGTCCAAGTTTCTGTAGCTGTGTGACGAAGAAAAGCTCAAGCAGGCAGATCTTGATAGTTACGGTGAAGAGAATACGTCATGTTCGCCTCATGTCGCTTACCCCCAAGCGTGGGTATTTAACTAGGCCCAGGCAAGGGGGACACCGGTAGCTGGGCGGCGATGTCGGACTACCGACGCAAAACGCCAAATACTTACATACATATATTTTGATTTATTACTAATTCACGTTCAAATATAACTTTTAAAGGAACGGTTTATAACACTGCAAGCAAGAGCATACCACGCTTCTCGAATCGTAGAAGTACACGCTCGTGCTCGCGTTACGATTTCCGTTGCGAAATATTGCCTGCAAGAGGAAATTGGCACACATCAATTCAAACAAACACTTCTTGAAATGGACTATTGCATGATATTTTTGGTTAGTTTCAAGTACTTTTCTTATCACTTTCTACTGATATTGAACCAAGAGAAGGAAACAAAGATAACGATACATTGCTACAGAGTTTAAAGATTCATTTACAAATCAACATTAATTGAATTCCGGGAATGTAAAAACATTGTAAAGTAAATAAACAATAGTTTTTCATCACACTGTAAAGCGCAGACGAAGGGCTCGGTTTCTAAGAAGAGACTCACTGCGACCAAATTTGAGATATTAACATTTAAGAATAGTAGGAGGCTTGCTGTGACCCCTTTAGCTTGTCTTGTTACTGCCCCAAGCCATTCAAGTATCCTTTGAAAGGAGCATGGCTTATTACTTGGCCTCTGCGTTCTTTTGTTCCCAGATATTTTAAAAACAATATGTTCGCCTGCACTGTTCGCCTTCCAATGGACTCTTTGCCTACAAATATTAGGGTTAATTGCTACAACAGACTTTAACTTCTCCTTTTTTTGCATTGTTTAAACAAATTTGTCCACGTCTGTCCCGTCACAAACGTCAGAGGCATAGAAACTAGAATATTTTGAAGAGTTACTTCCTCTAACTCTGTTTTCTCTGAGCTTTTCAGAGGTAAATTCGTTAAAATTGAAATTAAAATGTTGCAAATGTAATTCGGTCTAATATTCTTAAATAAATACTTGTATAAAATTAGTTTAAGATTTCTCAATGAATTAGAAATTCCACATATTGTGTAGGATAAATTCGTATTATTTGTGAAAGTTCTAGTAAGCTATATAGTGGATTTTAGTCGCAGTAGAAAATGTGAAACTTCGTGTGGGGCAGTGTGTTTGGTGTACTAGTGGAAAAGAAATGAAGCAACAAAATTCACTTACATTTTATTAACCCATTACAAACCTTACATGTTGACCATATGTTATAGGGTCGCGCTCGGTCTACTCGTAGTGGGTTCATTTGTTTTGCAACTCGTTCTTTTACTGTGATTACGCCGCACGTGCGGCTAAATGTACGAGTAACTGCGATTGCCTTGTGTGTGGCATGTGACGCAAAAAACGGCACATGTGATACACCCATGTGATTACTGATTACATACGTGAGTAATGGCTTCTTTCATCTACGCTGCGATACAAAAGTAAGTAAGTAGGGTTCGCGGGAATAAGGTTACAAGATTCCAGCGAAATTACTCTTACATGTGTTGATTACCAGGTTCGGCGGATAATATGGGTATGGTGTGTAGCTATACCCACACGAACAATTCGAGCAGGTAAAATACTAACTAGGATTTCGGGTGAGAGAAATATTCCATAAACGTCAAATTCTAGGATTGAACGAAATTTCTCGATATTGCGTCGACTTAAAACGAATATACCTTCAACCATGTTGCAAGATCAGCTCATCAATATTGCCATTTACATGTTTATAGCGACATAACCGACAAAATAGATTTGCATAATTTGTTAAATGAGTGTCTATCAAAAAATGCAAAGCGCAGCCTTCTTTTTGCATTAACTCTGTTGAAGTTACATAAAATAAATGTGATAACCATTTGGTATCAACTTCATGAAAAAATTTGAAAAAAAAAGTGTTTTGTATTCTTCACTTCATATTCATTTTCGGTGGGAGATGGAGAGGGGGGACTACCCACTCGAACTTAACACCAGTTGCCGGCCCTTCTCATTCCAAGCAGTTACATGGACTTTAAGCGTGCCTATTGAGTGAAATTAAAGAATTTTATCGGTCACTTGCGTTTTTAATCCCTGTTAATATGCAACCCTGTAGGCTTGTTAAGTGTATTTGTACCTTCCTGTATGTTAAGAAATTTAATATCCTTAGCAACGTAAACAACCTTCAATTCATCGCAAGTCAAATGTTTGTTGAGGAAAAATCATGGCTATGTACAAAACAAATCAGATTCAAACAATTCAGCAGTAATTCACATTGGTTTGTGGAATAATTTTTATTAATTGTAATATTATTAGTAGTACAATTAGAAAAATGTATATTAGGTAAATTAACCTCATTTTCCTTATATATCACCAAATGAATTTACTCCGGCTATCGTATATACTGACGATGTGAAGGTGTCGCCACTGGACGTCAATGCGCCAATTTCCGAACCGTACGTCGCTTCTTTAGCTTCAGGAGAATTAGTTGCGTCCGTCTTTTTCGAACTACGGTATACGAATATTGTTTATATAGAAATATCGCAAGCAACAGCCCACAATATCGTACTAGCATGCCACAGCAAGAAAATTCATGTGTTCACTATCGCAGTAACGTCGTAAATTTTCGCATAATTCGTGAGATTTTATGGTGACCGATGAAATGCTGAACTTACCACGAAATGTTACAGTGTTATTACTGCCTCGTCCAAATTAAAAAATCTTGGCTCGACTACGCTCCGCCTCGATTTTGTACTTTTGGCCTCGGAGTAATAACACTAGTAACATTTCTAGGTACGTTAATAGCTATTTACGCCAAAAGAGGTCGGCGAGTATTGTTCACCCTCTCGCAATTACAACACTACCGGCATAACTATAATTGTGCAATATCACAAGAAAGATGGGGTTGTTCTGCAAGCGTGTGGTTGTGCTTGTTGGTCCAGGCTGGGGCACTACGGAGTTCGGCGGAGCCACGTCCGACGTGCTGCTGAAGGCGGATCTGTACGTCCAGTCTCCAGCGCAGTGCTCTGCTGTCCACGGCAACACCGTCAGCTACCGCCAGATGTGCACATACAACAACGGCAAGGACGCCTGTCAGGTAATGTACTTGACTTACGCGAAATATTGTGTCTTTGCACAACTTGAACCAGGTAGAGTGTACGCTAGGCATCAAGTTGGAAGCCTGTTGCACTTGGGCAAATTCCGACGCCCCATTGTGGAGACAGTACAGGACGATATTTCACGTAGCTTATCGCTTCCTGTAGCGTGCACGATAAGCGTTACGTTAATGAAAGTTGCCGCAACTTGTAACGGTAGAGTGTGCTGCTTTTGCTGAACTATACTTGTTTTTTTAATGTGGCATCTGTGGGTAGTATCTCCAAAATGGAATTCGGCACGACTTTTTGCTTCTTTCTTGGTCCTCCCGAAAGATGTCGCATGATCGCGATCGTATCAAGCAGTGTTGCAGATCAAGCGACTCTACCAGCAGGACTGAGAATGACGCAAAAAGTAGTGCCGAATTCCATCTTGGAGATACTACCCACAGATGTCACGTTAGAAAAACTCAAGTATAGTTTTATAAGCAAGTAAATGAGAAAGAAAAGAAAAGTGCCAAACAACAAGACGTGCTCTCGAGTTCGGAGCACTGTGATGTTTCCATTCCCAACAACTCAACGTTAACGTAGAGTCTTAGATGGAAAATATTGTGCTACAAGTTTTCAGTACATGAGCCATGAATGGTTGCAATTTATCTGTTTTCCCTCTATATTTTTACGCTGTACATTATCTCCTTAGTCACTCACCCAGATATAAGTGATACAAGAAGAGTGAATCAGAAATTGGAGCCAATGTCTTAATTTCGATTGCAGTGAATGTAGAATTTACGGTCTATGCCAGAGACTTCCATTCGAGATTACTCCGAAAACAGATCTTTTTTCCAGTTTCCCAAATGCTCCATGCCATTAAAGGAGTTCTGAGTTCACAAGTTGGTACTGTGTTAGAAATGAAATTTTCTCCAGTTTCATCAGAGTCATTTCATTACGTCGCGATATTACTCGGAATCGACTTACTCGGAATTAATGTTATTTGAAGACCGAAGGTCACTTCTAATTAAAAGTAGAAATCCAACATACGATTTAGAACCTAATGTTACTCACAGACGGACGGTCGAGGTGGCCGATGGACAGACGTGGGTAAATACGGGATACCGCCCGATTCCGTGGTTGTGCTCTTACTGGGACAATAGCCCATAAGCTTAACGAGTTCCTTTTTACTTCATTTTCAAATATCACAAAATTGTGTACTAGCATCGAAAATATTTACATTTTCAACATTCCGTCAAACTAATGTCGTTAGAAATATAAATTTAAGTAGATTTATTTAAGAATTAGTATTTAAATTTTTTTATTAAAATATTTTTTTAAAATAAAAGCATTGAATAAAAAAGTATTGCTGAAAATCGTCAGTTATACAGTGCAACTAGCACTATCTGTTGGAAGAATTTGAAGAAAAATTTTGGAACCATTTTTGAGAAAATTTCGTTTGAGCGTTTCTGCAAATGTAGAATTTTGAGCTCATTTTTAGAGAAAACTGTTGAGTTTTCAAGAAACGTTATATAACATCATTTCAAGCACATGTTCACGTAAATACAATAATATGAGCAAATTGCACCTAATGTAAATATTAACAATGTAAGAAACGATTTTATAAACATTTTTGTAATTTTTGAAAACAAACAAAAGAATAGAGAAATATGGCGTTTAGGTCATCTTAAAGGGTACATTTACCACTATCACTAACAAAATTTTGAAGAAAAATATTTTGGAGACGTTTTCGAGAAAATCTTGGTTTTGAATTCTTTTTAAATCGCACATATTTCACGAAATATTGCTCGAAAACTACTAAAATTTTCAAAAAAATGTACATTACCTTAATGAAAGAAGTAAATAGAACAAATTATGTTGGAAGGAAAAATCTCTATCTTCAATTTTGCAGTTGTAGGAAGACGCCGGAAATAAATCAAACTTTTGAAATTTTTCCAAAAATTCAGAGTTAACACTGAAAATCGTACCTATGCCACCTTTATAAGAGTATTCCACTCTACGCTTACAAGAAATTTAAAGAAAATCTTTGGAGCCATTTTTGAGAAAATTTTGAAAATGTCCCTGGGGCTTCATGTAAAGTACTCTCAAATGGTAAAGAATGTTTTTCAAAATCTCAAGCTTTGACTCGAGCAAGATGTACAGGGGTTTCTTCAATTTGGAAAAAATCCTACGTAGGGTTATGTGCAAGTGGTGTTCACAGACGAGCAGACAGGCGTTTTGAAAAAAAAAACTATTTCGGTTCAGGGGACCACAGTTCGTTTATTTCCGTTGAAATATCCAAATCGATTTTCCGCAACATTACATAACTTTCTCTATACTACGTAGTATATTACTTCATATATACGCACGTATACGAGAATGTAAAACCATTTTGTTCTTTATAGTTTTGTTAGCCACAATTAATTTCGTTGTTCTTGTCACAACATAACTATTTCACTTACAAGGTGGTGAATTTCATACAATTTAATAGCCCATCGCAATGAGGGAATTCATTTACGACCATGGGACAACAATGTTATTAAATTAAGAATAAAAACACAAATGTTTAATTATTATTGCTTAGTCCAATATATTAACAGTGTTATTGTTCTGGTAGTGTTAATATCCTGAAGATGGAAATAAATATTCCGAACATCGGGAAACTGAATTATTTTATTGTTTTGGATTTAACTGTGACCAAATCCCGTGATCCAGAAATTCTTCCATTTACTTAGAATTTTACATGAATCTTTGAGGAATGATTACTTTTATTAAACCAACGAGCTACGTTTCCGCTGTCCGTTTGAGATATCACGTAATATTTATTCACTAGCAAGAAATAGCCCTCCGTGTCCATATCGTAACCCCGTTAATTTTTCTTCAACAAAAACACATGATCTGCTCACCACAAGAAGTTATCCATAGTTTTTTACTAGAATGTTCAATACATTAGCAGATTACAAAGCGAAAGGCAATCTAAACATTCGGCCGTTCAATTTTTGAGGGTTGTCCTTGTGGTTATGGGTGACAGGTGGAGGCGATGGTGTAAGGTGGTGGAGGCGGTGGTGATGTGTTTGACAATTATACCACCAACGGTGTAATTTATGTCACACTTGATTGACAGAAATGTACAAATGTGGTTGGCTTACGTGATAAGCATGATGTTTTTCAATAACAAGATATATTGAAGCATATTTGAAGCGAACAAATTGCTTGCATTTGTAAAAACCAAACACCTATCACGCGGCAGACAAAGACAAATAGACCGTTCCTAAAATTGTATCAGCTTGTCAAGAGTCTCGAAAGACAAAAACGCATTTAAATTTTTCAGTGACGAGAACTTAAATATAAGACAACTTTAATGTACGTACTTTCTGAATACACGATGTCGTCTCGATACACGTGTATAAATGTCCGAAAATGAATATATACTAGCACGTTATTTCATCTGTCTCCACAGTTTTATCAATATTTTACTAATGCGAATTGAAAAATATTTACTTACGAGTTATGGTGCTGGTGAAATTACATAATGATAACTTCACATGGTAGTCAGTTCTGAATGTAACGTAGGGCGACCATTTAGCCTCAGACCCCCTTCTCTACAAAAAATAGTCCATGTGCTCGAACAAGGTGAGACGCATTAATAGTGTTTAGTCGCTCTGAAAATAATTCCCTCGCAGACATAATAACGACTCTCGTCATTTTTACTTGCTTCTTAATATAGTATTTTTTCCTTTTTAACTATTTATTCACAGCTCCAAATAAGCTACTATATTAAAAACAGATTATCTTAATTTTCGTGTATATCTATGTAAACGTCGTGTAAATCTTGTATTAACACATACTGTACTGTGTAACCTACTTTCATAATAATTTGAAATATTTGTTACTTGCTACTATTTACTTTACCACTTTGCCTACAAGCTCACTGACGAGACGTATGCCCTTTGCAGTCCGACTCCGGGGGTCCGCTGTTCTGGCTGGACCCGTACACGGGCCGCACGCACGTAGTGGGCGTGGTGAGCCACGGCGTCGCCTGCGCCACCGACAGCCCGGGCGTCAACACGCGCGTCACCTACTACCTCGACTGGGTCGCCAGCGTCATCTCAGGTGAGCCGGCCGCTCGCAATGCTTGCGCGCGGTATACGACTGAGTGTGGGTTCCGTGGAATAAGAACCGCCCGCGACCACCTACCGCCTCCAAAATCCCTTTCCTGCAGCGGGCGTTCGAGTGCTTGCCACAATCGTTCGCTTCTGCTCGAGCGCTGGTGGTGAGCGTTCGCGCTCGCTTTGTTCACTGCGCGCGGTGCCGCCTCCAAAATCCCTTTCCTGCAGCGGGCGTTCGAGTGCTTTCCACAATCGTTCGCTTCTGCTCGAGCGCTGGTGGCGAGCGTTCGCTCGTTCCTGGCGCGGTCCGTCAATTTGCCGGGTTGAGGCTCAATCGTTGCTCGCCGGCGGGTAGCGTTCGCGTCGTGTTCACGCGCCGGTGCCGCCAAAATCCCTCCCTCCAGCGGGCGCTCGAGTGCTTGCCACAATCGTTCGCTGCTGCTCGAGCGTTGGTGGTGAGCGTTCGCGCTCGCTCTGTTCACTGCGCGCGGTGCCGCCTCCAAAATCCCTTTCCTGCAGCGGGCGTTCGAGTGCTTGCCACAATCGTTCGCTTGTGCTCGAGCGTTGGTGGCGAACGTTTGCGCTCGTTCTGTTCACTATGTCTCAGAAATTGCTTCCCTGGAGCATATTTCCCTTTTCTGATGGGACCCTTTTCTGATGGGACGCGTCTGTAGATTCTTTCACAAATTCTGCCCATTATGACATGCAAATGGACTTCTTGGCAGTGGTTACGCGAATGATATCACGGCATCTCAACAATGAAGTGCTTACAATGGCTAGCATATTGTTGCCAAACAGTCCCATATTGCAAGACGATAATTTTGGAATAGTGCGCATTTCGCACAGCGGAAATATTTCAGCATGGTTTGCGGATCATCTGAATATCATCAAATATTTACCTGGCCACCACAATTGCCAGACCTCAACATAATTGAAACGTTATGGGTCACTTTAGAGCAGAGGATGAGGAGAAGATTACCAGCTCCAACATCGTTGAAGTAATTGGTCGGATGTTTCGGTTAAAAAATGGGAGAACATTCCGTTGGAAACCATTCAATCACAAATATACACCGCGACTAATTGTAGGGGTTCTAATATCAAATGGTGACCCGACACCTTATTAATAAACAAAGTTTTGTGTATGATAGGTATTAGTATTATTTTGTCCAACCCAATGTACAAAGTAGCTAGTTGAAAACCTTGCCACCGACGGGTCTCGAACCGTACGACTTTCCAGTGCAGTGACATTAGGCACAGCAGGGACATGTCCTGGTCCACGTCAGCTGGTTCTATAGAATAATGTAGTTTCTCAGAATAAAATGATGTACAACTCGAGAGCATGTAGAAGAGTCCAAGATTACAACTTGTTGCGAATGAACATGTGATAAGAAATTTCATATCACGAAGTTATTCATGTGCCATTTACCTCAGGAGACCAGACATTTCGTTTTAGTCGGGTCGTCCCTTATTTTAAGTTCCTGTTCTATATTTTTTGACACAAAAACAGGACGCTAAATTGTCTCTTTTTGTGACTTGTCAGCATAAAATGCCGTCAACAATATAAAATTCGCATTTGTTTACAAATAATTAATTGCACCAAGATATTGTGCTCACGTGCCACATTAACAAGAGTGTTTAGAGAGTCGGTTGTGGTTTCTAAGAGAAAATGCAGCTATGGTGTGTTTTTAACTTGTATGTACACAACTTGTATGTATATATGCTTTATTTCTAACGATATCATTGTGAAGAAATTCAATAATCCGATCCTTCTGCTTCTGAAAGTTTCTGTGCGTCTAAGTATGCAATCTTAATTGAGGAATATTGGGCTATTGACCTGATATGAAATGAAAGTGCAAATTAAACAAATGCGTATTTGTTTATTTGTAATGTTCCTTCCTGAAGGAGTCTCTGGTTGCCGTAAATTGAATGCTGCTACATCATGAAAGTGATACGTATTTATGTATTTATTCATTTATTTAATCTTAATTTCCAAACCTAAACATTTGTGAGAAAGTAGAGTTTAACGTCATCTTTTGTCATTTTATCGTTGTGAAAAAACTAAAATGTCACCAAAATTTGGTCTCCATACATTTACCCCTCATTGTAACCCATTATGCATTTGAGGGTAGACAAAATCCCTTTGAGCGCGTGAAAATGTAACCTGCCAAACAGCAAAGTATGTTGAGTTGCCTGCCAATCAGGGGAAAATACCTTATGAGTTACTTAGTTTTATGAAATTTTCTGCCGTGTGTTCATTGAGAAAAATGGATGATCTTTGATACTCCCCTCCCTACATAGCATAGACCAGGAATTGCCAACTGGAGAAGGAATACGTCAAGACGCCATTGAGGAGTCCGTGTACGAGTAACAAGAACAAACCACCGCATACTCGGTCTTAACTTGAAATTCATTATTCGTTATTAAATAAAATTACACTGGAAAATCAAGACAATTGAAATACCTTGGCGCCATCATCCCTTTCGGGTTATTGCATTAATACAAATAATTACGATTTTCAGTCAAATGCATCTCGAAACTGAGTGAAACAATTCTATATAAGAAAACGTTTCACACTATTTTGAATTATTTACATTAGTAAACTAATTTAGAATTTTAATTATAAATACGTCTATAAAGTGGATGTCTCACACAATATTATTCAAAATTATGTTTAAAATAGTCTAAAAATTACATTTTCAATGGAACACACTGAAACAGGGTTTGTTCATTTCCGAGTATTTTCCCCAAATACGTGGCTAGTTTGATAATTAACGTTTTTCGATGAAAAAATTGTATCATCATCATCATTATTATTATTATTATTATTATTATTATTATTATCGTTATCATTATCATTATCATTATCATTATCATTATCATTATCATTATCATTATCATTATCATTATCATTATCATTATTATTTATTCATTCACAGTTCACTGGTACATAGATTGTAGTCATACAGATACAATACATCAAAGCATGACAACAATAAAAATCAACAGTAATAGACTAATAAAAATTTAACATTTATAATATTCATAAATACGAATGTGATTAAAATAGCAACTAAACACACTCATTACTTCCCAAGAATTTTCGGACCAATGTTCACGTACAAAGTATGAAACATTTCTGGATATTTATTATGGCATTTTTATTTATTTTCAGCGTTTCTAGTGAATTCTTTAAAGTCTTCGGATGACGCCCGTTCTGAAAGAACCACGGGAACTGTTTTGATCTCCGAGATGTTCCATTGCTCCTTCACGACATGTGCCAATTCTTTGTACTTCTGGATCTTCGTATGATATGCTGTAGCGAGATTGCTGGTGTCCACAACTGCCATGTCTACAAACCATACTTTCTTCTCATTTTTATTCCAGAGTGTTATATCCGGTCTGTTATGATGTACTGTACGGTCCGTCAAAATCCTACGATCCCAGTACAATTTATAGTTATTGTTTTCTAGTACATTCTTTGGGATATACTTGTAGTATGGTGTATCATGGCATGGTGCTAAACCACAGATCTTGACGAGTTGGGCGTGGATAATTCGACCCACCATATCATGCCTGTTCTTATACTCCGTTGGGGCGAGTACACTGCATCCTGCTGTAATATGTTGAATTGTCTCGCCGCGTTGGCCACAGGCCCGGCAGTTATCAGAGGTCATCTCTGGATCTTTGATGACATATTTGAGATAGTTTCTGGTTGCAATGACTTGATCTTGAATGGCAACCATGAACCCCTCAGTCTCTGGGTAGAGATATCCAATGCTGAGCCATTTGTACGACACGTCTACGTCTACATTTGGATTGGCTATTTCAGCTGGGTATCTCCCATGGATTGCTTTGTGCTTCCAGAGCTCTATCGCTTGTTGAAAAGAGGGCTGTTGAAGTTCTATATTAGCTTGATTGAGACTCAGAGGTGTATAATTGTAATCCGCTTCAAGTACCACTTTGTGTAGATGAGAAGATAACGCTTTCTTCCTGAAGTATTCTCTCATACTGGTAATCTGTTTGAAATGGAGATTACTTATTTTCAGGATACCACGACCTCCCATCTTCCTTGGAAGCGTTACCCTTTGAATTCAGCTTTTGGGGTGGTGGTATTGGGAACGGCTCATTTGGACTCTAATAAATCTTTCCAAGGATTCAATATCCGTCCTGGACCATTTAATGATGCCCAGTGAGAAAGTTATTACTGGTATTACATACATGTTAACCGCTGCAGTTAGGTTTCGTGAATTGAGGAAGGTTTTGAATAAACCTTTCATTCTCTTCTCGAATTCCACCTGCAGCTTTTCTTTAATTTCACTGTGGATTATCAGCTTGTTTTGTTGAATTCCCAGGTATTTATAAAGTTCATTTTCTTCCAGGGCTGTTTTAGTCTCCCCTGTCAGCGTTTCATGTTCTACCTCGCTGATGAGTTTACCCTTCCTTATACTTCGGATTTTGCATTTTTCGATACCAAATTGCATTCCTATGTCAGTTGAGAATCTTTCGGTGACATGAAGGAGCTTCTTCAGTCCCTGTAATGTTCCTGAGTACAGTTTGATATCGTCTATGTATGCTAGATGACTCACATCATGTTTGCTCTGACCTTTCAGCTCATATCCAACTCCCATGCTTTCCAGCAAGGAGGAAAGGGGATTCATAGCAAGGCAGAACCAGTAAGGGCTGAGACTGTTGCCTTGGAATACACCTCTGCGGATTTTCAGTGTCTTAGTGACAATTCTTTCACTACTTGAGGACATATGTATTGTTGTTTGCCAGTGATTGATTACGTTCGTAAGAAATCTTACGATTGCATGGTTAACACGATATAGCTTTAGAACATAGATCAGCCAGTCATGCGGGACCATGTCAAATGCCTTCCTGTAGTCGATGAAACAAGTATACAGATCTCGTTTTTTGTTGGATGCCTGAGACATGATGACACTGTCGATTACAAGCTGTTCTTTGCACCCCAATGAACCCTTGCAACAGCCTTTCTGGTACTCTGAAAGAATATTGTTTTGTTCACAATGTTGTTCTATCACTGTTTTTAAACAACTAGTGATGATTTTATATAGCCCGTTGAGGCATGTAATGGGTCGGAATTGTCCGGGATCTGTGGCATTGTTAGATTTCGGCTTCATGAAAGTGATCCCCTCGGATAGGGCCGTCGGTAGTTCTTCAGGGTGTTTCAGAAAATGATTAATGAGAGTCAGAATTATTTAATGTATACAGGTGAATCTTTTAAACCAGAAGTTATGAAGTCCATCTGGTCCAGGGCATTTCCAATTTTTGAGTTTGTTAATAGCTGTCTTTAGAACATCTATTGATATATGGGAAACTTCCATTTCCCTGGTCTTGCGTGATACGCTCGACACTTCTGTCAGCCATAATGCGTGGGACTGGAAATGACTTTCTGTTGACCATATCGTGGTCCAGTGATCTTCCACAGTTGATTTCCTTTTTCCTTAATTTTGGTTTTTAAACTGAGTTGTTGTTTGAGAGTATCTATTACTTCAAATGTATTTTGGTTTTCGTTGTATTGCGCATGTTTGCAGTATTTCCTCCTGATTCTCGATACTTTCCTTCTGATGCGCGTCTTTTTGCTTCCTTTCTGAATGGCTTCGATAATGGTTGTTTTATTCTTCCCTCCAGCCGTCTCTTCCAAGGTGGTGTGTAATCTTTTCGATGGCTATATGGCTGTTGGGATTCTAGGATTTCCCCCCCCCCACTTAACTTCACAATTGCTAGCGATGTGCAGTAGATAATTGAGTCTAGTTGCTCATAGGTCGTAATTTGTCTGACTTCATTGACAAGTATTATTATTATTATTATTATTATTATTATTATCTTTCTAGAGACCAGAACACGAGTGTAATTATTATAACATGTCACAATTTAATAAAACTGTATTTCGTTTGTTTCAGCTGACGATACGTACTGCATAGCTTAACATCTGCTGAAGGACATTGAATTTGTCTATCTGCAAGAAGACATCTTTGTTTATAATGGGCAGAAGTCTGGAAATATTGTCTTGCCAGTGTATGACGAACAGATACACATTCCTTTTGCCATATTGTTGTAAATACATGCAGAGTACAAAATCCACTTTCGGTGCCAGTTGTTACTTTTTCATTGTGTACATTTTGAATTTGTTAATAATAACATAACAATTCAGCATAACATTTTTTTAAAAATTCGAAACTTATTTTGTATTCCTTTTCACTCACACTTTTTCTAAATCAATTCCTTTCCACGTACTCATATACGTACTTATATACATAGTTTAGTGCCGAGGTTACGACATTTTTAAAAACATTTCACATTTATCAAACGGCTTAAAATTTTAAATAACTGGTTTTAGAAAATTATAAGAACTTAGGAGAAAGCCAACTAGTGAAAAAAATGTTTAAATTAATTACAAGAACAAGTTACAAGAAGTTACAATAGTTACAAGAACGTGGAAAAACAACTTTTTTAACTCATCACAACAAAGAAAACAGGGTTACTGCGTGTCTATTAATTGATAACATAATACATATTGAATTCCCGGAGAATTGATAACACTCCAAACGGTACTTTTTGTATATATGAATGTTTACAGAATAATAGGTTTAAGCCCTACTTTAAATAATCACAATTACGTGTAATTAGTTGAGTAGCAGGTGTCGTCCGTGCATTAATTATCACTAGGGAGCGGATTTCTAAGATTTTGTATGTTTTATCCGTTGCTGAAGGGCATAGCTAAGCGAAATTTCTTGACATTTGGTCAGAATTGGATGCTATACAGAATAATATGTTAGTGCATATTTCACCGATTATTCCTGTTGGTGCATGTTCGGTAATTATAAGCGCAAATTTTGCATATATGGTTTAAAATATATTTATCTCTAAAATAATTATTTTTTTTTTTCTTCTTTTCTATAGTTCATTACATACTTACTTGTACAAATGTAGTATATTTCTTGATATCTTATTTTTAAACTAGGCAGAAGAAATTAAACAAGACATTCAACGTACTTCAGTAGGATGCATATATTCTTCAATTAATTTTCCCTCTAGGTTATATTATGTTTGGAGAAAAATATATATTTTCATTCCAAGCATGCTTCTCTTGAATTTTATTAAGAAAGGTTTATACAGGAAATCAAATATTATTAATTTATTTGCATATTTCACAGTTTTTAGGTCCTAAATGCATATTTTTAAAACAATATTTTAAGATTTTTCGAGCATAAAAATCGTCTCCCTAATTATAAAAAAAATATGCTAAGCAGCTTCGCCCATCTCCCTGCAGTCATCGGTCTGCACGCGTTCTCCACACCTCCACCAACACATTCACCCATTGTCTGCCTAGTCTTTCCGCCATTTCTCCGCGCTCTTCCGCTCAGACGGTTTACTGTTGTCCTCGTCCCTCATCCTCCGTCCTGTCGTCCGTTCGTCTCGTCCACGCCGTTCGTCCGTTCGTCTTCGTCCTTCCTCTGTCGTCCATGTCTCGCTTCGTCGTCTGTCCGTCTCCGTCTTCTCCGTCTCGTCGCGTCGTCCGTCTGTCCGTCCGCCGTCGTCTGTCCGTCCGTCCGTCCGTCGTCCGTCTCTGTCCGTCGTCTGTCCGTCTCGTCCGTCGTCCGTCGTCTCGTCGTCCTGTCGTCCGTCGTCCGTCTGTCCGTCGTCTGTCGTCCGTCTGTCGTCTCGTCCGTCTGTCCGTCCGTCTCGTCTCGTTCGTCTGTCCGTCCGTCCGTCGTCCGTCGTCGTCTGTCCGTCTGTCCGTCTGTCCGTCGTCCGTCTGTCCGTCTCGTCTGTCCGTCCGTCTGTCCGTCTGTCCGTCTGTCCGTCTGTCCGTCTGTCCGTCTGTCCGTCTGTCCGTCCGTCCGTCTGTCCGTCCGTCTGTCCGTCCGTCTGTCCGTCCGTCTGTCCGTCCGTCTGTCCGTCCGTCTGTCTCGTCCGTCTGTCCGTCCGTCTCGTCGTCCGTCTGTCCGTCCGTCTGTCCGTCCGTCTGTCCGTCCGTCTGCCCGTCCGTCTGTCCGTCCGTCTGTCCGTCCGTCTGTCCGCCTGTCCGTCCGTCACACAATCGACCAAGATCTCCCCTTAATTTTTACCATTACGTACAAAAGGCATTACGTACACTTTCCTCACAGAATACTGAATATGGCAAAAGGTAGAAAAAAATGAAATGAGTGAAACGTGTTGAATGCCGAATGTCACAGTACAGACCACACTAATCTTCAATTGCGTTAATCTACTGAAATATTCCTTTCGTTTGCACAGACTCCATTGCTAATTTGTTTTTACAGTTGTGCAATCCTACAAAGTGCAAATAAAGTAGAACTGTGCACACACACAGACATGCACGCACGTCTACAGACTTATTTCGTTTGTTTTTCACGTCTCGTAAATAACGCCTTCCAACAAAAACATCTTAAGGAAAAACGCACTCTGAATTTTCTACATTTTCACTTCACTCAGTTTTTTTTTAAATTTTGAACATCCACTAATATTAGGGATAAAATTTAAAAAATCCTTGAGCATGGAATGTGTCTTATTCTGCATAGTTTGTGATCTAATGAATGAAAGGGTATGTTAGGAATAGATAATAGTTTAGAAAATCTTTAGTTTAGAGATAGTTTAGAAAATCTTTGCAATCGATTCTAACCACGTGACAACGTACACCAACAAAGATATCAGTTCGGTCCACTCAATAGTGAGTGAACTGAACTGATATGAAAGGGCCATGCCCCCCCCCCCAATGCCTACAGTTTTCATTTGTTGCCTCCCTTTATTTGGCAAAATTATTTCAATATTTATGTAGGAATTATGAAATTATTTTAAAAAATAATGTTTTTTAGTATCATATATACACTACAAAAATAATATAAAATAATATACACTACAAATATAATAACAAAAATGTTTATTATTGAACAAAAATCTATGATACGTAGATTATCATAAGTAGGGAACGGATTTTCATGTAAAGACATATTTTTACAGGGACAAATATATCTGGATTCATCAATATTTTTTACACTTAACACGACATTCTGAACTAATTGGAATCATTTTTATTTTACATATTTTTACATATTTTGGTATAATTACATATTTTACATATTTTATTATAGCTACATATTTCGTTACATTTTAATATATTTAAAGGTCGAAAATGAACATTTCACTTGTGATGTTCGATGTTCGAAATATATGTTACTTGAAAACTAACTTAGTTACTGAAATACTTAAAAAATACGCAATACGCTTGTATTAACGCCGGACAATCGCTATTAATTGTCGAACTTATTTCCCCCCATCCGACCTGCTTCTTGGAAACAGCGTAGTCGGGATCAACAATGAGCGGATGTAGTATGTGAAGCAGAAGGAACTTCAACCACGTGATTACTCGTTTCATAGACACCATGCGTAACTCGATAACAAATTTCCAGATCATTGTCTTATCCCTTTTCTGGATTTGGGGGGGGGAAGTATGCTCTCTTTACCTCCCCCTTCTATTACAGGCTACACGGTACTATTCACTTGAGCTCCGTCTCCTCGTAAACAACATTGTATATAATATGAAAGTATTATATGTTTCGGATGAAACTAGCGAATAATTGCTTCTGTAGATGTAAAACCTTTATTCAGCCTCTCTGAATCCATGTAAAGATCTGATCGGCAACGTACTTTGCTTGGAAAACGCTTGAAGAATGGAATTGTCAATATTATAACGAATATTTATTTCACATATTTCCTATTTTTTCTTAAATATTTTTGAAAAAATAAGTACATATATATGTACATATTTTGCTTTTTTTTATTACAATAAAGTCCGTTCCCTAATCATAAGTAATATCACGAGAAGTGCTGTGCAAGCCGGTAAATTCACGACTCGCCTAAGCGAGGAGCACTATTTCACAAAATAAGACATTACGTGATTCGAATGGATAATTAAAATCACAGGAATGACAAAAAAGAGAAATATTTCTCAAAACTGCTACCGGAAAATGTGAAACTTTAATTCGGCTCCGAGTTATCACTGCCTTCTGGAATAACTTATAATCAAGTAAAATATGAATAACAGTATAATGCAGAAAATGATTTCAAATATGAGTCGATTTTATGGTAATAAAACTTTCAAAAAACAAACATAAGAAAGCTACTTAAAAGAACATTTATTAAAAAACAATATTTGAAGTTGTAGGAAGTTTAATTTTCCATGTCTTGCTATTTCGTGGTACTATTTGAAATGGGAGATGTACAAGCTGAATTAGCAGCAGGATTCGTCGATTTCGAATGGACTGAACACACGTGTGTACTCATTTAAGTATTTTTTTCTGAATAATTGTGGTTGTAACGTTTCAGACAGTTTTGATAGCATATCCTTTGTACTCTTCATCATTTAATCTTAGCATATTAATTGCTTAAAATATGTGTAATTTCTCCATTTGTAGTTTGTGCTGTCCATTTGTATTTTATTTCTTCACAAAATTATTGAAATTGCTTCCACACACTTTCTCTGTTTCTTTTGATGTTTTTCATCACTGAATCTTTAATAATATTTTAGATTTTTAAACATTACCAAAACTACAAATTTTAATATTATATTGATGCTCACAAGCTATTATGAACTTAAAACAATTGCTAACTTTACCTTAAAAAGGTAAACAAAGTTATTACAGCGGAGTGCAAAAGGTAAACAAAAGTGATTATCATACGACGATAGACATCTGGGATTGGTTGAATTTGAATAGATTTTGCTTAGCATTGGTTACTTACGGCGCGGAAAGTTATGAGTGAAATAGTCTATGATAATCTATGATAGATTATCTATGATAATATAATAATCTATGATAGATAGATCCCCCCCCACCAAATGATCGGCTGAATCCGCCCCTGGGTCCACTAAAACAAGCTGCTGGATAGAGACGGTGCTGAATTAACGGCTCAGCGTAATAAAAATGGGTAAACGCTGGCTCAAATTTTCTGACCGACTTTTACTTCTTCGTAAATATAATTTCATTAGTATAAGTTGTGTTGGTGCACATTGGCTCGAGTCGCTTAATTTCCTGGATTCGCCTTGGAATGAGATAATAATTCACTACCTTTGCATACGTATGTCCATATCACGAGGTAAATTATTTATCTCCTCCCCTACCCTTAGTCTTCAATCCATACCTAATTCTAACGAACATTTATTTCGTTATATCTATTGCACTCAATAAGTTTGTGTTCGAATGTTTGTGTACAAAACTTTCGTTTAATCAATATTAACAATAAGTTGTTTTCACGTTGACACAAGGCTTCTTTCGGACTGGTAGATGAATTATGTGAAAACACGTAATGTACTATCCAAAATCCTCACTTCGCCATCAAAGCCTCCCACAAACCGGCGCGATAGATCCGCAGCGGGTGCGGCGCGGTATGATCCGCGTTAGACGCGACCGCGGAATTCGCGGATCTGTTCACTCCGGAGCGTCAATTATGAGTAAGTGTTTGGTGACGGTTTTCAACCAACGAAGAAAGGGGATCGCTTCTATTCACGCAGGGATAGAAATACCATGTTATTCATAGTACGTTTTCTGAGCACATGCAGTATGTGAAGTGCCTTCTTTAATTACGATTTTCCCTCAAATTGTTAATATGTCTTTAGAAAACGTAGAAAGGGGTCTATAATTTTGACCAAGAAAGGAAAAAGTACGGAGAATATCACACCTTGATGTCACAAAGGATGAGAAACTAGATCCGCAATTTACTAGAATGACCAGAGCCTGTTTTGACGAAATTTTGAACAACTTGTTATTGACACACACGTGCGCGCGCACGTACACACAGACACACACACGCACGCACTCACATACACACAATACATATTTCAATGAATTATAAATCTATTGAAACTTTTCATTAGTAAAATGTACAAAGAACACAAATTTAAAGGACAAAAAATTTAAAAAATCTTTCTTTAAAAAATCGGACTTCCACGAAACTCCAACGGCAGCGTAAAAACGCCTTCGACTGCGTTACAAAATCCTCCGAGGATTAAACGCTGCCAATCTGTCGCCTCGCGCTTGGCTGTAGCGCATGTTTGAACGCTCAATAAGGCACGTGATGCGAAACGTCTGCAGCGATCATTCCGCGTAGGCTGCGGATCTTCCGCGGCGTCGTTCCGTGGGAGCCATAAACAAGTGAACTCTCTGTGGTGGGAGCCTTGAACTAATACGTTGCTCGTATAGATAGACACAGAACCAAGGAATTTAACGCCTAAAAAGCCATGGTGGAGAAAATTAAATCAATGCTTCATTGTGAATTAATAGAACAAAAAATACCGAGGTATTATTTATATTAATATTTCTAAATAGCTACGTCAAGTTAAAAGTTTATTTCTCTTTTGGGAACACAGTTCGTAAATGTGCCGTCAGGTGGCATAGACGTCAGAGGCAGGCAGAAAAGACATGGTTTGTACCACCGCCAACAGATGGCTCTGCTGATCACATTCCATTAGAGTCCCTAGAAAATTTCGCATTTCTGATTTCCCAGTATCCTAAAAATTGTTTAAATTCCCTACAAATAATAAATAAAATTCAAAAGAAATCTTTGATAATAGTAATAGGATATAAAAGTAGCATTTCCATAAATGTTATTCTTGCAGAATCTAAAATACCTTTTCTAAACATAAGATTTACTAGACTTCGATTTATAAATATACTTTGAAATTACACAGTTACAAGAACAATCTTGTTCTGAAGAAATTGTTGCTAGCAGATTATTTTATTTATGAAATGACTTTGAAAATTACCTATTAGAAAAATGCCATGAAAACTCGTGGTTTCATAGTGATTTAGTTTGTGATTCTGATGTGAATCACATGGGTGGCAGTTTTTACTTTTTATTTCTTTTTTATGAAAGAAATTACGAAGGCAGTCTCTCAAATCTAAAGTTTTATCTCAAAACATTATAAAAAAGCCAGGGTATTACTGACAGAATTGATTAAATGATCTTGTATATCAGAACAAATTAAATCTATCAAAAATGAAGTATTCAGAGTTTCAAAATTGAAATTTGTTTGGAAATAAATCAATTTAGCTTACAACATTTAAAATCAAAGATCATTTAACCGTCGCGAGGGGGGAACGAGTGTGGCAGTGAATCGTGCGTTGCCGATTTGGCCACGTGTAGCTGATATTACACAGCCCAGCATGTGTGTATATTTCAGTTGTCATAAATATTTTAAATTAAATTATTATTATTATTATTATTATTATTATTATTATTATTATTATTATTATGCATAACATTCAATATTCATATTCTATAGTCAATGCATATAAGAACATTTAATTAATTTTGACTATCATATTTTTACGACTGTAATTTACACACAATTAAACTTCAAATTTCAGCATAACAGCACACTGGTATTTATAATAACATCACGCAATTATCACTCAGCTAAACTTATTCCTTAATTTTAATTCCAATTAATTATATGAGTATACAAAACTTCAATTGAAAACTAATGTACATAATTTGTCTGAAACTGTCATCTCCAGCTATGTCAAATAAAAGTTTGAAGTGTTGTAGTTAAAACTTCCCAAAAATAATTACATTAATAAAAATATAACATACATGCGTTGGGTATAGCAATTTTTATAGCAGATTTAAAATAGTTTACTTTGTGAATTGAAGGGCTTAGTGCATGAAGGTGTTAACTCTCCTTTTAGTTTTGTCGCTAAAACAACTTTTCTATGAGTTTCCTATTAGTTGCTTTGCTACTTTCGATGAAAATCAAATATTTGTGATATAAAAAATAAAAAATATTCCAGTAATATTAAAAAAAGTCCCATGCGAGTTTTCTAGATATCAAATATCTCCTTTGGCCATTTTCTGAGCTAACACCTTGCATTAAGCCCTTCAATTGTATTTGTGAGACTTATAGTGATCATTATATATAATATCAATATATAGTGGCAACATATATATTATCAATATATCAGTATATATAGTGCAACAGAATAGACTTCAGCAAATAAACTTATATTTTTCCAATTTCTCTCTCAAAACGATGACGATTTTGGTTAGGGAAATGGAGTGGAAAAAAGCTAAATTTTTCGGTCGGAAAGCAAAAATAATTTACCATTTCTACTTTTGTACAGTGAATCGCGGGGAAACTAGAAAAGAAACCAATGACGGGGATCATTGACTAAAAAATAAAAATAAAAGTAAAAAAATTACAACCACTATATTAAAATTTTATTAAAGAGAAAAATTTGTTTGGCTTAGCAAATGTGTGCTGAGAAACCTATTGTAAGACGACGCTGAGAAATTACATCACTTGTTGGGACAGAAATAATTAGCAAGATCCTTCACTCCGCTTCTCGTTCTCGAAATAACCGCCATGTGCCCGGCAGACAGGGGTAGGGGAACTCGCGTTATAACCTAACTACCAGACAAAGGAATGTTGAAAAGCCACAACATTTATTCGCCGCACAACACAGAGGCGTGTTAAATCGCCCCATAAATACAAATTAACAACCGCCCGCGTCTTTGTCGGGGAGTGCGAGCGCGTATCGATCGAGACGAGGACGACGGTGGCGGCGGCGGCGGCGGAGCTGGAGGTGGTACCGGCGGGGTAGGGGGCGCCCCACCACGCGGCTTCCAGTACTTTTCCACAGGCGGAGGTTCGCGCTTCCGCCGCTAGAGGGGCGCCGCGGCTTGCAACGGCCCGCCCTACTTCCTTGCGGCGCCGCGCCGCGCGCCCCGGAGCCCGGCACGTGCGCCAGCTCGGTTGACTGACACGGGGCCGCCCAGGGTTCTACGCAGGAATTTTCATTTGGGGTGCGTTCAGAAATTGTAGGGATGTGGTAAATTCTTAGGTTGCAATATGTTTCAGCCTACGAAATACACAATTCCATGACCTGGGAAGGGGGCCATTCGATTGAAACATTCGCAGAATGTTGCATTTTCTAATCCACTGCTCCCCTCCTTTGCTAAAACTCGTAACGCATCTGTAATGTTAAACGTATTATAGGCGCACGTTTTCTTGAGCCTAGACATATCTACCTCCACTCCTTTACTAACATTAGTTGAATTCAGAGTAAATGATAGCAACAAGCTTTGCTGACACATTCTGATAACCAGAAATGTTTGCTCCCGGGTAATAGAAATTAGTATTTTGCATCGAAAAACGAGCTACAGATTTCATATTATTGTCCTGGCAACATAATACCCCCACTCCCCTCGCATCTAGCGAAATGAGGGCACAAGAAAACATGTGGGGATAATACTGTAATATTGCTATTATGCTTGACACGTAAATTGATGACTCTTTTCAGTGTTTCAAGAAGTATACAAATAGTTTTTGCTACTACTTTTAAATTTCATGTGTAAATAAGGAATTATTGTGTTTTGTCTCACATTAAGAGTCTTTGAAGAACCACAAAGAGACTGTTACATATGGTTTCTACACGTCGTAGATTACATTTCTAAGTCTGCATTTTTTGACATCACCTCAAACAGGATGGTTGACCTCTTTCCATGGGGGTGTGGTTTCAGAAATTGTTCTTGGGGTGTGGTATTAAAAAATCTTAGGCTGAGGTGCCACATCCCTAGGAGATAGCCGCATAAAACACAGGACGTACTCTTCGTTTATTCTAGACACACTCCCAATACAAAATATTGTAGACATTGCATTGATTAGTTCTTTTGAAAAGGTATTGTATGTTCCATGACATTTATTTTGTTACGAGTAAGGTGGAAAATAAAAGAATGTTCTTCATATTATGCAACAGATCAACCTGGATTTCCTCATGTATGTGTGTGAGGGAATGGCATCTAGAGGTATTATGCACAGCTGACTTGATGTTTCTTAATTAATTTTGTCTTAAATATTCAACGAAGAAATCATTTCTTTATGTTTCAATAACTTCAGTACATGAAAATAAATACTTAAAATATTTACACTTTTCTTATTAATTAGAAAAAACAACTACTATTGTGAATTTGTTAATAAGCATCGAGTGAATCCCTCAGATACCTATAATTACACTGTAAATTTTTAAATTAACATGGAGGAATTTCTGTTCAGCACTTACGATTGTTGAGTTTGAAATAATAAATGAATTTTAACTAGTTTTGTACACGTTGACAATAAAGTAACACATAGTATAACATATTTTGTTGATTATTGTTTGGAAAATTGGAACTTGCTTATTATAAGATGATCAGTAAAGAATATTCAAACATTCATTAGCTTAAAGGAAGCTGAACATTAATTTATGTTTGTTCGAAATCCTTTCCTTTTGAATGTAAATGTTTTTTGATGGACAGATGGAAGAACTTGGACTAATAAATTGACCTTCTTCAATAGGAACGGCATTTCTTCAACTACTTTGTCTCCAGCTAGGGATTACATGCCAATTTCAATTCTTCATCCTTTCAGTGTTTTCTTTCTTCCCATTCTCATTTTCTCTCCCTATCATCCTCTCTTTACTTCACTGTGTTTAATTTTTCTCTTCCCGAATTGAAACGAATGACTTTTTCGTCTTGACTTAAAATATTTTCATTTTAACTCCTTTCTAAATGCATGTTTTTGAAGACATTTATTTTTATTATTTTTTTGTATTCCGGCATTATAAACCTTTTACGTTTCAAGAAATCGTTCATAAAATGACATCTTACAACAGAGATTATGACATATTTGCCGCTTGTGGCGTCCTCACGCATTCAGTCAAACGCAGTGAGATAATCGCGGGGAGGTAGCATTAAACTGAACATCTGATCATCGTTTTCCGCACAGTTTTCAAATGCCTGTGAAATCACAATAAAGTTCTTTTTAAAAATTAACTCCGATTCTCTTAAAAATGTAATGCTGTTTTTAAAAAAAATACTGTATGCAACTTGTTTATAATGTCGCCTTGTTGTATTCGTACAAATTTGAAAACTCGCTCCTAACGTTGCGTCGCTCGTTTTCAAAGCTTGTACTCATACATTAAAGTTTAACATATTAAACTAGTTGCATAATATACTATTAAAATGAAGTGAGCCAATGCTTTCCTTCTACATGGCCATGTAATATTTCTGCGATCTAAACAACATCCAATAAATAAGACAGATATGAGGGTAAAATATTTCTTGCATTAACATTTATGTTTTACATCTTACATCTATTCCACATTATATTTCTTATGAACAATAATAATAACTGTTGTAAGAGAGGAATATTATTTTAAATTTAAAATATTATTTAATTTTTACTATTAGAAATTTAAATGCTCTGCAGAAACGATTTGATTACTTCAAACGGACAATCAAAAGTAAATTTATATTAATAAATCATTCTGATTCTCACTGGTTCATTTTTTCCCGATGACATTGCTAAGCGTTAATTATTTTTTCATCAAATATCAGACAAATTTCAGAGTTGGATGACGTAATATATGAGAATATAGCTTTTAACAGAAACGATGACTGAAATATTAATTTTAACAAAACAATCGAAACAATGAAGTTTTCAACCGGTATTTGCTCATAATTCTCACCAATACATCGCACGGATAACATTTCTAAACATATTATTTAAATCTGGAAGGTTGAGATGCCGTTAGAACAAGTGAAACGACAATTATTCTTCGAGAATCTGAACATAATGATTTGAGGTATTTACTGCAACGTCTCACGTTTTTGAATGTGCCAAGTGTAACAATATGGCAACAAAACGACAAAATCTAATAATGAAATACTTCATCATCCTATAGAAACAGGTATCTTTTTAAATATTAAACATGTTTCTATATCTTTCTATTTCTTGTCTCATTGTTGTAGTTTGGGGTACAATGTGTCTTGCAAACATCGTGGTGAGAAGCTTTTCACTACATTTACCCTGCCAAATTATTGATTAAAGTTAAGTTTTTTAAATTTATTTTAAGTCATATTGACATCTATGGTCATTAGCATCTGCATATAAAGACGTTGTATAACGTTTACATCAGTTATGAAAACAGTGCTTAAACAAAATAAAACAGAAGAAAATAAGTTTCTTAAGGTCTTTCAGCGAATTGCGCGGTGAGGAAATTCCTCGCGGTTGAATTCGCCATTTGCCCTTGGGTTGTTGCCCCGAAGGTCATGCGAGTTGCGAGTTCGAACTTGCGTCTCGAGCTTCAGAAATTAGTTTCGCCTGCATCCACTTCAGCATGTAATAGTCGTGGACGCTTCTCTCAATACAAAAGGGCGCCTCCAATCATGCAACTCGCAACAAAGTGGTGTATAGCGTGTGGTCTACACTGTTGTAAGTTTCCGCCAAATCGAGAAGTTCAAGTAACGTTGGGTTGAAGAAACTTTCATCCGTTAACTTTTCCCTCATGAAATAACAAACTACAGCCTCAAAAGAGAAGTCAGTAAAGACTTCATACTATTTATAAAATCTTAGAAGTTCATTGGAATGCAGTCGATATTTTGCGATGTACATGAATAGTTGATAAATATGTTTGAAATTTTATTTTCATCTAGAGCTATCTAATTATGTCAAATTGGTGTTTTAAGTATTTATTCGGCAGTTTTCTAAATCACTGAATTAATTATTATTTTAAAGGTTTCCCGTTTCCCATTCAACTATAACGAAGCTGGAATACGAAATTTTGAAAGCGGAAAAATATGTATTCGACTTGCATGATTTAATGATAATGGAAATTAACGTGGAAATTGGAACAAATAAATACAGGACGCTTATAATGATGAAAGGGCTGTACATTGAGCGCGCGGTTAAGGCACTGTAAATAAAGAAACAAGAGCGCTCTTTGTAAGAAGCCTAGCAATGTAATAGATCAAACCGCGAACAAAAAGCTGGGCAAAGGAAATAAAATTCATACATAAAAATGGTTTCTGGTCATTACAATCACGGAAAGAAAATCTAATACTTAGTATGTCCAAAGCAACAGAAGATCTTCTTCACAGTCGGTCCAATGCTCCAGATCTACGAGATTGGAGGTAATAGGTATCTAATAGGTAGCACAGATCTAATGGGCATACACAGAAGGTCTAATAAGTACGAAGTTTTCATTTCTTAATAATTATAAAATTTATCATTTTTTGAGCGAATCATACCTGAACATAAAATCTAAGTTTCAACAATGTCACTTAAATTCCCAACAAGAGAGTTAGTAATACATCATATTAAATTATAAGTTTCAGTCAAAATGAATACCTATCCAATTCAAAGTAAAGGTAAAATGTTTTAGTTCACAACTACTGCGCTTACCGTTTCCGAATTAAAAACACTATCAAGAATGTTTTTATTTGGAGGTGCTCCTAGAGAGGAATTAATAAAGCAATTTGTTACACTAACAGATATCGACGTTTTCCTGCTGCCTTCAACCTACAAATTCCAGCCTCTGCCAATTCACTTTCACGCCAGTCACGTTCATGAGTGAAGACTTACTATTTCCAACACCTTTTTTATTATGTACGGACTTTGTGAATAAGGCTTATCATTCCATATTGTGGTTTCATTTTAGACATAATGTTCTTACATAATGATAACATGAGCGACATTATGTCATGTATTTCTATTAGATCGAAATGGATTAGACCTGTCTGTTAGGCCACATTTTGTTAGAAATTTCAATAATTAGACCAAATGTTTATTAGTAGTCTTTTCGTTGAACTCCTTTATATTTAAATTTTATTTTTTATATTTAAAAAATAGACTTTTTGTTGGACGACCTCTAAGAACAAAATATAAATTTCGAATTACGACTATTATGTGTATCGTCGATTGTGGCTTTTTATGATCTTTTGCAGTACAAACGAAAACCCGGATTGTTGCGATCACTTGAATTTTCCGGCAATGTTTTTCGTATTGTGATAAGCCAGGAATTCCGAGTTTAATTTGAATGGGAAAATCGGCATCAAACGTTAATAATACTATGGGATTATATGCAGGCTCGGGAATAAGAGAATATACGTTGTTAGAGCAACCAATACAAATTGTAGTATTCCATGCTTGGTGTAATACCGCTGCTCATTTGGAGAGACGACCCCGGAGACGAGACGAAAGGTGTGGGGAGGGCATTGAAAGTCATGATTTTGCAGGAAGATGAAAATGATCACACACTAAAAAGTTACCGAAGTGAATACATCGAAAGAAATCGGTGCGGTGCAAATATTTTCCAGCACAAGCGGGGGTATTAGTTCAATGATTGTGAGGTGAGTAACTTGTGATTAGTTTTGATAGCTTGGCATTGTGCAAGTAAGAAGTCGAGGTAATTATTCGCGTTGAACTATAATTGTAAGTTTCGTTATTGTAATTTGTGATTTGAATTCAAATATACTTCGTGTTTTGAAGGGATTTATATTAGTATAGCTCTGTAGATGGCAGGAATTTTCAATAAGTTCGCTAAAGATAGACAGTCGCGCATAGGTGTTTTATCCAAAGCACAGATAGGGCAAGTCGCGACCGCGAATTAATTTAATGGACATTATTGAATCCTATAAACTACCAAATTGTTAAGGATATTCCGGAAACATTTTTAATTTATTGTAATGATAGGCAAGAACGTAATAATAGGTATATCGAGGACATTCCACGGACAACATCCAGCCGAATCATCCGAGAAGATCATCTGAGAAGTCATCGCAGTAAGCTTACAAACTTTATTCAAAGCCGTACGGGACCTTAATGTTTGTACAGAGAAGAAAGTTGATAATATCATTAATGAGCTCATTAGGATTTGTAAAAATGTCAGAATAAATGTTAAATTTTTATTTTTAAGAAAAGGAAAGGCTAATCATTTATAGTATTTGCCATCAATTAAATAATTGTTTTAATAAATAGAACTTCCATAATCGTGATTCTGAATATAATTACAGTCCTCATACAACAGATAAGGAGTAAAATGTTATATGTCGAAACCCATGATTAAAATTGAAAGTGAAATTAATAAAATAATATTTAACATTAAGACAATTTATGAGCATAGCAGAGCAACGGAAGAAATAATAATATTGATAATAGCAGAGGAAGTAATCCCCTTCATAATATTGTTTAATTGTCTGTATAGAGTGTCGAGATTTAGTAATATTAAAAATCGTAAAAGGAAGGGAATTTCAAAATGACTAGCCCAACGCGAGGCCTGAGACGGGATATTTATTTCGGAGTATAGTAAATGAATTATTCAACAATTCAATAAACAGTATGTGTATGAATAGCTTGACCTCCAAAATATATTTTTTCAAGACCCTTCTTGAGAAATGCGATCTCGCCAAATGCGAAGAAAAAATCCAAGTCGGGCGGTCTTCTAAAAGGCGCCTACCGTGAAATAAACTCCGACGTGCAAACGTTTTACCGCAGGAATGGCAACTTGAAACGCCGTTCCTCGGAGAAGTAGCTGTGAAGCGGGGCCGGGTGCCTTCTTTAACTACCCCCCCCCGCTCTGACTCTGTCGAGGCGGTCGTTTAATGCCACGTAGAGGGTACATGCGCCGCAGCTCATTGGCTTTTGCGGCGAAGAAGGGGGCAGTAGTTAATAACTAACATATTACTAACTTAACGTATGGATGAAGCCGGCGCTTTGGCCGGCAACCTAAGATTTGCATTGATGCTGATTGGTATTTCCTGTTGTGGCTTTCTTACCGCGCTCTTCTGGATTTTGTTTATTCATACATTCATACTAAGGTCTATTTACATTTGTTTACATGGTTGACACATGCACTTTCATACGACACTATATACACTATGTACGTTGCACTATGAGGCATGGGGCTGAGTGCTTCTCAGTGGCGTAGCTTAAGTTGGATTCACCCGGGGCAAAACTATGTCTCCACCCCTAAATTAAATATAAAAATATCTATCCAAATAGTTTATGAATTATTTAATAAAAATACAAGTATATTTGCACGATATTAAAGATAATTTTTAATTTTTTATCAAGACTAACGATAATATAAAGTAATCGCCGAAATCGAGACCGCCTACTGAAGAATTGATGCTCACTGATACAGTTTCGCGTTTTACTTTACATTATTTTTCTTTGTTTTCTTAGTGCATATGATTTAATTGTATAACTATTGAATTTATATATATATATATATATATATATATATATATATATATATATATACACACACTTTTTTAATAAATCATTAACATTATATAATTCGAACAATAAAATTTTATAATTGGTGTCACTCGGGCGCACCGCCCCCCTCCCCCCCACCCAGCTACACCACTGGTGCTTCCAAAATCACGCAGGATAGAACGCCGCTGGTTGCTCTTGTCGGCTGATGCTTTTCCCTTACTCCTCCGCCCCAGCCCCTAACCCCCTCCCCGTCCTCATCCGGGCCCTCCGCCCCAGCAGCCGTCACTCGCCAACCGCCCTCCCCCAACCGGGCCCCTTCCAGGGGGCGTGGCTGTGAGTGGGATGGGGACACGATTCCCAGAGGGCGTTGGGGGCACAGGTAGGCGAGGCGCGCCACAAAGCACACACGCAACCTGGAGGCGCAGGGCCGCTACGGGAATCGCCCGATTGCATCCCGCGGTCGGTCTTCCCACACATCCGCATCTAGTGTTGCCAACCGTCCCCCATTTGGGAGGACGGTCCTTCTTTGACGTCAGTTGTCCCCTCGTCCTCCTTTGTATTTTAAATTATCTCCTTTAAGTACATTTTTAACATTTGTTGTAATTTATTTCATTACTTGACTAACATATGCTACGTTGCTTTGCCTATTACTTAATTTAGAATAGAAAACACGAATGTTATTTTTCTGACACACGCATGCATAATAGTTTCTCTTTCTAGCGACTAAAATTTAAAAAAACCGCTCAGAGCATCTTCATCTGCATTTTGTGAACTAATCTTTTCACTTGAATTACAAATGGAGAGAAGAAAGAAATAGAGCTGATATTAGTCTAAATAAAATATTTAATAAAAAAGGTGTTGATTTATTTTGTGCATGTTGAGTGTCCTCTCTTTTCCCTGAACATTGTTGGCAACCCTATCAGCATTCCAGTTAATCCCCTTTCAGTTATGAATAAAAAATAACGATTATTTAATATAAGTAACAAGAATTGTAATTATTAATAGAATTATTAGAGTGTGATCATGAAAGAAAATAAGTCGTTCTGTTATGGGGGATGATCTGCTGATATTTTTAAATTTAAATTGGATCATGGAGGCATTATACTAAAAAAAGGAATCTGAGAAGGCATAGCTCAGAAGGCACAGCTCAGAAGGCACAGCTCAGAAGGCATAGCTCAGAAGGCATAGCTCAGAAGGCAAGGCTACCTGATAAGGCATAGTTCGATTGCATTCCGGTCGGAATTTCGGGTAGGGAAGGATGAACAATTTAGTTAAGTTTCCATTCATGAGTAACGCAAATAAATGTTTTCGCAGCAGTGAAGAAAAAATCTTGAACACAGGTGAACATGTCAGAATAATCAAAACTGTGTATGTTGACTTATAATTTTTGTGTGCATATTTTTAGGGAAGGCCGTCTAAGGCCGGAAATTTCAATAAAAATTTTAATTTTTTCAAGAGTTCAGGACAAAATGAACAATCATGGAAGGAGTATTTATGCAATGAGCTATCTTGGAAGGACTGGAAGAGCTCTTCCTTGTATTCAGGAGGAAAAGCGAACGTGATTTAATACGACGTATGTAAAGTTGGATCAGAAGGAAAATGAGTGTTTAACCCATATATCAGTTGCGGAACGACCCAGAGAATAGTGTACGTAAATTGGGGACCGACTACCTCATTCCCTTCCAGGTAAAAGTGTAAGGTGACACTTCGTTTTCGAAGAACATGTTCATAGCCATAGTTTTAAAACACAGGATTGGCGTATTTCGTTCGAAATTCTTCCTTTTTCGTAGCTAATATTCTATAGCGCTTCACATGAAATTTGGACACTCTTCTAGTGCTTTCTTTGCTTTTCATTTTCATGTAGGAGCGAGTCTGGAAGACTTTCAATAAGGCACAATGAAATGCTGGACAGCAACGCAGCGGCGGCGGTGAACCCCCTGCTGCTTAACCCCGCTTATCTGCTCAGTCAGTCATTTTCCTTATCTGGGTTACCTGGTCCTCAATTTAAATGTAGAATTAGAAAGTAAGTTTCACGAGAATAGATCGAGGGATTATTTAGTCCCCAATTTACATACGGCCAGTCAATGGGGCTATCTATTTGTGGGATGGCAGGAAAAAGACGTACGAATTGGGATTCGTTTGACGCCGCTACAATCGCTTGCCAATCGCCCTCCACAACCGCACCCTGCAACCTGCAATCGCAACCCTGCAACCGCAACCCTGCAACCGCAACCCTGCAACCGCAACCCTGCAACCGCAACCCTGCAACCGCAACCCTGCAACCGCAACCCTGCAACCGCAACCCGCAACCGCAACCGCAACCGCCCCTCCCGAACCCTGCAACCGCAACCCTGCAACCGCAACCCTGCAACCTGCAACCGCAACCCTGCAACCGCACCGCGCCCTCCCAAGTGGGTGACGGGGTAGTGAATGGGATGGGCTACGATTCCCAGAGGGCGTTGAGGTCACAAGTCGGCGTAGAGCGCCTCAAAGCACACACGCAACCTGGACAGGTAGAGGCCCCGCGATTCACGCCAGCGTGAAAGGGAATCCCTAAATTTTTATAACTGCGTAATAGTCGCCTTGAAACTAGTCGACAGAATGTAATATCGTCGTTGATGATAGACAACCTATGTGAAAAAAACACCAAATTTTACGGGAGGAAGTTTAAATACTTTTTGATGTTAACAATGTACAATTGGCTAAATTTAGGCATTCTAAACATTCTATTTAATAGAATTAAATATTTGTTAATTGTGATATTTTTCTGAAAGCACCTTAAGAAAACCTCCCAAGGGACGTAGAGAGATATTCTATCATCAATAAATTCTAAAGGTCCTTTAGAAGTTTTTTTTTTCTATTTTACGGCATTAATTTTCTTGTTGTCTTTGGAAATTTTCTGATCAAACTAAAAAACATGCAAATTTAGAGCCATTGATGCCAAAATGTAAAAATCATTATTTTCGTCACGTAGGAGGTTGTCCATGGGATATGTATCATATCACGTCCTTTTCGTAACATATGGATTACCACAAAATGCTCAAAATGTATTCTTTGTTGACTACCTTGCGCAAACACAGTTTCAAAATTAATCAATGATTGATAAATGTAAGTACAATTAATGTTTCAAAAGAACACTTGCTTTTAAAACACAGACTCCGATTTAATGTGTTGCTTTCCCATTATTTCTGTGTGCGTAGCCATTGGCCCTCGACGTTTAGCTCATTGGTCAGCGTGCTCGCTTTCCATGTCGCGACCCCGCGTTCGATTCTCGGTCGGGCAAGATCATAATGTGCGTTTTATTTCCAAAGTCCCTGTACGTGTCAATGTATATGTTGCTGTGTGATGAGAAAACTCATTTTTCAGGCCAAGAAGACTAGAATACGGCGTGGGGAAGTCTTCGTGCTAACCACACATACCCCTTAACCCATGGCCGGGATGCTGCTGGGAAGCTGGGGGCTGTCGTGCCAAGTAAAGATAGACAGACATAGCCATTGAGGATCGTTCATTGACATCGACATTCGACATCGCAATTGAGCGATCGTTCTTCAGTCACAGATCTGAAATGTTCATAAGGTCACTACCGAAGTGCAGGAACTGTTAGTAAAACGAAATACAAGCAATTATGCACATTTCAGCACGTAATTGACTGACGCGTTGCATTCTGAATTCTTGTCCTAGTTATCAGTGTTGCTGTGCGGGATGTTTTTTGTTCCTGCAATATGTGTCTTCGTAAGCGTCTTTGAACAGGACGAATCGGTTGGCACCATTTTAGCCAAATCCGTTTAGTATTTTCTAGAAGAACTCTAGAAAAAAAGTGTTTTGGTGGTTTTCAAGGCGCCTACAATTGTGAAAGGCATTGCCTTATTGCCTGATATTAATCGTTACGACTTGATTTAGCAGATTGTCGATTATTAACCTAAATTTCTAATGAAACAATTTTTTAAAGTATTTCTAACGACATTTTTTATGAAACATCGTGTGCTCGAGAATGCTCCAAAAACAAATTCCTTTTTAATATATTTTTTTTGTATTACGAACTTCCAAAGCACTAACAAAAAATGAAAATGAAATTAAAATGAAAATACCCTCCTGAAGCCATCACAGTAAGTTTGATGAAAAGATATGACTGGGAAACAAATACTTTTTATTTTATAAAGTTTTAATTCTATTTACACATTTTACCTGTTGTTTCTTATTACGTTTCTTTTAATATATTAATACGTCAAAACGGAACACTTCAGATACAGCTTGCAACTGTATAGTTACTGGAATCATCTTTCTTATAAAGCATTCTAATACTTCTGCGCTTCTATGACAATTGGACCTTCGCCTTATTTTGCAAATTTACTTCTCCCTCTTCTTTTTAGAAACTGCATACTCCGATGAGCTGATTTTTACACAGCAGAAGTAATATCAACCCCACGATTATACTCGTTTCACAGAGCCCATGCGTAACTGAATCTACGAGGGGCATTCAATAATTAAAGAGACAAATTGATCTAGAGAAATAAAGGTTTATTTTTGTAAAACAAGGACTTTTCTTACTTTTCAATGTAATTCTCGCCAACATTTATGCACTTGTCCCAGTGGGTTACCAGCTTTTTCATACTCGCTGCAAAGAACGTTTTATCTTAATGTTTGAATCAATTTCCCACACATTTTTTTACATCCTCGTTATCGTGGAACTTCTTCCCACGTAATGCCTCTTTCAGTAGACCAAACAAACGGAAATCGGATGGTGCTACATCCGGACTGTAAGGGGGATGAGGCAATACTTCCCCACCGTTTTTGTCGATGGTTTCACGTGTTGGGATAACGCGTCGGGCGCCGGCTTATCGTCGGCTAGCGGGGTTTCCCTGGACCAGGTATCTCCCACCAGCAGGGGGTTGATGTCCGGTCGGAAAAGCCAAGCTCTCGACCGGGCTCCCAGCATGTGGTGGTGTAGTGCATGATAGTGTGCAAGGAGAGAGAATACGACAAGGAAGAGGAAGGAAAGATGGGGTGCGATTCGTGACCCCTTTGTTAGGGAACTGCTCCGGCATTCGCCTGGTCTTGATTGGAGAAACAACGGAAAACTACCGAATCAGAGCCTCTGGCCTCTGCAATTCTCCTCCAGGCAGCGACTGAACTCGACCTGACAAGCTAGTGTCGAAAATTTTGCCACTCGAACCTCGGACCTCCCGGTCAGAGGCATTGCAGGGACATCCGTCGATGCACTGAACCACCTCTCCCGGTCTGACATTGGGTTCAGGTTAGACTTCGTTTCTCGCAAATTATGGCAAGCCACTTGCACTCCTGCCGTTTTTGGTTAGCATTACTTTGACTACATATATTGCAGAATACGATTATTACATTACTAATAACATATTCTACAACTTAATAAATAATAATTTAACAATGTAATATTTTAATTAAAGAATAGTAAACCGGAACTTATTTCAAGTTAGTGATAAAGTCTCTTGATTTTTGTCAGTATGTCATGTATGCTGATAATTTGGAGAGAATAGAAAATATTTGGCCCCTTCAAAATCTATTGTGTTTGATACAACAATTAAGTCTGTTTCGAAAACATGATATCCAAAGACTAAATTGTATTTCTAGAAAACAACTTCTTAAGTGAATATATTCTGGCGTGCATCTTCCTTCCTCTTAGAAAACTTTAAGCTAACGGGGATGAATTATTTTGGAATTATATTTGTTTTCTTACATGAGTCTCTCTAAACATTCGTTTAAAATTAATCAATAAGAAATTAAAAAAAACAGGTGGCAGCCATACTTAGAATATTTACAATTTGTTGTTCTACATCATCATTCCTGAAAGGGAAACGGTGAAAATACTAATCTGGAAATTTAAGTGATATTGCTTTCTTTGAAACTCATTATTAGGAAATGGAGTAAATATGAAGTCTAAAAGAAACTTCTGAATACCATTTAAACGTCTGGCATTTTAAATAAACTGAATTTCGTTTCGATAAAACTTTGCCCAACAAAATTAGTTCGCAATTTCAGTCTCCCGAAATTGCTCCTCCTGGCATCTCGTAAATTTTTCTACGCGGCCTCCTCATGCACGTGTGCGAGTGGCCATAAAACATTACGTTGTTTCGTTCTTGCTGTAACAGTCGCCGTTTTAACGAGTCGAAGTGACTTTACGATCGTCACAGAGCCATGCAATTGCTTTCTTTGGGTCGTAACGGAGGCTGGTATGTGGGCCTGCGCATTGATTTGCACACGCCTTTTCCCGTGTCGGCCCCGGTCCGTCCTAGGCCCGGCCCCCTTCCCCCCTTTCCCCCCGTCGATGCCCCCCCCCCTTTCCTTTCTCACCCTTTCCCCTGCCCCTAGATCCTCCCCTGTCTCCACCCCCTATCCTCGCCTGTATCTGCCCCTCTCCGTTCCTGCCTCCCCGCGTCTCTGTCCCCCCATTCCCCCCTTACGCCCTTCCCCATCTCGATCAAGCCTCTACCCCCATCCTTGTTCCCGGTTGTGTGTCCATATCCTTTCCGACCCCATCCCTGCCCCCCTGACGTCGTCGTTCGCCCCCTCCGCCCCCGCCCCACCTGGGCCACTCCTCGGTCAAACCTCATTTATCGCCCCCGCCCCCTAAGCTTCCGATCCCCTCCCCTCGCAGCTCGCATTCCTCCGCCCTCGCCCTCCCTCCTCCGCCTCCTGGCGAGATGTCTTCCCGCACGCTAAAAGCTGTATTTCACGCCGCAGTATTTTTCCGCTGGTGGAATATTTGTAATTTTTTTCTGCCGGGTCACGGGAATGGAAGGCCACTGTTATTTCGGCGAAACTTTTCCATGGGCTCCAGGTTCATCAGCGTGTGGGCTTTCTCTTTCCATGTCCATTCTACCTGACCGAGAAAGCAGATAAGATTGGAGAAAAGCTGTAAAGGAAACGTTTTAACAAATAGCGAATCTTGAGAGAAATTGTTTGAACAAAATGTTGGTATTATTTCGAGTTTTCTACATTAACGATTGGATTCCTGAACTCTCCTGCAATCGATCCTCCGCACAGCGAGTGTACATTAGCAATTGATTGTCTTTTCTCAGCGGGCTTCCTTTAACTCTCTTTACGACTCACGTTTGACAACATAAATGTTACACAACTTCAGTGAATTCTGTTCCGTATCAAGTACGAATGTTTTATTGTTATGTGTGGTACAAACTGAACACATTGTACTGAACCGACATCTTATATTATTTGACAGTTATACAAAATATAAGGGCCGGTGACTTTCGCAGCATACGCTCTAATGACGTACTCCAGGACACCTCTTCAAAGAAAAACTAATTCTCTTCGAAGAAAAACCACATATGGAACTTCAAAAACAATTGTTTATTATGACATTCAAACAAGAAAGAAAAAACAAACATAAATAACATAAAAACAAAATAAAAGAAAAAAACAAACAAGAAAAAAACAGAAATTATTAAAAACGAATTATTTAAACCTAACAACTTATCTAATCCAGGAAAAATTATTTAAATTCTAATTTCCCTCAATGAATATTTATTGTCTTTTAATGTATGTTCACACGGTTAAACAATTTTAAAAATACTTGATGTTACCATATTACTCACAGGTCTTGTCTTAAATCTTCATCGCTGTAATATTGTCCGAAATATTTGTACATTGTCTTTACTCCACTTCTTCCATTGATTGTCTATGCACGATCTCCCTCCGAACGTCATCAAATTATTCATTTCAACGTGGTCCGCATACATGCGGCTCCCTACCATGATCGGAGCTCACGATTTGGACGCTCCTAACGAGCGAGTCACTTTCTGAATGCTCGTTTATTCTTCCCTCTCGAGCAGTATATTTAATGCTATAGAAACCTTGTGTGCTTGACCTCCTTAACTTCCGCCTTTTAAACGTTCCCGGCCAAGTCTTCGTTTGTCACCCCGCAACTAATGCCAACATCACATCCATGCGCAATGTTCATGGTTCCACACCTTTTTATCAAATAAATCTCTTCTTTTCACTACCACACATTGTTATCTGGCACAATACATTTAGCTTTCATTTCCTAGCTTTTATACATTAAACACAATTATTTTTCAAATATATTTTTGCCTAATAAATATATTGTTGTCGAAACAGTGGACTCACGTAGCTTTCTAGGGACTCTCGTTTTCCCTGCCTGTTATTCCAAGTCCATCACCACATCGTCTTATCTGTCTATTAAATCACTGATCCATTCAAATATAGCTATAAGGCGTAGGTATTACAATTAAAATACAAAATAAATAACATTTCATTACATTACATTATGAGGTTTTGGTGTCAAAACCAGTTCATTCCACAATTTACTAAAATACGCCTTTTGTATATTTATATTCCTTCATAACCTCACGAAGGGATATAATATACAGCAACGGAACACGTCGTCTCCCGCGACGCGCCGGCATTCATCAACTTATGAGGGGTAAGGGCGGTTATACCCCACGAGAAAGATTCTAGCGTGGGTGTCACCAGCAACGTGCGACGTCCTCTCCGCCGCTCCGTCACCGGGCCCTACCAGTTGTTCACTCTTACAACTGTTAGTATAAGTTTTTCTCTCTCAGGAAACCCTACTTGGAACGTGGCTTAGGAAACTCACACACATTCAATGATATGCGTTACGGTGTGCTTTGAAAAACAATTCATTAGGCAAATATTCAATGATACAAAATTTAATATGCAAACCTCTGCTCTGCACTATTATTTAAATGCCACAAGCAATTTTTCTTTCCTACAGGAAAATCTCAAATAGTCTTCCAATGATTTTAACACTAATTAAGCGATCAGAATATAAATCCTGACGCAACCAATTTTAATCTTCATCAAATAATCATACCATAAACGTCCTACGCTACCAGCTGGCGCAGGATTAATAGTCACATCGGCTATCGCCACAATCTTACTCACTTCTTACAATCTTAACCTGTTTAATTTTATCTTACATTTTCTTTCGTAAATTTAACATAGATCATGGGAGGCTAGGAATACCTTCCCAAACAAATTAAAATTTTAAGACAATTTCAAGATACATTTTAAGAAAATTTCCTTTGATTCTAACTGAAAAACAAACTTTCTAACACTTCTTGTTAATTTCACGGGTATTCACTCTCGTCAGGCGTATCTCGGCGGCGTGCAATTCCGCTACTATTCAGGCGGCGTGCTCGCATGTCGGAGTCGGAGTCAAGTCGTGGTCGTGGTCGATGGCCTCGCAGGTTCGATCCGGGGCGAAAGGCAGCAATCCGTCCAGCTCGTACTGAAACGACAGCGCCGGCGGCGGTGTGCTCGTACGGCTCGCGGCGTTCCCCTGACCCAGCTCTCCTCCTCACGGTGCCCCAACTCTCATACCACCTTCTCGAATGCGCATAGAGTCGAGTTGCACTCACGTTCGGATTGTCCGTGACAAATTATAACGTTGATCGACTTCTCCTTTCTTGAATGTATTCAAAGACGGCATTTCTTGACGGCGTGATGTTTGTACTGGCGATCTGGCCGTTTTTTTTTAGTGTGCAGCACACGTTTCCGCAATTATTAACAAACCGAGCATCTTTCGACAACGAGTTTTCTTTCCGCTCCGGCTGAGCCTACTGAATGTAACTTTCACTGTTAGTGTCGGCCTTCGTGCGACAATTACAGTTCAACTCGTCGTAACGCACAAACAACATTTGGCTGCACAGCTCTCGGGAAGACTAGTTATCTTCACGAGCAAACCTTCCTCACCACTTACGAATTCTGTAGCACTGTCTGGGTAGAATTTCCTAACAGAAAATTCTTCTCGCATACTCATCTAGTGAAAATAATTCGTCCTACTTCAACTTTTGAAAGAGAAGTATCTGCCTTACTTCCTCGACGTTTGAAAGAGAAGTGTTCCTTTCGCGAACCTTCGAGATGACCGTTTTCAGCCACCTCGCTTGATTGATGCCGACCAATGGCAATTTAGGATCTTATCGGCCTTTGCCTAATTGGCTAACATCATACTGGTCACAGGTTTGTAAACAACCGTCGCTGCGCGTCATCCCCTGACGTCATCCGCGCGCGGTCTCTCGGTTGACACATGAGGGAAATGGGCTACGTCCGTTTCGTCTCAATACATTCTTTCAACTTTCAGCTTATTTCCACCTGAAATATGACGATATCGTACCCGCTCATAAAAAACTGCATGTGAACACGAGAAGTCACAATCGCAAATGAAATAGGTAGGTTTTGATAGCAAACTTTACATCTGAAGGTAGAAATAATTTATTTCAGTAGGTACTTATTTCTATCAATTTCACTCCACGAAGATTTGCTTTATGAAGTTAGGAAATGGAAAACTTGCTCGTATAACTCTCCCAATATATTTCCATGTTAATTTTATATGAGATTACGCGAGATGAATTTTATATGAGACAACGCCTAACCTGCAATATAATTATTGAATATTAATCAAACAAAAATAAATTTGCATAAAAATATCAAACAAAAATTTTTTACTCACAAATTCTTCTCAGTTTGGCACAGTTGTAGTCTTTTTTAGAAATGTAATATGAAACCACAGTATCTTTGTAAGTAAATAGCAATGCCAAGTTCTGTCGAGCGATAAATCAAATAGATAAAAAATATTCAGTGTTCTATGTGGGCACATTATTCTTTATAGCTGTATGTTGTTTTACAGAATAATTTTATAATATATATTTTATTGCATATTTGGCGTCACGTTCTTTCCAATGTCATTCCATATAATCCATGTAGAATTTTTCCGCATGAATTCCATTTTCAGCAACTGGAAGATGACAGTATAATTAAACGAGTGGTGCTAAAACAGAACCTACTTTCTCATCCCGTATTTCACGCAAAATTATGCGAAAAGTATTCAAATTTTCGAAATATTGTACGTGACCTTAATTCAATATATATATATATATATATATATATATATATATATATATTAAGGAACATATTTCTGTAAGTACAAAACTTTATAATTGTAGTTGTAGGAAGACCCCGAAAAATGTTTAATTTTTGCAATTTTCGAAAAATCAAAGTTTTTAACGAACATGAGGCCTACATCATTCTCTTAAACGTCTTTTACATTATACAACAATAAAATTTAATAAAAAGCTATGGAGCCATTTTTTAAAAATATCTCAGGGGCTTCGTGTCCTCCCAAAATTAAAATATCTGTTTATAATTCAACGGGCAACGTCATCAGCCAGATCGATTGGGGAATATCAACTTTGGAGAAAATTTGCTGAACGAGATACCTAGCTTTGTTCACAGACGGACGGACACGGACAGTCGTTTTGCCGACAATCGATTTTTCGCCATCAAGGACTAGCAAAACACGGATTCTAGCTACACCACGTGTTAAAGGATTTTTTTTCTAAATTTAGCAACTGAATGTAACTTTTTTGTTACCAGGGCTTGGCAATAACAGTTTTTCTGCCGAAAATTTGCCGTTTTTACATAATTTTCTGCATTACATAACTTTCTCTCTACTTCGTAGCGAGGAAGTAAAAATCAGAATATTCATGTTAACGAATAATGGTTTCTGCGGTGAATTTTATAATTATTTGATTATATTAATGCCACGACTAAATGTTCACTTCCCTGTTCTTCAATTCATCATTGTAGTATTGACTGCTTATATATTCATGTGCCCTCATAAGGTCATGAGAAGCTCTTATATAATCAACAACTACGGCCAGCAATTGCTTTCGTAAATTACCAGTACAATAGAGCCCATTTTGTTCGCCCGGCTGCTTCAGTTCTTGAGCGATTCAAGCGTCTTCTTGACTTCTCCCCCGGCGGTGGCCAGGTCAGGCCGTTCGCCCTTTCGGCCTGGCGTTTACGGGGGGAGAGGGTGGGAGGAGGATCCTTGGCCGGCTTTCATTGATCCTGCTTGCTTGGGCATTCGGTTGCCACCGACCCCCTCTTCGCCAGGTTCTCCCTCCTCCCACCCCTTGGTCACCCGCCGCCCCCCCTGCGCCGTTCGCCCATCTGCGCTTCTCCTCGCTTATGCCCTTTGCTACAAGACTGCACACGATCCTCTGCAGCAGTACACTGCCTGTCATTGTTTTGGTGGGAGCTCTTTTAATAGAGAGATTCAAAGCAAAAGAAGAATTTTGAGAACCTTTAATATAAGATATCTCCCAGATTGATTGTTAGTGATTCCGGGAGCGTCAACTCCTAGGGTCATTAGTCCTGTAAGTTTAGTGCATGTTTTTTCATTGGGAGGTGGCGATGATTTTCCCCCACTTGATGGCGAGATCTGGCACCGACCTAACGTCGACTAGCGGGATTTTCCCCAACCAGGTATCATCCACCAGCGGGGCACCGTCCCAGTCGGGAGAAGTTCTAAGTCCCCGACCGGTCTCCCGGCATGTGTGATAGTGTAGTGCATGTTAGTGTAAGTGTGTGTGTAAGGGTTGTGGATAGGACAAGGAAGAGGGAGGAAAGATCGCGCGCGGACCGTGGCCCGTTTCTTAAAGTACTGCTCCCGGCTTTCGCCCGGTGTTGATCGGAGAAACCACGCAAAACTACCTATCAAAGCACCCGGCTGCTAGAATTCTCCTTCAGACAGCGAATGAATTCGATCTAGCTGACAAGCTAGTGTCGAAAATCCTGCCGCCATCGGGACCCGAACCTTGAACCTCCCGGTCAAGGCATTGCAGTGACATCAGTTAATGAATTGAGCTACCGCTCCCGGTATATCTCCCAGTGTCACGATGCTTCAAGTAGGGATGCGACATAGATGTCGATGTTTTCAAAACATCGATGTTTCTACAAAATCATCGTATTTAACTCTGATATTTTGAAGCCGATGTTTTTTAACATCGATGTTGTGAGTTTGATGTTTTCACGTTGTTGATGTTTTCTAAATGAAAAAAGAGTATCATAACAAAATTCTTAAATAATTTTCAGAAATTCAGAAATTGAGTATTCTTCTGACCAAAGTGACCAAGAGTAAAAATGAAACTGATTTTCGTGAATAAAGAAGCTTGCGTCTTTTTTTAATTATCGAATCAGATAATAAAAGTTTTGTTAATTATACTAATATTTTGTTGCCTTACTTTGTCATCTTAATTAAAAATTAATAAACGAGATCAGTTTCAAATGAAGTCATTCCCTCGTGTGTATTTAATGGATACTTATTCAGTTTTAAAACCATTTAATCACATGGATGGTTTTGGGTTGATGTTTTATTAACGTGATATAATTGTGAGCATCGATGTTTAGAAACATCGATGTTTTGTTATCGACGTGGCATCCCTGGTTTGCAGCACTAATTTGCAAAATCCTAGTTCTATTATGTCCGTCGCTTTCGCTGATGGCGGAGTCAATATCAGTTAGTTATTGTAACTGCTGGTGATATATATAATATATACATTGTATATATATATATATATATATATATATATATATATATATACATTACATGTATATATGTGTATATAACACCGAAATAAGCACGGCTGAAGTTTGTTCCTTATGTTTTATTTTTCTGCTGCTCTCAACTTTTCCGTTGATTCCCTACCAAATTCATCCAACGCTACTTGTGGTCCTCAAACAAGTACACGTTCATCAAAGCTGACCTTCGGATTTTGGTTATGACTCGTAGCAATGTAAAGTTTATCATCATTATGAAATACTTGTTTTCCTTCTCTCCTTTTTCGTTCTTGATTGCTAAGCTATCTGAATTAGTAACACTCTGAATATAGATGCCAGCACGTCAAAATTTTAAAACAGCCGGCCTGTAATTCTTGAAGAACAAGAATTCCTCATAAGGATGGAATCCTACAAAAAACTTGAAAATTCTCGCGGATTTTGGGTTTCCTTTTTGTTCGTGGGTTACAACCTGTATCCTTACCTCTGTTTTTTGCATGGCGATGCATAAAACTGCTGAGGATTCCTTTTGCGTCTCTGTGCGCTGAACGCGGTTTTATTCTGTTCAAGCAACACACACACACACACACACACAACACACGCACGCACACACAAGTTACTGCTTACTGAGTTAATACAGTTATTATCAATTTATGATAGAAGTAGTCACTGCCTACCACAAGTTTTGTACCGCTACCAAGGCTCTTTGTTCATTGCTTTGTCGTTGAAGAGCGCATTTGCCTCCTGCTCCACAGCTCCTCATTCCTCTGCCGAGAACTTCACAGGACTCACCGTGAGAATGAAAGTAAGAATGCTGTTAGTAAAAAAAGCGTTTGAAACCGCGCTGCTGGTAAAGGTAGACATAACTTAATGTTTGTAAACAGTAAGTTTGAAAAAAGAAAGCATGTGAACGCTGTGTGAAAGTGAAAGCGGTTCACTTTACTATTTACTCCAGTTCCAATCCAGCTGTGCGTTCCTTCACTTTTCCTTCACTTATTCATTTCCTCGTAAGTTTCTTCTTCAATTACTGAGGGCTTCTGAAGGACAATGTATTTGGCGTCCAATGTTCTCATTTATTTCAATGAAAATAAAGAGCGATACTCTAGAATACGTAGACTCAATTGACTTGGTAACATCCGCAAGTATTGATAAAAATATTTACAACCTATAATATCTACAATATTCGCAGGGAATATAACGAAAAACAGAATCGAAATGGGATTCCTATACCAGGGAAGCAATTCCATTTCAATAAATAACACGTAAAAAACGAAAGATTAATAACGCTCTAAAATATAAGTAATATTTTTTTAAAATCGTCGTAATGGCTGGGATTAGAGATTTTTCAAAAATATACATTCATGATCATTTCACCTGTCAAAAGTGCTCACCAGTGAATGCTAATATACTTGTGTAAAATTGGGACATTGGTAGAAATGCAGTTTGCAAGACGTATGAAACCGACTAATTTAAAAAAAACTTGGAACAAGAAAATAATATCGAACATACATCTAGTCTTTCGATTCAGAAATGTTTTACATCACATTTTTTGTTTAATGTAGACAATGTCGAATTGAGAACTAAATGTATTTTCGAAATTATTTTTCACTTTGTTAGTCGTACGTGTTAGTTTTTTCTTTGATTATGTTTTTTAAATTCCTTATTTATTTTCAGCTTTTCAGGGGCCTTAGCGGAAAAATAAATATATGGTCCCCTCCTTTCAACATGTCTGTATACTCCTGAGAAGAAAGGTCATGTAAACTTTTAAGTAATGTTTCAAAATTATAAGATTTTGATGAAAATAGACTCGTGACTTATGAGTTGAATCCGTTGTTCTAAGCAAGAAGTTTAAAGAAGAAGTGAAGCCGTTTTTGATAAAATCATGTTTATGTATTTTTGAAAAATTGTACATCTACCATGTTAGAGGAGACTTGCCAAAACACTTAATTTTCAACTCTTCTATATGCAGCACACATAATGGTGTTCCTTCACCTTCACGTACTGAACAGACTCCTCCCTTCAGTGCAATGATTCCTAAAACGTGTCTTCCGTATGGTTCAGAATGCTCTTTACCAGCCAGCTTCAGCCGGAGGGTGAACCCTGAAGGGTAAAGATCTGCGCAGCAAAGGGCCGAACTGCGCCGCGCGTCTTCGTGACGTCACTGGCGGACCGCACGTTGGGGAAACAGGACGCGGTAATTTAAGCGAGGAAGCAAAGACGCCGTATCGGCAATGACCTCGGAAAATTGGGAACGCGGCTCGGCTCGGCGCGGAGCGTCGCAGGCCAGATGGTCAATTCCAGCCAGTGTCGCCGAGACGTCGTCGTGTCGCATGCGGCCGGCGCATGCAAATGGGCGACCCCGCCCCTCCCGTCGCCCGCCCACGCCCCCCAACACCCCGCCCCCTTCTTCCTTCTCCCACCCTCTTTCTTTTTCTCCTACTTCTTTCCCTTCCTTCTTCTTCTTCTCCCTTCCCCCTTTTCCTCCATTCTTTTTCTGCTTTCTTTCCTTCTTCTTCTTCTTCTTCTTCTTCTCTCCATTCTTTCTTTTCTCCTCTCTCTTCCATTTCTTTCTTTTATCTTCTCCTCTTACTTCTTCTTTTCTCTCTCTTTTACTTCTCTTCTTTCTAGGGTTTTTCCAGCCGACAGCGGTTCCCTTACGCCCGGTGGGACGCATATTCACCATACACTAGACACCAACACACTTGCGGGCTCCTCTGACCTGGGGTCAGCAGAACGCGAGCCCTCCGCAACAACACATACATACAAAGACAAGGGACAAACAACCATGCCCAAGGCGGGACTCGAACCCTCGACCCTTCGGACCGAAGCGCTGAGTCGGTACTCGCTCTTAGCCACCTCGGCCATCCAGGTCGGCTCTCTCTTTTTCAACTTCCTCTTATACCTTCCCCGTTCTCTTCTTCCCTTTTCTTACTCTTTCTATAGCTCTCTTACTTCTTTTCCTCTTTCTTCTCTCTCATTTTCTCTTCTTTTCCTTCTCTTTCTTCATCACTTCTCCTTAAACCTGTCTTCCGACTGTATGGTGTAAGCAAATAGAACACCTGGGGACAGAATACTTTCATGAAATTTGGGGTAAGAATGTCTTTTACGAAGGGCAATACTCTTTGAGAAAAGGACATTCATGAGAGGAACATCGCTGATTCTCGCGATAAAAGTACTATTGTTCATGTAATTATTGTAATTGAGACTTCATAAAGAGTTTGGTCCCGTTCCCCATGATAAACTGATGCAAAACGTTAGTGTGTTTAACTTGGAAGAATTGCACTTTGAATTGCAGGGTTCGAGAATTCCTCAGCTTGCATATCAACGGGAGTTTTTCGCGTTTAATTTCTCATCGAAAGCCGACGTGATATCCGAAGTGCCATGTGACAATTCAGAAACAGTCCAATGATCCGTTTACATTAATGATATTTGGCAGGAATCAAAATTACATCTTTTTGACGGTGATTGATAATTTATTAAAAATTAAGACCGCAAGTATGAATAAATATTGAAGGCTGATTTAGAAAGGCTGGAATGAAGAGCTATTACAAATAAAATGAAATAAATTCAAAATGCGCAAAATTATCATGCACGCGCGATCTAGAAAGACCGACGAATCAAATATAAGTTGGGAAATCAGTATATTCTGCAGCCTAGATGCAATATATTTGGGAATTTTACTAAATGAGGAATGGGATGGACATACATGAAATAAAAGTAGAGTGAAAAAATGTAAAGCATTAATTTTGTGATTAGGCTACTACAGAGAGAAAGTGGGAAATCGATGAAATTAGAGAATATATCCCGGAACGGCCGATACTGTAATACGACTGCATATGTTGCGATTCGTATCGTTTATGACAACAAATATCTTTCGTAAAAGAACAAAAATACGCAAAAATGTAAAGAGAGAAGGGCCTAATTTCGGATTTTCATCGTGGGAACCTTTTGGGAAACACACCGAGAAGTTGCGACTTGATATCGTCGAAGCAATATGATGTCACCTTCTTGGGGGTGTACGAGTAGAATTATCCAAATATCTTTGTGAGAAACGAAGAAAAGTCAGTGACAATTGGTTGAGAGAAAGATAAATTGTGCAGAAATGCGCGATGAATTGAACTGGGATTTCAAAGAGAGGTGCTCGGAGAGAGACGTTAAGGGAAGGTAAAGAATACAATATTTAAGATAAATTTAATGAGATTGTGAACGAATTAAGTAAAGGAATTGTATTGTTAAATTTTAGGATGGAATTTTAGATAGTTTGGAGCAGGAGTTGTTAGGGTAAGAGAGGCGAGTATTATGTTATATAATTAGGGTATGTGTTTACACAGTGCAGTAAGACGGAAGTTCTGAAAAAATGTGTAGTGTGCAAATTTAATGATAATATGGCGGTATTAAATAGTTAGATATTTATAGCAATGGATTGCAGGAGCAGTGGATAAGTATACATAGAGTACAGTTGTGTATTTAGGCAGTTTTGTATTAATGTATTGGAGAATAATGGATTAATGCATTGATGAATCTAACTGTAATTCCGAGAGGGATAATACATGTAACTATGCTTTCGAATAAATATCAACGTATCAACGAATGCCGATGTAAGGCAGGCATAAACTAAAAAAGCCTAGATCGGATCGTTAGATCTGAAGCTTCTTCCCTCATGACAGGAACACGTTGATGAGAACTAGTGCTGGCAACTGAGTGATGGGTTTCCCTCCGATTCTTTCCCGCCTTTTCAATCGGAGCCTCCGAGTGACCTCCGGTTGGTTCTTGACCGCGAAATTCAAATACGGAATTCGTGTATTTCCTTGAACCAGACGGTGATATGTTCACAACGCGATAGGCTCATGAATGCGGAGGAATTTCTGATCAAAACATTCGACGTATGAGGAAAAATAACCTTCTGAGACGACGTGGCTCTGGTAAACCGTCGAGCGTCGTCGCCCGGAATATTGACTCCTACGCATATTCCTTGCCTTTAACTAACTTCCCCAGGATATGATTTCTAGCACAGTAGCTATAAATTATTATTATCATAATATAACAATTAGTAATGTGAAGTACAAGTATGTAATTTAACTTGTTATTCATGACGTGTGTTGTACCAAACAAATTCTTCTTCTTCTTCTTCTTCTTCTTCTTATTATTATTATTATTATTATTATTATTATTATTATTATTAAATTATAATAAAATATGTAAAATAGAGAAGGGGAGCATACAAATTCTACGTCTACATTTCTTGGTATTTTATTCCCTACACATCATATACCAATCCCAGACCGGTAGGCAACAGATACGTAAGCACATTCTGATTGGCCCAGTACATTGAGCGGGTCTCGCCGTGTGAACGAGGGGAACCGGACCTCCGATTCCTCCGGTTCCATTTTTTCCTCCGTCGGAGGAATCGGAGATAACCGGAGGAGCGCAGCAATCGCGAGATCCGATTCAATCACTCGGAGGCCAGGCTCCGTATGCCAGCATTAATGAGAACAGCTCCTGGCGATTACACCGTCCACTTGCATCGACTACTTCCCCACAAATTTCAGAAACCATTATTTGATATTCAAATAAGATGGTTACGTCGCCAGTGGGTCAGACAGCCAAAATCTCCCAAATTAGATCTTTTAATAATCAAGTCGCCTTAAAGTGGTGGTTGAATAGCTTACTGTGCTAATTCCGCCAACCGACAACGTTGGCAGACGTGGCTCCGCTTATGTGCAATGAATCAATATCCCTATGTGTTTATTTGCGGAAAATAATTGTTGCATAAATGATCATCCTTAACGTCCTTCTGCTACTCTCCTGAGCGAGCATGGATCGATTGTGCTAACAAATGTGGGAAATTTTAATCTGAAATACAATAATAATAATAATAATAATAATAATAATAATAATAATAAAATAAAACTCCACTTTATAGGTTTTTTTCACTGGATTATTGATAATATAATCTCGAAAATTAATTTGAAATGGTTTTAATGCAATGCATCACATTACTAGATAAAATGCAAAAGGTGTCACGAAATATGATCAATATTTTTTAGAAACAATACGGCCAAAAATATAATATACGGTATACTTTTGAAAGATTCATATTCTATTACCATCATATCAAACTTAATTACCAAGTACACTCACCGTTTGTTTCCATGCAAATTTTCTTTGCAATATTTCTTTTAATTAAATAACATATTGCAACAAAACTGATAAAAGGAATCAATTAGGTGAGTATTTCCTTGCTGCCGTTCAAGGTCTTGAGTCAGCTAAGCTTTAAGAGCACACTCAGCGCTGAAAATTATCAGCACATCATACCATTGACTCGGAGGTTGAATGGCTCTTTAGAGTTCGAGGAATTTTGCGTAATGCTCTGCATAGAAATAGCCGAACAGGCGCGATTTTCTAAGAAATGTGTCCGATCTGAATGAAAAACTCATAAACACGCAACGGATCGCATGTATATACCGACTTACGTGAGAATGTTCTGTTTAATAGACTGTACATTTATGCTTTTGTGTTTATTATTTGCTAATGTGATCTCCTCAATTTTTTAACATATTTATTAACAAGGTTTTTGGAACAGTCGATGATTGTGAAACAGAAATTACAACACACAGTGTAATATTTCCGGTCCCTTGAGATGTGACGCTAGGAATCATAGCTTATTAAGTTTATGCGAGTTCTCGCCTGACTAGAGGTGACGCACATCTCGCGGTGCTATTGCGTAGACAGTGCCATGTTAAAGTTCACTGCGGAATTGTTTTCAAGAACTCAATTTTCCTTTCGTCCAGGCAGTACGTCAGGGTGCGCTATGCGGAGTCAAATTGCCAATCATCGGTCGTAGTGCGCCGCTCCTCTTCAAATAGCAGTCAAACATCACTCTCGAAGAACGCGAGGAAACTGAGAGCGCTCTGGTACAAAACATTGGATACATTTTGTGGCGTCATTGCCGCAGCAATGAATAACAGACGTCAACAGTGTAATATTGATATTTATTAAAGATCTCCTCCGAATCTACTATTTACAATATTTACAGCCTGTTTCTAAGAGGATCTTCACCTGGTAACCACAACCGCTTGCCTGATAAGATTTACTCCCGCGGTGTGATGCACCTTGCTCTAAATCTCGACGAATTCACGCCGGCTCCCGACCCCTTTGCCCCGTAGCCTACCCGACGTGCTACGTGCCGCGCACCCTCACACGACATCCCTCGAAGAGCTCGAGAATCAGAAGAATGAGTCGTGTGCGGGCGCGCATTTATACCCTCTGGCCCGGCTGACGGAACTGCGTCCTCTCGCCGCTTCCGCCAGCCGCGTTTACAGAGAGCCGAACTACGGGGTTCAAAATCTGGCCCCGTAGCAACGCAGTCACGGCAGCTCCCTGGGGTTTTCCGCCCTAATATAACCTCCCTTTGTTCAGGGAGGCGTCCCTTGCATGCTGCCCGCTGTCGCAGCCTACTTCCTTGTGTCTGAATGCACGTAGCCAATATTTACCTTACATGGCGACTGTTATGACGCCACAACTTGCGTACGTTTCCTTAATCTCAGAAATCTTTGTTCTATAAGTTGCCTTTCTTTTGCCATACATAATCAAGTCTTCTAAAATATAAATACATAAAAAATTCTGAATAAAAGATAGCTATGTGCGTTGTTGGCGATATTTTATGACAAGAAATGTTCGTTCCGTGTTATGAAATATCTTTTATCGGCAAATGACCTACAGATGTAATTTCATTGTACTGCAGACAAAACTAGAGGTGCTGCAGAATGGCACAAACTTTCTCGTACCAAACTTTTCTAATTTTCTTGGTGTGGCCTGGCTTTAAGTTCTTGCTCCATTTCTGGCCAGCTGCCATCTATCGTCGTCCAAACTACTTTTTTCTGATAATTTCTCAACTTTTTGCTTTCCTAGTAGTTCAACCGAATTATTACTTTAAGAATATTAAAGAAGAGTAGAAACTCGTCCTAAATAGAAATTTTCATTGAGAAATTCGTAACCGTTTTTGAGAAAATGGCGATTAAGCTTTACTGTAAATGCGAAATGTGAAGCTTTTTTTCTCGGAAATGTATTGAGTTACCGAAAAAGTTAAAATGAAGTCATTTGAAGCACTTCTACCACAAATGTAATAATGCATACAAATTGACGAAAATACCAATATTAACAGCGTGAGAGGTATTTAAAAAAAATACATTAGTGTAATTTTTGAAAAAACAAAACAATATCCCAAAATGAACTTTACGTCATATTAAACAGTACCATTACCATGGCAGACAGACGGAAGAAAATGGGAGCCAGAGATGGAGAGGTTCAAACAATGGATCAGAAAACTGGGCAGACGGGCAGACATAAGCACAGACGGGCATGAACGACGGAAGACAGGCAAACCAGAAGAGCGAAGGTAGATCATTTAAGCAAACTGCATGACGAAACTCTAGAACGGGCTTCGAACGCATTGGCATACGGTCCATGACTGGCCGAACGAGGCGAATTTGGAGCGAACGGGCATTACGAGGCCACGACTTCCAAAAGTCTAAATAACTGCATGACGGGCAGAACGGGCCGAACGAGCGGGCAAAAACGGCCAGACGGGCAGACGGGCAGACGGGCAGACGGGCAGACGGGCAGACGGGCAGACGGGCAGACGGGCAGACGGGCAGACGGGCAGACGGGCAGACGGGCAGACGGGCAGACGGGCAGACGGGCAGACGGGCAGTAGGGCAGACGGACAGACGGACGTTTTGAAAAAAACACTTTTTCGGTATCAGGGGACCACAAAACGTGTGTTTCCGTTAAAATCTCGAAATCGATTTTCCACAGCATTACATAACTTTCTCTATACTACGTGTATACGTATGTATACGAGAAAGTAAAAACGAAAACCCTTATCCTCTCGCGACTAGCAAAATGAGCGCTCATGTAAGTAAATACGCGCGCATATTAATCCGGTCTGTGTAGACTTGGTCTGCACAACATCTTGACGATATGTCTATCTGCGGTATTAGTGATAAATACTGTTTACCTTTCTGGGGAGGTAAAACATTTTTTGGAATTAAATTAATTGGGATAGTTTTTTTTATAAGTAGACAAATTTATTCTTCATTCAATTAATTTTGAGTTTTATAACTCTTAAAGCCCGGATAGTTCTTTTACTTACTCATTATACTACACATTTACATAGTAAAGAGAAAGTATTGTAATCCTGCGAAAAAATCGGCAATTTTGCGTCTGATAAAAATGTACTTATAGATTCCTGCTATCGAAAAAGTGGATAAGTCGTGTTCCTGTAGGTAGTAAATTACTTTCTGTAACACGTGTACTCAGAGTCCACGTTTTGTGGGTTTTTGATACCGAAATATTGGTTGATGGGAAAACATTTATTTATCCATTTGGTCAATGGATAAAAATTTGGCCCCTAAACAGTTCAGACGATTTTGTCCGAAATTGTTATTCGTCCATCGATCTGGCCGAACTCGAGGTTCTGGGAATTTGGAACGGATATTTCGATTTTGGGGAATACATTACATGAAGCTCACATTTTCAAACTTTTCTCACAAATAGTTTCTTAATTTTTTAATACATTTTTCTATACATGTACGCTTAAAAATAGCGCAGATCTCATTTTCGTTGAATGCCTTGAATTTTCGAAAATTGCAGAAGTTCAAAGTATTTTCGGCATCTTCTTACGACCATAATATTGAAGATGGATAGTTTTTCTTACGTGAAATACGTCCTTCAAAGTTAACTCTGTAAATAAAGTCATGTGCAATTTTTTGTTGTTGCGTTTTGTTGTTGCGTTTTGTTGTTGCGTAATTTTTGCTTGAAGTTAAGGCATTTTATATAATTTTAAAATAGGCTCCAATTTTTTCTGCAATTTTTTTCTTTGGATGCAGCAAAGGACACATTAACAATGTTGCAAATCCCATTTTCATTGATCTCGCCGAATTATCGAAAATTTGCAAAAGTTAGAAACAGTACCCAAAAATATGATGTAGCACCACAAGTTTTAATTTTTTTTGTCTTAGGTTTCACACCCTATGTGTTTTCCATCTATCTACGTCAAAGAGAGTTTTCCGGGGTATTCTGGGGCTACCTCCACTTCCTTGGATCACCCTTCTAGCGCAAAAGGCTCACTTTATCCCCCGACACCCATGCCTTGGGCCCGACTCGGTCTTTGATCTTAACATATTCCTCGAGGTACCCCTGGGCCCATTTTGGTGCTTCTATTTTTTACAAGCTTCGGGGGCCAGTCCTCTCATAAGCGCAATCCTGCTATTCTTAGATCCGTTGTGACGGGCACACCACTTTTTTCAGGATAAAGCCTAGGGATTTGGGAAGGATAAGGGTTTAGCAGTGGTCCTTTCATGAAGCATTGGGAATATCCTCATGCCACAAACACAACAAAGTAGGTGTATACCAACTGCTCACCGCGATAACTTTTACTAAGCCGTTTTCCAACCTCTCCAAAAATGCACAGCCGTCTGCATTCGACTACATTTTCTCCTCAAGGTAAAGGTTGATTTCTACGTTTGTCTTGTCCTGCTTAGTATTATATTGATCGATTGTAATTGATCCAGTTTGTTTTCAAGAAACATTTTCACGTCCATTTAGACGACAGCCAACGTTGAATATCACTTAAAACGTTTGTGTAAACAAAACTTCAATTTATCTATCACAAGCAACATCTTATACTACTGATTTAACTTACACAATTCCGACAATTCTGCCATGTTCACTTCTGTTCCAGATTTCCTCTGCCTGAGTGCATGAACAATTATTTGGACTGGAAACGTAACAAAAGTAGTCGTACTACAACAGCACATACTTTCTCGTATTGTTTCAAAATTTGCAAATTTTGAAAATTCAAGGATTTCAACGAAAATTAGATCAGCACCATTCCTTAAGAATACCTCTACCTGTGAAAAAATTAAAGAAAACATTTGGAGCTGTTTTGAGAAAAATATACTTTTTAAAAAATTGCCCTACATTTTGCGCCAAATTACATTAAAACTACTCATATTTTCGAACAATTGAACCTGGGTTTAATTAAAGATCCGTCTTTAAGAAACATATTTTATTAAGAACAAAATCTCTATCTTCAGTATTATAGTTGTAAGAAGACATCCAAAATATATGCACTTTGCAATTTTCAAAAAATTTTCAATTTTCTGGGATTTCAACGAACATGAGACCTGCAATATTTCCTTAAGAGTCCCTTACGCTTTACGAAGCCGAAGTTTGTTAAAAAAATATGCTGCCATTTTTGAGAAAATTTTGAAAATGTTTTTGAGGCGTCTTATAAAATACCCTAAAAAATCAAAATATCATTTTGAAACTCCTAAAACCTTCAGTTCAATCAGAAATATCGATCTTGAAGAAATCGGCTGAACAGTTCGGGCGTTAGCGTTGACCACAAACGGACAGACAGCCGTTTTGTCGTCAATATACACTCATCGGCCGATTTCTTCAAGATTCTTTCATTTTTCATTCCTCTTCTTTTCTTGATATTTCTGATTGAATTCAAGGTTTTGGGAGTTTAACCCACACACGCACGTACGCACACGCACGCGCGCACACACACACACGCACACACACATACACATACAGACACACTATGTTGGCATATATGAGAGTGGTTAACTCCGACACCGGGTGACTGACACTCGATGTATGTTGTCACAACTACCTGTTTTTTCACCCGGGAGGTTTATGTGCTGTTAATTTTGTTGTAACTTCACTGGATGGCGCTGTAGAACAGAACTAAATATTCATGTCAAATGCAACCCGCAACACTCAGCAGCATTTTTGACTGTATATCGTTAAATAACTCATAAACGAAGTGTTGCAGGGCATTAAAAACTAAAATTTTGAAGTCGAAGGCCTAAAAGAAACGTTTGCACACAGTAATCTACCGGATGAGACCTTCTTGAACATTCTATTACATTTTTGCCGGTCTGTCGCTTCTCGATATTACCCCACCTGCTTAGAGACGTGCAGAACCTGTAACTAAATGTGAATAGAGGTACAGAGAGAGGAAAGACAGAGAGACACAGAGACAAATTTTGAAGAGACAGAGAGGAGAGAGGAGATGGAGAGAGCGGGAAAGAGAGGGACGGAGAGAGACGGTGAGAGAGAGGAGGGGGAAGGAGAAAAGAGGGAGATGAAGGGCAGAACAACGTCTGCGGGCTCCGCTAGTTACTATGTATATATAGGAACATAATTTATCCACTTTTTCGTTACCAGGGCGCGACAACAACAGTTTTTCTGCCGGAAATTCGTCGTTCTCCGGCGCATGATTACAAAACTTTTTCTTACAAAGTACTTTCGTAACGGCGAGAATGTAAAAATTTACTCCTTCCAATGCGAATGAAGAAAGGATGCAGTCGGAATATGCCTCCCTGTAACGAAAAGTAAAGAGGATTATCTTGGCAGCGGGAGCGAGAGAAAACTGACCGCAGGATGCAGGCGGGCGATTTCTCTGAAAGTTTCTTTAAACTCTTGTACTTGGGTGCATGTGTCTCAAGTTCCTGTGCCTCCGAATTAGCCTTTATATCTGTAGTTTCTCTTGGTATCTAGACAGTCAATTAAACGAATTTCATTACTTACTGTTTACATTAGCATAATCTATATTGTGACATACCGATATGTCACGTTAAAATAAACTAACATTTATTTGTAGACAATATGGTGGAACATGCATTACGAAATATCACGAGAGCTAGAGCTTAGCAACGACCGTGAATAAACAATGTAGTTTTTGTTTTTATAAATGCATTAAGAGTTTTCTGGATGCCGAAAGTAGAAAATTTGGGATTGGGCGAAGAAGTTCAAAAGACGATCAAAAGGTCAGCTACACCAAATATAACGAACGTATGGATTGGCTGGGTGAGAGAAGGACGGTCAAATGTTATGAAAAAAATGAAGGTAGTTTTAATACGAAGTCTTCGAGGGATGAATCATGCAGGTAGATTTCATTCTGCTCGGAAACGCGCTTCTGAACTGATCGTAGATATTTTCATGTGGAAGCAATATTGAAGTATAAATTGGAACTTTGTCGGGAGTGGTAATCGAGTTCGGGACTATGTCATAGGACGTAATCGGGACTGATAATTTTGATAGTTTGAGACCAGCTTGGATAGGGCAGAAGAGGATTTCGTGGAACTTTGGACTACGGCAAGCTCGCAAGATATTTCGACTGAGAAGTCTACGAGGGACATCAACGAAGAAAAGATAAGTTAACCGCGGTATAAATTGTAAATTGAAAGAGATCTTGATCAAAGGCCTAAAATTGTAAATTCACTCAATTGTTTGCTAAAAGCGTAGAAATAAACTTTGTTGAATTTTGTTCTTTAGAAAAAGAGAGTGATTTTCATTGAACGAAAATAAAGAAATATCTTAGGAGAGAGAATCATCTTCCAGGGTTCAGCGCGCTGATAGTTTCTTTAAACTCTGTACTTGAGGTATGATTATAAATTCTGTGCCTCAGAATTAGCCTAATCTTTAGTTTCTCTTATATAGAAGTCAATAAAAGAATTTATTATATCATCAGAATATTAACTGTATTTAATTATCATAATTAATATTGTTCTTCGCAAGTGCACATTTTAATTCTTTGCTTATTATATAGATTTTGAATTAAAACCTACTAATAAATATATGACACATAACCGGGTGATTATGTTGCATGCAAAGATGAATCTATAAAATAATGATTCAAAACGTGGACATTTATGAGTCAACGGACAATAAATGTTTATCCGGTGGACGATGCTGACAACTCCTTTCTAAAGCGAACACTTCCAGTTAAGAGCCCCAGGAATGCACTGAGAATGGTAGCGACGTTCCCCCGGCCGGCGCGGCGGCCGAGATAGCGAGGCGAGCCCATAGCCTGGCGGATCGCTCGTGGAGCCACCGTGGGGGGCGGCAAAAGGCCCGATTGAGTATCGCGTAAAGCCGGGGCTGGACCCGTGCGGCGAAGGCTCTCCGGGCCGCTAATGGGTGGCAGCCAGGGGGAGGGCGTGGGCGGACGGATAGTGGGGGGGCGGGGGGTTGCGGGGGGGGAAGCGGAGCGGCGGTTTCAGCGGAGGTGGAGGCGGCGGCGAGGGCGACGGCGGCGGAGGCGGCGGAGGCGGCGGAGGCGGCGGAGGCGGCGGAGGCGGCGGAGGCGGCGGAGGCGGCGGAGGCGGCGGAGGCGGCGGAGGCGGCGGAGGCGGCGGAGGCGGCGGAGGCGGCGGAGGCGGCGGAGGCGGCAGGCGGCGAGGCGGCGGAGGCGGGAGGCGGCGGAGGCGGCGGAGGCGGCGGAGGCGGCGGCGGCGAGGCGGCGGAGGCGGCGGAGGCGGCGGAGGCGGCGGAGCGGCGGAGGCGGCGGAGGCGGCGGAGGCGGCGAGGCGGCGGAGGCGGCGGAGGCGGCGGAGGCGGCGGAGGAGGCGGGGCGGCGGAGGCGGCGGAGGCGGCGGAGGCGGCGGAGACGGCGGAGGAGGCGGCGGAGGCGGCGGAGGCGACGGAGGCGGGAGGCGGCGGAGGCGGCGGAGGCGGCGGAGGCGGCGGAGGCGCGGAGGCGGCGGAGGCGGCGGGGCGGCAGGCGGCGGAGGCGGCGGAGGCGGCGAGGCGGGAGGCGGCGGAGGCGGCAGGCGGCGAGGCGGCAGGCGGCGAGGCAGCGGAGGCGCGGGCGGTGAGGCGGCGAGGCAGTGGAGGCGGCGGACGGCAGGGCGGGGACAGCGGAGGCGGCGGGCGGGGAGGCGGCGGGGTGGTAGCGGCGAGTGGAGGGGAGGCGGAGGTGCGGCGGGTGGAGCGGGGCGCGGGCCGTGGTGGCCTGGCAGTGCGCGCTGCCGGGGAAACTACGGCGGCAGAAGGGCGTGTGGGTGTAGGGTCAGTAATGGGGGAGCAGCGGAGGCGGCGGGTGTGAGAGCGGGGGCGGGGTGGGTAAGCCTGGCAATCCCCGCGCTGCGGGAGGCGCCGCCTCTCGGGTTGGACATTAGGACGGACGCTGGCAGAAGTGGACGTTGGGTCCATCGGCCAGCAGTGCAATCGCGGCTGTGAATTTTTATCAGAGAGCCACTCCTGAGATGGAATTCTGCTTTCTGAACACGATGTGTTAAAATTAATTGTAGTTCGGTGAAGAAGAAAATAAATATTATAAATATGGTAAAACGTAGATTTGCTGTATAATTAGCTAAAAGGTTGATTTGGATAAAGTGTCGTTTGAAGTTCAGAACACTCTCTTCTTGCCATTTTAATTAGTTTTTGTCGCATGTTCCACCTAAAATGTCATTGAAAAATAAAAATGTCGACCAAAAATTCGGCATACTTAAAAAATAGTTCGCAAGTCTGCTGTTATGAATGCTGATAATAAATTGCGAAGCCAGCAATTGCGAAATTAACAAATTACTGGCTAATCGAAGAACTAACTACATTTCCATTCTTCAAGGGAATGAAAAATTCATGAAGTCTGAAGAAAATTTGTGATTAAGAGCTTGCTGAGATTACAAATACATATACTGAACTCCATGCGAATTATTCGCAAGAAAACTACTAGTTTTATATACTTTAGAACGGAATGAGAAACTTCGCGAAGGAATCAAATACAATATTTGGGAATTTAGGAAGTGCACTTTAAATTACATCTTTAAACTATGCATTAAATAACTTGAAAATAAATGTATCAAGCTTATAATAAAATAGTGGAGATCAATAAAATGCTGCCAACTAACCCATTCATTTCATGTTCCTTCCCCATGGAACGCTTCAGAAAAAATACACAATCACTTGCCAGCAGACAAAAATTCAGATTCTACATAGTAAATTTTTATTGCAATGTGTCACTAGTAGATCTGGTTGTTGTTAATTCGTACACGTTCCTGAAAATATTTCAAGATAATTTTTTAATATAAACTTAGCGGGGCGTATTCGACGAATATTTTCATTTTATTTTTATACACATAATTGTGCTATACAAGTTCACAATAAAAATATATTTTAAACACAGTAAAGTGGCCATACTCGACCATTCGCGAAAATACGAAAAGTTACACGAAAAAAATGTTTTGGAAAAAGAATCGTTTCTTTACGAAATTAAGTTTTATTATCGTGAATCTGATGGAGAAAGTAACAATAACTGGAAATAACATAGTAATTGATATCGTTTCACCACTGTCTTGGAGAAAGAAACAAAACACATTTTTGCCAAATTCTTTCAGAATATTCTACATAATATTAGAGCTAAAGAAGTGCGAGAGGAATTGCATGAGTTGTTAATCATCATTGCGAATGGACTAAAACTCTCAAGAAAGCGAATCATTCCGAGAATCCTCTTAGAATGTTCGGTAGGGATCAGGAAGAAATGGGCAGCACATCCCCACAGTAGATCAAGAGGCATGGAATACCGTCTCTCGTGTCCGAATGATGGACTGGAAGAGGGAAAAGAGTGAGTGACGGAGACACGAAATTACCCCAATTACTATAAGTTGGATGAACTACTATGGACGAACTATCTGTTTACTGTAGGATAAACCACGAAATTTTCTACATATTCCTCCTAAGCATATTTTACGGTTCTTTAGCGTAGTACACGTTAATTTGTTTACATGTTTTCATTTTTATCTATCCACAATTATTTTACGTCTATTTGTATAACAAATGACACACTAAGAGTTTCTGTAGTACAGAATTGTTGATTTTGTAGCCAATGGAAGACGTATAAAGTAGGAGAAGCTAATTACATCATTCTGATGTAACGCCATATGATGTTCTTAACTAACTTCTATAGAGCAATTAAATGGATGGTGAGACCACATTTTGTTTTATAGTCCACAGCTATTCTCCACCTGATCTGGAGCACATAACCAAAAACGGGTTTAGCGCAGACATACAACTGTTACATCCAAAACAAAACTTGATTAAACAATCTTCTTCAATCCTCATTACTAATATTCTTGAGTTTCATACTGCAAAGAAAAAAAATTAAAATCAGAAGAAGAAAAATATAATATAAAGGTCTTAAAATCGTTCGCCTTTGACCGTAGGGCAGAGGTAAGCGTCCGCCACTCAACCTGCCCGCTAGAAGAAGTGAGGACGGGGGAAGAAGCGGGGAAGGGGGAGGGCAGCGGCGAGGCGAGCGGCCAGCGTATTACAGTACCCTCCAATTGGCTGATGGTGCACTTATCCACAACGAGCTGCATTTGTTCTTCTTCCCATCCCGCACCCGCCCCGCCCCGCCCCGCCCCGTCCCGCCCCGCCCCGCCCCATCCCGCTTGCGGCTCGCCAAGTAACGTCACGCAGACATATCAATTGACGTAATCATTTATTTAGCAACAAAATGACGGATGCACCTCTCCCGCGCCGCCTCATCAGGCTATTGTCATCCAATGTAAAATGGACGACCTCCCTCTGAAAGAAGCTAACGACTGGAATTGTGTCGCCCGAGAGCCGCTGCGTGTTTGATTTATGGCGGATTAGCCCCGGGGGCGGGCCGCCGTCTTAGCGGCCACGATTAAATTACCGTTAATTTTCGCGAGTGGTATTGGCCTCGTCTATTGTTTAAATTGGTCCATTAAAAACAGTGCTGTGCGCTCCATTAAGACGGCCAGGCGGGCTGACGTCCCTTACCCGCCCCCGTCCTTCCCCGCCCAGTCCTTGTCCGCCTCCGCCCCGCCCTGTCTTGGGCCGCTCCTCCTAATTTTGCCCCGATCCTCTCTGCCCCGCCTCGCCGCCCGCTACCTCCTCCCGCCCCCCCCCCTCCGCCCACTGAGCATTTCCCAGAGGCGCGTGGGGACAATTCCTGCGTCACACATCTCCTGCACTGCGCAGCTGCCCAGGGAACACTTATCAATGTTGCCTCCCGACCAAAATTGGGTCACTGGGGCATGAATAAACAATGAGGGCTCACACACAAACCTAATTTTAATAATGAAAATTATGTATAATCACAAATATTTGGGAACGCGTTTCTGGTGTGTGTCATGGTCTCTCGTTTTACAGAACGTACAGTGATCAGCAGCAGAATGCTAATGAGAGTATCCGAGAACCCTCGAAGAGTAGAATCGAAATTTAAATTTTATTCATGTCTAAAATTTTCACGACTTTTAAAGTGGTCATAAAATGTTTGTAACTCATTGAGAAGTCTTAGATTAGTCATTTATTATTATTATTATTATTATTATTATTATTATTATTATTATATATTTAACAACATGTACCTGTCTGTGTTTGCCAAGTCATCAGGCAAGATCCACAGAATATGTGAAGCACTGTATTATAGTGCTTCACATTAAATTTTTGGTATTCACAAGTCACAGTAGTGATAAAACTTGTTTTTGAACAGAATACTGATCTGTTTCATGGTAATCTATAATAAGAATGAGTAGCTCTACAATTTCTATTCTATTCTTTTCTTACCAGGAAAAAAAAACGTACGGAGAAAGAAATTGCTGAGGCTCTGGCATATTATTTGAACATTCATCTCAACATTTTTTTTACGAAAGGATGAGTGTAATGCCGGCTTTACACTAGCAATATGTTTCTGGAATATATTTCAACAATATGTTGCTTTTTTCTCGCGGTCATCTTTACACTAGCAAGAATAAGACGGGGATGGGAGGAAGATCTTTCCGACAATATACTCCCGATCATTTTACATTAGAACTTTTTGTTGCCGTGTTTGGTGACGTCTCAAGGAAAATGGCGCCTGAACTTAACCTCACCTTTTCTGACATCTAGTAGAAGGGAGGAGATGCGAGTCGTGGTCGCACTTATTGTGCTAAATGAAGAGGAAGAAACGCTGCCATTTGTTTGATTAATTTATAAGAAAGGGTTAAATTGGACAGGGCCAATTTTTAAAAAAAATTTCGTGAATTCGTGGGAGAAACCTTTTTTTTTAAAAAAAATTGTAAAATGTAAATAATCATGTAAAAACCAAAAATATCTTGATATTTTTAACGTAAAAATATTAATAATCAGGGATTATCTATAGCTAAACCAAAATTTGAACAATTCGATAATCAACCATAGAAGGTTTGTAATATTTATTACTTCTTTTATTGTATTAAACTTTTTCAACACACCCATTTTACGAAAACATGCTTGTAACAATGCAAAATAATACGTCTATGTACTACCTTAACCGTACTTCATGCGCACGTGACCGTGGTCATCATTGGCTTGTTCCAGCAATATCTTGCTCTGACTTCAATCCCATTCTAGTCTCAGCAACTTAGTATCTTTCCGAGGACGAAAACACATTAGTTTACATTACGACCAGAATACCTAGAAAGAAATATTGCCAACATTAGAATTATCAATTGCCGCAATGTTTACATGGCAACTTTTCTGGCAAAATATTATTGCTTGCCATTTGCTTGCAAGTGTAAAGCCAATTTAATACAATTTCGATAAAAATTGACGATCTTGCCAACTTTCACAAAATACTTCCATGCAAATCAACTACCAAATAATTTTGATATTAAATGTTGTTTCCTTCAAACCCTAAAAATTTGATTGCGATATTTTTAGTCTTCGGCGCGAATGGAATAAAGGTATTCAAATAAAAACATCAGTATACCACAGTGAAAAAGTACCAAAGTGAACACGTTAAGTTATGACAATTAGTAAGTAGACAAGTTAAAAACAATGAGGCAAAAATCCCAAAGGGTTGAGAATTTGCAATTAGAATGTTAAACTAATACAATAATATTGTGAAAGATCACAAAATTATGTTTGTACATTTCTTAATGTTTGCTAATATGAGAATCTAAAATTATCCGTGTAAATTAAGACAAGAGTGATGTTGATTGCAAGGGATAAACAAGTAAACAAACATGTAAGTGCTTTTGGCTGTCCGTGTGACATCGCACAGAAGGCTGTGATACCGACATTTCGACCATCTTGTTCAAAGTTGTCTTAGCCCTGAGGAAGACCAAGACAAGTTGGTCAAAACGACGGCAATACAGCCTTCTGTGCGGTGTCACCCGGACAGCCAAAAGCACTTGGAATATTCTGACTGCGGAAATCTATGACTTCACCGAACAGGTTACTAACCTATCGAATTTCGAGAAGAAAGGATGTACGTACCTAATGAAAGAATGTCGTCAGTGGAAGTATGGAGCAGTGGCGGCTGGTTCCCCAACCAACAGGCGGTTGCAGCTTCATCGAATGTCGGGAATGTAATTTCCAAAATTCAGGACACTAATATATAATGAAATGTAAGCAATTCATGTCAATTAATTAAAAAATTAGTTTAACAAAAGTCTGTAAAAAAATATTACTTACATAATTTTGTGCGTAGTGTACGTGTCAGGTATGTTCACCTCCCACGCACATGGTTCTAGGTTAGATTTGCAGTTGCCACTCGAGTGTTTGTATTAGTTCTGCTTTAAGACAATAGTCAGTAATAGAATTCATACAAAACACAACCGAACTATGTTTAAAAATCGGTAATTGCACTCTAACACTTTGCAACAAATACTGTTGTATGGACACATTTTACACTAATTATTTCATGATCTCATTTTTTGTTATTGCTACTACTAGTGGTGATAACGAAGTAATGATTTTATTTCGAAACTTTTATTACCCTGATACATTGCAGTAATAAAAGATCAACAATTTTTCAGGAATATATTCTGTCCTATATCGGTAGAGATCCTTACTTCCTTGAGAAATATGATTTGTTGGCGGCAGCATCAACAAAAGCCAAAAACAACACTTATACAATAACTATGAAGATCCACATAGTTACGACCGTTCACGGCGCTGGCGATAACTGTCAGTCCTATGTGAAAGAACAACGGCAGAAGGAGGGAATTTCTTGCAACTTTACACAAAGGACTCATCAAATGCATATTTTGAATCAACTAACCTAATATCAAATAAAAGTAAATTCCCCCAAAGTCGTAAATAATGCATTCAATAGCGTCAAAAATTGCCTGAACCTGTGTACTTTCAATAACAAACGAAATTCAAGAAATTAAGTTGCAAATAATTTAAGACGAAGACAGAAAATTGGTATTCCCCTCGGTCGCCGAGCTGTGAGGTGTAAGCGGGTGGCTCATTGCCAGAGAGCATAAAGTTCATTGCTGAGCAAAACAACCCTCATTCCCAACTTCTAATACACGTACGTATACGAGAAAGTAAAAAGTAACAGAAATATATACTTTCCAATCAATAGCTTTACCAATGGAATCACCAAGGCATCCTACTCTACTAGATACAGGAAAACTATCAAACAACGTTCTTGTACAGACATGCACGTGAGCTGATGATATTCGGGCACACCTCCAACAGAGTAGCACCACTCTAGATGCAATTATTTCAACTTGCTCTTTCTCAGGCATCGTTAATAAAGTGCGATGATGCGTAAAACTTGGAGTATTCTCAACCTATAATGTTTATTTCAAAATATTTACGTTACTAACTGTATCATTAAAATTACGTCAAAATATAATGAACTTGATTGATTGATTGATTAGTGATTCCTGGAGCGTCAACGGCATTTAGCATTTTCTTTCAGGAGGTGGCGGTGATCTTTCCACTGTGGATAGTAAGATCCGGCGCCAACCTACCGTCGGCTAGTATGGTTTTCCTCAACCAGGTATCTCGCAGCAATGGGGCACCGCACCTGCCGTGACAAGCTGTAAATGGAATACTGGCTGGAATCCTGACATGTGTGCTAATGTAGTGCATGTTAGTGTCAGTGTATGCAATTAAGGGATGATGATAGGACAAGGAAGAGGAAGGGAAGATCGCGCGCGGTCCGTGGCCCGTTTTCTAGGGTACTGCATCGGTATTTGCTTGGTGTTGATCGGAGAAATCATGTAAAACTACCGATCAGAATTGCCGGTGGCTGGAAATCTCCTTCAGACAGCGACAACTCGACCTAGTTATCAAGCTAGCATAGAAAATATGGCTACCGTCGGGACTCGAATCTAGGACTTCCTAGTCAGAGGCACTACAGTGACATCAGTTGATGCCCAGATCCACCTCTCCCGGTCTGAACATGGTGGTTCTTTATTAAATTAATCGTTATTTTGGGAGCTAGCGATGTGCTAATATCCACTGGGCGACAATATTCGTTGCAGGACACTACGTAAGTTGATGGAAATGATAGGTTGCCTAGCAGGTTCTATTCACTCTTTTGCATTTTCTTTCAGATGTATCCAAGAATTTCCAATTTTACAAAATGAGACATCACTATGAGCAGCTTTATTTTGGTAAATTATTTCAGAAAGTAAGGAATCAAATTCCTCACTGATGGTACCACTTTCACTGAAGAGGTCAATGAAGACGTATCATGAACATGGTTAGTGTGTTTTCACTGAAACTTCCATTTCCACAAATAAAACCCAAACGATTACAGTTTCTCCTCCGTTTACTTCAGAGAAGTGATTCAGAGGTTACAGTAGAATCGTGGCAAATGATCCAAAGGGATCAGTAGCATTCCTTCCGCCTTTTACTTCTCAAGATCTTTCAGAGTCATCTAGCAGATCTACACAATAAAACAATCCTAGTTTCTTGATTTTAATTTTTAGAGTGCCAGCTATTCTTTCAAATTATTAATTTTAGAGCTGTTTCTTTTCTTTTGGCCGATGTTTCTTCCTTTTAGCTTCAGGCGGGTTTGTTCTTGTAATATGTTCTCGGTCTCTTCAGTTCGATACGAATATTAAGTGTACCTTTGCCTTTAAATTATTTCTGAGTGTAATTAACTACGCTTCTGGAGGGAAAGACTTCTCTGGGGGCCTCGGTGATGCGTTCGGAGACCTTCAAATGTATGAATTGGTTCGTAACTAGAATTTACCTTTTTAATACGTTTTCTTACACTTAGAGAAAATTTGGGCATGCTACGATAACATTCCTTTTGCGCTTTGTATTTTTCTTCTTGAAGATTTCTTAAAATTAATACAGTATGTATTTCAATGACCATATAATTAAGTATAAAATGTCTGTACAGTATTGGCCTAGAATAAAAAATTATCTCTTAAATTAATTCTGAAGTTTATATTACGAGTATTACAGTCTTCACTACAAATGTAAGCTGTAATGTGTGTGTCTGTAAATTTGTTGCATGATATACGTTATTTGACATATACGATGATTCAAATAATCCTGCTTTATACCGTCAAGGATATCTAACGCGAAAATTTTCCTTAAAGACGTGCCACTTCTCTTTGTTGCCCCATAATTATAAAATATAATTTTAATGTGTTTTCCTTTGATAATACAACTTCATTTGTGATGTTTCACGCAGATGTAGGACAGAAAGGAGTGTCATAGTTCAAATCCTATTGTTTATAATGCCACAACGTTAACGAGGAAGAAAACATTTTTTCTGTTCGTAATACTTCGTGACTTTCCTAGATTCTTGAGAATGACAAAAAATGTGAACGCAAATACTTTGTCTATGTGTTACTTAATTTATAGTACGTCGTCTTTATTGTGTCGTTACTTTTAGTGTTCACTGAGTTGTTTTTGACAACGCCGAAATATATGAACGTTTCTCATGTTTAAGCAAGTAATGTCAGCCTCTCGTTTGTCCGTTACTTCAGCCGGACAAGGGACAGGACAGATGATGAGTGGCAAAACGCCGCCTGCGCAATGCTTCAAGAGGTCGTTGAACTCTGTACCAGTTCGAAAGGCGCAGCTCTTTCTTTGGCAGTCGTCCGTCAAGTTGGACACAATATCGTCATCTGTTGGCTATTGTCCATGCAATGACAGTTTATTCTGAACAGGCAATACATAGAGGTGCTTAACCGTTCCCCCACAAGTTAGAACACGTTCCTTTCTTATCTTCAGAATTGGGATGCTTCATAAATCGTCCACAATACTCTAACACACTTACGAGATCTTTGGATATAAGGTTCGCAGAGTGCTAACAAGCAATCCGCAACACAACTCAGATCACAAACACACGACCGACAAACATCCATGACAGAGATGAGTCTAAACCGCGACCCTTCGCTTGAAAGTGTAGAGGCCTAAATAAGATGTTATAATTGAACAAATTTCATTAGGGTGATTCATAATCAATTTTATGATATTTAAGCGTAAAAACAGTGGTGGTTCGTAGTACAATGTTTTGGTGATTGCGGCTTTGAACTATTAAATTGCCGTACTGAACGACAACCTCAAACCAGCTAATTAAAAGTAAACAGTATTAGAAAACAGAAATTAAGAAAACAGAAAGAAAACAGTATTACGGAAAACTAGCGTACCCGTGCGAGAACTCTCGCATGATCAACCCCACCATCTTCCCAATTTTTTCATTTCCATATTAAGCCTGTAATATATCTTTTTCTTCAAGACCCTCTTGTCCTCTGTCATTTGTTCTATTCCTTGTAATTGACAACACAATACAACCTTGTCAATAAAAATATTCTTATTTAACTTTATTATCGAAGAGAGACTCAAGCAATTTAATCGCCTAGAGTATCAAGTAATTAGTTTTATTTGACATAAAGTTGCGGGTTCGCCACAGGTGAGGTAGAATAGAGAAACGTGGAACCTCTCGCGAAGATATCCTGTAGATTATGGCATGAACATTTCTTTGAGGCCTTTGACTCAAACTTAACGGACGGAGAGACTCAACGTGTTACGCCTCTATAACACTTTCTTTAGGAATTATTTAACAATATAGATTCAAAAGTGCTGAACGTTTTGCGGGTTATATTTGACATGAATATTTAGATGTGTTTTTAAAAACAAATCCTTCATAGTTTTAAAGTCAAAATGCAATTCGTTACGTATCCTTGAAATTCTCTTTCTTTAGAGATCTCATTATAAAGATTGGTTGCGTGTGAGAGCCGTAAAAGGTATGTGTCCTACTGAAATAATATAGGAGACGATTATTTCCTTTTTACGAGAAAACTAGGGATATCTGAACAGAAGTTGCTTGTCGAAAAAAAAATATTTGTATGATAATTCAATCACAAAGTTAATTACTAATTAATTCACCAATTCTGAATTTATGAATTTTAATAGCAATGGAATTAGGGAAGATAGGAGCAGCAGTGACAACATTAAAAACAATATACAGGATCTGGTCAGGCCAATCTACGAGATCTGGTCAGGCCAAGTGTACCTAAAACGATACGCCATCAGCACAAGGTATACAATATGCCATTTCTTTGAAGTACGTCCTAATAAGTGAGACATTGCCCAATAATTAAGTTGAATTATTACTAATTATCACAATTTGTAGATCGTCATTGAACAATTATGTTTGAACTCTCACTTCCACGAAAGTTACATTAGTTGTTTTTATCAACAATACGCGCTAATTGATTCGCGCTCTTACGCGAATTCGTTTATAAGCTTCTTTGCAATCCATTTAAATGTTTTAAGACATTCAGAAGTTTTAAGTAATAATTCGTTAAACTATTTTCCTCAACCTAAAGAAAAGCGTTGTTTCGGTCATGCAACGTTACTAGCTTATTAAATGTATTCAGTATCTCATGGCTTTATTGACTTATTAGAATATATGTAAAAGGTTTTGGACCCGTCACAGACAAAAATGTTTAAGGATACTCGTTTCATTGTCATGTTCATATCAATCCTAAATCTTCAATAAATATATAACAAAACCGAGAATATAAATGTCGAGCAAAACAGACAAATTATTTTCTATTTATACCGCGTATTTCTTTGGAACATCATCTGTCAAATCTCGTGCGAGTTTCATCCAATGTCACAAAGATGTTTTATTGTATTGTGTCTCAAAAGAACGAGGAGCAGGATCAGTTTGTAAGGTAAGTACAATGAAAAGCAATGAGTTTTCAAATAAAATTTCCCACAATTTTGGTGGTTGGTATTATCACTGTGTTAATGAAGTATAAATGAAGTGAAAATCTTCCCTCCTTGGATTGCTGACTTGGGTCAATACTCCGTACTCACCTAGTGGAATTCCTCTCTACATTCTAATCCCTCGCTCAAAGAAATCAATATTCATTCAATAATTTAAGTCTTTTTCCATTCTCTTATACGTACGTATATACGGAATAATATATTTTATATAGAGAAAGTTATATAATGGTATGGCAAAATTGGCGATTTTTCGACAGAAACACTCATAGTGTGGGTCACTTACACAAAACTAGAGAAGCTTTAACAGCACATACTTTCTGGGGTAATTATAAATTTGCAATTTTCGAAAATTCAAAGTTCAACGAAAATTATAATCGCGCCATTCTTTTAAGCGTCCCTTATTCTGTACGTGAAAAAAATTAAGGAAAAATTTGGAGGGGTTTTAGAAAATGATTTTTTCCCTTTTGCATTAATTTCAAACATTGATTACGCGAAAATCTGATATTTAAAAGAGATTTCACTAAAGACAAAATCTATTTTCTGAATAATGTATACTTTTGCAATGTTAACGTTTTGGAATTTTCGAAAATACAAAATTCTAATGGGACAAGCACCACATTACTTACCGTCTTTTAATACATATGATGATAACATCTTGAGCCATTTTTTTAAAAGAAATGCTTCAATTTCATACAAAATTACACGAAAACTGCATATTTTTTCGAAAGTTTGTACCTACATCATCTTATTTCAAGGTCTGTCTATAAAGAGCAGATTTTATTGAGATACCAAGATATTTATCTTGAATATTTTTTAAAATATTTTTGAACTTTTTTAATTTTCGAAAATAATTTTGACAGACGGACGGACAGTCGGACGGACGGACAGCGGACGGACAGACGGACAGACGGACAGACGGACAGACGGACAGACGGACAGACGGACAGACGGACAGACGGACAGATGGACTGACGGACTGATAGTCGGACAAATGGATGTACAAACTGACGGAAGGACGTTTTGCCGTCAAGCGAGTTTTCGTTATCAGGGACACTTACTGAAATATGGATTCTGATCACACGTGTTAGAGGAAGTAATTTACAACATACAGGAATAAGAGTTATCCAGTTTTCTATCCATGGCCCTGGAATAAGAGTTCTCCTGACGAAATTTTGTCGTTGTCAAGTACGCGATAAGAATACTTTATCTTCTTTCACAGCAAATATAGATTTTTTCTACTCCTTTGGAGAATGTTTTTCAATATATAACTTTGCCATCTGTTGAAATGTTGGAATTGGCAAAGTAATAATGATTTCATTGCCAAGTGCGTATGCTTTTGAAGCCTTTGGTCTCGGTTTTTCTTCACTAAAATAAAAAGTGTTATTGCGGAATTCAATATGCACACGCTTATATTCGCCTTGCAAAAAAATCTCAACTCACTAACTTCACGGAAATACATTAAAATAACTCGACTACTACCAGTAATTTAGCACAGCTTTCCTAATACGAAATGCACTGTGGTTGCAGTAAAACGCAACATAACTTTATAAATTATCTTCTTGGCTGTCCGGGTGACGCCGCGTAGTGGGCTGAGCGGCCGACGTTTCGCCTGACATGTGGCAAGTTTCCTCAGGGCAATCTATTACTATAGACTGATGTTCGATTGCTCTGTACTTTGCGGGACAAAAACGAAAAAAAAAACGAAAAAAACAACGTACGTTTTCTTAATTTTTCATTAGAAAATTGCAGTTTTGATCAATAGATTCGAGAATAGGCATCATTTCGGCATTTAAGGTCAAGTATGCACGACAATAATCGCATGTAATATTCCTAATTCTTCAAAATAAGTAACCTAAAATATTGTGCATTCCATTGACGGAAAAGATAAGCAAATATGCAAATGTCTTAGTGCCAACCAGTCTCCTCTACTTAATCTAGTGATGTAAGAATTGTGCATATTCTCATTTAATAAGCACATACATTCTTGCATCATATGTAACTTGCAAGATTCGAAAATTCAGAGAGATCATCGAAAATCAGACACTATGAGCACACTATAAAAAAATTACAGAGAAAATTTTGAACCGTTTTTGAGAGAAATCTTGTTTTTGAAACTGCCCTTATTCTATGCAAAATAATGAGAAAGTTACTCAGATTTTCAAAAAAATCGCACAAAAGGAAGAATCTATTTTATTAAAAATTATCTAGCTTCAATATATTAGTTGTAAGAAGACGTGAAAAACATTTTGAATTTTCGAAAATTCAAAAATTTGAACGAAAATCTCGCAAGAAACATTTATTTGAGACTTTCTACCTTTTACTTTGCTTTGTCTGAGAAAAAATGAAAACAAAAAATTGTACCCACATTTGGGTGCATTTTTAAGTGCCCTAGAGGCTTCATGTAAAAAAAGAAAATCCGCGACATCAGGTAGCCTATCAGGGAACATTAATTTTGGTAAAAATTCTTCTTACAGTTTAGCTGCTAGTGTCGTTCAAAGACAGACTGACGGACGGTCGAACGAATAGACGGACAGTGTTTTGTCGTAAACGAATATGTTGGTATCAAGGACATGCAAAACTTGGATTTTGACTACGCAAAATGTTAGAGGAAGTAACTTACTTCAGTTTGGTATAAGGAACCCAAGAAGAAGTTTTGCGGAGAAAAATAGGCGTTCTTTGCTGCAGCATTACAATACTTTCTCTATACGACCTACGTAGTATACAAGGACGTAAAAACTTCGTCGTTCGTTACTATGAAAACGTGGACGAAAACTTCCAAAAATTATATCAGCCTCTGGATCCATCTGGTCGAGATTGTGCAAAATCTGTATCTAGGCCAGTGATTCCTAATCAGCTGAAACCGCGTATCCACTCGATATCTTTGGAGTGAATATTCGCAACTGAAGAGAAATATGAAGGAGGAACATTAAGAGTGGAACATGTTTTGACGCGTAAAATATTGCATCATACTCGTACTTTCAAATGTAATGTCTAATATATCTGTCAATGTATAGAAAATAGAGATAAATTGCTATATAATAATAAAAATAAATAATATGAACAACTTTTCCTCATTTTAAATGTGATCAATTAAAATTGTCATTATGCCAACAAAAAGAAAAGGGATCATAGAATAATTATTTTAAAAAAATGCAATATATGGTATTGTCTTGGGACGGATGTAATTGTTTAGGTGCATAATAATGCGAGAGAGAAAAGTACTTATTTACTTTTCAGTGAAATGTTGATTGATTATATTTATTATTAGCGATTTCTCAAAAACATGATTTGGCTATGACTTTTGAAAAATTTTGTTGAATTTTTACCCAATTTTTCAATGAAAGCTAATTTATGAACTACAATGATATTGTGGCAATGAAGGTTTCTGCATCTGAACGTATCTTTTAAGTAATTTATTTTACTCTTACTATATGATACTTACGAGGAGTGGTTTGCTTCTTTATATGAAATTTTATTCATCATGAACGCTTGAGTGCCTTGCGGCCACTTCTTGTCTGTAGGCTTCCGTCTTTTGCACCTGTGCTGCCGTCTTATTATCCAGGGTCGGCCGGGGGGGCTCCCACAGGCTGTGGACTTCATTATATTGTATTGTATTGTATTGTATTGTATTATATTGTATTGTATTATATTGTATTGTATTGTATTGTACTTGTATTGGCTTGTGTATATGATACTTATTTCTCGTAATCGAGATAATCAATGTCTTCTCAAAACTACATCATGATAAAACGAATGTACTCTTATTAATGCGTTAATGCGTCGTAGAGCAGTAAATAGATTTCACACGAGTAATCTGTGCTCCGGGCGGACGTCACACAGAAACAGCTACACTAAATGCCGTCTGAAAATCATCGACTTCCTAGCTTTTCGATTAGGCATCCTTGGCCCAAAAATAAACTTTCATACTCCGTGTATGATTCATTGATTATTTGGTGTTTCCGGGGGACATTTTGAGATAACGAGATTTCCTTGTTGATGTACGTAAGGCTTATTTACTTGTGGGTGCGGGGTTTGGGGCCCACGTAACTATCAGTTACTCTTTTGAATATTGTGTATATGAGATAAACCGTACGTATAAAGAAGTCTAAGTCCAAATACGATTGGAAATTCCTTGAGCTGGAGGTATATTTAACAGCTACACTTCACTTTATGTCCCGACATGTCGCTGAGATATATCAAAAAACAGAAATCGTGAAATAAAGCTTGTTTAAAATCCATTTTCGCTCAAAACTATTACTTTGGACTTGTCGTTCTTTACGCATCGAACAGAAGTATAATGCTAGTTATCTTCAGCTCCAGAATCTCTCCGCCCGTCCTTTTACTGTACATGGTTGAATAAAGTTACGAAAGAGCATATTTGGCAATTATGAAAACTAAAGATTTTCGCTCCCGTGTAATAGACAACTTATTTCAATCGGCAATCGAACTACAGATAAATCGTAATAATATTGCTGACGTAACAATCCATCCCAGCGGGTAATTCTTCCGCGCGAAGCAGAAACAAGGGAAACAGTGCGAGAGAAAATGAAAGAGAGGAGAGAAAGAGAGTCAAGAGAGTGAGATAGAAGAGAAAAGAGAGGAAACGGACGCACAGAGGAGAAAGAGAGGGTAATAAGAGATAGTGAGACAAAGGGCGAGGAATGTTGTCAATCACTACATTGTATGCAAGTTGAATTTTCATGGTATAGGTGACCCACAATGCAGTGCCGTGTGGTGATATCTTTTTCAAGCAATTACTTTTCAAATTGTAGATTTTTAATTATTCACATGGATTGGAAGCATGGATAATTTAAACACTGAGCGGACAAGCCCACCACACGCGCGCAGTGAGTCACGCTGTATGCAACTGGCCGATTGCTTCCAAAGTGAGCTCACGAATGAGCCTGCGCGCGCCCACCACACGCGCCAACATATCTGCTGAACACAACATTCCCTATGAGACGTTGGATGCAGTCAGTCCAGTGCTTCCAAAAAGCTTTACAGGCGAACTCAACCCATCTGTTGGTGACAATAATAATTACGTGCTCATTTTGTAAAGATAAGATTGGACGCGCCCAATTTAAACTGTTTCTACTTGGATTACGTGTAAATGATTCTAAATTACTAGTCAGGTGGTATTAAAATGTAAGATATCTTTGGAAATGATAGAGGAAGCAATGCTCTCCTTGCTTCCATGGAATAAACGCCCCTGCCATAATGTATTGTCTCTGTCCGAAGTGTCCCGAGCGATCCCCGGGTGGAAGCAAGCCGCGCCACGGCTGGGCGCTCCGTGGCCTTGACCCATTGTGTGCAGATGGAAGAGACTGTGTGCAGACTGTGGAAGAGGGGGACTGTGGTGAGAGCGAAAGAACGAAGAGAAAAAGAGAGGAGATGGACGCACAGAGGAAGAAAGAGAGAGAAATAAAGAGATAGAGAGAAACAAATGGGGGAGGAATGTTGACAGACACCACACTGTATGCAGGTTGAATGTTCATAGCATAGGTGACCCACAACGTATCATCTCCGTCTGAAGTGTCCCGAGCGATGATAAGGGGACCCCGGAGCGGAAGCAGGCCGCGCCAGGCTGCGCTCTCCGTGGCCTTGCCCCATTGTGTGCGGATGGAAGGAGGGGGCGGAGAGATGCAGCTTTCAGCGAGGGGAGGCGACCGCAGTGAAATTCCAAGCTGCTCCCGCTCTCCCGCTGACTCTCTTCGATACTGCGAAGTGGAAATTTCCGTCAGGGGCTCTCGGGAAGCGTAGTGTTCAAGACTGGGAAACCGGAGGAAGAGAAAGCTCGCCTGTCATAATCTCATGTAACACTTTTTTTTCCCCTAGAAACTTACAAATGCGTGTCTCTCTGAAAAAGGTGGGTGGGAAGTCTGGTGAATTTTAAGAATTACGTGAAATCAATAACGATATAACACTGGTTTCTACTTCACGATTGTAATATGTTTTGAAAATTCTATTTTTATATAAAATTTGCAATATGTTTCGAAAGTTCAATTTTTGAAAGTTACAGACTGTAAGTAATGGATGATTTCGGGCGCGCCTTATATTTCGGTCATTAGACCTGTAAGTTTAGTGCATGTACGTGTGTATGGATGGGTGTGTGTATGGGGGAAAAAGATACAAGGATGAGGAAGAAAAGTTCGCGGTCCCTGGCACCTTTGTATTGCTCCGGCATTAGCGTGGTATTGATAAGAGAAACGAGAAAAAACTACCGATAAGACCAGCCGGCAGCTAGAATTGTCTTCCAGAGTGACTGAATTCGACCCAGTAACGTAAATCCAACATTGTCTCGACTCGAACCCTAGGACCTTGCCGTCAACGATGCGCAGAGACTTAAATTGTCTTCAAATTGCATTGTATTGGCAAAGAGAAATAGACTGTGTTCAATTAATTACTTGAACGAGCTGAATTAAAATCACTAGAGGCCAAGGCAGCAAAAGAAAAGACAATTTGATACGTAAACTCATGTACGTAAGAAAGAAAGACACTACAGGGAGAATTAGCTTGTAATTTGTTGTTCCAAAACTCAGTGAATTAAGCTGCGTGAAATAGTTTCACTCAATTAAATTAATGAAGGGTATTGTCAGGTATCAAATATATATTTAATCTTAAGACCTTTTCGATCGCGTAACGAATATAATGATGTGTTTCATTCAATATTAGATCCTTCATATTGTGTTATAAATTACTTGTTTGATTATTGGAGTGCCTACAATTCAGACGCAGGTGCTCTATACTGCGGTTTTCACTTTGCTTCGTCTGACATTTCAGTTGTTAACGGTGTCATCCAATCGGGATCTTAATGTCACTACAGTCACGTCACTACGTTGGCGTTCAATCTGCGGATTGGATGACATTGACACAGCTGATTCTCTTTACAGGCAGCTTAGTAAAAATCGCAGTATAAAGAAAAGATTCGCGTAGTATGTGGCCCGCAGGGGTAGCCGCCCCGCTTCCCGCGCCGATTCCGCGGCGGCGCCGGGAGTTCGCACGTCCTGTGAGCGGCGGCGGCGGAGGCGGCGGCGGCGGCGGCGGCGGCGGCGGCGGCGGAGGCGGAGGCGGCGGCGGCGGCGGAGGCGGAGGCGGAGGGGGAGGCGGAGGCGGAGGCGGAGGCGGAGGCGGAGGCGGAGGCGGAGGCGGAGTGTAACGTTTCAACTTCGTTGGCGGATTTGCCAAAGTTAACATGAGATGTAAATAAATATTGGAAACATTGTTAAAGGTTACGATAGTAACAGAGAGATTGATATGAAATAAAAAGTTGTTGACATTAGATTAAAAAGACGAAAACGATGTTGATAAAAAGTTGGAACTAGGAATTGTATGAATTGTATGTAACCTCTGAAAGGTTAAATAAATTGTTATTTTAAAAGAAAGAATCTATCTTATATGATATTTGAAAGTGAAGAATGTCAAAGAACATAATAAAGATACAACATAAAAAAAAGATGTTGTATGGATATACAAAGTTGTAACGGCCAGTTAATAAGGCAAGATAACGTGGACGTTACAACTCGAAACGTTACAAACACCTCCCCTCTTTCAAGAATTTTGGTCACCTTGGTGCCAAAATTTATAAATCTTATAATCAAGTCTAAAAATTAATATACAATAATAACTTTTATTTTATGACAACTAGATTAGTCCGGAAATGATTACGGAACCTTTATAAACAATCAGCATTTCCATGTGCCTTTCCATGTCTATGCTGAATCTGAACGTTATATGCTTGAAATATCAACTCCATCTTAAAATTTTACAATTTGCATTTGTTTTTTCTTTTATATATTTGAGAGTTAACTCTTTCTCCAATTTACGACACAGAAGACTATCTTTATCTGCAACTAGCTTCTGAAGAGATTCCAATTCAGTATTATAAACTTTATTGACAGAATTCAATTTCCCTTGCAAGGAATTAATGTTTTTCTGCAATTCAGAATTATCATCACGTATCCTTTGAACAGTACCAGTGAGCCCGGAAACTACTGCCACTTTTGACGAAAGTTCTTCATCTTTCAAAATTATTTCTTCTTTTAAAAGGTCACTTTACTCTCAGTATCTAGAAGTTTCGCATCTTTCTCCTCAATTTCTTTCCTGAAAGACTCACGTTCTAATTGAATTGATTTCTGAAGATTTTCCAATTCATTTTGCAAATACAATATCTTGCATTCATTATCAAAGTTATCTTTTTGAAACGTATTGATTGTTTCAGATAATTTGTTGATTTCTCCTATTTTCTCATCAAGATTCTGGTTCTTGACAGCAATTTCGTCCCTTAATTCAAGAATTTCTTTATTATCCTCACCGATTATCATTTCCCTTTTAGCTAACATACTATCTTTCTCAACAAGTAATGTTTTCTTGTTCTCTATTTCTTCCTCCAAAACCGATACTCTTTCCTTCAATTCAATAATCTGTTCTTCTCCAGATTTGACTTCATCCTTCAAAGATAAACATTCCAAATCAATTGAAGTCTTGCAAACAGATGGTTCAGAATCCTTTTCTTTCACAGCTCTATCTTCGTGAAATTTGGTGAAATGTTTATTCTTGTCATCTATATCATACTTTTGATTTTCTGTTTCAAGGATTCTCCATTCTCTTCAGACTCTTCGTTCGTTTCTATTTCATCATTATTTTGACATTCCTCTCCTTCATTAACGTTTAATATGTTAATTTCATCTCTAAGATTTCTATCCAATTCTTTTATCAATTTTGCAGTTTTATTTCCTAATATATACTCATCTCTGTCTAACTTATCTGAAACTACTACCGCTTTTCCATAAACCTTTCCAAATTGGCCACAGATTTCTACTTGCTACAGGCAAACATATGGGATTTTCTGTTAAGGGAGTACATACCCAGACTCTTTCTCCAATATAATGTTCTTGTCTAACATTTTTTCTTCCTATTAAATCTATAGAAGCACCGGAATCACGCAAAATTTTCAATTTTTTTCCATTTATATAAGCTTCGAACGTATAAGGTGCTAATAAATCTTTACTGGAAGTTTTTAAACAATTAACGTGCTCAGATCCTATATTCTTTCAATCATTTTTTATATTTTGGGCAAAATGGTTTTATATGTCCTATACCGTTACAAAAATAACAATGTACTTCTTTCCTTTCTTCGAATCCTTCCTCAATTTCCTGTTTTGTATCAACTTTTTATTACTTTCTTTTGAATTTTGGATTTCTATAGAATTTGGTAGTATCAGCTGATTTATAAATCTTATTTTTGTTCTAGTAAATATTGATCACAAGTTTTCAATTTAAAATTTTCTCTGGTAATGTCATAATTTTCTAATTCTTCAACTATGTCACGAGGTTTTGTATATTTAGTCCATTTGCTAACTAGATGCTCTTTTAAATACAAACGGAACGCATCGTTTTATTTGTTCCGTTATTAGTAATTCCTTTATTTCCTCAAATGAGTATACATTTACGCCTTCTAACCAACCATTAAGACTTATTTTTAGCTCATAAGCAATATCTTTCCACGTTTTATCTGGTGTTTTTCTGATCGAAAGGAATCTCTGTCGTAATTTTTCTGCGGTTACTTTGTACTTACTTAATAATATTTTCACTATTTCATCATAATCTTTTACTTCCCCTACCATTTCTCTCGTTATATATTCCGCATCATGTCCTGGCAAATGTGTCATTAACAAAAGGGCCCCATTGGTCTTTAGAAATGTCATCAGCAGAAGCAAAATTTTCAAATTGTTGAAGGTATAAAGAAATATCATTTTCATTTGATTGAAAATGTTTCATGCACTGTGTGAGTTTCAAGGAATTTTTACTTTGTAATCCCTGAGTTATTTGACCTTCATTATTTATATTAATTGTTTCAAGTATTTCTCGACATCACCTTACATTTTTCCAACTCAATTTTTGCCAGTTCAATTTCGTGTTTCTCCCTTTGTAATCTATCCTCCCTTTCTCGTTCCTCCCTTTCAATTTCGTGTTTCTCCCTTTGTAATCTATCCTCCCTTTCTCGTTCCTCCCTTTGTAATCTATCCTCTTCTCCAACCTTACCGTTTCTAAAATCTCTTTTACTATAGTTTCATCATAATCCTCTGTTTCCGATATTTTTTTTATAATATTCTTAACAGTTTCTTTCTCCGAAACCTCGCAGTTCAATTCCCTAGCTAAATTGATTAATTGACTTTTCTTACATTTGTTTAAAAAAGCCATTATCTTTGTTTGACCAGTTCGACAAGGAAACACACTTAAATTAATCTATCTGAATACCCGTTTCACACACATCAGCTGTCACTCACGTTTCAATCTGACAGTTTCTAGGCTTCTTCAAAATCTTCAGATATGGTTAAAACATTCCACAGTTCTCCTTCGTATAATGTTTCACTCACGCAGAACCACCACTCGTTGTTCCACCAGTTGTTGCAACCATTTCTTCTAACAATTTCTACGTCGTACCACCGCTGCCACCAATTTTGTAACGTCCACGTTATCTTGCCTTATTAACTGGCCGTTACAACTTTGTATATCCATACAACATCTTTTTTTTATGTTGTATCTTTATTATGTTCTTTGACATTCTTCACTTTCAAATATCATATAAGATAGATTCTTTCTTTTAAAATAACAATTTATTTAACCTTTCAGAGGTTACATACAATTCATACAATTCCTAGTTCCAACTTTTATCAACATCGTTTTCGTCTTTTAATCTCTCAACAACTTTTTATTTCATATCAATACTTCTGTTACTATCGTAACCTTAACAATGTTTCCAATATTTATTTACATCTCATGTTAACTTTGGCAAATCCGCCAACGAAGTTGAAACGTTACAGGAGGCGGAGGGGGGAGGCGGAGGCGGAGGCGGCGGCGGCGGCGGCGGCGGTGGTGGCGGTGGTGGTGGCGGTGGCGGTGGCGGTGGCGGTGGCGGTGGCGGTGGCGGTGGTGCGGGCGGTGGCGCTGGCGGTGGCGGTGGCGGTGGCGGGGTGGCGGCGGTGGCGGTGTGGCGGTGGCGGTGGCGGCGGCGGCGGCGGCGGTGGCGGAGATGGAGGCGGCGGTGGAGGCGGAGGCGGAGGCGGAGGCGGAGGCGGAGGCGGGGCGGCGGTGGCGGCGGAGGCGGAGGCGGCGGCGGCGGCGGAGGCGGGAGGCGGAGGCGGAGGGGGAGGCGGAGGCGGAGGCGGAGGCGGAGGCGGAGATGGAGGCGGCGGTGGAGGCGGAGGCGGAGGCGGAGGCGGAGGCGGAGTGCCAGAGTGCCGGGGGCCGGCGCGCGCCGGTACGGGCCATTAGCGCCCTGATCACCTAATAACGGACCCGCCTCGTGATTCAGGAGCACGGCCCGGCGGCGTCGACGGCCGTGGCGGCGGCGGCGGCGCGCGGCGAAACACGGCGGAACAGGGTTGCTGGGGCGCGGCGTCTGCGGAGAGCCCGGCGGCCGCGGTGGCGGCGGCGGCCCCCGTTGCCGCGAGGGTGGTGCGGGGTCCACGCGGGGGCAACGGGGCTGCACGGCCTCCCGTTGGCTGGCTCCCCACTCCTCGCCGCGCGCCCCCCTCCCGTGCAGGCCGGCTGGCTTGCGCCGCCCCCCCCCCCCCCAAAAGGCCGCACAGGTCCTCCCGCAGCCACGTGCCACAGCTCTCCGCTCCACTCCCCTTGAAGAGAGCACGGCGCCGCGACCACAGCGCGACTCACCCGCCCAGTACTCTTCCCGAGCCCGCTCCACGCGCACGTGGCGAGCAGCTGCGACCGCTCCCGAGGAGGAGCACATGGGCCGAGTTCCGGACTCCTGTTGGGCAGGCGGGGGGCCGGCCCCCGTTTTGCGGTGGAAGCGCGCGGAGCGACCCAGCCGCAGCCGCAGCCTGCCTCCGGGACGCGCGTTCTGAGCGGCCGCGAGCCCGCTTGCGATGACGATGGTGGCGAAGGCGGAACCGCGCAACGGCCACGAGCTGGCGCCGCTCAACGCGCGGCCCAACGGCGCCGGCGCCGGCGCGGGCGTCGTGACGCTGGTGGTGCCCGGGACGCCCGGCGTCGGCGGGGCGCGAGCCAGCGTCGTCAGCGCCGCCGCCGGCCCGCCCGACGCCGGCCCCGACCGCGCCGCGTGGAGCAACAAGATGCAGTTCATGCTCAGCATCATCGGCTACTCCGTGGGGCTCGGCAACATCTGGCGCTTCCCCTACCTGTGCCAGCAGAACGGAGGAGGTGAGTGGCCGACCGATGCCTGTCCCCCTGCCCGGCTTGCATGCGCTTGTTGGCGAGAGGCTGTAGCGATAGGGGTGCAGCGCGAGAAAGAACAGAGATGCTGTATCAAGCACGTGCTCTTGTGTCGTCAGACGCTTTCCATCAGCTTGTTTAGTTTAACATCACGGCATACCTCGAGGGTGAAGTTTTTGAAGAAGTGCATGCTTGCGCCGTGAATCATTTGGTAGCTGAATGCGCAATTAGCCAATGATTCACTCCTCTGTGTGAGGAATCAGCGAAGAATTCCAAATGTTTATATTTCGAATTGTTGGAATACCTGTTTCGCCTCCCGATTTCCGCGCAAAACACACCGATAAGAGCATCACAACTCCACGTGTTTGGCTGACGAAGCAAAATAAAAATTTCGTCACGTTTGTCGTAGCGCACGCACACGGGGCCCGACCTGTTTTTCTGGAGCCCTCCCCCTCTTCCCTCCGTTCCGTGCCTCGCCCCGGGGAAAGGGCATCGCTCTCTCGCTCTGCCTCCTGCATCGACCTGCTGCGCGGCCCTTTGAAGGCCCGGCCCTTCGCCGCGGGAAACTTCCATTCACGAAGGGCCCGTCGGCCGGGTTCGCGGGCGCCCCTCCCCCGCCCGCCCGCGCCAGGCCCTTCGCCGGCCGGCGCCATGTGCTCGCAGCGCGTGGCTCGGGCGCCCTCTCGCTCACTCTTACTCTCACTCTCGCTCTCGCTCTCGCTCGCTCATTCTCCTGGTCCTGTGAAGCAAGGTTCTCGCTTCCGTAACTCACTATCCGCTTGCTCTCGAGCTTTTTTTTCTCCAAATTTGAAAATAACACGCAATTATGCAGACGCTGGAGACAGGGAACTTATGAAAATCTTGAAACCGAAAAAAAAGGAGAATTTTAAGAACCTTGGGAAACGCCGGGAAATTGTTATCATCTCTGTAGTTTTTCATTATTTGTATTTCGTCAAATAACTATTTTCCGAATCAGAAATATTATTGCGCCAGGTGCCAGGATTTTTAAAAATGCCAAAAACATCTTCGCGTGATCAGTATTTAAAAATTTCCATTCGTACCTGTTTGAATGATAGATTAGTTCATACAAACACATGCGAATTATTCAAGTGATTTAATCTGGTTCAGTTATTTTGTTGTTCGAGAAACGTTTTTGTTAAATTATTGAGGGCAACAGTACGTTCGATTTATCACTCGTTTCCTGAAGGTGTTACGTAATAGATTTAAGCTTGTCGGCCGCAAAGCGGAGTATACATTCAGAAACAAGCAACCATTATTTCAAATTGGACGTTTTGACCGGTGCTACTGAACAATGCGCAGTCTTTCTGTTGCATCAAGATTTAAAGTTGTCCTTTGGAGTCGTTTAATAGTTGTAAAGATTTGTTAGAAACTGAGGATCTCGAATTAAAACCTCCCTTTTTTAGTCAACTACTGTTTAAGGCTTAGTATGTAAAATATTTTAATTTTAATGATGATCACAGTTTTTCAATAATTGTTAAATATTAGAGCCTACATTTTAACTTTGCACAATTTAACACCAGAAATGTTTTCGTTCTCAATATTGATTTCGATTCTATGTTCGGCCAGTGTTTGCTAGGCTAAATAATTCGATGATCGGAATTTTTTTCTGAGCTTTCTCGCCCTGACCAAAATTGGCCTACCACTTTTTCTGAGTCAAATGCACCCCAAACCTCAATCTACTGTGTCTTTCGGTATAGCCTGTACCTTCACTTTCTATTTGGTAAAAAATGATGCAGAGTTAGTGGAAGAAGATTTATTATACAAAATATTTTGAGACTAATTTAGAGGGATAAGATATAGAATGAATTCTCCTCTGTAGTTTTCTGGAACTAAATTATTAAATATATCACCTTCTGGTTTTTAGTGGTCAAACAATAATAAGCGATAAGTCATTACTAATTTTTAATATCACCTAATATGAAATTCAATGTTTCCTGTATATCATCGACTCGAATACGTTTGAATATCGTTCCTTCATGAATGATTATCCTGTATTTTTTTCCACAAGTGTAAAGACCTACGCATACTGCATGTCTTATTTCCGTGTTTTTCATAGGGAAAAACTGCCGAGTTATTTGAAGTATTGCTAACAGGAAATTGAAGGAAAAAAGTGAATGATCGGTTAACTAACTTAATTCATTCTAGGATATTGTTCGTCATCCGAATTGTTCGTTAACTGATTGAAAATTCATTCGTAAATTTTTGTGGGAATTTTATTAATTCATAATGTAATTCTAAAGAACCAAAACAAAAAATGTGTCATGTTGCTATCTTCCATGCCAATTGCTCTTCTCTGTACAGGACGTTTTGGAAATATACATCTGTCAAGAAATAGAGGAACAGAAAATTTGAAATCATACATATCGCGACACCGTGAGATATTCGCTAGCCAAACGCAAAAAATCTTCCCCCGAAGAGATTAGCTGTTCATTAAGTTCGATCCCCCACGTTTTGCGTTTCCTTCAATGCGCGCACCGGGCAAGGCAAAGCGCCTTCTAGTCACGAGGGCCCTTACATTCGCGTTCGCTGATAACTCGTGAGTTGCGATAGGTTCGTGGTCGCACGTCAGCGTCGCAGGTATCGTTGCGCCATCACCACCACACCGCTGCTTTTCCACTCCGCCTCCACCTCTCCGCCCCCCCTCTCCGCCCCCTGCTTCACACGACGCCAACTCCTGTGCTCCCACCGCCGCGCCGCCTCGTGAACTCAGCCTTTCAGTTACCTGAAATGCCTGAGCAGAACGTTTGTATTCCTACAATTGCGTCAGTTATACAGGGTCAGAATAAATGTTACAAACTTCTACGGCAGGAAGAGGAACCGACGGTAATCACTTTTTTATAACGAATTATTGACATGAAGGGTCCAGATAAACGAAATGGAATGACGCACACATTGCAACCTTACAACGAGATCAGACAGGGTTTGTTTTTAGTAACAATTGCTAGGATGGTGAAACAGTAATTAAGTTCGACGTACGGAAAACGGATTTTCAGTAACAGTGCAAATATTTCATCCCACGGATATCGGGAACTTGGGACCTTCTGTTCACCGGACAGTTGATCACATTTTACCAGGGTGGAGGGAAATCTTATGCAAAGAAATTACATGTACACAGTAACCCCTGACTGGTAGGCGATTCATCATGCAATGGTATTTGGCAGCTTCTGTTGCAGTCAAAGAGTTTAGTCTACACGACAACCCCTGAAGTTTGTAACATATATTCTGAAATACTACATTCAACTGCGTGTGACCATCCATGGCATGCACCACTGCATCCATCCATGCACCAATGGCATGTGTGTCTAGGCGACAGTCAACGTTTTAAAAAGTGTGTGTAACTGTACAATTAAGAACCGTGTGGTTGAATGTAAGTTGTGGAAATATGAGCAGCGGAAATCCATACGTTTCCTCTTCCGTCCGTTTCCCTGAAATCGGAAATAGATTTTTGTCGGCGTTTAAGGCAGGTAATTTTATTTATGCCACAGGATTTCTAGGGTCTGAATCATGTTTAACGAAGGGGAATTTATGAATGCGCTCGTACAAACTGTACCATCGGTCGCTAACCATACCAACTTTATTACATCAGAAATAAAATGTTATGAATGTTTTTTTTATTACTAATCCTATTTTTGGTACTAAATCCACAAGAAACAAAAACGTGGAAATATGGCAGACGTAGAAAATACACGATCACTGACTGGGTCAACATATATAGAATGAATTGTAAAATTGAAAATATAAATGTAATATTTCAATAAGTTTTTCGAAATGCATGTAATACTTTTTTCGAAGCACACGCAACCAGTCTACTTAAGTGCCATCGCCTGGACGGTCGACGTGACTTCGACTGCGAAAAGCTACGAATTTATTACAAATACACTGTGAATTGACATGCAGGGTTTGTGAAACGCCTTTAGAGCTTCAACGCCGGTGCCACTACCACGGTCGCTTCCCTTCGCCTCCATCGTCACCGCCTCCGCCACTTCCGGCGCTACCGCCGCCGGCGCCACCTCCGCTGCTAGCCTCCGCCGCCACCGCCTCACCACTGTCATTGCCATTGCCATTGCCGCTACGTCACCACTGTCGTCACCTTCCACCTGCACCCCCCCTATTCTTCCCGCTGCGCACCGCCCGCGCAGAGAAAGACGTCGAGGCGGCCGGCCGGTTGAATGCAGCGCTGCGGGGACCCGGCGGGGGCGAGGGCGGGGGCGGGGCGGGGGAGGGGAGGCGGCGGAGCGAGCGCGCGCGGCGGCCGGCGGGGCCACTGCGTCACCACCGCCGCCCTCACCGCCTCCACAGCCCGCGCTCGCAGGTTGTAAACAAATGCACGTGCTCCCACCGCGCCGAGACCGCGTTCCGATAACGGACTTGCACAGGAACCGCGTTATGTTTTCTTGTGGAAGCACGTTTTTTCTCTGGTGTGTAATGCCGTCACGTGAATTAGCAGTTTATTTCCGAGTGTCTGTGAATGACTTCTCAATGGAGGTATACTGCGTAGGGAAATATGACTAATGAACGAGTATTGCGAAGTATAAAACGGCGATAGACTGACGTAATCAAAGTTAACACGCAAAATGTTGCATCAAGTGGCAGCATCTTATGACAGACATTTACAGCAATTCCTGACGAGAGAGATGTATCCGTTTGAGTGGTAGTACTATTTAATGAAGAAGAACGTGGGTTGGGATTTAAGATGCAAGTGAGAAATTACTTTTTTTGTTCGGGATGTACGCAGTTTCTCACTCAGTTGCCGATGATATGGAATCCGCAATCAAGAACATTTGAGTTCAATTATCTATAGATAATATCCAGAGATCTACAGATAACTCATGTAACTAATTCTATAATTCCGTGTGTTATGCTCATTGTAGTCCAAGCTGAACGTAATAACGAAGGCAGATTTTCGACTCTGATGATTAGCTTAATGCATTTTGTAATTCTCTTCGATATTTCATAATCTTCAACTTCAAGCCGACTAAATTAGTAAAGATATAAATATATTTACGCACGCCTTTGAGTGGATCGTTTTGCAAAGAAACTGTATGGTCACGGCTCTCTCTTTCCTTACTCAAGACTTCCATCGTTTCGGAATACAACGATTCACACGTATAGGTAACGATGGCGCAAAATGTTATCTTCTATATCGATAAAAGATGAGCGAATTATCATCTGGTCCATTTCAGATCAGAAACTTCAGTCGTATGATGACTGCGAAATAAATTGAATGAAATAGTTTTGGAGGTCAGCGTGTTCAGTATTAATTTAAAATAAACGTTTAAAATTAAGATCTTTTATTTGTATTTCAAAAAACAATTACAGGAAAAATAATTAAAATTTCCGGCCATTGCATGCTGAGAATTCAAGATATTACTATCTGTTACATCGAGATTCGCGAATATACATGAATTGACATTTAAGAAGTGCACTAAGATTGTACTTGTCTGTAATCGCCAGCTCTGGTAGCTTTGAAAATTCCCTTTGAAAACAGCCCCTCATGCGGGCTCCAAATTCGTTTTAGTTGCTCTGGTGAATAGTGCGAAATTTCATGCTTCTTTTTTTAAGAGGGAAGAAACGAATTATGTCTTACATAATAAGCAATGAATCAGAGAAATACATAGTCAAAGTGACATCGCAACATTTGTATTTGAATATTACGGAAGACGATTGTCAACATCTGTTTTACAAGGCATAAACAATGGGCAGTACATCATGCCTAAGGACCTGTTCGACACTTTGGTCGTGGAAGTGGTTAGAGAAACTGGGCGTGAACCAAGAGACTCGCGTTCGAATCTCTGTAGTGACAATTACTTTGAACCATTTATACTTCGGGATAGAGCAAATTCAAATTTTTTATCTACTTGGCTGTCCGGGAGATACCGCGTCCTAGGCTTCAACGTTTCGGCTCCCATTCTGCGACCTTCCTTACGGATAAATGCCCGTGGCACCTGTGCTTGGGACGCGTGGTCTCCCGTACAGCCGAGAACCAACTGACTCCAGTCTCGAAAGCCTATGCTCTCCTCGAATTTTTAATTTCTCGCTACCGCTTACGCAGCTGAAATAAAGACGCAAAAACCGGCTAATTTAATAACCGGAAATAAAGGCAATAACCGGAAATAAAGACTGCGCAAAAACCGGCTAATTTTCGGCAGAAAAATTCTTATTACAGGGCCCTGGTATCGGAAAAGTGGGTAAAGCCAGTTACTATATTTAGAAAAAAAATCCTTTAACTCGTGGTATACCCAGAATTCATGTTTTGTGGCTCTATGGTATTGAAAAATCGAATGACCGCAAAAGTCTGTCCGTCCTTTCGTCCATCCGTTCTGTGAACAATGCTAGCGACTAAACCGTTCTGCCGATTTTCTCTAAAATTGATATTCCCCAATCGATCTGACTAATGTCGCGCCCATTGAATTAGAAACCGATATTTTTATTGTGGGGAGTACTTTACATGAAACCCTGGAACATTTTACACATTTTCAAAAAAATGGCTTGTCTTTTTGATTAAATTTTGTTGTTGGATAGTGCAAAGGACGTTTAAGAGAATGATGTTGTTTGAAAACTCTGATTTTTCGAAAGTTGAATAAAATTCAAAACTTTTTTTGGCGTCGTCTTACATCAATTTAAGAAGAGATTTCAACAGCCACAAACCGATAATTCTTATGAACACATAAATGATAAATTAATTTCACAAGAAGATTTTAAAATACATTAAAACTTTTAATAAGTCTTATACCCTTAAATTTTAAGAACACAAGCATTAGTCAAGAAAAAACCAAAATATATTGCGGTTTAAAACAACTTGGGGGACGTGCTCCCCATACACTTCAGAGACGTGAACAGCCGGCAAACCATCCAACGCCTACTACAACATCAACAATCCTAATTTTTTTCGGCGTCGTCTTACAGTTACAATTTTAAAGATAGAGATTTTTTCCTTAATGATTGATTAAATCAAGATAATTTCCTTAATGATAAATTAATTTCCTCAAAGATAGATCATGTACAATTTTCCGAAAAATAGACTACTTTTCCTGTAATTTGGCGCCAAAGTACGGGCCAGAAAGTACGTGCTGTTTTAGCACCACTAGTTTAATTAAACATTCCCCCCTTTTTTATTTATTCATTTATTTTTGCTGTTCCCCTTGCATTCCTCAGTCACTGGGGAAAGTGCGTCAGGGTAACCCTGGGTGGGCGTTTGTGGGGGCGCCCCTGGGAGATGCAGCGCGCTCGCGAGCGCCACTTGAGTGCAACGGGGCGGAGGCGCCTCTGCAGTGGGGCGCGCCATCGATTGAAGTCTAGGCGGCGCTGACGTAAGATGCGGCGGCGTGGGTTTACGGGCGCCGATTTCCACCACCGGCCGCCCGCTTCGGGGCGCGACATCCGCTCCGTAGGATAGGAGGCGTTCCCTAAACGTTAGGAGCGGTTTTGCTCTGGGGAGGTTTGGTCGTAAATGTCCTCAAAACGAATTCGTCCTTTGGAATGGAACTTGGTGACAAAGGGAAATTGTAATTGCCTCGACTTAGCGATGCCGTGTACCAGACTTCGCTGGGCACCATAATTTCTATTATGCTGCTTTTCTTTCTAAGTAGGCGTTCTCTAGTTTAAATTAACAATTTTTTATCTATCTCAAGAAACAAGTACCAGTATTCCAAGTTGATATTGGCTTTATTACCTATATTTTTACTTAGGGCATCAACAGATGTCATTGTAGTGCCTCTGACCAGGAAGGCCTTGGGTTCGAGTTCCGACTCTTGCAGATTTTCGACACTAGCTAGATAGCTAGGTTGAATTCAGTCGCTGTCTGGAGGAGAATTCTAGCGGCCTGCTGCTCGGATCGGTAGTTTTCCGTGGATTCCCCAATCTACACCAGGTGAATGCCGGAGCAGTACCCTACCAAACGGATCCCGGAACTCGCGGGATCGTTCTTTTCTCTTCCTTGTCCTATCTTCGCCCCTTACATGCACAAATACTTGTACGAAGTTTTTGCTCCTTTTTCTCGCCCAAGTGATGTGAAGGACGTGAACAAAATTGTTTTATGTAATTGTATGTTAGAATACATACAGGAAATCAGGCATCAAAATCATTATTTGAATAAGAGATAACTCGGTTACGCGCGTGTTTGGTAAAAGTGGATTCAAGATATTAATAGCATCCGATTTGTTGAACATTTTGAAAGAAGTGAGATTAGGTCTTTTTGTGGTCATAAATGTCCTCAAAAATGAACTCTTCCTTAGAGAGGAACTCAGTGGCAAAGGGAAAATGCAATTCCCCGACTTAACTGAACCATTTGCCGAACTTCTCAGAGAAAATTTGTATTATCCGACTTTTCTTCTAAGAACGTGTTCTCCATTTTTAATCCATTCTTTTTTATCTAAATCATATACAACTTCAGTTGACATGGTCTTTATTACCAATATTCTTAGATATGTTTGAATATTTCATTGCCAACAGTTCCATAGCAAATCAATAAACGCCAACGGGCTTTGATATCTGTTGGCTAATACTTTTTGTTACCCCCCTAAAGTACTGTTGGGGGAACAGAGGATGGATATTCATTCTCTTTTCATTTAATTAGGAGCATGGACAAACTATCGATCTCAGACTGTCGCTGTACGGGTTGCTCTTTCCTGCTCCTTGAGCAAGAGGATGCTAGCGCCGCCTCGCAGTAGCTTGAGGAATAGGTGCAGCGAGAAGAGGAACGCGGGAGGGGTTAATCTGGACGGAAGCTTGGGCGGGGAGGAAGGAAAAAAAAAAAAACGAGGAGCGGGGGGAGAGAGAGAGAGAGGGAGAGGACGAGAGAGAGAAAGGGAGAGGAGGAAGGGGGGGGGGGGAAATCTGGAAGCAAGCGTGGGCGGGAGGTGGGGGGGGGCGGATGCGCAGACGCGCCCACCTCTCTGGAGGCGGCAGCGGTGCGCCAGCGGGCTCAAGCCTACGCGCGTATGCACGCACTCATATGCACACTCACGCACGCACACACGCACACCACACACCACACACACACGCGCGCGCTCACAGGCCACAGTCACCGACATCCACGCACGCCCTCACCCCAGCCCCCCACAGACTCAACCTCACTCTAGCACTCAGACACATACTTATTCAGACACTTGTATCTTCGTGCAATCTCTCGTTCACCCCGCAAGGAGGATGTTGGGACTTCGTTACTAGCGTTGGTGGAGGAGAGGATTGGAAACGCCTTCTCGGTTCCCGGAATTTCTCGACGGAACCCACTGACCACCCACTGCGATATGTGCCAAAGTGTGTTCAGTGGGGAGGCGGGCGGGGCTGCTCCGAAAAGGTCATGGCCATCCCTAAAAATATGTGTGATTAAAATAATTATTAATTAGATGACTATACAATTCCGATAATACATGAGCACCGCTCTTGGATGTTTCTCTCTCAAATGGCATGAGAACATCTATTTGCATTACTCGTGAATTAAAACGCAACCATATGTTTTTCTCCGTCCCAAACACCGACGGGGATGCACTGGGGTTATGCCTTCTCAGGTAGCCAAAAATGAAGGTAATTAAATGGAATGCGGGTGTCAAGAAGAACTAATCGCCGGATGCAATAGGGCGATTCCGAGCGTGACGTGTAACCCGGATCCCCGGTTTCGCTCGTTCTTGTTCCTACCTTGGAGTGATTCGAACCAAACACAGAGTTGATACAGTCTAGATGGGGAAGAAGAAACCTATCCAAATTCTTACGCCAAGAGGCCTACGAGTTGGATAGTCGTGGTCGAGGTCGCAACGAAGCTTTAATCATGATGACAGATGGGGCCTTACACCCTGCATGGGGACAATAATGGGTTGGACTCGCAGAGTCTACCTCCGGGACCTCAGCACTCCGTGGTAAAAATGACGGATTATGCAGCATCTCATAGATGGCGGCTCTGTACCTTTGGTTTTCGAGATTCAAATCCTGATGAACTCTAGTAGAATTCGCGGCAGTTATTTAAGATATTCTCTCTGCAGTTTCTACTGCCTCTCATTTCACCATCCTTCCAACATCTTTTTTATCATGGCATTATCATTATCGTCTCAGCGTCGATTGCATTCACCATATTAAGTTAGACTGCCGAAGCGTAGGTAGTGGAATCGTAGCAATAACATTCAATCTACAGCCTCTCGCAAACACTTGCTAGTAAATTATTTCGAACATTAGAGTTAGCCTGCTCCTGCACATGTGCAACAACAGGAGCCGTGGCTTTGACTGGTGTCCGCCCAAGAACTTACTTTAATTTCGCTGTACATAAAGCTCATAATAGGGATTATGGATTATCAGTGCTCGTTACTAAGTATGTATGTTCACACGGGCCCGGTTTTGCACGTGGGCTGTGAGATAGTGCTAAGACTGCGAAATTTCAGAAGGTGTTAACGGGTGTCGAACGAATTTAGTTCAAACCAACTTGTGTAATCAACCAAATGGCCATGCGTTAATGCTGATGGTAATACTCGTCATGGATGCGCCAGATATTGCATCTTATTCTACTAAAGGAAACCATTACGAGTTTTTGGTCAAGCATCATCTTGTGTGGTGTTCCACAGAAGCAAAGCTTGTCAATTCACTACGAATTCAGGTCAACTATACACGAGTCTCGTTACATGACTGACCAGTGTTGTGGATCCAGGTAGTTTAAGACGTTTGCTGTTGTCATTGCACAAGAGGGTTGTGGTTTTTATTTCAGTGGGATCAGAGCATGTAGTTCTGTAAATTCGGGTCTGGGATATGGAATGTTTCGGTGGTAATGACGGGCCTTGGTATGTGCCCATCACCTAAGCTTAGTGCCCTGACAATTCTTCTCTGCCGTTCTGGGGATCTCGTAAAACCTGTTTTTAATCACATGCTGAAAGTGCACAAACTCCTCTCCTGTCTTTCAAATGCACACGCACGCACCAACGATAACTCACCTAAAAGTTTAACTCTTATCGTGATGAAATGTAGATCCATCTCCTGTCTTTATTTTTGGACATTCTCCAAGGGTTCTGAGCACGGTGGCGGAGAAAGAAATAATTAATAGAATCGACCCTTTACGTAATAAGAAAGTACACGAGTAATTTTTGTATTCTCCTCTTTGCTTTTTGGGATCTTTGGTCACATGTTTAATTTTTCAAAAGTCATTTCTATTTTCCTATCATCTACCATTTTATTTATCTCTGTAATGTATCATTTCAATTCAATCGTACACTGTATTACTAACCTTCTCTTTTTATTGCATGCTTCATCTTATCAGCTTCCGTTTAGTCGACTATCTTTTTTTTTTTTCAATAAAACGCGTATGCTATGTAAACACATAAACTTTATTTATGACGTAAGAATGATAATGATAATCACTCGGAATCATTTGTAGTTAAAATATTATAAAATGTATTATATATTAATATTGTAATATAATATATCGTAATGAATTGAATAGTAACATACTTTTTCCTCCAAACGATAGTTCTCCCTCAAACTGTAATAGTAAGATGTTGTTGCTCTGTATTACAGACTTTTCATAGATGAACGCTCAATTAGTCAATTTTTAATGCGAGTAAAGGGCGTCCATTTATATGAATGTTATGCCGATTACGACAAGAGACGTTAGACTTGGTGTATTCTGTAAATCTCAATTATGCCGATTTGGAGGAGTTAGGAGGGATAAAGTTGCTCTGAGTTTTCCTGATGTGTGTGTGTGTGTAATGTATGTTGAGTTGCTTTTGTAGTCCCAGTAGGCAGCTCCTGGGCGCTGGGCGGGGCCTGGCGCCCGGCTGTGCGGGGCTGGGCGGAGGGGGCGGCGGCCGCCCGCCCTCCAACGCACTTTCAAATTATTTGCAATTATATACCTCACTGTTGCTATTAATTTCTCAAAAAATGAAAGAAAATATATCAAGAAAAAAGAATACACTTACACATTTGTAATGCTTTTTTTGCGTAAAATTAAATGTGATGAATAAATGTGTATTTTTATATTAATTTGCCCTACTCCCCAGAAAGGAAACGTGTTTCTTAATTTGAACAGAATCGTTTTGAAAACTAGAATTCTGGCATTTATCAATAGCTGTGTTATTTTTCGTGGTGTTCACATAAAAATAGGCATATTATTATCTTCAATACATTTTTTAGTGTACCATGCAAAAATATAAATACAAATAAAAGAAATGGTTTAGCATCAGTACCATGAATATTGTTTACATTCATGTAATTTAGTTTAAAAGGCACCAATTAACAATGGCCCTCGCAACTTTTTCTGCCGTAATATCAGATTAATTTTTTCATATTAACAATATAATAACATTTTATATTGGTTAATATTTTCACTACTAAAGAAGAGCTCTTGCTCCGAGGACTGGCGGTAAGTAAAGAGACCGATGTCCTTGGTGGAAAAAAACTGATATTTAATGCGTTTGCAGAGCTCAGGCTTGCCGGTATCAAATACTCGGGTAGACGTAGGCTATATATAACTCAGTCCAATAATCAGGTTACAGAATTCTAAAGGAGAAATTTAAGAAAGAAATCTGACCTTTGGGTAAAAATATTTCACTTCGTCAAATTGCCTTTTCAAGAAACAAGATCTTTACGTAGAACACACTATTTTAGGCCTTATTCAATGACATCACCACCACTTCCAATGAAATTCCGAAATTAAGCAGAACTTCAATCCATGAAACCCGTTGAAATCTAATTTAATTTTCAGCAACATACCTGACACTACCAATTCTTATGTGCTATGTTATCACATTCTTATATATGATTTCAAGATATTTTAATCGTTTTCTGTATCTTTATGTCCAGTAAAAATTATATGTTATTGTTAGATATACGAACAAAGGCCAGCACACTTTTCATTCGAATTGAACTCATTTCTGTCAAGTCAGGTTAACTGTTTGTAAGCACGATGGAATGACTAGTAAAAATATTTTGAGGACATAAAACTTGTGATGAATCGGAAGAGATTCGAATCAGAATTCGTGATTGTAGAATACTCTGGTAAGATATTACGTGAAACTTTCAGCCAGATGGTGCGGTTTTAGTATCTGTCGCGTCACAAGCGAAGAAGGCGGTGTCAGCAGTTATTGAACTGAACGTACACGTAAGTAAAAGAAATGAAGATATGTACTGTATGTATAAACAAGTAATTTTCATTGGTAGTTTGAAAATTAATATCACGTAATTTTTCACTTTTTATTTTTAACTATCTTGTTGTCCGTCGGAGTAAGAGATTCTAGTCCGAACAGGAAGTCACCCTTTCAACGTTTTCACATCTTTCCTCCACTAGAAAACAGTTGACCATCATATTTTTGTTTTCAATTTTTACTACTCTCATATTAACATTACACAAGTGATTATTATAATGAATGTTGAATGAAACAAACCATTATCTATCAAGTAAATAAGATAAACGGTAAAATATGATAAACAGTTTTATAATATTCAATTAAAATGAAATATGTGGTGATAAATTTTCTATTTCTATTTCAACAAAGTAAATCTTGTATTTAAAATCCATGCGAATTTCTACAATACGAATAAACATGATCTACGTACAAAATTAGTTTTGTTACCTTTGTGGCATGCGATGTTATGGCATTGCGAATGTGTTTTCATTACAACTATTCACATTATTCTAGCACCCGCGATACACGAAAATATCAACAATCATTCTGCAAACATGTAAGACTATTGTTTGTTTTTTATTTTTCACTGATTAGCCTTACGGGTTTGCATGTGCGGTTATCTTTTGTATTTGGATGTCATGCACGATTGCAGGTTGGCCTTTCAAGGTCCAGCTTTGGTGAAAAAGCTGTTGCTGGACCGGATATTACCTACACGTAACATGAAGGGGTACAGGACGTTTTTTTTTGTATGTGGAGTGAACTAAAGGAGGAAAATTCTTTGAGGTCACAGTCTCTTGATTAGTTCACTGAATGTCGAGGTTGTTCGGAGCGGTAGGAGCTAATTGTAATTGAGAGGAGAATCTAGGCAAATAATAAATACATCTATGGACAGCTGCTCTGTGTAAGAGAGTTTTGCTGTGGTTGGTAGTTTCCCTTGCTCCGAATCAAATCAGGCGTATGCCGAAGCAGTACTCTAAGAAAGGGGCTACAGACTAAGGTACCTAGGTCTCTCTGGATTTGGGAGTTATCAGAAAAGTTGGTAATTTCCCCCAGGTACTTGTTTTGAAACGTTTGGAGAAGGCGGTGGTCGGTTGTGGACCTTTAAGATTCGGGAGGTTCGTGTTGAACGCGTGGTGAAGGGAAGCGGAGGGAGGGGCGCGAGGGGTGGCAGATCAGGTCGTTGCCCCCAGGCCGCTGCGAGATCCCGTCGTGGAGCGCGAGTCGCCACGTGCGCTGTCCCCACGCCCCTGCCGTCGCAGCCACCCCCCAGCCACAGCCGCCATCGACAAACCCACTGCCCATCTCCACCATGACAGTCATCATCATCACCTCACCCGCCACCAGCACCGCCGCCGCCGTCGCCGCCAGAGTACGGCTTCGGCCGCACCACCACTGCCACACCCTTTCCACCATCATCGCCATCACCACAAACATCGTCACACCTCCACAGCCACAGACATCGCTATCACCGCTGCCGCCACGCCCACCAACGACAGACCCCTTACCACCAACGGTCATCGTCACCACCACCACCACCACTTACACTCACATGCACTAAACTACCACCAGCATCACCCCCACTACTACCACCACTTGCAGTAACATGCACTACACTACCACACACGCCGGGAGACCGGTCGGGAGCTTAGAGCTTGTCCCGGCTGGGGCGGTGCCCCGCTGGTGAGAGAGTCCTGGTTAGGGTGAAACCCCACTAGCCGACGGTAGGTCGGCGCCGGATCTCGCCATCCAGCGGGGAAGATCAGACATCTCCGAGAAAACATGCACTAACTAACGGGACTAATGGCCAGAGCAGTTGACGCGCTCGGAATCATTAACAACCAATCGCCGCCACCACCACCACCACAGCAAGGAATAATAGGAGATGTAGCTTTTTCAATTTCTAGTCTATTTTACTTTGTAGCGAGTGTTACTGCATCCATACAAGAAAGTAAAAAATATGAAGTAGAAAAAGAGCAAGACCTTGATGAAAAATCTGAAGAAAAGATAAGCAATATGTCTGCAGCTAAGTTAATGCTCGCTGGTTCTTCTTTATTACTAGTCAGGAAAATAATATTGATTTCTGGAGTAGCATTGGCATCATCTGCTGTTGAGCCGCTTAGGTCAGCCATCACCACTTTCGCCGCCACCTGAAATATAGCCACAATCACATCTACCGCCGCCTCACTCCCCACTCACGTCACTGCCAACCATTGCCACCGTCACCACAGACATCGTCACCGTAGGCAGTCCCGTTGGCGGCAGCGGGGCTCTCCGCGCCGTCGCACCCTACCCGCCGCCGCCGCCGCCGCCTCCGCGGTCAATACTCGCTAGCACGTGCTCGTGTCTGTCGACACGCCCTGCACCCGCCCAAGCCAGCACACGCCCGCTGCGCCATGCGGAGCGCTCCTGGTGCACGTTGGCATATGGGAGCGATCTTTCAATCCAAAAGGGGGACATCCTACTCCCAAAGCCATTTCTTTTTTGTTTTTTTACTCAATTTACTCAACAATGAACACATATTCATCGTATCTCATCCAAGGGAGAGATTAATTTCTATTATGAATTAAAGTTTTTTGAAGCTAATGTTTTCCATTCAAAAATATTTGGGAGGTGGGAAGGAATTTAAAAAGCTTGTTCCCCGAATTTACTTTCTGGGTCCGCTCCTGAAACCAAGTGGAATTTGGGTAGACCTAACTTAACCATGGGCATTCGTTATTCAAACCCATTGATAGACATCTCAGAATACTGTTAAACTGATCCAATATCACAGTGCGTATGGGAGTGCCTAAGGTTCTTTCAGATAAGAGTGCAAGGAAACACGTGTGGGAACTACCTGTCCTTACTAAGCGAGCAAGTGTATGATGTACATACGACTGTAGATAGTGTTCATACCTTCAGCCATGAGCTGATAGTGTCAATGCCAGCTCAAGGCCGCTACTCCGCATGGGGCGCTAGTGGTGCAAGTTGACGTGGCCATAAATAGTGTGAAAATACGGCAGCCACTTTCGGGGGCAGGAATGAGACAGGAATGTGATATTATTATACGTATACAGCTTTCCCTGTCTGATTGACAATTTTTTCAGGATTAAAAACGTTTATGGTTGTTTTATTCACAATCATTCGCAGGTGAAAGCATTGCAACTCTTATTTTTTATGCTACTGGTGTGTTTGTATGAATAATAATTATTTTAATTTATTATTTCTACTAAGTGTTGTGCACATTAATAATAAAGTTGTTTAGAAATTCTTGGGTACATTAAACATTTTTGGTTGGGGAGAAGCGGGGCTTTCACTCTTGTGAAATGTGGACTTGGTTCGCATGTGTAGGAATAGTGAATGCATCAACGAAAGGAATGTTAATTGTCAGTCCTTCAGGTTAAACCAAAGAAATGCATCTTCTGAATGCTACTCGAGATACTGGTTCAGGTTAATATGGTAGTTCTATTTATATCCGAAGGTTAATATAACCTTATTCCATTTACGTTGGTATGCCATCACCCCCACAGACTTTGCTTGCTTACGATAGCGAGTTTTCCAGATACACAAGTACAGCTTTACATAAAAAAAGACATGAATCGTGTTGTGTACTCAGTGGATCTTCGATTCCCAAGAGTCGGAGTGATACTAAGAGTTTTTTCTGGTGTACTGAGTCTGGTAACTTTCCACCGCCTTTCTTCAAGCGGAAATGATAAAGACTTCCCGTCTGCTTCGAGATTCTTAAGACTCACGTCTCCCTCCCCCCCTCCACGCAGCTGGCTGAGGAAGGAGTGGAGGGGGAAACGTGGTGTCTGTGTCGCAAAGAGAACTGCCAACTTCTCAAATCCACAAGGAGAGCTGATAACCTAAAAAAGTAACTAAGAAAAATCGGAAGTACAGTAAACTCCGGTTATAGTGAACTCGAATTTAGTGAATCATTGGCTATAGTGAACTTCAGTCACTGGTCCCGTTTCACTTACAACACAAATAAGCATAAGAATATTCGGTTATAGTAAACCTGAACCTCGGCTATAGTGAGCGTAGGAAATAAATCCTGGTAATTAATTTGAATCTCATACATTATTAGGCCAGTAAAAGAGTCTTCGGAGAGTGGAACGGTGTTCCAACAGTGCAAGAGGCATTGAAAGATGTCAAGACTGCATTTCGATACTTACAATCAGAAGACAAGGCAGAATTAATATGGAGAGAAGACGAACTCTGGAGAAGAACCAAGAGAAATTACTAATTAAAAATGTATGAAGCAAACAATTGTAAATAACTGCTTTTTTAAGGACAAATAAAGATATTGAAATTTTTAGTTAATTTTGATAATGAATTTTGCTGTCTCTGTACATTAATAAAATCAATCATTCTGGAGAAATTCTATTCAATTTTGGCATCATCGGATATAGTGCACCTCAGATATAGTGAACGAAACACGTGAGTCGCCAGAAATTCACTATAACCGGAGTCGACTGTATATGCCGTGTGAGGTTGAGGATCCTGTCTCATCAACGCCCCTCATTGTGGGAAGGCGATCTGCGTTCAATGACCTTGACAAGAGGAGGAGACAGCGCACTTTGGACAAACCACGAAAACGTGTGCAAAACTCAAATTACTTCGAACCTAAGCAATTCGTACACTTCCAAAACTTACATTTCTTTTTAAAAATGAATGAAATAATTGTAGTGTAATGAAAATATATTTGAATAAATTCTTAATATTTAAGATTTGTTTCCACTGAGAAGAAATTGGTTTAGATGTGAAGGAAAGAGGGTTTTGAGGTAGCTGGTAACGCGTCTTTCGATAATTTTACAAACGCAAAGTGGCGAAACGCAGGGTAATCGAAAGTGCAATTTTAGACGTATAATTTCAAATTCCTTGTACAATTTCGAATTTTGCGCTAATTTGTCATTCTTTATCAACACCTACACACGATCAACATCCTAAGTACAAAAACAGAGCCGTTGTACACAATTCCCTTCATTGATTTTGTTTATGTAGTGCGCCGTTTTGAATAACTCATGTTCATATAAATATTATTCATCATTTTCGCATCCTTAGTTAATGTACAGACTGATGTCAAGTTTCAAGCATTTTACGATATTACACACAATTGTAGTTGAAATATACATCTTTAAAACAATATACTGACAAAAAAGATTAAACAAAGTTATAAAGATAATTCGTGACACCTGATGGAACATTTATTATCGGAAAAACCCACACTTTTTAATCGTTGCGCGGTAGCATTGCTCAATTTTTTCGACAATAATTAATTTGCTCACTGTGAGGTCGCTAACGTTCCTAAAGCGCTGCTGATTCAAGTAGGAGGGTTTTCCTTTGTGCTGACAAAAAACAGATGTGATGAACCGCTCATGTGCACAAGTACTGAACTACTCTAGTAACAATATTGGATTATGGTCTAAATTCTGTTGCTACCTTCACGATTCCTGAGTAACCGATGATACAAGAAGTAGCCCATTTGCTTTAAAGATACGATTACGGAACTCTTCAGTTATAAATGTGCAGAAGATCCCTCTATCTAGAATATAGTCCAAATTCAATTGGTATCTTCACTTTCCCTAAGAACTCGCTGATACAAGTATTTGGCCCACGTGCTTTCACAAGCACGCGTGCTTATCATTCCTCCACATACAAGTGGTCGAATTTCCGTCAAACTAACCTGCTGTTTTCAGCTTTAGGTCATGGGCTGATAACTCCAAATTTCATAAAAGCGCTCTGAAAAGTGTTGGCCCACGTGCTTTCAACATGTTTGAAACATTATTACACCTCAATTGGTCACATTTCCTCCAAAGTAACCTATATCTCGAGCGTTACACGACGGGCTGACAACTTCACATTCCATAGAATGCGCTGATAATTCACGTGCTTTCACAAAAAAGAATTAGTTTCAGAATTTATGAAGATTTCTTCACGTCCAATATGATCGAATTTCCTCCAAAGTAACCTGCTGTGTCGAGCTTAGGCCACGGGCTGTAACTTCACATTCCCCAAGAACGTGCTGATACAAGTATTGGCTCGTGTGCTTTCCCAAAAAATGTATTCTGATTCAAACGAATTTCTTCAATGTAACCTGCTGTTTTGAGCTTCAGGCCGTGGGCTGGTAACGTCACATTCTCTAAGAACGCGCTGATACAAGTATTGGCTCATGTGCTTTCACAAAAAAATTAAAACATTAAAAAACATTCAGAACTTCAGAAGATTCCTCCACCTCCAATGTGGTCGAATTTTTCTCCAAAGTATACTTGAATTTATCCATAGCTGCCCGTAAAGTAAATCAGCTATTTAGGTGTCATCCAATCGGAAGGTTGAACGCTACCTTAATGACATCACTGTAGTGACGTATAAGATGGCACCGTTGATGAAATGCCACAGGCAGATATGAAAAAATCGCAGTATAACATTATGTTTGAGCGTTTAGTCCTCGGGCTGGTGATGTTGGCCTCACCGTGCTGTGCGGAGGCTCGGCCGAGTGGGCCTGCAAAGAACTGCCGCGGGTCGTCGAAAGGAAGCCAGGGGGCCTTGGCGGTGGTGAGGCGGAAAACGACGTCTGCGGCGTCCCCCCACCCCCGCCCCGTCCGCTTCAATTGCGCGTTCCCGCCAGCGGGCGTGGCGGCGCGCCGTGCAGTGTCGCGGCCCGGACGCTCCACACCCAATTCCTGACGTAACCGCGCAAGCAGGGCGCTGTGCTCGATGCGGTTTCGGTCCTCGGTGAAGCAATGCGGACTTTCTTCAGTTTCAATGGCGTAAATTATAGGGTGCATACTCTATTTTATATGCGGAAGTGTATGACAGAACATTACGGCTTTCTAAATAGAATATATCGAACTTTTGACAGATTTCTTTTATATATACGTCGGTACGTACGTATTTATGAAAAAATGTAGTTTGTATGTGACGTACTACAGCTGTTGAACTAAGATTATAATAATTTACAAGTTATAATCGTCTATGCAAGTAGAAGAGAGAGACGAGATTGTATACGTTAGAATACGATCTACTTCAGAAAACTTTAATCGACATTTATGTATGGAATTAACGACAGTTATTCGTAGAAGGAAACTGTAAAAATTAATTTGTTTTTTCATATTGTGAGCTACACGTCTGTGCTCGTCATGTGACACTCAACGTAATACATAAATATTCACTTATTTGTAATTGTGTAATCTTCTTTATCGAAAATTCAGTTTTCTGCAAAGTGTGCATTTGTATTCACGAAAAAATATTATAATTGATTATTCTAATGAATAAACAAATTTCAGATGATATTAATAATCTCCCCGAAGCGCCTATTTGACGCACTACGGGCGAATAAATCGATTTTTGCGACTGGATACTCGCTCCAGAGTGGTACCAACACGCGGCGAATTTCGGAATACGAAAACGTTTCAAGGATGATGAATGGAATTTGAATATTTTTAGTTAGATCTTAGATTTGGTACTTATATATAACTACAAGCTGAGTGATTGTAAGGAGAATCAATTTGCCTTTCTGGTGGAAAATGGGTAAATGAAAATTACCGTTAATTTCATTAGACATTTCTTAGAAATATTAGGAAACTATAGATATGTAACATTAGAAGAAAGAGAAAGATTAAACATTTTGAGAACTTTACTGGAATGAACTAGGTTTAAATAATTTTAATATCATCCTCTGAGCACCATAAATCAGAATAATGTTCATTTTTACTCACTCCGAAATAAAGTAACTTTTCGTGGTAGTAATAAGTCGGTATCTTTATTTTCAAATACAATAATTGTACGCACGTGGAGTAAAAATTAATTTTGTGTTTCTATATTTCGCCCTCACATTATATTCTTGTTCTCTTTTCCTCACCAAGAACCAACACTATCTTTCATTGAGATTTTAAATATTTGCATCTGATATCCACCAACTTTATCAGGTAAATAAAATGTGTAGATGTCTTACTGACGTTACTATTGATAAGAGGTAGGGTAAACGAAAACGAGTGTCGCAGGTCGGAAGATAGCTTCAATCGTGGACCAAAGATATGCCAGGTATAGAAAGACGGACTGTTTGAGAGAAAAGTCATTATTGCATTATCTTAGAATTTTATGGATTCAAATCAAGGTGGCAGATAACTGAGTTTTCGATAAAGAACACTACACAATTACAAATAAGTGAATATTTATGTATTACGTTGAATGTCACATGATAAGCACATTCGTGTAGCTCATACGAAAGAAATAAATTCATTTTCACAGTTTGCCTCTACGAATTAGTGTCGTTAATTCCGTTCACATATGTCGGTTGACGTTTTATGAAGTGAATCGTTTTCTAAACTATATAATCTCGTACTCTCTCTTGTTATATCTTGTAAATTATTGTAATATCTGTACAACTGCACTAGTACGTCACATACACTAAGAAGATACTTAGTGTAAATACAAGAAAGACGTTTTATTTCAGTAGTTTTGAAATAGTTATTTGCATCCCGTACAAAACTCAAAGCATCGCCCTGTGTGAACTCAGTCGTTCTGTTACCTACAATTTTTGAACGAAACGCTTAAATCATTATAATGGTGTCAAGTACACAGGATGCTTTAGAATAAATGTTACCAACTTCTAGGGCATGTAGAAATGTTGAAGATGATCTTATTTTTTCGATAAACGTATAAATACGTATATAAACGTATAATTCGTACGGCATAAAAAAACTTCAGCATTTACATTTGCCCCTGATTGCTAGGCAACTCATCGTGCACTTGTGTTCGTCAGGGGCAGTTTCGTCAAATAGATTTCATTGTTGCTAGATGCATGGCTGTAAAAGCCCATTCACAATGCAAACATAAACATAAGCATGGCGTTAACATAAAAGTTAGGACTACGTCCATTCACAATTCGTTCGCATAAGCATAACACGTAAAACGTTAACTTAATTGCAAGCTTCAAGCTTCTATGCTTTTGCTTATGTCAGAATTAAGAAATGAACCAATCACAGAACGTTAACTGAAAATCGAGTATCGAAATAAGTCGATTGGCGAACTAACGCAATCGATGGCACGAGCCCCCAGTCATGGACACAGTCGATATCTCGAAATCGATTCGCACATCCAACCAATAGTAAACTAGAATGTCTCACATCCAATAGAAACTTTATTTTGCCTTCGTTTATGTTCGACATTGTGAATACATAATATCACGTATGTTAATGTGTACGTCTATGTGCTATGCTTGTGTTAGAGTTTGCGTGGTGGAAGGGCCGTAACTCGTGCGTAAACTCGCGCCGCGCCGTCGGGCCTGTGGCCGTGCTGCGGGCGGCGTCGCGACGCGCGGCATGCGAAGCGCGTGGGCGGTGAGCGCCGCCGCGGCGCCGCTCTGGATTTCCAGCCGGGGCGGCGGCCGGCGGCGGCGGCGGCGGCGGCGAGCGGTCGGCTATAAATACGGCGCGGGAGCTGCTGTATTTCGGTCGCCTCCTCCGAAGGCATCTCTGCCTCCACCGCCGCCGCCGCCGCGAAATCTCATGCCGCCTCTACAACACGAGCGCGTCGGAACTGCGGGGCGTATACCGACTGCATCCCGCGATCAGCTTTTCCTAAGCCGTTTACCCACCTACCCACAATGGCGTAGCCCGACTCCATCTCGGTCTGTTTTCCTTTAGTATAAGGATTGATTTCTAGGTGTACCGTCGTCTACTTAGTGTTATATTAATCAATTATAATCCTCTTATGTTTTTAAGAATCACTTGCATGTCCTTTTAGGGCACTGCGAATGTTAAAATCACGCTTAGAAGTTGGTGGAAACAAAGCTTGAAACCTTGTATCACGAGCATTTTCTTACCTCGCTGACTTAACATTTAGAAATATGAAGATTCTTCAATTTTCTTTCTTTTTCCATTCTGCTTTTTCGTTCACCTCTGTTTGAGGTTTTCTCTGGGCTGGTGCTAGAACATCGATTTGCCCAACTGATGAATGCAAACTAAACAAAAATGTTTACTCCTTTGGAAACACGGGATGCAGTCGGACCGTCCCTTGTCAGGTAACGATAAGTGAAAGGGGATTGGTCGGGAAGCGGAAGGAGGGGAAAATGACCTCTGCATGCAGTCGGGCGATTCTCGATCTCTGAAACTGCTGACGCAAGCTACCCACGTGTCTCTGGGATTCCTCGTGAATGCAGTTGCACACGGTTCAACTTCAAATTTTTAGTCCAAAAATGTCGTTCAGATTTTACACCATCCGGTTTTTCTGCAAACATTGGATAAAGAAATCAAGAAATTAGCTTTTATTTAACATTTAAAACCAAGGAACGACGAATTGATACAGCAGGTTTCACGCATCGCACTGTGTCTCTTAGAACGAGATCAATTAATTCATTGTTCTCCCAGTGGAAGGTTGCACGATAGCAATCTGTTGTTCCTAGTACGTTCCTATATTTTGTTTAGTGCGATTATACGCAATATAATTTTCCCTAAAAAATTTGTTGAATAAATGTTTTGAGACGGTTTAGGTCCGAGAATTGGTGCAACAGAATGAGGACATGGTTCCAAGTGAATATTTACTTTTATACCGAGGTTTATTCGTATCATTGTTCTACTAGCTTTATCATATTTTGAGTTATGTTGCAACAAACTGAAACATTTATATTTTAAATATTTAATGTATTGACTCATTGTCAAGAAGAGGAAGCAAATTGAAAGGCAGCTTCTTTTGGATCTCGAATTCAGTATGAAGATGAGGTTTGGGACAGACTAACAAGATGAATCGATGACAGATAAGGGATGGTCACATCATACTGAGAAGAAAATAAGCAATAATGAAGAGGAAGAAAGTAGTTGAAATCTGTACTTTTTTTAATAGCGATAAAAATTCGAGACGTATTCTATAGTATGATGAATGTGACTAGCTTTAATTTATTCCTAATCATTAATTGCACCAAACCATTCCTTAGTTCGGTTGCGACTATTTTTCAAGAATCTGAGTCTTGATCTTAGAGGTGAGTTCTCCGGTTGTGCAGAATCAAGCAGCATTCCAAGTGATAGGGGAGACAAAATGTCAATATTTACCTACGTTGTAATTAAAATAAAATTCCACAGATAAGGTAAAGAGGCTGCTGTTGTAATATGAAGGAAAAGATAGAAACACTCAATATTTTTGCACCAAGTGCCTCAAATTCCATCCCTAGAAACACATATTTAGTGTTCACTGTCAGGTGTGCTTAAGCAAAGGTAAATAATTTTTCCATGTAAATATTATTACAAAAAAAATTTTTTAAATTTTACACACTTACACTTGAACTGTGTTATCTATATATTTTATAAATTATATAAAATGATCCAGCTTATATGTAAAAAATTAATTCTAGATACTACATTCATGATATCAATTCTTTTATCATATACACAGTTCCCATGGTTCCCAAAGAAAAGAACTCGAAGGGTCTGTCAATCCCAGTGCGAGCCTTTGCGTTCGTGAATTCGGCGCGGTTAAACTTGTAATTACAGTAGTAAACCACATCATAAGCATTAAAAAATGCAAGAACGTGAGTAATTTCTATCAATCAGAATTATTTTACCTTTTAGGTAGGTTTTCAAACCATTTACTTCAGCCTTGCAGTCTGATGACAAGGTCTCAAATGTGTCCATTGAATAATCAAATTCAAATGATACATGCTCCATATACACATATACTATTGAAAATGATTATTGACATGTGAACAGATGGGATCTGTGTACAAACTGATGACCGTTTCCCCTGCACATCAATTATTATCTACTATTTTCCTAAATACTATGTACTAAAAACTTTGTGATACTTAGAGGGAAAGTCATCATCATTGCTGGAGATAAATTATAATTTGGGAGTAAACCTTGTTTGAATGGTTCTAAGTTTTAAGACGTATTTCCCAGCATTATTCTCTCTCTCTCTCTCTCTCTCTCTCTCTCTCTCTTTCATAATTAGTTGCTATATCATATAATAACTGCCCCAAAATATTTCCTAATAATGTCCGTTTTGAAGAAAACAAATGCTACTACTCTTTCTGAATATTGTACCTCTATGATGAAAATGCCAAAAGGAGACCATGCTCTAAAATGGCTACAAAACAGATATAATCAGAAGTCACTCTAAATGGCCTTTTTGACACACAGATCATGTAATGTTCGACGTACAGACATGGTAAAGAACAGACAAAATACTGGCATCTGAAGAGAAAATGGAAATTATGCTGAATGGGAATACGATTTTCTGGACAAGTGTGGTATAAGGGAAGAGAGAAGCCAAGTTAATCTAAAGACGCTGCATTGATCTGAGAAACCATGAAAAATTACGTTCCCCTATCAATACCAGATGTAGGACGATGCAATTCTCTAATAAACGAGCCCTAAAACGCGTGCGCTTCAACTTCCTTGTCATAAAAGCTCCCATTACAAACACACACTTACACTTATGTGCTCAACCCTACCACACATGTCAGGAGCTTAGAACTGGACCCGCTTGGGGTGGTGATCTGTTGGGGGAGATACCCGGAGATGGAAATCCCTCGCAAGTCGACATTTAGGTCGGTGGTGGATCTTGCCCTCCAGTGGGGAATGAAAACCGCCACTTTTCGGAATGAAAAAAACATGCCTACAATTTTTATGGAGTAAATGACCATAGCAGGTGACAATCCAGGAATCATCGGTCAGTCAACAAAAAAATTCAACCGCTAGAATTCTCCTCCATACAACGACTGAATTCGAGTCGGTATCCAACTCGTGTCTAAAATCTGCCAAGAAGACTAGAACCCTACGGCTTCCTGATTAGAGACGATACAGTAGCTACGGATGTTGCCCTGAGCCATCTCAGCTGAGAGGGTAGAGGTTTTTTAAATTTTATTACAGAATGAGGTGGTTATACAACGCTCAGCCATACGGCTGTTAGGAGCGAGCGTTTGCAGACCAAGAAGATACGAAAGGGGTGGCTACGGCGACATCCCTTTAAACATTAGAATGAAGCAGTGCGAGTATTAAAGTAGGGGGGAAATTGTGGACTGTTGATGGGATGATTATTTATTTCATTATCTAATATCAGCCAGATTTCTGAGGAAGCCTCGGACTTCCCGGTCAGAGACTCTGGAGCAGCGACGTTGTTTGCGCTGAGACATCTCAGCCGGCAGGGACGAGTCGCGGAACGGGGTGCCTCGCCCTTGGGGGAGGGGTGCGCCCGGGTTTTCCCCGCGATCCTGCGACGGATACGCAGCTTCTCTGCTGGAGCGCGTCGGGGCTTTCTCATGCAAATCAGCGCGCAGCCGCTGCGTGAGTGTCGATCTGGGTATTGTGAGTTGACACCTCGTGTGCCTTGGGGAGCGAAGCTAGTGTGTTAATCTCGGCACTGGAGTAACATATTAACATTGAGGCAAGAATCTTGTGTAAACTAGCATCACGTGCAGTGTGCTGTGTTTTGCTATGCTTAATACTTCTGATAAGAAGCGGCGGAAACAGGGTTTAGTTTTGCGACTTGAAGTATACCTAGCTATTCCTTACCACGCGAATTTAACTTTTTATTATTTGTTTATTTATTTTCGCGTTGTTTAAAAAATCAGATTATTTTTTGTAAAATGTGGTTCTCTCATTATCTCACTATCAGAATATCTCAAAGTATTGTAATGCATTTTTTTAAAACAGATAAAACAAACTTTGTTCCAAAAGTTAATTTACCATAGAAGGTTTTAATGATATTTTTCCCACAATACTATGGAGACCACGGCCTCTTGTCGATGATAAAAACTAATTTTGTCTTCTGAACACAGAAACACTTCGTGTCACTTAAAGTGAAGTTTTGTGTTGATGCTTTCCTTTACGAATGGATTCATCATGTCCGTAGAGAGACATGCTTTAAAGGTTTCTGTGCAATAGAATATCCAGTTTTAAGAAAGAAAATATTCCTACTGCTTTACTTTCGAAATCGAACAGAAAATTCTGTTGTTCTTCTAAAACTTCATGAGAACCTCCGTCTTTTACAATTAAATTTAACCCAGAAATGCTTCAAAAACGGATCTTGGAATCATGTTGAGATACAATACGCGAAGTCTAAATTTTCATCATAAAATACTCAAAAAAAGGTTATTCTTATTGAATGTTGTCTGATGAACGCAAATTTGGCATAATCAGTGACGGCGATGGAAATCACCTCTCGGATTGTGTATCTGGATACTGCTTCTGTGAATTTCCCACAGGGATAAAGCACAAAAGAAAAGTTTCATCAAAGTTTGTGCTCAAAAACACAGACCGGACGCTACTCCCGTCTATCTGTCTCTGAATGTCTGGGAATTGTATTCTCTCTGTTGAATACAAGTCTTTTCACAAAAAAAACGGTTCCTTTTCTGGAAGTACGTTATTGTAGGGATATCTCGCTGAAAGCGTTACGTAAGTTATCATATTCTCGACGGCTCCGCCCACGCGCGCCGCGGGGCTGCATCTGCTTTCTTCCGTGACCCAGTCCCGCAACGGAACAACGGGCTCGCATCCATCACTTTCCTCGCCCGCGCTGCCCACCGCCACGCCCCGCCACGCCCGTCCCGCGATCCCTTCCCGTCCCGTTGTTCTCGCCCCGCTTTTCGCCTCTCGTCTCGTGAATCGCTTCGCCCCCCCTCCCCCGCCCGCTCTCCGCGCTCCTCCCTGTCCTGCTCCTCTTCTCCTCGCCCACTCCCCCTGCTCCCTTCCTTCTCTCTCCTCCTTGCCCTCTCCTCTCTTCCTTCTTCTCCTTTTCCCTCTCTCTTCCTCGCTCCTCTCCTCCCCCTCCTTCTCCTCCTCTCTCTCCTCCTCTCCTCTTCGCTCCTCTCCTCTTCGCTCCTGTTCTCGTCGTTCCTCTTCTCTCCTCCTCGTTCGTCTCCTCTCCTCCTCGCTCCTCTCCTCTCTTCTCATTCTCACTCCTCTCATCTCATTCTCGCTCCTCTCCTCCTCATTCTCGCTCCTCTCCTCTCATTCCGCTCTCTCCTCTCATTCTCCGCTCCTCTCCTCCTCATTCTCCTCTCTCCTCCTCATTCTCACTCCTCTCCTCTCATTCTCCTCCTCTCCTCTCATTCTCGCTCCTCCTCTCATTCTCACTCCTCTCCCTCTTCCTCTCTCCTCTCATCTCGCTCTCTCCTCCTCCTCTCTCCTCTCCTCTCTTCCTCTCATTCTCTCCTCCCTCTCCCCTCCCTCGCCCCTCTGCTTTTCCCTCCTCTTCTCCTCTCCTCGCTCCTGTTCTCGTCGCTCCTCTCCTCTCCTCCTCGAGCCTTTTCTTCCCCGCTCGCTCCCTCCCCGACACTCTCAAACCCTCCATGTTTGATCTCCTTTTCGCTTCTCGTGTGCCTGTTTCGTTTGCTCTTATTCTCCGCTAGTCCCGTCCCCCACACCCTTTTCCGATATTCCGTTCCCCGCCACAACACCGCAGCGACTCTCAGGCCCCCAGTCGTTTAGAAGGTCGGGGAAGACGGGGGAGGTTTTTCAAGCAAACTCAGGGCGGCGAAGTGGGGCGATGGATCGGCGAGCGCCGAGGTCAGGGCTTTCCGAGGGCTGAGGGCGGAGGCGACAAGCCCACAGTTCGGGCAATTGGGGCGCTAGGTGCTGGGGCAAAGTTGCCTAAGTGTTGGTCCCAAAAAGTGCTGTTTGTGTTTCGTATTTGTTTTCATCTAAAGTTGAGCCTTCCTTGCAATTGTCCCAACCTGCTGTCGTGCGTTTTTTATTCGATGTGCAGAGTTGATACCGGCTAAGGAGACTTCTAAAACTTCGGATTCTTAACAGAAAACTTTTTTGTTTTATGGGTCCTCATGACATTTGAGCAATTTTGATTTTCACTGATGTATGCAATCAGTACTTTAGATATATTTGAAGCGACGTATTAGTTATCTTCATTTTCTAGATTATCTGCATCTAATTTTACTCTTTTGGAAATATTTAAGTCTCTTAGTCATCGTAAGATGCTGTAATAGAAAAGAGTGAGAATGAGGACAAGAAACTACAAGGAAATAAGAATATAAACATGACAGAATCACGAGACGGAAAGAGATGGTATGATGGGCAGGAGGTGGCTAGTGGGGGAAGAGGAAAATTCGTATCCTTGTATGCGCGAAACCCGCGGGGCACGAGGAGAAGGGTGGTGATATATGCCCCTCAGCTTCTGAGAAATGAATCACTGCGCTCGTGGCAGCGGTAGCAGCAACGCCAGAGCTCGTCAACTTCCGCCCCCGCCTTTCTGAGACCCCGCCCCCCCTTCCACCATCCCCGCTGCGCGCCTTGGGCACCCGCCAGCGATCGATAAGTAATTGGAGCAGCAGCCCCAACCCCATCGCCTCCCTCGCTCGCCTACGCTCACCCACACACGAGACGGCTGAGCGAAGGCGAGCGGGCCGCGCTGCCCCTGTCAGAGCACCCGCGCCACCCTCACACACACACACATGAGGGCCGAAGGTGAAGGCAAGCGGGCAGCATTAGCTCTTTCGCAACCACCCGCCTCTCGCAACCACCCGTACAGGCTTTGGCGGGTGAGGGCATCATGTCACTGGAGTGCCAACGGTGGCAGGATTTTCGACTCTACCTACATACTGGGTCGAATCCAGACGGTGTCAAAAAGAGAATTCTAGAGACCGGCTACTCCGATAGGTAGTTTTCCGTGGTTCTTCCGAACAACACCACGCAAATGCCGAGGAACACCCTACCAAACGGGTCGCGAGAGTACCCTACCAAACGGGTCGGACCGCGCGCGATCTTTCCTTCCTCTTCATTGTCCTATCCTCACCCCTCACTTACATAACGCGCGCGCACACACACACACACACACACAGATACCCACACTTACTTGCACTACACTGCCATGCACGTCGGGAGACCGGTCGGTAGCTTAGTGCTTGTCGCTGCTGGGGAGGTGCCACGGTGGTGGAGATACCTGGTTGGGGAAATCCGGGCAAGCCGACGAAGGCCTCGGAACTCACCGTCCAGGGAGGAAGATCACTGCTACCTTTCGCGATAAAATGATGCACTACACTTACGGGTCTAAAGACCTTAGCAGTTAACGCGCCCGGAAACACGAATCAAACAAACAACCAATCGCACTCACCCATTCTCTTGTACTCGCCCGACCACTCTCATTACCTCGCACTTTCGCACTCGCCCGCCTTCTCGCACTCACCCGCCCTCTCGCACTCACCCGCCCTCTCGCACTCACCCGCCCTGTCGCACTCACCCGCCCTCTCGCACTCACCCACCCTCTCGCACTCACCCGCCCTCTCGCACTCACCCCCCTCTCGCACTCACCCGCACCACTCCTCGCACTCACCCACCCTCTCGCACTCACCCCCCTCTCGCACTCACCCGCCCTTCGCACTCACCCCCCTCGCACTCACCCACCCTCTCGCACTCACCCGCCCCTCGCACTCACCCGCCCTCTCGCACTCACCCACCCTCTCGCACTCACCCGCCCTCTCGCACTCACCCGCCCTCTCGCACTCACCCGCCCTCTCGCACTCACCCGCCCTCTCGCACTCACCCGCCCTCTCCCCCACCCGCCCTCTGCACTCACCCACCCTCTGTCGCACTCACCCGCCCTCTCGCACTCACCCGCCCTCTCGCACTCACCCGCCCTCTCGCACTCACCCGCCCTCTCGCACTCACCCGCCCTCTCGCACTCACCCACCCTCTCGCACTCACCCGCCCTCTCGCACTCACCCGCCCTTCGCACTCACCCGCCCTCTCGCACTCACCCACCCTCTCGCACAGACATACAAGAAGTTGTAGAACGAACATGAACGGATGGGAGGGCGAAACTGCAACGCCTCAATCTCGCCTGCCCTGGCAACCCCTTTACTCACCCACCCATCCCCGCACGAGGGCCTCAGACGCGGCAGGGCAGCGCGTGCGTCACAACACGATGATGGGCCCGGCGCGGGGGGGGGGGCGGCCTCGGAGACGACGAGGCGAGGCGAGGCGTCTGCGCGGATTCGGATAAATTGCTCCTCTTGGCGGCGCCGGCGGCGGCCGCGGTGGGCCGTGCGCGGCGGACGCTTGCCTTGGAGGACGGCCCTTGGGAGGACGGTAGGACCCAAGGGAGGCGGGGAGACGGCGCGGCGAGACTGTGGGTCAGCCGCTCGATTCTGTACCGTGGTTTAATAGGACGTTGAAACAGTTCATTGTGGAGGGCGTCTGTGACAAGAGTTTCAGTTTACTTGACATTGTTTTACGATGTTGATACTCATTTATAAATATGTATGTTTTCAACATAATCAAATTAAATAGTCATCAGTCAAACATACAACAAATGTAGACGATTGCCTCGTGAATATTCACATATTTTTCATTTATTTTCGTACACATTGTATTTTTTTTGTAGTACATCTTCAAATCTGTAAATTTATGAAGACGTTTGAATTTTTTAATTGATTGAACGGATTTTTAATAGATTAATATATTGAGGATAATCTGACGTTCGATCCTCATTTAATTTTTTGTGGTTTATTATCTCTAACTGTGGAACCTTTGTGTATGTAAGGAAATTTTATTAAGGCCCGTAATTACACTTCAATTCACTCCAGAAGTTAGTATTTGTAGCAAGGATGTGCATCCGGTCTGTTGAATTTGGCGGGCCGCATCAACGCAAGACCGAGCTCTCCCGTCGATTAGGTCGATTCGCTCCGCGGAGGTATCCCTGGGGCGCGGGAATTCAAGCTCACGGCAGGACTTGCCATGAAGAAATTTCCAAAGATAGTTGAATTCGAGACTGCTATAGAACTTGAAGACTGGCTCAAGTATATGTTATTCACTTTTCTTCTAGATTTCCGTAACGTTATTTGAATTGAAATTTCATTCATATATAATAATTATTACTAATTATTTATTTAGAATATAACTAAAAATTTACCTTTGTATGATGAAAGAATAAATAAACACAAAATTAGTCCTTGTAAAGACAAGTGTATAAATTTACTCTATAAGTAATAAATATCTCTTTTTGGCACGAACACGGTTTATACGAAGAAAACCATCCCGAAGCACAGAGCACATAGCATTAAAGATGGCAGGCGTCGGTGTCGGGGGAGCAGGAAAACACGGGGCACGTCTGCGCGCACCGCACGACGCCGTGCGGGGCGGGGGCGGAGGAATCGAAAGCGAGAGCGCCGGGGAGGCCCCAGGGCGGGGCGGCTGCGCGGAGGGCAGCCACTCAGCGCGGGAGGAGGGGGTGGCGCCAGAGGGAGAGAGACAACACACATAGAAAGAGGAGAGATCGAGCGAGGTGGGGCTGTACGACCGGCAAAGGGTTATCGGGGACAGGAAGTGGAAAAGGGAAGGTTCAAAGGGGAACGAAGGATAGATTAGAACGCATGAATGCAGAATAACAGCGAAAAAGGTTGCAGGAGGAAAAGAGAAAAAAGGGGAAGAAGAACAGGAGATGGATAGGCACAGAAAATAAACAGGAGGCAAATAGAGGCGAAATATGAGAAAATGAGAAGGAAACAAGGGAGCAAGAAGAAACACGAAGAAAAGAAGAAGAAAGAAAAAAAAGGAGTGGATCAGGAGAGAGCAACAGATAGAGAACAAGTAGTAAAAGATAGTGAACGAGAGAGAGCAAACAGATGGAAAACAAGACAGGTAGTATTGATTGATTGATTGATTTTTTGTGTTTCCGGGCGCGTCAACTGCTTCGGTCATTAGTCCCGTTAGTGTAGTGCATGTTTTTTCGGGAGATGGCGGTGATCTTCCCCTGCTGGATGGCGAGATCCGGCACCGACCTACTGTCGCCTAGTGGGGTTTCCGGGACAAGCTCTAAGCTCCCGACCGGTCTCCCGGAATATGTGTTACTGTGGTGCATGTTAGTGTAAGTGTGTGTGTAAGAGGAGAGGATAGGACAAGGAAGAGGAAGGACAGATCGCGCGCGGTCCGAGGCCCGTTTGGTAGGGTACTGCTGCGGCATTTGCCTGGCGTTGATCGGAGAAACCACGGAAAACTACCGATCAGAGCAGCCGGCCGCCAGAATTCTCCTCCAGACAGCTACTAAATTCGACTTAGCTGGACAAGTAGTAAAAGATAGTGAACGGGAGAGAGTATTAAGAGAGAGAACAAAAGAAGTAGTAAAATATAGTGAAAGAGGATACTGCCTCGGAGCGCCATTAGTGACCCAATGTTTCCGATGATCGCCCGCTAGCGCCAGGTGCAAAGGGCGAGTGCGCACCGTTGCCAGGCCCAGCGCGTGGGCGAGGACGTGGGCGCTCGAGGGCAGCGACCCAAGCGGCCGCGCGCTGCCTGCAGCTCCTGCGGGGGCGGAAACACGCCCACTCCGCCCACGCCGCCCGCACAGCCCGGGCGGGCGGCTCTCTCACTTCCCCGCGCGCGCCACGCGCCTACCCCCGCCCCCGCCCACGCCCCGCCCCGCTCCGAGCCACGCTTAGGCGCCGGCGCGGGTCGCTGGGTCACTCGGTCGCGAGCGCTGCTTCCCCTCCTCTTCCATTTCCTCGCCCCTCCCCTCCCCCTCCACATTCCCCCTCCACCACTCTCCGGAAGAGCACTCTTACACCTGCAACAACATTTTGAATTTGATACGCTTATTTACATTCCGCATCAAAAATACACGATGTTTTTCAAACGAGCGGCTCTCTAATGATTGCTTTTAGTTAAAGCACACAGAGATATTTTTTGGAGGTTAGGTGACATCTTACTAAGACATATGCGGTTTTTCGAATTGCACACGCCCCGCACCGCTGTTTTCCGCGCCGGCTTAGGCGTCGGCGCAGGTAGTTATTCCCGGTCGCGAGGGCCGCTTCTCCGCTTCTGTTTCCTCTGCCCCCTCCCCCTTCACAATTCCCCTCCACCCCACTCCGGAAGAGCACGCCTACATCAACATTTTGAATATAATATGCTTATTTACATTCCGCATCAAAAATACACTGGTTTTCAAACAACGAATGATTCTCTAATGACTGATTTTAGTTAAAACATTCGGTGGTACTTTTTTAGGTTAGGCAACATCTTACTAAGGCACATGCGGTTTTTCGATCTTACATACGCCTCGCCCCGCTCCGCTCCGCGAACCGCTTAGGTGCCGGCGCGAGTCGCTGGGTCACTCGGTCGCGAGGGCCGCTTCCCCCTTTTCTGTTTCCTCCCCCCTCCGCTCCCCTCTACATTCACCCCACCCATCACTTTCCGGAAGAGCACACCTACACAAACAACTTTAATTTGATATGCTTATTGACATTCCGCTTCAAAAACACGCAATGTTTTTCAAATAACGTATGGCTCTCTAATGATTGATTTTACTTGCACTCGGTAGTATTTTTTGGACGATAGGCGACATCTTGCGAAGACTCATGCGGTTTTTCGATCTTACGCCCCGCTTCCGCCGTGCTCCGCGCCCCGCTTTAGCGTCGGCGCGGTTCGATGGGTCACCTGGGCGCGAGGACCGCTTCCCCTCCTCTTCTGTTTCGACTGCCCCTCCCCCCCCATCACTCACCAGAAGAGCACTCTTACACCTGCACCAACATTTTGAATTTAATACGCTTATTTACTTTCCGCATCAAAAATTAACGATGTTTTTCAAACAACGAATGGCTCTCTAACGATTGTTTATTGTTAAAGCACTCAGTGGTATTTTTGGGAGGTTAGGCGACATCTTACTAAGACACATGCGGTTTTTGAATCTTACGTGATTATATTTTGTACTTTACATGTCGTTCGTAATTGTCTCTGAATGGTATTGGATTACAACGGCGTTCTCAGTGGAGTACGCTGGCAACTAGCAACGCTCAACCTTATGCAGCATTCTGCTGCAGGTTTGAGAGATAGCACGCAAGGGGCGGACTTTGGTGAAACAAAAATACTAGAAATTGATTTCTAAGACCTTTCTAGGCCTATAGGAAGGAACGTTACAATAGAAACTCTCAAGGACGTGCATTCATGCAGAAAACGACAAGAAAAGGTGAAAATATGGAAATTCTTGACAACACAGTTACGCTTTCTTCTCACCACAATGTGCTTCAGTTAAAACTAGCTAACTTGATTTACATTTGCCTGTAGGTTCCCATACTATCTGAATCATTTTAGTTATGTTACTGCAGATATTTCGTTTATTATTTTGCTACATAGACTGGTACAAAGAAAGCGACGACGTTCAATACATCCCTGGTTGAAATGTTCGCATAAAAATGCGACTTTGATTTTGCGAAACTCTTAATTGTTTACTGTATATATAGTAACAGATGGCTTCCCTTAGTTGTGCAGCGACACAGAACTACGACCAAAAAACGCGGAGTTGAGATCTACATGTTTTCAATCCCGTGCAAGGCGTAGGTGTTTTACAATCTAATTGTGGTTTGGAGGCTTATTATACGGTACTACCAAGTATCACATTAATTCCATCAGAACATATATTTCATCATCATTCACCCCTCTAACATCACACCTGTGATCATCTTCAAAGTATTTTATATTGTTGTATATATCTTGGGCTCACAATGAATGCAGACTGGTAGGAACGATCAGATGAAAGAGGGAAAGAGATTGTTGGGTGATTGTCGGGACAGGCGGGAATCATTATATACCACATTATACTCGCTGTCACTTTCATTATATATAGCAGATGGCAAATAATATACCAATTTAAATAGAGTTACTTCTGAGAAATCATCTGTGACGCGATTATCCAACCGGAAGCTTCAATAACAAAAATTTAAGTCGTAACGAAGCTCCCTATTTGGGGACTACGTCCTCTGATGATCTGTCAAAAGGCACACTATTTAAATCGAAGTTTAAGCGGTTGATCTCAGTTCTAGGTAGGTCGGGTCGAGTGATGGATGGCGATGAGCAGAGAGGGAGGTTCAAGGGCACCGGAAGGACCTCTCGCTCCATTAGCGCAGCTTTGTTTGCACCGCGACGCGCTGAGGGGAAGGGCATCACAGCAAGCTAGCCAATAAACAATCAGATCCTACCTTACACGACGTGAAGACCTCAGGCGGACGGGGGGAGGGGGCCATGACCCTCCGAATATTTTGAAAGTGACCCCTTGCCTTAGGTAATCGAACATTTTTTCTGTGTATTAGTTCAATTACCGTTTTATCCATCCTTTTAGGTTTTACTATTGGTGAAATAGTTATGTTTGAGGGGATGTTCTCTATGTCATTTGGTATTTGCACAGTCCAAAAAAAATAATTGTAGTTATTAATTGTGTTGTTAAAGTAAAAATATAATTCTCCTTGTACGTATGAATTGTTTACTCACGAGGAAAGTATGTCATTTTTAAACCAAATTAATGGAAATGGAAGCACAGAAATGTTGTCCCCTTTGTTGTTTCGGAATTTCAAACCTAAGGTACCCATTATTCTCCGTTTGTCATTGTAAAAATCAAATTTGAAGACATTGTTTTATACCATTATATGGTAATTTATTGTTTCTGGTACTTCGTGCGACTTCTTCGATTGTTTGATGTTATGAATCTCTAATGCGCTATTTATGTTGAAGCCATTATTACAGCAGTTCTAACGTATTCGGGGAACATAAAAAACACACATTTACCTTTTTTAATAGAAATGACTTACTCATTCAAAATTCAATTAACTTGCAATTTAGTCCAGGGGTCCGTCATTGATCCCTCCCCTTAGTATTCTGCGGTGAGGAGGAGGTTTAGAGAGATTACTCTAAGAAGGGACCGCATTGGCAGATACCCTTGGCCACTGTTGGCAACATTACTGCAACTTTTGTCCATGCTCTCATTTTGACAGGGCGTTCGTTTATATTTAGGTCATTTGTAAATGAACTCACCACTACCTCTCGTAATGTCATCTCCCTGCATCATGTTCATTTGTTTCCCGGCCTGTCAAACTGGTCCCTTCTTAGAGTAACTTCCCTATATGCGACTGAGCAGGGTTGAACAAAATACTTCGCAAAAATACTTTATACATAAGTATTTAAATACATACACAAAATACATTGGGACTTGTGCAAAATACATACGTATTTAAAATATTTCAAATACTCAAAATACTGTTAATATATAATAATTTTGTATTGTATATTTTTTATTGAAACTATATATTGTAATTGCCAATTACAGTAAATTAGTAGTTGACAGTCATACAAATTTCTGAACAACCTTTTCAAATATAAAATGATATTAAATGTCTAACACAAAGAAATGGATTTCCTTCTAAAACGACTAATTTTTCAACCAAATCTTTAGACAATAAAACCTTAGTTGTCAAATGTAGCTGCAAAATAAAACAGTCCTTCAACTGGAGTGGATGAACATAAACTAATATTGTAACGAATAACTAGTGTTATTAGGAAGCCATTTTATTGCCAGATAATTGTTCAGCATTTTGATTCAGATTCATCACTGAAAAATGAAGAGGATCCAAATTCAAAAGCCGAAAAGAGCTTTTATTATTGTTTCAATGAGGTGCATTCACTATCAAACAAAAAGGAACTATCTTCTTCTTCGTCTGTATTTGAAGTATTTAAGTATATATTTTTTAAATACCTCTCTAAAATTCTGTTTTTCAAATACAAATTGTTTTGGAAACACGTATTTTAAATAAAAGTATTTAAGTACTGCCCCACCCTGCGGCTGACACGGCTCCGGCATGGCTAAGACGCGCAAGGGAGTACGGAGTTTCGTGGCCGCCTCGCCGGCGCCGCGCGAGCCGCGAATGGGGTTAATCAAAGCCCAATATTGACTCTGCAGCAGTTTGCGCACCTCCTCCCGTGCACGCAGCCGCGGGCGACTCGGCAGATGCGGAGAGATTTGCGCCAAGTTATAATCATCAGCTTAATGGAATCTGTGAGGCGGGTGGTTTCCATGTGGAGGCAAAGGTGATGAAGATGCTACTGGGTTTAAATTACTGGAAAATATTTTTCTTGGTTGGGTTGGTAACACAGAAATATGTGTTCTCAGCGGTAGGATTTTTTAAGGTTTACTGATTTACAACACCGAAAAAAATTACTAAATAGAATATGTCATTTGTTATTAGAACCTTGTTAACAATATGACCTATTTACTCCTCTACGTTTTAAAGTATCCAGTTATTGCTTTATTGAGGAATCGATGTCACAACATTGATGTATTGTAAAAATGACGGCTAAGCAAAGAAAAATTCAATAAAAGACTTACGGAAGAAGTATTTTAAATTATATTTGTATTTTATTCTTCTAACACTATAATTTTCTTTGGTGAAATTATCATTTTTGTGATTGATAAATTGCTCTCTGGTGTAATTGCGTGATGGTGTGTTTTATTCACACGTAGTTACAAATCTTTACAAATCCATTTATCTTTTCCTCACATTGGTAAAGTCTCTCATCCTAGAGATTCATATAAAAGCTTCCTGTCAGGTGCATTATTGATTCACCCATTAAAATTTCTCCGGTTGGTTTATGTCTATGCATTATTTCATTCAAAATCGTCTTCACATCAAGTATTCCGGAAGTCTTAATTTCAATCACTTTTTATCCCCCCTCTGTACCCGTAGATATTCACTTTTTTCTTGTTTTGGCTTGAGAGAACACGTAGTCACTACTACTAGTAACTAGAAATAAGATTAAAACAAAAGCTCGAAAAAAACGGTAATGTAGTCCCTTTCAGTTATTAAAAACCTAATGGTATTTATAAATATTATATAATATTCCACGTAATTGTCTTCCTATATCTCGATATATTCTTAAGGACCTGAGTTATCTATGCTATATCTAATTGCAACGATTTCTACCGATAAACGTACCTATCCCGTACGTGTAAGCGGATGAAGGAACATATGAAAAAAAAATGACGTATTGATTCAGGTGCAAAGAGAAAATATAATCTCTATTAACATTATATAACCCATTTTGCATGGCGTATGAAATGCAATCATTTACTTAGATCCCCGAGTAAATGCTTCGGCATGATATTCTGTTGTGTCGTCAGCATACGTTTGCCAGACGACACCGACGCGTATTCGATGACCAAGGACTTAGCGTCGGAATCTTCCGACTGACTGCCTCACCTACGTCACTTCCAGCGGCGTTAGCACATTCTCATCGACACTCCCCTGGCTTCGCAGGCCACGCTTGCGAGTTTCAGATTTCCTCAAAGCTGGCGGTTGTAAAGGTAACGTTATTTGTCTCAAAGACTTTTTGATACACAGCTGTAATTTCCCCTTGAGTGTATCCATCCTCCGCATTTATGAATATGCTCGAGAAAATATTCTCGCTAGGCGATGAAAACTAGGCAGGAAAACAAGTAGAAAACGTGATATTTTTGTGCCAGATATTCAAACAATGGTTTGCATAAACTTGCATTTAAACGTACATTTTATATAGCTTCATACACTAGCATTCTTCCAATCATAATAATCTATCCAAGTACTCCACACACCATTTCACATTTATGAAAGAATGTTCGAAGAAATCTTATCGCCAAACAATGATAAGAGGGGATGTCGTATATAAAACATGAAACTTTTTTAAGAGAGAAATAATGTTTTTGCGCAATCCTTAATCATGAATTATGTGAATTTCACAAATGCAGTTATCAAAAACAAAAAAAAATGTAAGTCAGAACCAGGTAACTACGCCGTGACCCTCCCATCCGCGCACCCCTTGCACCAAATTGATGACTAAAGCTACATTACATTGAGGATAAAACTGGAGGACAATCTTTCGACCATTAAGACGGCCATACGCAAGCAAGCCCGGCCAGCAAATCTGGTTGCCCCTCTTGTAGTTCTGTCGCCACCACATTGAACCAACAACGTAGCAGCTAACGGTGACGGTAGATACTCAACGAGCAGCAATTGCTCATCATGTCTCTCCCCGCTCGAGACAGTCTGTAAGGAAGTCTACCACATACGACAGAGCCTCGCTTGCCGCTTCTACCTGCTAATTTCTGGGAATAATGGGGCGGCAATATATTCACAATTGGCACAATTCAAACTCGATTGCTAGCATAGGGACAATGACCCTCTGAAAAAAATTGGAAGGGGTGATGTACCCTTACGTAATTAATCGTTTATATACACCTCGCTATCTACCTTATGTCGAAAATCTTGCCACCGTCGAAACTGGAACTCCAGGCTTGCAAGTATGTAGTCACTTTCCGGAGAGACCCTTTCGGGAGGAGTCAACGGATATGTCTGATTAGCGAAGCACCATTTACAATAAAACATTAATGTTCAAAATTAAAACAACGATGTTAATAATTCATCATCCGAAACTCACAGGTGTTTTTAAACATCGATGTTTTAAGGCTGGTTTCGTAACATCTAACATTAAATTTGCTCGCAGCAAAAAATATACCAGCATTAGTACACCATTATTTTGACATTGAGCGTGTATATTAATTTATATTTAAAATTTAAATTAAAATTAATTATTAAAAAAGTTTAAAAACGCATCTCGATGTGCGAAATTCGAAGAAATCTGAAGGAAATATCAGGAAATCAGGATCATCTCGAGCTAGAGCTAGTCTGCTCGATCACGGCAGTGCAAACCGTGTTCGTGTTGTTCGAACACACACTATACTCCATCGGTTTTTATTTCATATTATAACTTTTACAAAAGTATGATTAAGGGAATTTTTCATTCATGATCAGAAAATCCAAAATGCAAAAACATCGAGCACAAAACTTCGATGTTCAAAAAACATCGAGCACAAAACTTCATTGATCGAAAAACATCGAGCACAAAACTTCCAAAATGTTCAAAAAATATCCAGCACCAAACTTCGATGTTAAAAAGAATCATCTTCAATACATCGATACTTTTATAGAAACTTCGATGTTTTGAAAACATCAACGTGAATGTCGAGTCGTGATGTGCGAGTTCGTTGCCTACGCAAGGGCTGCCTGCCTGCCGCCTTCGGCCGCCACGTGGTGTCGCCGCGTGCCGTGCGCTCTCGCTGGCGGAATTTTCGCGAGGGCACACGAGCGGCCGCGCCCGCCGCCCCGTCAGCAGCACGCGGGCGCCGCTGACGTCGCGCCGGAGCCCAACACGTGCGACACCGCACACCGCACACACGCGCACACACACATACACACGTGCGTGAGCATTTAGGAGCGGCGCCGAGAGGAAACAGCCGAGGTAAAAATAAGCAACTCTAGTGGGGCTAAAAGAGCACGTACTTTCTCCCCCGTATTTTCACGCACACTTACGCGAAAAGTACTCAAATTTTTGAATGGCCTCGTTTCATAGTCTATCTTTAAGAAATAGATTTCATCCAGGGAAAACTCTATCTTCATTTTTTAGGAAGGTGCCGAAAAAGTTTTAAACTATTCGAAAAATCAGGGTTTTCAACGAAGATGAGGCCTGCAACATTCCCTTAAATGTTCTTGACACTATTCAACTAGAGAATTTAATCAAAAACGATGGAGCTATTATTGTGAAAATGTTGATAATCTCCCAGTGGCTTCAAGTAAAGTGCCCCCCCCCCCCAAAAGTGAAATATCAGTTTCAAATCAAGGGCCGGTCACAGCCAGATCGATTTGGAATATCAATTTAGGAGAAAATCGGCTGAACGGTTTAGCCGCTAGCGTTGTTCACAGACGGACAGACTGACGGACGGGTAGACAGACTTTTGCCGTCATCTGATATTTCGGTATCAAGGACCCACAAAACATGAATTCTGGATACACTTCGTGATAGAGGTTTTTTCTAAATTTAGCAATTATATTAATCCACTTTTTAGTTACCAGGGTCCTGTAATAAGAATTTTTCTACCGATAATTCACCGTTATTTCACGCTGCAATACATAACTTTCTCTCTACTCCGTAGAAAGAAAGTAAAAACGAAAGGAAAATAAAATAAAAAATCTACTGCTTATAAGTTCAACTTCCAACTGATTCACATGTGCACAAGAAGGTGACAAATCTCAAATAACGTCAATTTTCAGTAGCACGAATAGAATTTAGAAGATAGTCAATATTGAATTTTCATAATGAAATTAATGAATGAAAATTTCATAATGATAGTTCATATGGCAGGCGGTACATAGAGTAAAATACTTTGTCTTGGGTTTCCAAATAAATGATCTCACACAAGGTAAAGCCTGCGAAATAACATTTTTGAAACGTGTAAATTGTTGCTCTTCGACGATATATCCGTGCCTCCGCTGCTCCGTATACGGAGAAAGTAAAAAGTACTTTAATTGAGCGAGAACTTACTGTCAATATTGTCGTGGAAATACGCTTCATGTTTGGGAGGGGTTCCTTGGCACACAAATTTTGGCTAGATGTAATTATTCGTTGATGATCCATTGCTTCATCTTTGCATACTTTGTTATTTGAACTTTCGCAATAAATTGATCAAATGGCACGTTGAACATTATTCTTATGTCAATTGAGGTCCTCTAGCAATGAAATTACTCTGACCTTCAGCCGTCGCAAAATAAGCTTTGTTTACAATGGCGGAACAAAAGGGAAACCCATTGACCATAACGGCTTGTTAAAGAAGAAAAGGTACGCAAGAACACTAAGGAAATATTTCATAATGTACTGCGCATTTTGGAGACCAGCTACAGCTATTCATGTAAGAAAAAATACGAAAATCTCACAACATTGTGCGTATCAATCTGTTGATGTTAGTTTAAGAACTGGACATTTCTTTGCAGCTTCATCTCATTCATGAAAAAAACTTTATCAAGAAATTTCTGCGGTTCATGGAAGTATAGAATAGGAATACATGAAGATTCTTCGCCTAATACATGATTTAGAAAACCCGAATTAACATATCTTATTGCAGTTTGGAGTCTTGTAATTTGGACGTAATCCTCTAAATGAATTACGAATTTTACCATCTTAATCGGCGGTAGGGATAAAAAACGGTTTTTTAGTAAAAGTAGGAAATTATGATTTGTGGCCGGAAGTAATCTAGTAAACGTGTGAAGGATGTTACTGTCTTATTCCAACTTTTCCAACAAATCTATATAATAGAAGAAGCACAAAGTATCTTTGTGATTCTGAAGATAACTAAGAGTTACGGAAAGAAAAGTACAGAACATTAATGAAATAGACATTAATTAATTAATTAGACTGTTGGTGATGTAGATACCTTATTAATTCAAAGTAAATAAAACAGATGTTGTCTGGTATCAATTTTTATATTTCTCCTTAAGATCTTAAGCAGAAATATAAAAATTGATACCAGATAACATCTGTTTTATTTACTTTGAAATAGACATTGCTTATAAAATGCTGTGAATTTACTTTTCACAGTTCATAGAATCATGATGAAAATACACTGAGCAATTCTCATAATCTTCTGAATGCAAAATATTCTTAATTTGATTAATTATTGTATAAATGAAGATGTGAAATGTACATTCACATACATTTTTGGTTTATTTCTGTCCAATAACGTGCCAGTATTTATGAATATCTAACTTACAGTAACGGATAAATGTGGAACAGCCTTCGACAGTAAAGTGGTCACTGCTTTTCATAGATAAGCATGCAACACACTTTTAGCTCGATCAATAAAACAGGCTTATTTTGGCTGTGTTTTTTTCTGGACCGTGGAGTTTCTATCGGATGATTGGTTAATGATGGCCGCCTTATTACTTCAAAAGCCAGTTAAGTCCACACAAACGATAATTGAAACTCTTATGTTTTTGTGTCGTAATTTTGTTTATTAGATGTACTATTGAAATGGCGTGGTGATGAAGTACAGGCTTAGTTAATGGTAATTTTAAGTAAATATTGGTAGTAAATATAAGTATTGATATAGTAAGTTAAAGTTCATGAGTAAATATTGAGTAAAATAACAGTGGCGAACTAAGGAATAGGACGGGGCGGAACGACAAAGGGATATTAACCCTCTTTCAAAATCACCTTACATAAAATAAATTACGTAAATTGAAATTCGAAAAGTTATTCTTTAATTAAATAGATATGTTGAACTATAGCATATTAACAATTATAGACAAAATTATATTTATATGTGAAAAATCATACAAAACTAATACAATAAACCAAGACCCGACCCGAACACCTTGCCTCGCAATTGAATGACTAGATCCACCCTCGTTTTGATGCAGAGAAGTCCATTGTCAAAAAAATAAATAAATAAATAAACGAATAAATAAATAAATAAATAAATAAATAAAAATAAAACAAAAATACATTTTAATGTCTGAACAATCGAAAAGTCAGCTGGAAACCTTAAAAACAAAAACAAAAATTAGGAAGAAAGAGGAGAAAATGAAAAAAACGTAGAAAAAATGTTTTTTTTATCACATGTAGTTTGTTCGCTACTGAAACGAAAGAGAGGCGTTATCGCACTTATACATCATCAACAATGCCAATACATCAAACCAATACCATTCATATATAATTTTCTATAATAGAAAATGATAATACGATAATCATTAACGGAGTTAAATTGTATATATACGCCCGAGAACACAAGGAACACGGCTCAAAGCTGTGCCTAAAAATGAATGGTCCCAAGCACTCCCCCCCTGCCTAGAAAAAACGAAAATAACATCGTGTCCCAAATAGCAACATCGTTGTCCACCCTTCCCTGGCCACAGCAGAGGTGGAAGCCCAGTGGCAGAGATATATTGCCACCGGTGCAGTGTACTGTGTAGCTTTTCTAGTGAGAGTGAATTGGACTAATGAATGGTTGTAGTGTAAAAAGTACACCACTACAAAAAAACAAACCACAAAAAAGGAAGAAGATAAAAAAAGAACGTCGCTTAGTGTTATGAAAAAAATATTCAAGTTAGAAATCCAAAGTCTGTGCGTATTAACTGTAAAATTAGATTAAACTAAAATTACATTTGTTTTAATTATTAACAAAAACCTCCCCCTTGTAACTGTGCCTTTCGACTCTGTTTCTCGAATACTTACATGGACTTTCTTGGGGTCATTTTTGACTCCAAACGTTTTACACAATAGTTTACAAAAATTTGGTGCACGGGTATTATTTGGAATTATTATATGAGAAAGTGATATTATTTCTTTGTTTTATTTATTATGTCTTTACTAAATAGCAAAGAATAATGTTCTTTCCAGAAAACATTCTAGCATATTATAACTATAAATAGGTCTACCTCACCAGCATGAGAATGTTTGAAACATGTACCCAAAATTATCACTCAGAAACGGCAACATAATACTACAAAACGGAAATGGTCACGTTTTAAGAATTTTTATTTTGTAATTTAGATGTCAAAAGTGGCATTTCTTATCCCACTCACATAAAAAGCAAATTATTTCCAACGAAAAAAACTTAAAAAACTGAAAAGTTTACAACACATGTGAAACTGGACATAAATAGCTTATCTAAAAGGAGAAGTTCTAGTGAATAATTTTCAGAGTGTTGCAAAACATTATTTGCTCCTGGGGTCAAAAACGACCGTAAACAAGAGTCTAAGGGTAAAGCCGCAAAAATGTAGCGTAATGTAACCGACGTGTGAAAATCCATTCCTGCCTCCATAGGCGCAAAAAAGACGCATTGCAAGCGAGTGCGCGTCCGTCCGTCCGTTGCGGGACCGCTGCGGACGGGTCCGCCTCCGCTGCCGTTAGCCGCTCGCGCCTCCCGCGGCTCCCTTTAGCTGCGCGCGTGACTCGGCGTTCTCCTAGTAATGTGCGCTCTCTCGGCAAACGCTCGTGCAGTCACGAATCAGACGTCTGCAACACTCGGTTTGCGGAACGGGATGATTTAATCGGCGCTATAAATACGTTAAAAGTCAGTCGAAAACAACTTTTAAGGTCGCTTTTCAAAATCTGTGTTATGAAGCGAGCACTGTAATTTTTAAACTGTAGGGAGAACACATCAGGACAACCCAAACATCCATACCCGAGGCAGATTCGAACTCGCGGTCCTTCGAACCGAGGCTACTACGACCCTTCAGCCTTAACCACCTCGGCTATCCGGGCCGGCGAAAACAACATTAAAACGCCATACGTAATTGTGAATAATTCTTTTTTCGCACAGTGTTAGAACGCGCACTACACATACATGCTGGAAAGCTTCTTGTGAAATTGCCTGTCTCCGTATATACGTTGAAAAGGTGTTTGATGTAGCTGAACAATGGCAACGTATTTTGTGAAAAAGACTATTTGGTCTTACCGCATCAAGAAACTATACTTGGGTTTTTCTGACGTGGCATCTGTGAGTAGTATCTCCAAGATGGAATTCCATACGACTTTTGCGTCATTCTCAGTCCTGCCGCTAGAGTCGCTTGATCTGCAGCACTGCTTGATAGGTCGCGATCATGCGACATCTTGCGGCAAGACGAGAAAAGACGCAATAAGTTGTGCCGAATTCCATCTTGGAGATACTACCCACAGCTGCCACATTAAAAAAAACACTATAGGAGTGTGTATCATTTTGTTGTTACAATTTATTAGTGTTTTATTGAAACAAAACAAAATTCTTTGGGCGGGAAAAATTTTTTTTGGTAGTTTTTCAAAATAGCTCTATTATACTTTTATTAACAATACGTCCTTTGTCTACCATTTGCTAGAAAAGATGCTAATTCAAATAACTTGTAAGTTGCATAAAGAAATAAGTAATTTATCTATAAATATCTATCATAAATTATTGTAACGCTGTAATCTATTAAAATATCGTCTGCAGTTAAAGAGTTTTCTGTGTACAACGAGTCACTCAATTTTCTTAGCATGCATCGCAGATAAGGAAGCCAGCAGATAAGAGGGTGCAATTTAGTCGAGTCGCTCGTTGGTGGAATCGGTGTAGATGCGCCGCTTATTCTTGGAAGGACAAGCTCATTCGGGTGAGTGGGTGGTGTGGTTTCCGGCGTGTCAACTACTTTTGGTCATTAGTTGGGGGGAACGCAGTGTAGCCGGCACGTGTTTCTCTGTTGGAATATGACATCCGACGCCCAAATGCACGTCGTTATGCGTTTCTCTCTCCAAGTATCTCTCCCAATGGAGCAGTGTAATTAACCAATTATACACTGAAGTCACGGTGTTTCCTATCACAATACTATTTAACAGGGGGTAAAGATGGGATATTTCGAGCTATTAAAGGCCAACAAATGTAGACGCCCATATTCAAAATAATGCAACTAAATTTTTGTTTTGAGATTATATATAATTGGTTATTTTGAAGAAACCACATCTTCATTAACTTTTCGGTCATTAGGTTAATGGAAAACGTCACGTCTCCGGAGAAGTGGCTTGAATTAAAAAGATAACCACACCCACTTAAATTATATTAACGCACAGCAATTACGTCGAATAACAAAACTAAAAGCATATTCTAAATGAATGATGAGTTTATGTCATTTTCGGAAATATTGGAGGTATGGGATTTCCAAAAATTGATTAAATTAATGGAAAATTAAATCGGCGCTTTTATAATTCTTTCACACTTGTGGCCACAACATGTTAGTGATTATTTTCTGGATTGTTTGCTGATGCACAAAGTTGTACACTTCTACGTACATAAACTCTGTGGTTAGCGCAGAAATCATGTGAAAATCCGTATGGACAGATAAAAAGAAGATATCTTATACAATACAGATTTTTTGCATTAAATTTAGATCACGCATACATGTTCCGAGTGTTCCTCATCATCAGAGCTCTATTGAGCCCAATATGGTGCCAGCCAGTGTACAAATTTAAAAGCCATGCTTTGTACCACATTGCTTCAGGAGCGCTGACAATGAGGTAAACACTTCGAAACAAGTATGCGTGATCTGCGTTTAGTGTAAATACATTTTTATTGTGGAAGATAACTTTTTTCGCCTATTCCTTCTTCGTACATTACGGCTGGTACATTTAGCAAATCAAATCAGCCGCAAGCAGCGCAATCTTAACCGTCCAGCGTCTTGGAAAAGTGTATTGTTCGCTAGTTTTTCTTGGAGAACTCTGCAATGGCGCGACACTGCCTTCTCCGTGGAAGGCCTTGCCGGAGGCCAGGGAGGCGGAACGCCCAGATGGGCCGCGATAGCACTCAGCAGAATGCACCTCCGTGCGCATCTGGGGCGGAAGGCGGTGAAGGACCCCAGATGCCCCGACCTCACTCCGCGAAGCTGCAGGTCCAAAGATAAACCCTGCTGAGTAACCGTTCGCTTTGTTGGAACGATAGGCGTGGTAAACCGAAGTGGAATTTGTGATGGATACAGGTGTGGGAGAGAGGGCATAGAGCGAAACAGATGTGAAAGGAGGTATAGAAAGAAAAATGAAGACCTGAAATTCTTGATGATGTGACAAATGGAAGAAAATACCGAACAACTGAAAGAAGAATAATGGAATAAAACAATATCAAGAAATATTTCATAAGGTAAAGAAAAACAAGATTGATTATGATGATGATGATGATGAAGAAGAAGAAGAAGAAGAAGAAGATGATGATGATGATGAAGAAGAGAAAGAAGAAATGAAAAAAACAGGGAGGAAGGGATTGGCATCAAGTTTTTTCTTCATTTATTTTTCGATTTTTTTGATGAAGAAGATGAAGGATAAAAAGAAGAAGAAATGAAAAAACAGGTTGAAAGGGATTCGCGTCAAGTTTTTTCTTCATTTATTTTTCGTTTCTCCTGCCTCTCATTCCACAATTGATCTATCATTCACCCCCACATCATATTCATAATCATCTACCGATTCAAAGCTCGGCTTGAAAATGTTTGTATTCCTTAGTTCGCATAACAGATAAAATAACTTGTTACAGAAAATATTAATATCTACTTAGTATTACCGCTTAATTATATATCAACATTATTTTATTTTCGTACTGTAGATTGGATCGCAAGAGTTCTTCACCCGGGCCGTTACGTCAATGCGCATTGTACCGCTCCTTCGCTGCACTAGCCGCTGGCGTCGTGTATCGCCCCTCCTCTCCCTCTCTCTCTCTCCCCCTTCCCACCACCCCTCCCCCTCCTCCCGTTGCCGCGTTCGCGTGCGAACGGCGCTGCGGCAGCGAGACTAACGAACGCGCCGCCACCGGCACTATCTTGCGCGGCCCCCTGAAATAAACACACGCCCGATCCCTCAATGCCTCCTGGCAACGCTCGCCGTATCCGTTATCCGTCGCAGGAATTTCATTCAGCCCATCTCTCACACGCCAGTAAACGGTAGTCTACACGCGCTCTGGAATTAGATTCACGAGATAAATCGTGGTGCGGTTTAAACGGCTCGTATGCGTGGTGTTGCGTGACCTGCTAGAACGTACAACATATTAATCGTTTTGCATTATTAACTGGTAACAAATGAGTTAATTGATTAGATAGGATATTTTATGTGATTGTTATAGTGGCGGAATATTTAAACTTTTGTCCCTCTGACCACAATCTAAACCGGACGAAATGTTTCGAAAATGTAAATAATGGATTATTTGTTAATTCAAGTTTTTGCAAAATTGTCACGCAGCATTTGTTGATTTGGTCGACATAATTTTAGTGACATATTTGTCCATACGCATTTAGAGACACCGCGCCTTAGAGAATGTTGTAATAGGCAACCCGTTTGACGCATGTGTTTCTCATTGTGTATTCTGTTGTCGAAATGGGGTTTTGGAAAAGTCTTCGTAATCACCCACAAAAATAATCACATAATATTTTCAATATGTTAAGGAAAATGCATTTGATACCGTTTCGACTGCAAATCGCCTTCGAGTGTTAAACAGTAGAGGGAAGTTTAGTTTCAGAGTAGAAGGAAGAGCTAAGCTTCCAGAGTGGAGCCTGTACTCAGTAAAAAATTGGACAGATTTTTGAACGTGGCTGAAGTTGACTTCAATAAAAAGAGAGAAGTCAAGTTTTCATTATTTTTGCGGAGTAACGCAACTGAAAAAAATCTTCATTAAAACACATTCCGACATGAAATGTAATTTATTACGGAATTTGTAATGAAATGTTTTGATGAATGAAACGGGGCAGAATATTTACTACTTCAGTGCTATTTCAGAGAAATGTGGAGTAAAAGAAAAGTAATAAATTCATGCAAAGTCTAATGGGACATATTTCGAATTACTTTTCATCACCAACATGTTTTGTACGACCAACTGTTATACACAATTTGTATCTAATTTCAATAGTCGCTCCCACGTGGAGCTAAACATCGAAATCACAAAATCGCTACAGTAACATGTCACTTAATTGTCTTCTCTATCTTTCGCTCGTAGATTACTTTCAACTTTATCTATTTAGCAGATGCATATCACGAATCTTTCACGTTTCAGAAGTTTTCATTTCTGTGTGATGCGGCCATCACATCTCTCAACCGGCAGCTCATCAGAGAGCTATATTCAGTGCGCGACAAGTGCGGGAGCCCACATATCCCGAAAGGCGGGTGACGTCACCGCTGACAAAACAGAGTCGCCCTCTGTCAACAGCGCTTCCGGTTCCGCCCGCGCGCTCAAACATTCCTCACTTTCGCCTCGCTCCTTAGACGCGCTGCGCGAGTCAATACCGCCAGTCGATCCTTCTTAGGGGCGCGGGAAGGAAAACAGACTGCGAAGCACGTGGGAGCCTTTGCTCATGCGCAGGTCTTGCATCAAAGTGCGGACTGGGGGAGGTGGCTCAGTGCATCAACTGATCTCACTGCAGTGCCTCCGACCGGGAGCTCCTAGGTTCGATTCCTGGCGGCTGCAGGATTTTCGATACTAGCTTTTCAGCTAGGTCGAATTCAGTCGCTGTCTGGAGGAGAAGTCTAGCGGCCGGCTGGTCTGATCGATAGTTTTCCGTGGTTTCTCCGATCAACACAAGGCTGAGGCTTTCCTCAGCTGGTGGGAGATATCTGGCTGGGGAAACCACGCCAACCGACGTGTAGGTCGGTGCCGAAACTCGCCATGGGAAGATCAGCGCCACCTCCCGCGATAAGACATACATCGCACTTACGGGACTAATGAACTTAGCAGTTGATGCGTCCAGAAACACTAATCAATTAACGTGCAGGTGAACTGAAACGGACCTGCCCGCACGCTAGCTTTCCACCTCTGGATTCCAGGATTCAAATTCCGATCGCTCCGCCTTTCTGGTGGGTAAAGCCGGTTTGCGACAGATTTCACGGATTCAAGCGTCTTTCCTGCTTTAGATTTCACTTTTCCTCTATCATTTACATTATCGCCTTCACGTAGACGTGTGCAGCCTGAACAAAGAGAGAAGGGCAATTATATTTCTGGCCGCCCCTTTCAACTTTTTTACTTACATTTGAGAAAATTTAGGGGTAAATAAATAGAAGATGTTACAATCAGAATGACATTATAACTTGAATGATAGAATTAATAAATACAATAGATTCATGTTAAGTCATTTACAGGGTTGCCAAATGACTTCGGGAGCCTTTTCCGCAAATGTTGCAGAACAATTCTCTAAATTGTAAGGTTAAAAAGTGGGATATAAGGAATTGAATGTATTTACGGAACCCCTTCCCAGATATGGCCACAGGTGTGGTAGTGATATCACAGAAATTAGTGGTGGCTCGGAGAGTGGACAATTTGTAGCTAGCGGCCAATGCACCAACTTCCAAACTGTAGTTCCTGCGGCTAAAATTTCAATCATTCCTTGTGAAATTTATGTTGGAAGTAGGTTCGCGGCAGAGCTCCTTAGGATTATCCAGTTTTTTCGTATCTTATTTATCTCGGCATCATCATCATCATCATCATCATCATCATCATTTACCGCAGGTGGGTATTTGATATCCGACAGCCGCCGCTTGGAGATTCTATCAGGAGAACATTTTGTCGTTTTCCCGCAACCTCGTTATTCAACGAGTTGTAATAATCTCCCAAGTACCCACAGACACTGTGTTTTCGCCTAGAGCTGCTATCACGTTCAATATCTCAAGTGTTTTGTAAATGATGTATTTATTCATACAATGGGGACACTAAAGGATAACGAGAAATTGAATACTGGCTTTTCTATTACAATGTAAATTATACTTTAATGAGTTGTTCGTTTATTTCAAGCTTGTTATTATGAAACTCTAGCCATACGAAACTCGTTTTCTGTTCTGAGATTGCGTCATTTAATGTTACTTTAAGCGTTCAATTTAAAGGACTTCCTCTTCGTTTTGTCACTTTTTGTTGTATCACTGTAAGGGAAGTATTCGAAGACTGATTTTCCTCTTTGGAGCATGAGAGCATCTCCTCGATCACTGTAGGAAACTGCGTTCTCCCAAATAACTATGGATTATGTCATTCTATGTATAAATTTGGAAGAACATATATACGTTGATAAATAACACTGGTCGACAGCGGTCTTGTCCGCACATCGCTATTTCATTGCCTTAGTATATGCAGGAACGATACATCACTATTACGTGATGATTCCTCTTTAGTAAGGGCATTTTCTGTATTCGTTGTATCATCTAGGCCATTTTATTCCCATAAACGTGTCTGGATATTTGAAAATCCCCAGGTTTTGGCTAAGAATGCTTTTGGCTAGTGGTACCAGTCAATTTTTGCTGTGGTCTGTTTACACCAACCGATGGTGAGGGTGTAAACTCCCCAAAATAGTAAATATAAGAGAGGAAAATTCGCCAGAATTTATGATGAATATAGATTTGAAACGTGAGCGCACGAGCTCACAGCAACCCTGATGACATTCTTGGATATTCCCAGTTCTTTTCGAAATCAATCTTGTCATTGGACGTATGTAGTACAATCATTCAAGGAAATCAAACTTTTCACCCTGTTTTTCAAAAGCACGTAGTTAATTTTAAATGGATTTTTCTTTTGATACACACTGTTATGAACATTTCTAGATTAATTCTACGAACTCCCATTGGAGAAGGTAAAATATTTTTCTTCCTAGAATAATACTTATTCCCAGCTCATATTTCAAGGAGTACGTTTTTTAATGCCCCTCATAGTGGCATAGGGATTTTAGAGCAGTGAGGAAAGAGATTGCGGATTCGATTCTCGCATAAATGTTTTCATTTGGTTGTGGCGTGTTTTCTCAAACCATCCACGAATCTCATCTGAATAGCATCCCATTTATAACTAATTCATCATTGATCCTCATTATTCACCTGTTCATTATTACTCTAGCATCTTACATTAAATAGAAGGAAGGTCAAAGTAAACCACTAATGCAATCGTTTGCTCAGAGAAGAGGAAAATACTTTACTCAACACTACTCAATTTATTTATTTATTTTACGTCAAAAAACAGTTAAAAGCTGCGTATGACGTGCTATGGGGGAAAGTGAATAGTGTGCACATTTTCAAAATTCTGTGATTCATACACTAAGTCATATACTACTTAAACTTGAAAAAAAAATTGTGGAGTTTGGGCAGTAGTCTCCACGAGCCGTTCCGCTGGACAGTGTACTTTCGACACAAAAATATCCCAAATTTCTTTCAGTGCTGATTATCAGTATTTCCTCTTCTACCTCAGAAGTTAACAAGCAACGAAAAGGATAAGTGTGGATTGAAATCAGTATGTGCAGATAGCACACTGCATCACTTTGCGCAGGTAACATCTGATCGAAACAGTTTTTTTGATGTTTTGTGAACTATCAGAGATTATAGAGGGGACAAGAATTAATTTATGGTCGGCGAGATCTCACGATGTGGTGTCGCCCTTTAATGTCTCTTGTGGAATGTGTTGAAGTCAGAGTGTACAAAACAACGAACGCATAATAACAGCGTTTCAGAAACTTACGTGAAAGAAATTAACACAGAACGATTTTAATAAATGACTCTGAGCGTGTTTTGTAAGAGATCGATTTGAGGGATTAGACGGAGAGCATTTTCAACACTGCCTGCGAGGGATGTTGCGTGGAAGCGCGCATCACGCATGACGCCGTCACGCAGGCAGTTCACGCGGAATCGAAGCCCCATCGCCCGGGAGCCCGGAGCTCCGCGTCCGCACAGTTCTCGAGTAAACCACCTACACTGTCAGAAATTTCTGCATTACTTTTAATGTAATGTACATTAAAGTAATTTTCATGTACGTGTACATTACATTTAATGTACGCATACATGAAATTTAATGTACGCTTTATTAAGTTTAATCCCATTAAATTTCATGTACGTATAAATTAAATTAAACATTAAAATTTAAGTAAGTCATACATTAAATCTACATTAAATTTAATGTAATTTCTGACAGTGTACGTAAAGGCGTACACCTCCTTCGCTTACTCTAACACCTGAGTATCGACCTCATCCCATCACCAGCTCTTTCGTACCATTGTGAATGTATATCATGAACGCCCTCTGTGACGCAGGGCTGGGTGAGGCTCTATCGGGAAGGCGCAGCGCCGCTGGAGATAAGGACAGGGAGGTAGAGTGGATGCGGGGCTGAGTCGTCCTAATGGAAGAGCGTGCGGCAACGCGGTCGGGCGCTGCATAGGCTTTCACGCGCCAATCGATCTCCTCTGTCGATACGCGTTCCCCTCGAACGCAGCGCGTGTGATTCGGAGCGTGTACACGCGCGGAGGCGAGCGATCGGCAGGGAGCTCTTCACAGGCACTGCACTTACACGCGCGGCAATTTCCCGCTGCCCTTTCTAGCTTCATCTGCCACTGCATGAGGAATGTTCTTACTCAAAGATTTTATTTTATACTTGAATTTATTTATAATGGCACTTGACATTTCATCAGCTATTCCGGTGTCATCCATGGGGAGCTTGAACGTCGACTTTGTGGCGTCACCATAGTAACGTCATTGTAGTGACGTTCAAGCTCCCAATTTGATGACACCGTACGAGCTTACTTATATTAAATTCCACTGCACATAAATCGAAGGGTAGATCTTCCTTTGTCTGTTTATTGCTTCGCTCTAACCTTATTAATCGGAAGTTATTGCGGATGTAGGGAGGTTCAAATCCCGATGGTAAGCGGAGAGGTTTCGACATCAGCTAAAGGGCTGTACTTCTCCGATCAATTCCAGGCGGTCTCCTCTCATCAATTCGTGGCGTATACCGGAGCAGAGCCTTAAAAAAATGAAACGCCCATGAACTCTCGTGAATATTGAAAGCGCGCATGAATATTGAATTTAAAACAGTATACGTCTAACTTCCAAGAGACGTCATTCATGAACATGAATGACTATTAGGTTAGAATACCCGAATATCGTATTGATCTTATGTGGTTGGAATGTATGTGAATGGAATTCAGTACATGAAATGATCATGAAATCATTCACTTCTCAGCAATCCGTAATTTCTTTTTAACCCCACTCTCATTCTCCTCTCAGGAACTACTACATTGTAATACTCGCATTCCGAACTGACAGAATCAGATTCAACAAAACACGATGAATGATTCCTTGCGAACATCTGACGAGTAGTCGTCAAGGAAACGGAAAACCCTTAAAAGGAACGAGGTTTGAGATGACGTAACTAATGCGTGGCGAAATGGAAATCACTCTTTCTGCGGATTGAGGTCACCGAGGATGCTTTCAGCAGTTTGATCTCTCTCTCTCTCCTCTTCCGGCTAACCACAGATCCGCTTTCAATGGCAAAATTCCTCTGCAAAGGAAACTGAGCGGTCTGATGCGAAGGATTAGGAAGCGTTATTAGTATTTCAACGAAATTTCAAGGAGGATTTTGCGGTTATGTATGCGCGTGTTAAATACCCTGCAGTAAGTAGAAATATCCTGAAAACAAAAATGCATCTGTACTCTCTTTCAGGGAAATGTAAACGTGCATTATCAGGAGAAAACCAGTTGACACGAAGCTCAGTCGTAAAAGATGATTCTTCGCAAACATTTAAACCAACATTCTTCCCAAGAAATTTTGTGGAAGAAAAAAGTGAAGATTCCTATGGAAGTAAAGTTTCCTGCTGCTTCTTTTTTTTCAGTTAAAGGTAGTTGTAGCATCTACATCCTAATTGGGACCATCTTGAAGTCTATACTAAATACTAAGAAAATTGCGAGGGTCTTTGAATCTGAGCTCAAATCGCCAGACAAAACTTTCACACACACACACACACACACACACACACACACACACGCGCGCGCGACATAAGACACGAGGTAAACTATGAGTCGGAACGTGCTCCAATGATCTTAGCCATGCGAACAGCTAGTTATGTTGCAGTAATGTAGGATGCCGTCATTCTAGAGAAAAAAACTCATGCTAATAAAAGTCGAGGAAACAACAAATCCGATGTGATAACGGACCAATTACAAGTAATTTGAAGTTAGAAATCATATTCAGGTACTATGCTTGGTTAGCCCAGTAAATTGATTTGAAAAGAGAGAGATACGTAAGACAGAAAGGGAGAATAGGAATGCGAAAAAAGCACACTTACCGTAGAGCAAACATTTGAACAGGGGCTGGCCAAACGGTTTGGGTGTCGTATTTAGATGGTGATGATTGGTGTTTACTGAAGCTCAGTCCTGTGAAAAGCAAATGAAGTGTTGTGAATGTGAGCACACCACACAGAATTTCGCTCGCACCGAGAGGTTATTACCGGCATCTTTTGTGTTGCCGTGATTGCACAATTACGACTGGTAAATGGGCTTCATTATAAACATAATATTCATTTGTGCGCTTCAACAATTGCTTCGTTGTAGGTAATATATATACAGCAAACGCCGACATCTTAATTACCTAGAACGTTTGAATAAAAAATAGCTTTATTGTTTTGCAGTTTATGAAGTAATATATTTCTCAATTTTCTGAGAGGGATATTATGTTACCAGAATGAGTAGAGCAGTAAGTTACCTGGAAACATAATAAGTGAGAGACAAGTTGTACTCAGCCGATATTGATGAATACTGTAGGATTCTGATTGTAGCCTTTAGACCATCTTCACATAATAGTTGGAGAACATGACTATGTTAATATTATAGCCAAGAATACGTAGACGCAGACTCGAAGCTGCGGGGTTCGATTTCCTAGCGACCTTAGGGAATTCCCATGTTGAGGTTTGTTCTGAATGGAGGTGAAACACTTGAGTAAAACACATTGAAAATCAAGATAATAACTGACTTACTACGTTACACTCAGTACGATATCAACCCCACTACCCTGGAGGAAACCTAGTGCGTTGCCTGCTGTGCTACCCAATCGCTAGACCAGTGGCTCGCAAACGTTTTGGCTGGCGGAACATTCTTTCGTCATGGAAAACATAGCCCCACATCCAGAAGTAGTCACAGTCACAGTCACATCCAGTAGAAACAAATATGCCTTCTCTAGGACTTCAAACATTCTGAAGATTATACTTTTATATCAGTTGTCAACTACGTACTACATGTGCAAACAAGCACATTAAAGCATAGCCCCCAAAAAAGCATGAAATTGAAAATAATTTGTGGATGTGGGGATTTATGGATGAAGAATTACAGATATTTTCTCTACAAGAAGTTCTATCCATATTGAACTAATTGCGGCAGAATACCGGTTCACATTTATTATTAAATTACCAAAAAATATAATTATTGTCAGAACATTTTAAATACGTCAGCTTGAAAGGAAATTGTGCTGTCTGGGAATGTGAGTGGTTTTGAAAGATTTACTGCATTCATATTTTCATTCTTAAATTATTTTCTTGGCACATCCACGAGATTTCGCGAGACATTGCTAGATCACAGTTCACACTTAGAAACCACTGGTGTACGGCCCTCCTCTCCGATGTAAGTACATATTTCGTTATTCCGGACTCAATCATTTTGAGGTTTAGTCCCATGAGTGTGTTTGGTGCCCCATTTGAACGTGGAACCGGCGCCAACCTACACGTTGGCTAATGGGAATTTCCCGATCTCTCTGGATTGGTCAGTGATTCCGGGCGCGTCAACTGCGAAGGTCATCTCGTAAGTGCAGTGCATGTTTTCATCGAGGGGAACTGGTGGTGATCTTCTCCCGCTGGCTGGTGAGATCCGGCATCGACCAACGTCGGTTTGCGGGGATTTACCCCAACCAAGTACTCGTATCTCCCACCAGCCCACCGCCCCAGCCAGGACAAGCTCTAAGCTCCCGACCGATCTGCCGACAAATGTGATTGTGTAGTGCATATGGGTGTGAATGCAAGTAAGGGGTGAGGATAGGAGAAGAAAGACGAAGGAAAGATCGTGCGTGGTCTGCAACCCGATTGTTAGGGTACTGCTCCAGCATTCGTCTGCTTTTGATCGGAGAAACCACAGAAAAACAACCGATCAATGCAACCGGCCGCTAGAATTCTCCTCCAGACAGCGCCTGAATTCGACTTCGCTGTCTAGCTAGCGTCGAAAATCCTGCCACCGTCGGAACTCGATCGGGAGCGGTGACTCAACTGATGTCACTGCAGTGCTTCTGACCGGGAGGTCCTAAGTTCTAGTCCTGACGGCGGCAGGATTTTCGACACTAGCTTTTCAGCTAGGTCGAATTCAGTCGCTGTCTGGAGGAGAATTCTAGCGGCCGACTCCTTTGATCGATATTTTTCCATGGTTTCTCCGGTCAACAGGCGAATGCCGGAACAGAATCCTAACAAACGGGTCACGGACAGCGCGCGATGTTTCCTTCCTCTTTCTTGTCCTATCCTCACCTCTTACACACACAGACTTACACTAACATGCGCTACACTATCATACATGCCGGGAGATCGGTCGGGGACTTAGAACTTGTCCTGGCTGGGACGGTGACTCGTTGGGAGATACCTGGTTGGGGAAAACCCCGCTAGCCTACTGGAAGTCATCGCCGTTCTTGCTATCCAGGGGGGGATCGCTGCCGTCTCTCGATGAAAAACATGAACTACAATTACGGGACTTATGACTTCAGTAGTTGACGCGCCCGGAATCAAAATTAATCAATCAAAACTCGAACTCTAGGAAGTCCCGGTCAGAGGCGATGCAATAACTTCCACCGAGCCACACTGTGGGTCCCCGTCTCTCCGGCGTCGCGACGGTCGTCGCGTCGGTCGGTCGTCGTCGGTCGACGGCGTCGCGACGGTCGCGACGACGTGTCGGTGCGCCAGGGGCGAAGGAAATCCGGAGGGTGCGGACGCCCGCGCGTGGACAGTGTCCTGCAGGTGCACAGCGGCGGCCGCGGGGTGGGGTGGGGTGGGGGGGTTGGGACGAACGAGCGAGGAGGAAAGCGGGCGACCGCGCGCGGCCCCGCGAGGCGCGCGCATGCATAAGGGATGCGGCACAAAGTCGTTTGGCGGTCGAAGGGCAGCGCCAGCCACCCCGTCCCCTCCCTCATTCTCGCCGCCTCCGCCGCTACATCCGGCCCTCGAGCGCCGTCCGCACGCATCGCGTACTTTCTGCAATGCGGCAGGAGCACCTGGCACTTGCAGGCGGAGGAGTTGGTGTCTTTGTAAACGTTGTGCAAACTTACGTGAATCACACAAGTTGTTAGAAGGAAACGGAGAAAGATTAAGAATATTAAAAGTCTTGCATAAGTAAATAAGAAAAAAATATATGTATGTCGTAAACGAAAGTAATTTAACTTTTCCGAAATGGGTAGCCTTTAAGAAATGCGGGTCAAGAATGTTTGTCACCAGTTACATAAAACTGCGTTTTCAAAATGTTGGAATTCATGAGTGAAAAGATGAAAGTAGTTACCTCGATTTCCAAACTAATTGTTGGTATAGAAGGAAATGACGTACATATGTAGTGTATACGAATTATTATAGTATCTATTGCTTTATGTGCAGGTGCCTACATTATAATGTTTAAATAGATATACAATTAAAATTATGTTCTGTTTGTTATCTTTTCTAATTGAGATTGTACTGTTTACCTACCTTTTATTTAATATTTGTACAATCTAACAGTTCAAATAGAATAATGTAAAATATTTATTAAAAATCGATGAAAAAAATGTGCAAATTTTGAACCGATTGGTTCGAGATAAGAGAAGCTGTGACGTGTAATCCAGTGAAAAAATTATAATCCACTCGTCATCAAACAACGTTATTCTTAAGCATATAAGTTATTCCTACGAACCAACCCAAGGAATGAAGCAATTCCGAGAAGCCCTCACAGAGGGAATATGAGATGCGACCCTGAGATCCTCCTTTGTGAGGCAACTGCACTAACGGGGCGACGGGTCAATTCATGCAGAAGCATTCTGGGCTTTTGTATGTACATTCGGACGGAGCCATTTCCGCTCCGAATCCACCCGACTCTAGTCGGAAGTTTACATCGTCTCTTGGTGTCACTCATGATACATACCAGAAACTTTCGTTTCATAAACATACGCAAATATGAGTTGGATGTGGGCTGTGAACTTTTATAAACTTGTGGAAGGCCGTCTTGAAATATACTATAAGCGTTGTTCTTGACCTAATGAAGAAAATAATTTATTATGTTACGTTTTAACCAAACGCTGCATTAATGTTTGAAGGAGTAAATATTCTTCCTGTATATACATTTCTGTAATAACTCAAATAAAATGCACAAACATATATTTGCTGGATAAAAATGTATAATAATACGATTTTATTATACATTCTTTATATAGTGGCTACAGAATTATACTCGTTGGCATATTATATTTTATATACGCTCAAGGTTAAAATATGACATGTACATTTGTAAAGTAGTAATTTTCATGTACGCTTTCGTACTTCTTAGCGTGTTATTGTTACCTGGAGGCTTGTTACAACTCTCATTTGGTTAGCGATGATTATGCTTAATTTGATTCTGCTGTACAAGGTGACTCAATATAAATACATCGCATCTCGAAGAGCAGACAGAAATAATCGAAAGAAAAATAAAACTCTTTAAACTCGAATATTTAAAATAAATATTCTCATGTGCGTGCTGAAGCCGATCGTTATTGGTATAACCAGGAATAATTATGTGAAGTCATAATAAATGGTTGGATTTGAAAGGCCTAGAAGTGATAAATAGAAGGGACTATTAACATACTGAAAACCCTTTTAGACGCGTATGGAAATCTGACATGCATAAAATTACTATGCAGAAATGGGGTTCTCCACCCGAACCTACAACTACGCATTCGCGAGTGTGTTGTTACATGTGTTACTCTCCCTTCGTGGCTTATTGTTTGGAGTTTGGCCGAGCAGCGAGCAAAGGTCAGTGGTCATTGAGGTGCGAGTTAGGCGCTAGCGAGTGTGAAGATGTTTCGACGGCCCAGGTGCGAACTGCCACGTCAAGAGCACGGGGGCAGGGGAGACAAGGTGACGGGAGCAGCAGCGAGAGGAAACAGCGGGCGGGGGAACATGCGGGGTCGGGCTGGACAAGCAGGAGAGAGTGGAGAAGTGGGGGCGGGCAGAATAAGCTGAAGCCAGCGGGGGTGAGTAGGACAACCGGGGTCGGGCTAGACAAGCAGGCGATCAGGGAAGGGGGGGGAGAAGCAGCAGCGGGGGGGAGGGCAGGACAAGCGGGAGCGGCGGACAAGCGGGCGCGGGACAAGCGGGGACGGGAAGAAAAAACAAAACGGACAGGAAAAGCGGAGGCGGGTAGGAGCAGCGGGTAGAGGGCAATTAAGCGCAAGCAGGAAAGGTCGGGTCAAGAGGGGACGGGAAGAACAAGCTAGGACGGACGGGATAAGCTGTGTCAGACATAAGCAAGGAGACTCGGGCAAGACAAGCGGGGGCGGAGGAGGAGGCGCGCGGGGGGAAGAGGGGCGGGGGGGGGGGCCGCCGGCGTTGTGGGGTACGGCGAGGGAGGGGCGGCGGGTCGTGGCCAGTGGGCCGCAAGGTCTGGCCGAGCTATCGATTGGCACGGGTTGGCTGCGCTGAGCGGCGCGGCCCTCGTCGCACTGGCCCACTCCCACTGGGCTGCGACCGCCAGCACGCGAAACCTCCGCCCCCCCCCCGCCCTCCCCCGCCCCGCCCCTGCCCCCGCCCAACGCCCCCGCCCCCGCCCCCGCCCCCGCCCCCACCTCCACCCCCCGGCGCCCTGGCACCTCTATGGCAGCGCCACCGCCATCTCGCATTAGGCACAGCGTCCATTCGGATCAGTTTCGTCTCCCGGATAAACATTTTCAGAGAAAATTCACAATTTTAATTTATATTTGTACGAAAACAAAATATTTACAAATTTAAAAACGTTCATAAAACAACACGTGCAATAGCTGTTTTTCTTTCATTACATCGTAAAAAACTCAGTCTAGAAAATTGTGACATGTCCGATGACATGTTCTGTTTATGGATAGTAAATTTGGCACTGTTTCTTGCTCTCTCAGACATTACACACCGTTACATGTGTGATTTTGAGGTATAATAAATTGAAAATATTAAACAAATAAAAACAATTCTACATTTTTTTTCGTCGTTGCGTAGTTTAATAAAAGATATCCTTGAACATATTTTTTTTAATTGTGCCCAAATCCCATTACATTCATTGGCAGAAATCTTGTCGCAATTAGCTACCATAATTTGCTCTCTGTTTGAAGCTGGGTATTTTCAAAACACAGCACAGATTTTGCCCATCTTACAAGACAATGTCTTTTCCATTTTCCCAGAGGACGAATAAAATTTATTAAGGGTATTACCAGTGAAAAGAACAAATGAAACACTTAATAATAACCTCACATTTCACTCTGAATTGTGTACACTATGAATGTAAAAAATAACATTACACAAATCGAGACAATCTCAGCAATAAACAACGCATATATGTTATTTCTTATTGTTGACACAGTGGAATTGTTTAAGATTATTGGTTCAGTTGCACTAATGGAATAGTCAGTAAACGTAAGATTGTGTCCGTTCCTCTTCTTACCGCAGACTGCTGGTCATTTCGGTTTCTCGCGGCACCACTACCGCCATCGGTTCTGATTCATGAATAATATTGCATCCACCCACTACTTCATTCCCCTCCGGGTTCGGGGACCAATGCTCACCCAACCTATTTCTCGAACTCATACCAACGTTCATAACACGCATAGCATTTTTTTTAAACAGCCATAGCAATAGGGAAATATAAAACTTGCGTGTAAAGCGCCGGATAATGAAATTCAAAAAGTCGAATGTGTTAATGTGGTTGGGTTATGTTAGCGTAGGAAAACAATACTCAATTTAATGCGACCAATACGACAAGCTTCTCTCGCGCATTTCCACGTCGTCAGTTCTTATGAAGTACAAGGAGTAAAACATAATGTAGGATGTATCTGCCCATGAGAAACACCAGTCATATTTCTTTGTAATATGAGGCTGTCAGAAAGGTTGACAGACGCACAAACATGGAAACCAAATACCGTAACAATGATTAGTCTGGTGCTTCAGAACGACAGAATCACATTACACAATTCTAGCCTTCTAATATCTATTTTTGAAGGTATCCAGTTTTCACATGCATACAACAGAAAGAACTAAAACTGTTTTATAAAATTCCAACCCGGCATCCTTATTCAGTTACCAACATCCTATTAAAACAACTTAGATTATTGATTTTTTCTGCGTCAAGTTCATTCGTACTTAAATTCTTTGGATGCCTTTTCGTTACTCTGTTCCCAAAATTTCTCGCCTTGGACTCATGTCTACTGGGCGTGCACTGAACCGAGATCGTACACGTGGCTAGTGAGCCCGGGGGTGGCGACACCAGAACACGCGCGAATGTTAAGCTTCTTTTCTGCGTAAAATGTCCTCAAGACGTTTGATTGCAAATGAAATTCTTTGCTTTGTGCCTTTCTCCGTCTGTTTGTGGCTCACGCGAAAGGTCCCCTGCTATTAATATCCCGCAAAGGGCGCGGGGGTGCGGGAAGCAAAGGTTGCCCCGGGCGTGGCGGGGCAGGGCAGGGCGGGCGGGGCGGGGCGGGGCGGGGGCGGGGCGGGGCGGGGCGGGGGCGGGGCGGGGGCGGGGCGGGGGCGGGGGTAGGTCTTCTTCCAGCCGGGCGCTCACCTCCCCGGTCGGCCGCGCGCGGGAGAGCGCGTGCGCGCTTCTTTTCACTTTTTTCTCTTCTGGAAGTAACGCGATTGGTTTGAACGTTGGCGGCGAGGAAGTGTCGCCCCTTTGAAGACTTTCCGGGGCCTCAGTCGTTTTGATAAATACTGACACTCGCATGTTGAGCAGTGCTCGTACAAAATGAGAACATCGTTCTCTGTAATACTGTTGAAGTCTCTTTTGATGTGTGGTGTCTTCATTCCTTGCTATTATGCCTGGAAGTTGGAAAAGGGATCGGGACGCCCTTCACAATTATAAGATTCACATATTTAATTGGAAATAATACTTACGAGATTTGCTGTGCTATGAAAGAGGATCTGTTTTGAAATTGACGCCCCAAACCCGCTTTTCTCTTTTGCCTTTCAATCAACTGCTACCTTCGCTTTTTGTAATAAAATATTTTTTAAAAAAACGAAGGCAATTGGAACCATTTTGCGTTTAAGTAGTTCTGTTAACAACGCTAAAAATGATTTTTCTTGCGGTTTGTGTATGCAGAAACACGTTTTTCATAACAAAACTAATGACTTTTACTGTTGTTCCATGAGCAATAGAGCTGTTCATTTGACTATGAATACATTATTGAACGAAAGCACCATCCCATCTCCCCACACACAATTGTGTACGTGTATACAACTCAAATTTACACAAAAGGATTTTATTTCTAACACATTGCAGAATAGTTCGTTGAACGAATCTATTGAATTCCCAGAAACATAAAGAACATTACGACTAGCCTCTGATTTGCGAACAGATACATCTCCCTTGCAATTTTTAAGAATTTCGGTGTCACTGACTCACGGGCTTGATATCTCATGGGTACGCAACACCTGCTTCATAGAGGAGTTATTATTTCGTGCATCATCAGCGACAATGAATTAGCCTTCCCCATTTCAATTTGCAAATTAATCGCGAGGCGCGCATGCAGGCAGCTGTCGCAGTGCGGCGCCGTGCGGTCGGGGAGCGAGGCGGCGCGGCGAAGCGGGGAGAAGCGGGGCGAAGCGGGGAATGGCGGGGCGGGGAAGCACTGTTGGTGCGCAGTTCGCGCCGCGGAGGGGGCCGTGGAGGGGAAGAAGGTGGTGGCGGCGGCGGAGGAGGAGGAGGAGGATCGATGTCCATGACGTCACACATCGACCGGCGGGCGTGGGCGCGGCTATGACGTCATGCACCCGCCCTCGCGTCCCCGCCCTCCGCTCGCGTGACCCGGTGCCGCCGCGTCGGGGGTGGCGCCCCGTACCGCCCTCCGCTCCGCCCGGCGCTGCATCACGGGGCTTTCGCGTGCGGCCCCGCGCGCGGCCACCGTACTACGGCTATTCGGATTAAAGCCAGGCCGCTTACGGGAAGTGCGGCCGCGAGGAACGCGATTGTTAGATGTTTAACCCGAGAAATCTGATTCACCAATACGCAGTTTTTCGTGGTCTCCCGTCCCGACCCTTCGTCATCTCCTGTGCCGCCCCTTCTGCGTCTCCCGTCCCGTCCCTTCGGCGTCACCCGTTCTGAACCTTCGTCATCTCCCGTTCCGTCCCTTCGTCGTCACCTGTTCCTTCTTCGATTCCCGTCCGTTCTTCATTTCTTCTCCTTCTTTCTTCACACATCATAATATCTGCGTAGGTGCTTCGAGCTACGTCCAACAACGTGGTGCCAATGGTTGCTGTGGACAAACCATCAGCCTCCCCCTCGCGTATGTTACGGATCTTGGTGTGACAGTCATCACACACCTTCGCTCCCTCTCTCTCTCTCTCTCTCTCTCTTACTCCTCCATAATTCAATATTCGAAGAATTCCAGGCACGAGGTACCCTTCAAGCTTTTCGCATTAAACCTATGGCACTTAACGAAGAATTTTGGCGCGTGGAAGGTAATTGTTTGAAATTTGGGAATTTTTCCTGAGAACTGTGATTACCAATTACATTCTTTTTTTGTCCTTTTTTTCTTGGCTGAACTGCTGCATACTACTATGTCGGTGGCCTAGGTACTTGGAATTATATCCAAGCATGCGAAACCCATTGGTGAGGTTTCCAGCCCTTTCTAAGGCATTTGTTTCACTATTCGATTGTGGCGTCCCATACAATCAACGTCCTCCATTTGATCACTATACATAATAATTCATCTGAGATCATCACTCACCCCTCATTATCATCCCCTACCATCTTTCAGTCAGTGGAAGGCCACGACTGTAATCGTCTGCCCAGGAAAGGAAAGACATTCGTGGCTTTGACCTAGGCCTTCTCCCCGCCGATATTTGTGGAACTAATATGGTAATTATCACATTAATATTTACGGTGTTTTCACTTTTACACAATAATTCTCAATTCGTTATTCCAAAAGCATTCCCTTCTTCTGACGTGATCAAATGTTTATTTGACCCAAACGGATTGAGTAAGTACCTGCCGGAGCAAACGTCGAAACAATGAAACGCCCAATAAATCATGTCTGGAGTTTGGTAATTTCTGAAACGGTTTCTTCTGACAAATTATCGAATAGATGTTTTTGCATTAAGTTAGACGTACTGCCTGTCCGGTACTTTGTTATGGAAACTTCTATTTGAAATGTTTTTTATGGCTTTTATCTTTCACCAAATAGGGATTCAAAATTATTGATTGATATACAATTAGAGATTGGCAGAAATTTTAGGGGGCGCAAATAACATTGAATAATAATCTATTTTATATTTGTCCAAAAAAAATGACCATGCGACAATCCTTTGATATGACACACTTGATTCTTCATGTGGCAATGTCGCTTGCATAATTTATTTTTGAAGTGGTGATGAACAAATTTTCAGCCGCCTGTTATGTAAGGATACCTATAGACTGTACAATCAGCATGATAATACTCCAGTACATTGCGCCATACGTCACAAGATCTTACTTTTAATACGAGTGGCCGGGATCCACCACCTTCTATATTATGGTCCTAATAAAACTAATTAATAAAGTTAAGTTACGTAGTAGGGATATTTCCTTCACATCACAAGTCAAATAAGCGTAATATATGACGGTGAGCTCTGCGATTGATTATTTTTAAGCGTGAAAAACACTGTGTTCCATTGTTATTTTCCAGACTAATGGGCCTCTGTATTTGTGAAGAAAAAAAGTTTCCTGGCATTTCATTCGCGCCTGCATCCGTTTCCACTTTATTTTTTCCACTGCTGCAATAACGTTACGACAGTATAGCTGGTGGAACGTTATGAAACGCAATAAGCGTAAGTTGTTCTGCAAGAACTTCTGAATGTTCGACCGCTTCCATTTTCAAATTCCACTCGAATTGTTCGGCTTCAACTTCCACCCTTCCCTCAAGTTTGAAGAATGTTCATCATGAAAAGTTTCATTGACACCCTTGATGAGTTCCAATTTTCTGATCTCGTGTCGCAACAGTTCGAATGATGGAGGACACAAACTTTGAGAAATCTTTTACATTTCTAAAATATGCGTTCGTTTCTTTCTCATCTTGCTTGTACCAATATCAGCAGTCATGCAACCGGCAATTTTTCATCAATTGTATAAATTTCACAGACTTTTTCACAACCACTTAAACACATTAATCGCCGTCAAATGCAAATATTAATTTATTTTAATTACAAGGGGAAAATGTTTAAAACGGAAAAAATATAAAATAGACAAAATACACAATTGGAAAGATATGCGATTGTAAATTTAAAAAATTAAAAATTAAAAATAATATATAGTGGGGAAATAACTTATCGAGAAAAAAAATAATTACTGGAAAAATAAGTCAGAGAAAGAAACGATCACCAGAAAAACACACCAATGGAAAAGAATGTAAATTTCCGTGGTCTCTCCGAACAACACCAGGCGAATGCCGGAGCCGTGCCCTGACAAACGGGCCTCGGACCGCGCGCGGTTTTTCCTTCCTCTTCCTTGTCCTATCCTCACCCCTTACTTACACACACTTGCACTCACTTGCGCTACACCATCACACAAATCGGGAGACCAGTCGGGAGCTTAGAGCGTGTTCCGGCTAGGGAAGTGTCCCGCTGGAGGAAGATACCTGGTTGAGGCAACACCCGATAAGCGAACGAATTAGGTCGGCGCCGGATCTCGCCTGTCAGTGTGAAAAGATCACCGCCATCCCCGCAATAAAGACATGCACTACACTTGCGGGAGTATATGACCTTGGTAGTTGACGCGCCTGGAAACACCCATCAATCAATCAATGGAAAAATAGGGATCAAGGGAACTGTGTGGTGCAATCGCGCCTGTGTTCACACATGTCCGGGGGAGGAGGGCGTGGAGCTGCAAGTGCGACCCCCCCCGCCCCTGACCTATGGCGCCGTGCAGTGTCACGTCCTCCCTCGCGGAGCGGGGACGCGTCAGCGCGGTCCACTTGGCAGCGGCCACGGGGGCGTGGCGGGAGCGGGGGTGGTGCGGGGGAAAGGGGGGGGGGGGGGGGAGCGGGAGGTGGCGGCGGCGGGGGCAGTGCAGAGACAGGGGCGACAGGCGGGCGCGGGCGAAACGGGTCGCGAAGGTCGGCCGCGGGGGAGGAGTTGGCATTGGATTACGAGAACGCCGGAATTTGCGCGGCTTCCTGGTTGTAAATTTTATCACGGGCTATTAGCTTCTGGGAAAAGAGAGCGCCACCGCGTACGCGGAGCTCTGTTCGTGAATTCAGTGTTGTCCTTTTTGCAAAGACTGGCACCGGCCTGGAGAACAGAGCAGAGGCTGCCGTTCTGATGACCCTTAACTGCGTAACCTACAACTGGCATTACACCCTGCTGATCTGCATGGTTATTTGCGTATATCATTGCCTTTGGTCCGCAAAATCAGGTCTCCAATGTTACAGACTTTCTTATCGATCTTCCCTATTAAGTATATTCTACTCTGTGCACGCACGTTGTTGCACACCTTCATGCCGAGTTGATGAAATGTCAAGGGTAAAATAAAGTCCTAAACACATAATGGAGGGTGATTAAAAAGTTACGTGACTTTTAGACTGTGGTTTTACCCCTTGAAACGTTTGTCATCAAAAAACGGCATAACCGAAATTTCATCCCATACATGTCGTCATTTGGGCCGAACCGAAATTCCATTGCGTACAGTATATCCAAATAAATCCAAATTAGTGAAAGACATATAAGTCAATTTTCTAAATTTTATTATAGATTGTTTCCTTCGATTTCAACTACATACATCATTCGATAGCAGACAAGGACATAGTTTTGTTGCACGAAAATGAGATGGAAGGCAACGGGTAGCCACTATTTTAGAAAAACGTTAAACAAGGCATGATGGTAACTTGTTAGAAAAGTAAATTTTAAACACATAAATAAATATATTGGTATTCGATAAGGCGATAAAATAATCTGGAATGTAATAGTATTGTTAAAATTACTGTCTGTAGACAGTACTATTGATATAAAAAATTTGTTTTGCAGACTATTTATAGAAACGAGAACGGAACATTTTTTTAAGAGCAACATTACAAGCCAACTAGAGATAACGCACATCTATGATTATTTGTCGATGTTAATTTTACGCTCAAAAAGGTAGAAATTCGTAAATTTCCTTAAATTTCCGGCCCTTGGGCAACTTGAAGAAAATGTCGATGAAATTACAATCTTAACGTTCACATCTCGAACGCTATGAAGAACCCCTCGCCGACAATCTTCGCACACATTCCTCGATCCGGAAATTTCAACCCGGAAGACCAACCAGCTGGGTCTCCCAAACACACGTTCCGACTGTGCTATCTGTCGTGGAGGAGCTCGCCCCAAATTTTAGTTTCCCGTCACGGCGCCTGTAAACAGCTTGCTCCCCGCGGCGGCGGTCTTCATTCCACTCACGCCCGCTCCGCAACGCCCACGCGACCATTCATGTGCAAAGTGGTCCTTCATCACCCGCACCGCCACCGCAGGCGCTGCTACCGTCTCCGCCGCACGCGCCTTTTGTATTTCCTGACGCAGACGCCGAAACCGACACCCCCCCAACCAAACCACCGAACCGACACTCCCACCGCCACCGAACCGAAACTGCCACCGCCACCGAACCGACACTTCCACCGCCACCGAACCGAACTCCAACCACCGAACCGAATTCCTTTCCCCACAAAGGCTTCCACCCCCCGAAACAGACATTCCCACCGCCACCAAAGCTAACATTCCCACCGCCGCGGAAACCGACACTTTTGAGGTTCGGTTGTGTCAAGGTCAGCCTATTGGACTGTTTGCGGGTTTCGAATCCAATCGAATCTGTGGATTTTTAAGGGCAAAAAATCCGTCATATATCTTCTTTTGGATGGGAAGTAAAACCTGCTATCCCATGATGTAGATTTACTGCATGTAAAAGACGCCTCTAAACTAAATTCAAAATCGCCCGTTTGGTCACCCGAGTTCTTTCTCCGCTAGACTGTGAAATGAGTACAGCGAAATTTGCTTGGTCAGACAGACAGAAGAGACGTAGTCCGAGCCTCGGCACGTAAAATAATTACAAAGTGGAACGTTAACTATTTCCCACCGCTGAAAACGACACTCCCACCCCCACCGCCAATCCACGGCCAGCGACACGAACACTCCCACCATTACCGAAACTGACTCCCACCGCCACCGAAGCCGACACACACAACTCCTTCGAAACCAAAGTTTTCCGTGGTTTCACCGATCAACACCAGGCGAATGCCGGAGCAGTATCCTACCAAACGGGCCACGGACCGCGCGTAATCTATCCTTCCTCTTCCTTGTCCTATCCTCTCCCTTTACACACACACTTACACTAACATGCACTACACTACCACATATTCCGGGAGACCGGTCGGGAGCTTCGAGCTTGTCCCGGCTGGGGCGGTGCCCCGCTGGTGGGAGAGTCCTGGTTAGGGGGATACCCCACTAGCGGACGGTAGGTCGGCGCCGGATCTCGCCATCCAGCGGGGGAAGATCACCGCCATCTCCCGAGAAAAAAACATGCACTACACTAACGGGACTAATGACCAAAGCAGTTGACGCGCCCGGAAACACGAAAAATCAAACAATCAATCCACCGAAACCAACACCCTCACCGCCACCTACAGCGATACTCCCGCCGCCACTTTCCCGGCCCCCCCCCCCACGCTCCTCCGCTCGAGTCGATAACCGCAGCGTAATGCTCCTTGGCGACTCTCCTATTGTTGCGACCACTTCGCGTTCATCAAGGCGACTCGCTTTCGCTGTGTGAGGGCACCCTGATGACGTCTGACACACACACACACACACACACACACACACACTTGGGCCCGAACAGACGACGCAATGTGCGCGCCATCTCCCAAGCGGAAGATTTTCGTCCTCGGAAACGTACGTTCATTGGTCAAAACAGGTTTTCCAGTGTAAGTGTGAAAAAGATGATCTACCATGGTTCGTGAAAATAAAATGGAAGCTAATTAATTGAGGAACCTCTTCTTTAAAAATATCACCTCCACAATATTATTTGATACTCACCGAGACAAAGCTAAAAAAATGTCCAATTCTAATTGTAAATGAAAATTCTGTAAAATTGTCTTTATTTATATCTGGGGTCGCTAATGACAAAACTCTTGAAAAAGTTATTGAAAATAAGGAAAACCAAGAAAAAATGTCTAGAAAAAATGTAAAATTCAGCCAGGACTGACGTAATAACTAATTTCGAACAAAAATTGAAACGAAGTGTCGAATTTAGTACTTCTCACATTTAATTAGTTACTAATACACTGATTTACTTGTACCAGAAAGATTGCCGATATTCGAAGGAATTTGGATGTTGAAATGCTTATTAATTCAGAAAAATAGGTCTGGAAATGAATGAACATGGCGGTGGTGATTATGATTGTTTTGAAGTAGATAAATGAACTCACGTTCCCTGTAAACTCAATGATATCAAACTGAATTATCGACAAACAAATCCTCACAATATTCAGCAAAATTCAGGCAGCGATATATTCATAACCAGTTTTCCTTGTATTTACCTTCCATATTGAAAATTATATGAACGTTAGGTGGACGACTCTAGAGCAAATGTTAACGCTATGAAAAGAGATAACATAATTTGACATCACCTTTCAACCCAATGAAACCTCATTACTATTTTCCATTTAAACGAAAATTGATATTAATTAATTTAACAGAGGCATCAACAAACTGTCAATCATACTGGGTTTCAAAATTCAAGCGTGCTTGGCTGCCTGCAGTAATGAGATTTTACTAACACAATGTGGACTAAAGGAGGAAAAAGATGTGCCGGAAAGTAAGGTTATCAGCGTGAAACCTGTGGTAAAAATTTCTTGCGTATATTTTCCTCTATTGATCAATTTTGCGACATATTTACCATATCAAGAGACTTAATTTTAAATCCATTCTTTCAAAATTTTAATCTCTAAATTTAATCGCTTTTTCTTTTTCTTCGTAGTAGAGTAACGCATGGGTACTACTCCTTTGTTTCAGGAAATTTTGGCATCGAATTCAATGTTATGTTTGTCGCAATATTTTTTTAGCTTAGAGTGAAGATAATTTGTAATCCCCTCCCTTTTTTATCACAAGAGAATGTGCTGACAATGTAACTTCTTATTAAGACATCACTAAAAGTAAATTTAAGAACAGTGTCAAACTTCCAATTATGAAATTATGATTTTTCTCCGTAATATGAGGGAGCCTAGGATTTTCCAACCCGTCCGCACAGTACGTAGAAATTTTGTTTAGCTCCGTACTTCAAGGCCATCTCCTTACCACTTCTTAACTAAAACTCCATATCCACGAATATCTCTATTTTAATGTTTCTACTTCAGAAATTTATCACCCAGTAACCTAGGTAATGGGCGATAAATGCTGAATTGGACATGTTGCATAAAACCCTGTAATAGCTACTCTAAGATAGCAGGTGACCTTCGATGATTCAGTACCTTCTGAGAAGTTGGATTATTCCACTTGCTCTTGCGTCTGGCGTACTGTTTACATTTCTCACAAAACCTTCATTAAAGAAAGATTAAGATATTCAGAGTTGCATCAGCCTTTACAATAAGCTTTTAATAGTATACAATAATCTATCCGGAGTCCTGAATTCAATTTGAGCCTTATAGAAATTCTGGGATATGGCGACAGAAATAGAAATAATATACGTGATCATTACAAGGTAAATTATGCTCTTGTTTTAATCAAATGTTATAGAGTTATTAGAGTACATTTGTACACGATATGGTTTATGCAAACGACAATATCACATCGGGATTACGCATTAAACGCGCACACATATACGAAGGCCAAACATGTACAGTCTATTGCGAAGCGTGCCTCATTTATGATGTGCTAATTGCGTTTTACGTGTATTGATTAGAGTTCTAGGAAATATTGCAATATTAAAACCGGGTCTATGACACTAGCAGTCCAGTTCTATAATTAGTTACCCATTATGTTAGCCCAGATATATGTGAAATCGCTAGTGCGATTAGGCATTTTGAGGAAATTTATATTTTCTTACTCAAAAAAATCTGGAAAGGAGAAATTTCTGACATTGAAAACTTCCAAAGAAGAACGGACGCAAAAGTCTGCTGACCCCACATCGGAGGAACCCGCAAGTGTGTTGGTGTCTAGTGTATGGTCGAATATGCGTCCTTCGGAAGGTTAAGGGTAACCGTCTGTCGGCTGGAAACTGAAAACACTATTAAGTAGGAGAACGGCGCGGTCTGAGCCAGAAGACCAGAGCACCAGAGCCCAGGTGCCGTTATGTGACAGCATCGTCAGGCGGGACATGTGGCGGTGTAAGATCGCGCACTGCGGTGATCTCGTTCGGGAAGCATCACCACAAAAATGGCAAATCTTTGTTTTTTCAACTGTTTATTTATTTATTGTACGTAAAAAACAGTTAAAACTGCGTATGACGTGCTATGGGGAAAAATGAATTGTGTGCACATTTTCAAAATTCTGTGATCCCTACACTAAGTCATATACTACTTAAATTTTTTAAAAAAACTTCCCATGTAATAAAATCTATTTTCAAGGATAAAAAAACACTAAATTTTTGCTCTTATCCATGTTGTCCTTCGGAATATTACTTCCTGCCGCGACATGGAAACGATAATTTGAATAATTGTATTTACCACTGAATTCTAGAAGACATGCTCAGAAAATGAAGTTTCATTTATGTCCAGAAGCAAAACAAGGGACCATCTCAGCATTTGCTCAATGGATCAGGGAAACTGGACGAAAAACCTGATCGAGACTGTTAAGAGTAATTCATTCGCTCTAGGCCTTTCACAGAAATTCCAGCATATATTTTTATGTCGTAGAACATTATTTGTATTATATTCGTGAATCTCACATCTAAAGCCATATTGATCATTTAAAAACAAACAATTTGAATATTAAGTTCGATAATAATTATTCGAGCAATCTGTACTACGTTCCTCATGATCTTATTTCTGTGCAATTTAAACACAGTTTTTCTATTTGTTCGTTTTCGCCTCGTGGTCTAGTTAGACATTAGTATATTATGCAAATTGATTAATGACACTCTTCATTGCATAAATACATGTGTTGAAAAAGAGCTACATTAACAGTCAGTTTTCAAATTCAAGCAACACTACGAATGACTTGCATACGTTATTTCTTGTATAACAACATTAGAAACTTATAAGTGAATCGAAGTTAATTTTTGGAAACAACTTTATTAAGATGTCACGTGTATTTAGCGAATGTGCCAAAAACTGTGGTTGGCTGTGGTATTTACCGCCACCATCCACGATTCACTTGCTTCTATTTGTTTGGATATGCGGTTTACCGCGACACCCATCAAGGCACTCCCTGCGATTGGCTGAAAGTGTGATTGTGCAATTATTCGTACCATAAACGGCTAACACATCATAATCTGTGCCGTAAAATGTCATTTTATGAATTCTTTCTTGTCAGAAAAAAATATAGTTTGCCATAAAAAGATAGATCTTACATCCTTATGCACTACTGTGATATCCTACATTAAAAATTCCAGGAAAAATCATTCTCTAACTTCATTTTTATTTTTGCTAGGATTGCACTTAAGTATTTTAACGACACTTCAAGAATGAGAAAGGATGCAGCGTAAGTCCTTCAACAATCTGAAGTGTAATGTTCGGAGAAAGATATCGATATGAAGTGGAAAACCATTTGTGTACGACTGATAAAAACGTTTGGGATTCTGCAGTTAACACATCTGTAACAAGATTTCGGAAAATTTCGGAAAATTCCGTCACGTGAAGTATCAGAAACAAACTTTTTTTTTTATAGCGGAGTGACATCAGCTTATAATTAATGTCTGAAATCCAGAAAAAACCGAATTCTTCTAGTTAAGATTACGAGACACAAGGGTCAGTTTTGAATCCTTAACAGGACAAAAATAACGGTGTTAACGTTATGACAACTTGATTTTGTCTTATCATCAGGCATTCCACACAGAATTACAGAAATGTTATTTGAAGTGCCTAATGCTTTTGCAGAGTTCTCTGTAGGCGAAGAAGAGCACTGATAATTGAAATAATACATACAAATAAATTTTAGTACAAAATCCCGCAGAAACCACGATTTCTGAAGTGGCGTCTGAGCTCTCGGTCACTAATTTAAAAAGTAAGTGGATTATCTTGTAAATAATTAAAATTAAACTGTTTTCCTTTTATTTCTTTCAATATCATTCAAAGCAGTTGGACGTTTTTAATTACATTTTCAAGTATTAATTCACTACCTAGTTTCCCCAATGCCCTAATATTGTCAAACGATATTTTTGGCATCTGTTTACGTTCCCGATTGCTTACCATGTTGCCCGTTCAGGAACGTATGAGTCAGATTCTTATGGGAGTTTCGGAGCAGCTTGTAAGTGGATGGAAAATCGCAAGGCTAGTTCAGTCGTGCAAAACCCACGGCTTGGCGGTCAGTATTTTCTGCGGCCCGCGAGTGTCAAAAACAGAATAACATTCAAACATGATTCACTTTTTGGATTTTGAAGAATTCATGGATATCTGAAGAAAATTCCCATGGCTGAAGGCTTCTAGTTTTCTTTCAATTTCTGCGCGCCTTGGACATGAGTGATACAGATGTTTAGCCGTCGTAAGATTGTGAAGCCCTGATCTACTTCAACACCGGCTAACGTTGGTAATAGGGTCGATCGAATGAGTTGGGACCGCTAGCGGAGGAATGCTTTTGCGAACAGAAGAAAAAGAAGTGTGACCCCTAGCTCTATTTCACCATCCGTAACTAAATATTCGTAACTAAATCCGTAGCTAAATTGAAGACTCCAATTCCGGTAAATAGATATTTACGGAAAGAGCTGCGGCCGTTGGTTGTCGAAAGCTTGACAGGGTTTCAGAATTGGTCTTGTGAACAATAAAGTCCGTAAAAACAAACTAGAGCCGTAGAATCCGTTGGTCATTGAACTGAAATGAGGACCAAGGTAATTACTGATTTCATATTATTTTCACTTCCTCACAGTTTATATTGCAGTTCAGGCTAATAATATCCAGTAAGAGCTGCAAATATCGTGCTATAGTTTACATCTTCCGTATTTTATTACGGAAGTGAGAGAGTATTATACCTAGATTACACAATATTTCAATGCAGTAAAAGAATGTTTTATTTATGTTTTATCTGAAAAATAACCCATATGAAAAAATCGGATAAAAAAGCAAACAATGCGATGTGAGGAGATAGGTCGGGGGTGATTGGTATGAGATACTCTCGTACCGATCACACAATACATATATTACAATTCAATATTTCTATACAAAGGTTTGTAAACATTTCAAAACAATAAATGCTCGTATTAATCTTGTGTGCATACAAACACGCAATTTTCCTCGCATGTTAGTGCTCTATTATTTACCTCAAATTCATTTAATTTTTTTCGTTGTGTATTTTCAGGCTTACAATTTGTTAGGATGGTAGGTGAAGTTCCGTCCACATTAATCAGGTTAAATTACAATCTTCGAAATTCAGTTTTGACGCTTTATATAAAAACAAATATGTTTTTAAAAATTTGATTGCTACATAATTGTTTATCTCTTACTGAAAGAGATGTCTCAGTTTAGATTCTTTAAACCCTTGTCTCTCGCTGATGTTTGCAGTGATAGATTTCCCAAGAAAGGAATATGTATAAGATATTCTCATTCAGATTAAGGTGGCGAGCTAAAACAAGTCTACTACTGACGCACGAAAAAAATTCCCAATACAATATGAATAAAACATATTGTACCGGAAAACATATTGTTCGGCTATTGTAAAACATACACCCGAATCTCCTTAGCGAGAGCGTTTTCAAAACCACGTAATGAGTTGTTGCATTCAACAACCACCGGAGGAAGTATCTGAAACCTCTCTTTCTTATAAAGATACTGAACAAGCCCCGCTCTCCGCTCTATTTTCATCTCTTTTCTTAAGGACTTATGTAAAGCAGATCATCATGCAAACGTAAACCGAACTATGTCACATAACAATAAAATAGAAACCCAAGAGCTACTCTCGCAAGCCTGGTAAGTAGACCTTGAGGTACACCATCAAACTGAAGTAAAAGATAATCCACGTTTTCCATCTTCCACCTGACGTCGGGCAATGGGGGCACATCAACAATCTCACCAGTTCCAGCACCCCTAAATCCTGGACGTGCACACACCGCCGCCGCCTCCCTCGCCCCCGCCGCAGCCGAAGCACGTCCCCGCACTCCACCCGCATCATTCCACAAGTTACGTCGTAAAATACCCGAGCGATACGTCGGTGGCATTGCCATAACGGCGCGCAGCGAGGCGGGCCGGTCGTAAAGCGGTCGCCCAGTTGAGGGCCTGTACAGCGCATACGATCGGAAGGGGGTGGAGGAGAACGAGCAGCCGTATACAAATGCTTGTGAACTCGCACATTTTTTGTCAACTATTTTATATTGTAAAATTATTATTAATAAAGATAGTAATATTAATAATAATAATATTATTAATAATAATAATATTATTAATAATAATAATATTCATAATAATCATAATAATAACAATAATAATAATAACCACATCAAATATTGATGAGATCGTATACTACGAAGATGTTTATAGATTAAGTACTGTTCCGTTTACTTTTATACCCTGCTCTTCGACTTTATTGCCCCCAAGTTTCGCCTTAAATAATAAAGGAAGTTGTTTGAAATAAACTTTCGGTACGTGCTGATTTTTGAGGTACAACAAACAGCCATACTCAACACAAATTGTAATTTTAAATTTTTCATATTATTAGTAATTCTAAAAGTATCAAAATTAGCATTTTTCTGAAATATAAAACTACTATAATACTCAATATTCCTCTCATTCTTTTGGTCAGTTCTTCACATTTCAAAAGTCATCAGTCACAATTTAAAGTATCTCATTGACCATTCACACGTACACTTAGCTACTCGCTAATCCTCTTACCGCACACGTATCCCACTCATCCATTGTCATCACAAGTCAAGGCAACCAACAACAAGGTCGTGACTTGTTGCAACCTTGAAATGCCTTCAAGATTGATTTTTTACCAAGCATTTTTAATCAACCTGTGCCATCACGACAACCAGAACACAGGCCAAACTCTATATCGGTCAGTGAGTCATAAGGTCAGATAACAATCGTATGAAGCAACAATCATCAAGGACCGCGTTAGACTTGGAACAAGCCGACGCACTCCATGTGGTCAGCCGGGGACAGTGGCGGGCCGCGGTGAGGGGGCGGGGAGAGAGTGGCGTGCGTGCAAGCGTTGTTGCGTAACGCCCCCCGCCCCGTCCGGCCCCGGGGGGGGTTCGCCCTCCCTCTCCGCTGGGAAATTTCCGTGCACCCGCCCCCAGCCGTAACCCCGCGCGCACATGCCCGCCTCCGCGCGCCCCTCTCCGCCCCCGCGTTTCCGCCCTCCGCTTCACGTCTCTGCTCGCTGCGCCTCCCCCAAACCCGCCCCTGTCGTCCACTCTCCGCTCTCGCCGTCGCTCTGCACTCCCCGTCGCCCCTTTCGCGAGCCTCGCAGTCCATCTTCGCTGCCTGTCGTCCTCTTTCCCCCCCCCGCCATCCCTCTCTACCCCTCTTTCCCCCCCCTCCCCCCCCGCCCCACTCTTCAACCCGGTTCCCCCCCCGCGTCCCTTTCCATGCCGCGTAATGCCCTTTGCACTCCCGCGACATACCCTTCCCATATCGCCCCCGCTCCTCTTATGCGCTGCCCTCGCGCCCGGCTTGTTTTCCCTTCCCCCACTACCCCTCCCACTTCCGCATCTCTGCCCCCCCCCCGTCAGCGCCTTGCTTTACCCTCGCCCCGACCCCGCCGCGTTCCGCCCCCCTCTACAAGTCAGCTTCACTCCGGACCGCACAACTCACCACTGTGCGCTTCTCCGTTGCAACCACTCGCGTCGCACGTTCCACAAGTTAGCACCGCCTCTTTGGGTAAACAAAAAGAGTACAACGAGGTCACAATTTGGCGTAAATTAGCCGTAAAAATGCAGGCAGTAAATGGTCGCGCTAATGCTTTTTAAAGTATAAAATGGAAAGGAGGTCATCAGAACTATATTAACAACTTCACCGCATTGCCCTAGCAATGTACTGGATTACTCTAGCATACGTACGAGGATTACCCTAGCGTACGTTCCCTAGCATAGCACTGGAAGGCTCAATAATTTTTCTTTCACTGTTTTTTTACGATAACTTTAAGGAGATACAATCCTCACTTCATAACGTATCAGTGATGCAACCTTAGGTGTCTTGGTGGACGGTGAAATCACACCTTTTTCCTTTATCAGGAACTTGCCTACCTCACGGAATCACCATGGAGGTAGTCTGCTGGGCTGCTGGACTGGTTGGCCCCGTGCCAGGTTATGAGGCGGATTCCTGCCGCGGCTGAAGCACCTCCCCCCACCGCAGCACACAGCTCCCCTACCGAACAGGGAATCCCCTCCAAGTCCGTTGTTCGATCTCCACGCCCCCGCCCCCCCCCCGCCCCCCGCCGCCAATACCCAACCCAGCGCTTGGGCCTTACGAGATTCCTAAATGGGATCCTTGACATACGGTCATATGCGCTTCCATCGTGTGTTTGAGGAAAGGTAGTAGTGGTTTACTGTTGCCTTCTTTGAGTCCTAGAAATGGATAATGTTGGGGGACGTTCTTTAGGGGCGGATGATTGTGAAAGATGAATGAGTACGGATTCATATTGGAATGAGAAATCGTTCACGCCGAGCACGTGGCAGAAGAAAGAGAACACGACGAAAGAAAGATGACTGGAGAGGTTCATATTCCGCTACTTAGAGATCTGCTCCAGCATTCACCCTTTTGTTTATTTTTTTATTTATATTGGGTATCGAAAGTAGCGTGATGTCCCAATTTCTAACCTTTGTCAAGTTGGAAGGGTTCGTTTATTCGATTATTACATTCCTTTAAATCCCTAAACCGTTACCTTATTACAAATTGATTGGGGCGATTGGTCGAGATTAGGCGAGAGGTTTCATCATTCTGGACTGACCAAAAATAACCGTCAAAGGTACAGTTATCTTAGTTATTAAAAACTAATAATAAACACTTTTTGCAAAATATTCTATTTTTTATAGTTTCATTAAAACCGAGACTTTTACATATCTCTTCAGTTGAAATAATCTGTACAGTATAAAAAAATGAATGAATTTAAAAATGCTTATATCTTTATTCCCTTCCCGGTAACGTGGACATGCTTGCCCTCACAAGTTCCTGCCTTTGGTTGGTAGTTATCTGCTCGATGATAATGTATCGTGCATTGCACCGATGGGGAGCTTTCATGGTCAGGGAAGAGAAGCGAGAGATTAAAGCTTGCCCTATGCGGACTTCACAAAACCCTCCCAGCGCGCTCCCAATTATCTCTGAAGCCTCTCTACAGCAGGGATCTACAAGCTTGTGGGTGTCCGTGTCTCTGCAAAGCAAATGTGATTTGGGGCACAGAGTGACTTCCACGCATAATTAATTTTCTTTGGGTTTTCTAGGCGAAATGTTCTAGACTGCAAAAAACAAAAGAGACATGATTCATTGGAAATCATGTTACAAATCGGTGTTCGCACGAAAAGCACATCTGTATGACACAAAAAAGTTTGTTGAATTTTTTTTCAGTAAACATGCAAAGTAGTACTTACCTTCACTAATTTGACTGCTTAGTTTCTTTGCGGTACGTAGGCGTCGAAGCATGCTCGTACAAAACAACAGGAAATGACAAGTAAACAAACCACTGGGGTGAATCAACCAAACGGAGGTCGCCTCATGTATTGATAATGAATCCATAAGTATAGTATATTATAAATTTGTATGAATTCCTACTTAACAATAAGCTCTACAACAACACATTGTTTCTTGCTTTCAACTTTTGCGATTATATATTTTATACGCAATATTCACTAATTGAACAGACGAAAAAATTGAAGAAAAAATGTGGAGTGGATTTTGAGAATTTTTTATAAATTAACTGAATTTCACAACAAATTGCGCATAAATTACGTATTTTCAAAAATCAAAATATCCATTTTAAATTTACAAGACTTCGAATTCGTGTAGACAGAGTAATATCAATTTTGAAGAAAATCGTTTGAGAGGTTTAGACGCTAGTGTTGACCCTACAATAACAGACAGACAGAAGTTTTACCGTAAATCAGTATATCGTTACAAGGACCTACCTCAAGGACCTATTACACAGGAATTCTGAGTTCAAAACGTTGTAAAAGATGTAATTTACTTCATAGGGACACGATTTATCCTCTTCTCGATATCAGGGCCAAATCGGGCCACTCATACCCGATTTGGCTCCTAATCGGTGCCTCGGTCTTCAACATTTTTTTAGTACGCCAATGACTTAATTTCTGTTAGTTTCCAAAAGAGCTATTAACATTTCTACGATGTTTCGAAATAAAAGAAAATTTATGAGTATCATACTCGTCCCAGATCGTAGGTCATCAAAGTGGTTGTTTTGCAATAATTGTCTTCTTTGTATTTTAGTTAATAGATGGTTGTTATCGTTCGTGAGGGGTGAGAGACCACTATTTTTATGGGATGATGATTCATAAGTGATAAACGGGGGAATGAAAAACATGTCACGTCAAAATATTATAATAAAAGGATCCATGTTTCACGCGGAACCTCCTGCCTTCCTCTCACGACCTGTGACACTGGAAGTAAAACAATAGGAAGAAAATTGAGTTAAACGTTTTCTGGAGGTGTTGATAGAAAAATTGGCCGCAAAATTCTCTCTTTCACAGAATTAAGCCAATTCAATTTTTATCGGTGCGTATTTCTATCTCTTTCTTTTCCTCTTTCCTCTTCTTACGATCCTTCAGCTGGCTCCTCTAGATAATTTCGAGTTTCCGTCGAATTTTCTCTCCAATATCAAATGGTTTCCTTTTCTCGGGTATTAGTTTATCTTTTTCTCCAAATCCGTTGGAGAACCTCAGAACTCTTATTTCCTTTTTCCTCCCGCTGAGAGGAAAGTTTCTTACAAACCCCGGCGATACTTTTTCACACATTTCTAACATTAATTTAACCGTCTCTCGTAGCAGCACGATTTAAGACGATTTCTTTCTGTCGCGGTGGTATAGGAGATTCGTTTTCAGGTCTCTGAATTTTCAATCTCAAGATCACCGCAAGAGCTTGTACGAGCCATTCTCATCGTACGTAAATGCCCAGAAATAGAGATAGAAATTCTAAGACTGATGACATCGAATTTTACATTATGCATACAATGCAATGGGCTTGAAGAGTAAAAATGAACGAAATGGAAAGACACATATTTCTTCATCCTGTATGCTTATTGTATCATACATAACTAATCGTCATACGATCATTAAATTACCATGAATACGAAGTTCGATTTTATAGCTCATCCTGCTGCCTGAGTAATAGAAGCTATTTGGCTCGGATCAAATATTTGGAGTTGTCGGGCCAATCTATCTTCAATAATTCATTTACTATGAAAATGTAGGCACCTTTTTAACCCGTAGACAGTGTAGGATATTTATGGTTGCTGAAATGTGTCCTTCACATCTGCAACATCATCAGCGCTTCTAATTATGCCCTCTTGCACAGATACCTCAAACACAAATATATTCCCCTAGCCGCACCTGCGTTCTTAAGGAACAAGAAGCTCTAAATATCGACGTTATCTTTTAATTTAAATAATTTTAAATTTAACTTAATGAGAAAAGTCTGAATATTATTCTCAAACTATCCTGTGCATACTTCTGCCAATACAACCCACGGACTTTCAGTATAATATTCCTCTTATTTAATGATAAATTGACTGACAAAATAATTAATTGAAATGAGGCCACTTAGTAATACTTACCAAATTTCATTATTTATATTTTTTAGTTAATAAATATTACATATTGTCAATGAAAATAATTTCTTGGGGCATCTAAGATAGAATATATATTTAACATTTGATGGAATTACAGCTGATTGCAACTAATTTGATATCAATCCCTTGTCATGCATTAATACGATTTGTAAAATGAGTCAGGATTTTTAATGGTTATATCTGACAAAATATAAATTTCGATCAGAACCACTATTCGCATTTCGAACAATTTTTTTGTAATTAGAACACTTTCTCGTCAGTATGGTAATTTATGTGATTATTTTAATTAATTGATTTTAACGATGTTCCTACTTTTGTTTCAGGTGAGTATCAAAGCAAAGGAAGCAATTTCATAAACAGAGCTGACGCGGTGAGTTTACATTAGAAATAATGTGATTGACAAAAAATGTATTCATGCATTTTTAATGGAAATGACTTGGTAATATTTTTCCAGGCCATGGATATTGTGAAGTACTAATTATCTGTTGTAATTTCTATATTTTGATGAAACAAACTGCCTTAAAGCTATACGTACTGTTCGGTCCTGTGAGATTATTATAAGTTTTGAAAGAGCAATAACCTTAAATATCCAGACAATTAAAATTTAAAAAGAAACCATGAAAATAATTTTAATTTAATTTAATGAAAAAATATTGAATATTTTTCTCAAAAAACTATTCTGTATTTACTTTGGGAATATAACTCATGGAGATCCTCGGATTAAATAATTGCCAAAAATCAACCTTGATAACTCAAATGAAACGTTTTATGTTGTTCCGAACTAAATGTATAAAAAAGCGATGGTACAGATGAATGATTAAGAAGTCGATGAAGCCATAGTAGTTAATTCTGAACAAAAGTGGGCTAGACGTGACCAATTAAGCGGTTAGGGAAATGGAATATCAAGTAATAAAGAAGTAGATGAAGGGAACCCGGGTGAAATTACGAAATGGAATGCGATATAACGCTCTCATCGTGTAATAACACGCAATTATTCGCACGTTTCTTCCTGTACGGCGATAAGAGATCGCCGTGGCGAAGCAACCGCTCCCTTGAAGCACTTCATCACCGCAGCCCTAACCTACCGCTCCTTCCGGCCGGGTTGCGCTCTTGCTGTCGGGAAGGTTCACCTCTCCGCCCGCGCTTCCTTGCATTGGCGGGGGAGGCAGGCCCGTTCCAGAAATCGCCCGCGCCCAGCACAGGTCGCGCCCCCGCCCCCTAGCCCCCACGGCGGCGGCGGGTCGCGATATTTTAGAGCCGCTATTTATAGGCGCGGGTTCGGCGCCAGCCCGTACGTGTGTTTTTCGAAGCGTTGCCCTTGAATGACGGGGTGGCACGCCATGCAGCCGGCGCAACCCGCCTCGCCTCGCCTCACCGCACTTCGCTTCGCTTCGCTCTGCGCTGCGCCCGGTGCTCTGATCTGTGCGATGCGGAGGGCAAACCAGTGACGGGGAGGGGTCGGGGCGGGCGGGGAGGGTCTGCGGTGGCGGGGTGGGGCCGGCGGGGCGGGGCGGGTCTGGCACGGGCGGGCGCGCGGGGCAGGTCGGGATGGGCAGCGTGGGGCGGGTCTGGGGCGGGCGGGGCGAGTCTGGAACGGGCGGGTCTGGAACGGGTGGGGCTTGCGGGGCGGGGCGGGGTCTGGGGCGGACGGGGCGGCCGGGTCTGGGACGGGCGGGGTGGGTCTGGGACGGGCGGGGTGGGCCTGGGACGGGCGGGGTGGGTTTGAGGCGGGGGTTGGGGCGGGGCGGGTCTGTGGCAGGGAGGGAATGGGGAGGCGGGTCTGTGGTGGGGTGGAGAATGGCGGAGCATGGTGGAGTACCCTTGGCCTTTGACATTTCTCGTGGCCCAAGTCTCCTCTTTCTTTGGCTCCGCCTGTCGCTCCAATTGCTTTTTGAATGTATTGCAGGTGCACCGTTTAACACGCGTAGCTGTGCCGCGGTCTGTGCAAACAGTCGGAGCTTGTGTTTGGTCCAGACAAGAGATTGCTTACGGGGTCGGAAGTATTTTAAAGGCGGTTAATAATGTCAAGGGGTTGGGATGTGAGAGCACCGGCGTCTGATCAAAATAATCAAAGTCAACATCCCATTTATTTTACAAAAAACAATGAAGTTGATTTCTTATCTTGTTAAGAGAATTAAGTTGGTTATTTTACTTGTTCTATTTTATTTTTCATCTGACACTGAATTATAAACTTGCTCCCCTTTTGGAATTTCACATCTTTCGCATAAACGCAAATCGAATTTTTGTACAATAGTATCTGTGATTTTGTTTCTGGTATTGTTTTATACCTGGAAAATTAAAAAATGATATTTGTAGAGAAAATAATAAAATAAATTTTATGAAAATTGTTATAAAAGGTTTGTTAAACCCCTTTATTTAATTGTTGTTTTTAAGTCACGTATGTGTTTATATTTTATGTCCTGTGGATTATAGAGGGAAATTAGTATTAAAGTCTGCGTTTTAATGAAGGGGGTGTAAACCATTTGAAAGGGATCGATGAAAAAAAAATTGACAATCTCTAGACTATGACAAATCACATAAAGGATAAACACATGTTACTTATGTTTTAACCTGAACTAACAATAAATCCTAGCTGTCAAATATTCGTAGCTTTCATCTGAGTAAAAGATTCCAGCGGTTATGAAGCCGAAAAGCTGTTCGCACAACTCACCTCCCTTCTTTGAGATCTTTTGGAAGACTCCTCTCTCTTGAATCTGGTGCAATAACTTTGAGTTTGAAGGGATGCTGTGTAGTCATATCTCTGTAATCGTTGGGATCGGGAGTTGAATCCACGCATTCACTTGAGGCGCGAAGCAAAACTTCTGAGATCTTAAAGGTTGCTGTTCCGCAGCCGCTTGTATATTTCCAGACCGTGGCCATTGACACAAAAGGCAGCGTTCAGAACTTCGATGAGGACATACGCCTTCACTAGAATGTGTATGTGCCTCCAAGATTATAGAGAGTGCAATTTATATAGGTGGGTCGCTTCCCCACTTCATGGCTATGGACGCGTATTCCCTTCCTAATATGGAGCTGCAAATGTTGACAATCTACATTACTAATTTGCAATGAGCGCAGAAATTCAAAGAAAGTTTATAGCCTCCAGCCCTGAGGAAGTCGGGAAAAATACAAAAAAATATTAATTTCCATTGCTCCCAGAAAGTTTCAGAAAATTATGCAGTCTCCGGGCTTTTAAGGTGTGTCTATTTTCTCGTTAGATATCCAGAAACTCTGAAAGAATCCAAAAACATTGAAACAGCTTCAATTTGGACTGAACGATGCTAATATTCGGTTGTGTTATTCTTCCTATTCTCCTACTCAGTGCGTACTTAATGGCGTAATGTGACAACATGACTCCTAGGAAGAGGCCGCTCGCCAATGAAATATTTGCTATTCATATCTTACGTTTTGGAATAGCAACTCCTTTGTGTTATTGTTACGTAAAGAATCGTTGAGCTGTGTATCTGTACGTACTGTACTATGTTACTGCAGTATTTGTGAAGATTATTTTTATTAAAATATTCAATTTATTCCAGTGTATGAGAGTATCTTATTGGTTATTATTGAGCAGTGTGGGTGTTACTTGTTTGTGAAACCCATTTTGTACGATTTTGTTCAACAACATTTTTACTGCTGCAGGCCTCTTGTTGCTAGAAACGTGCAGAAAAGGGGAAAGCACGGGCAAGTGAATAGTAATAAAAATCAGTCGCATAAATATATTTTACCGTATAGTAGAGTAGAAAATGGGTGCGTGAACATCCAAAGTATTTTGTCTATTCTTTCAACAAGCAGATCGCATCCTTTCCTTGGATTTCCAACTCTGTAAATCAGAAGATTCTCATTGGATATGTTTGGAGATTTCGTGCCATAGCTATTCATGATACTGCGCTTTCGAACATCCCACGTGACCTCAAAGACGTCGATTTGCGGAGGGCATGTTGGTTCTCTCTCTTCAATGCCCGCACAAAGGGCGTGTGCTTTGCGGAGCAGTCGGTAAACAATGAATACGCGCTGGGTTGGGCTCTCGCCTGCGGGTGGATGTACTATGATGATATCGCTAGTGATCAAATACCTCACTCCCATCGGAGTCGAGTTCACTACAAATATTATGAAATTATTGCGCTGCGTATCGTTCTATGCTTGTGTGAGCTCTTGCGCAATTAAAATGAATTGTTCTATTAATTATCTCTGTTGATAATTTCGAATCCATATTAAAGGTTTGCAACAAATGGCAGTAAAATTAAAACACATTTTAAATGCATACCACATGCAAAAACAAATGTCACGTTTACATACATTTTGTTTTTCACTTAGGTCACTAAGGGGCGTACGCATATTTTAGGATAATTAAATAATATTGTTCCATTATTTTACGAACTATATTACAGTAACTTTCTTATGCAATTATACGAGACACATTCATCAAGTGTACTATCTGATGTATGGCCTATGTCAAGATGACCTTTTTTTTTGCGTTTCTTTCCATTGCCTTTCCCATCTCTGTCTCGGCGTTCAAGCTATCTAGGTCTCGAGAATTCATGTATACCAGTTACATTATCAATAGCACTCATAAACGTCCGTTTCCAATTATTACTTCTTTGGAATATAGATCAGTTTCATTTTTCTTGCTTGAGACATCGTTCAAAAGTGCAGTGGAAAGTCTAAAAAATGTGTCTAGTAACAGTTCACGACGTTGCGTCTGACCGAATAGTATCTTGAAGATTCACTGGCTAACGAACTGGCCCAGAAAACGCGATATTGCCCCGAAATCCGTCAGGGTTGAATTTGAAACGATTTCATGAATGCATACTTCCTTGGTCAAATATTTAATATCAACAACATGTTGATTTCATAGTATTGATACCATATTTTATGGTTTGATGCGAGTTCGAAAGGTTCACTTTGACGTAAAATATGTAATAGTGTAATATTTTTGTTGCACCTTGTTACTCGTATACGGTAACAGAACTTGTGAACGAAGAAATATAACGAAGAAATCAAACTAGCAATCATTCTAGCTGTCTGTATTTTTACATCGCCGAAAGCATTTTTTTCGCAATGTATGATTAAAGTAGGTACTCTAATGAAAATTATGCTTTTAAGATAACATTATTTTAGAAGAAGTATTTTTTTAAAATTTTGCTATATCCCGTATAACATGAGTTCCATTGTCAGGTTACTGATCCAAATACGAGTATATTTGTATCAAATGATTATCATAGAGTAATATTAGGTTGTGCTTACATCATTGAAATTTACTAAGTCCGAGTTTATTTTCGAGTTTCCTAAGTGAAATTCGGGTTTGGCATGGAGATAAGAAATTTTACGAGAACACATGATTACTGGCGACATACATATTCCGTTTTATACATACAATAACATTACTTCTGCATTACCTGTAACTTTAATATCCTATGAAAGGATATAACGCAAGAAACTATCAACAAGAAATTATATGTGAGATTTTTATTCAATAAAGTTGTTGCAGTATACTTCTCGGCCAGCCTTTAATGTCGGCTATTAAAGTCGCAGGGCGAACATTAAATCGAAGATTTCGCAAGCAACCCACCTCAGCAAGTAGAGTTAAAGGGACGCAATGAACTTCAAGAGAAGGGGAGGGGATGTATCGCCCCCTGGCGATACTCGCTGCCACCGGTTTGTCTCGCCCTGCGTTCATTGGTGCTGCATTATATGTACAGTCGCCGCCCCCCACCGCCGTCGCCGCCGCCGCCGCCGTCGTCCCGTTGATTTAGGGCCCTCGTGTTCGCGTCCAAAGTCGTGGGGTCGATCTCGGTCGAGGACGAGGGTTGATGCATTGAAAAGTTAGATTATGAATAATAAAACAAAGCTTTATAAATGTACTACATTTAAACGGATAAGTGAGGTTGATTTGCGTAGATAAGAGTCACGATTTACAATGAAGCATTTTTCGGGTGGCGATAGCCTTGCGATACCTCAGGGCAGATTTACTGCAAGAGATTACGTCAGTCATGAGACATTTATGAAGGATGGTAGATTGTGTGACCAGTAATATCATATTTCGATATACATTTATGGATATTGCTATCTTGGAGAGGTAGTTCAGATGTGTGACGAAACTGTTTCTTTAAGAATAACATATTGTGAACTTTTTTCTTTCTGTTAACACTAAATTATTAAATTTCCTTTCAACTTAACCATGGGATCTTGACTTATCACTATATCAATATCTGTTATTGCATCTCTGTTATTGCATTTCTGTTATTGCAAAAAAGTCCCCAAAAATTCATACTAAGTATATTTTGACAAATTAATGTTCTTAAAATAAAATAAATTGACAGTACATCTATTGTCGATTTATTTTATCAAGGAAGTAAGGAAGCAAAAGGAGAGGGGGTCACTACACATTGGGCCAGCAATCTTTGGTCTCCAATAACGCAAAGTGGGGCCAGTGAGGATGAGATCGGTTGAGTAGACATAATTTTCTTTTGGGCGGACAATAAACATTTAGAAAATAACATTTAAGGGATAATTGACAGAGACTTTTTTTAATAAAATTCTGCGAAGTTAAAAGGAAGAGCTTAGTTACTTTCCTCTCAATAAAAAGTGACAAAGAAGTGATAAAGTCATTTCTTCTACCATTTTAATTTAAAGAGTGCTTGACGCTAACTGCAGTAAGATTTAGTTCATTTATTTTCTAAATCACAATCATGAACTGGTGGCTTTACTTCCCACAGACATGATTATTATTATTATTATTATTATTATTATTATTATTATTATTATTATTATTATTATTATTATTTCACGAGGGGCTAGAGCGCACCGTAAACCTTCTTGGCTAGGGGCCCGGTTGAAGAGATATCTTTGCTCAGTCGATTCCCCAGCTCGCATCCCGGTCGCCGCCGCCGCCGCTGGCATCAGCAAGTCTCCAGGACTAGATGCGCGGCGCTCGGTGGCTCTGAGCGGTATGATAGTAGTTCGAAGAACCGTGAATTAGCAGGCCTGGGTGGGGGGGAGCTGACGTCAAATCTTTAAGACTCGAATGTCAGGAGACTCCAATGGCTTGGTGGTCCAGCTGCATTGGTGTCGAGCTCCCATTGCAACCTGAGTTTAGCTCATAGCCGCTTTAGCCGCTGACGATGCGACGACTCTGATCGGGAAGTTTTCGGTTTCGAGTGAGGGATTTTCGATACTAGCTACATTGTTAGGTGGAATTCATCCGCTGCATGGAGGAGGGTACACACGAAATATTAACGTTAGTAAAATTATCTACCCAAGAGCATCACTATAGTAGTAGCCTTTCGGCATCGTCCTCATATTTCATAGTATGGACGTTGGAGTTCAACAGAATAGTCCAATATAGTCGTAATGGTCCTTAATGGTCGCAATATGACTAACTCAACACACCACTTGCGCAGCAGCTTTGCCGCATCAATCTTCTGTCTTATAGCTCGGCATATATAGTCTTATATCTCGGCCCTGTCTATAACTGGTCTGCAGGTAGGTTGGAGGCGAGGCGTGTGTGGCCTGACATGGAAAGGTGAAAAGTCTGACTAGGTCGACAAAATTTTAGCTTACGAAAACCTTAAGGTTCGTAATCACCAACCCACTGTCATTGGTCTACTAACGTGTTCACTAACTAGCGATCTACTAGCTTGGGTGCATCGTCTTCCCAGCTCGAGCCTCGGATCCTGCTAGGAGTTCGGGGCGTGCGCAACATGGAATGGAATGGTTCCACCGGATTAATTTGACTAGTGTGAACAAAATTTTAGTAGGAGTAGGGCCGATGCAAACCATAACTTATCACCAACACAGAGACACCGCCATCAGTTGTCTACTAATACAAAATTTTAGAGGGGGGATCACCAACACAAGAGACACCGCCATCAGTTGTCTACTAACTACAAAATTTTAGTAGGAGTAGGGCCGATGCAAAACCATAACTTATCACCAACACAAGAGACACCGCCATCAGTTGTCTACTAACTACAAAATTTTAGTAGGAGTAGGGCCGATGCAAAACCATAACTTATCACCAACACAAGAGACACCACCATGAGTTGTCTACTAACGTGACCACTAACTAGCGGACTGCCACCGTTTCCCCAGCTTGCCCCTCGGACACCGCCAGCATGCCATGCCATGTCATGGAATGGAATGGTTTCACCGGAGAAGTCTGACTAATACCAACACAACTGTAGTATGTGGAAGGACGGCGGCAAAACCTTAAGTCTCGTAATGTAACCAACCCAAGAGACCCACTATTGGTGTCGTAACGTGACCACTAGCTAGCAGTCCACGAGCTTTTCCAACCCAAAGGATCGGGAGCGGTAGCTCAGGGCATCAACTGATGTCACTGCAGCGCCTCTGACCGGGAGGTTCGAGGTTCCCACTCCCCACGGCGGCAGGATTTTCGACACTAGCTTTTCAGCTAGGTCAAATTCAGTCGCTGCCTGGAGGAGGATTCTAGCGGCCGGCTGCAGCAGATCGGTAGTTTTCCGTGGTTTCTCCGATCAACACCAGGCGAATTCCGGACTATGAAACGGGCCACGGACCACGCGCGATCTTTCCCTCCTCTTCCTTGTCATATCCTCTCCCCTTACACACACACACACACACACACACACACTAACATGCACTACACTACCACATATTCCGGGAGACCGGTCGGGAACTTAGAGCTTGTCCCGCCTGCGGCGGTGCCCCGCTGGTGGGAGAGTCCTGGTTAGGGGGAATCCCCACTACTCGACGGTAGGTTGGCACCGGATCTCGCCATCCAGCGGGGGAAGATCACCGGCATCTCCCGAGAAAAATGCACTATACTAACGGGACTAATGACCAGAGCAGTTGACACGCCCGGAAACATGACAAAATAACAAAACCAACCCCCCCCCCCCCCCGGCCGCCCCGGGGTCGCCGGCGACCGCCGTGCCCTGCCCCGCGTCGCGGCGCGTCGCGCTGCCTTGGCCCACAACCGCCCCCATCGCTCACCTCGCCGCGCCGCCGCGAGCAACCATCCTTTTGTGCCCCGCAAACGGGTCGGGTCGCCCTGTGAGTCACCGCGAGCGCACCGCGTAACCCCAATGAGCCGCGGGTGTCTAGGTCGACGGGACGCGCGCGCCACTTGCACCCTCCGTCGCCCGCCCCCGCCCCCGCGCCGCCCCCGCGCGCAGATGAGCCGAGAATGACGGCGGATTTATGGCCGCCCCGCGCCGATGAACTATTGCGCTCGCGGCCTCACGGCGCGGGCCTCCGTAGATGGCATCCTTGGGATGGCGCAGTGACATCTTCTCACGCTTAGATGAATTTTATATTTGTTCGGTTCTCTTGGAATTCATAGCGGCAGCGTTGTGCAACGTTTGCTTGGAGTGTTCGCTGATTGGTTGTAGTTGCCGGCCTCTCGGCGCCCGCCTCCGCAGATGGCATACTTGGGATCCCGCAGTGACATCTTCTCACGCTTATACTTGGGTTTCTGTAACTTGGCTGATGACAGCTGATCACTTGTTACGGTTTCGTCCAATCGGGAAATTTAACGTCACCGCAGTGACGTCACAGTGATGACGTTTTAGCTCTCGATTGGATATCGTAACAGCTGATGAGAATCATCGGCCAGATTAGAAAAACCCAAGTATAGATGAAGAATTTTATATTTGTTCAGTTCTCTTGGAATTCAAAGGTGCAAGGTTGTACAACGTTCGCTTGGAGTTTTCGCAGATTGGTTGTAGTTCTAGGTCTTGTAGGTTTCTAAGGTTTCCGTAGTTGTGTAATGTCCATGCTAGATTGATTGATTGTTAGTGATTCCGGACGCGTCTACGGCTAAAGTCATTAGTGCCATAAGTGTAGTGCATGTTTTTTCCTCATGAGGTGGCGATGATTTTCCCTAGCTGGATGGTGAGATCCGGCGCCGCCCTACCGTCGGTTAGCTGGGATTTTCCCCAACCAGGTATCTTCCACCAACGGGGCATCGCCCCGCCGGGATAAGTTCTAAACTCCCGACCGATCTCCCGGCATGTGTGGTAGTGCAGTGCATGTTAGTGTAAGTGTGTGTAAATAAGGGGTGAGGATAGGACAAGGAAGAGGAAGGAAAAATTGCGTGCGGTCCGAGACTCATTTTTAGAGTAGCATTCGGCATTCGCCTGATGTTGATCGGAGAAATCACGGAAAACTACCCATCAAAACTGCGGGCCTCCAGAATTCTCCTCCACACTGCGACTGAATTCGACCTAGATGACAAGCTAATGTCAAAAATCTGGCCACCGTAGAGACTCGAACCTAGGACCTCCCAGCAAGTGGCTCTGAAGTGACATCAGTTGATGCCCTGAGCCACCTCTCCCAGTCCGTATTAGAAATTTATCGCCCCTTCAACTGACGCGTTCACATGCCGTTAGCATTACATGGAACGAAGAGAAGAGAATGAATGATCCTCCTAAAATCCCTTGGCCCCTGACGGTTTGAACTTTCACAGTTGGGTTTGTGAAGCCAATGTGATAACTCCATACTAATTGTACCGGCTTCTGAACTTTCTCTTTCCTATCGTCATAAATATGTATTTACTCCCTATTTTACTTAATAAAAACTTCGAACGAATAAAACGTACGTTCAATGTATTATTTCATTATCGTTTCCCTTTATATTATTTGAGGTTGTTTATGAATCCATACCAAAATGTGGAAAAGGTTTTTGGACGAGTGTGATTAATGACGGAGTCCAAATACATTCACATATCAAACGATATTTTGTTCATTTGCCTTTTAAAGAAGCTATTTCTGTACTGTAATAAACCAAATACAAACAATTTCTCTCTGCTGTCTGCTGCTCCAAATTTTGTCTTCGAAATATTGGTAGTTCTATAACTATTAGCATGTTTATTGGTCTCCAGGGATCGTTAGTTATCTTGAAGTATTGAACCGCGTTCTGCATTTTACTGCGCATCACAACTGCGCATTTTCACCGAACTAGTCACATAAAATGTTTTTACCAACCTAGGCCAAGAAACCTTAACGTTATGGACAATTAACTCTACAAATACCGACTTTCGGGGTGAACGTACTTAAAATTGTTTATAGAGCATTGCCGAAGCTATACGAAGGTCGTAGCCGATAATATTTTGAACGAGAGATGAGCAAGTCAGAGAGGCGGTGTGTCAGACGGCGATGAAACTGCTGGACAAACGTTCCCTCGCAGTGCTGATGGATGCCGTAAACGCCCGATGGTTGTATTTGTTGTCTCAGCATCTCCTCCACGCCAAAAGCTTTAATCCAGAGATCGCGTGATTTGCTCCGTAGTTAAGACTCCACACCCTTGTGCTGAGAGTTGATTATTTGAATTCCTTCAATCAGATCAGAGTTTCAGTGGATAGATCGGCGATTCATCTCGGCTTGCAAGTGCTGATAGGCGTTTGTTCTGGGAATGTTGCTTAGGCAACACAATTCTTAAAGGTTGAATAAATTGCGTGGAATGTTTGGAAACTAAGGTTTTGTTGCGCACGCGAAGTATAAAAATACAATAATATTGCTTTGAAAACATAAACCTTCGATATTAATTAAACAATTGAGGATCAGAAACAAATTCATTCTGTCGAACGAAGAATGCAGATAACAAACGCAGATGTTTCATATTTCTGAGTTTACTCTAAAAGAATCAACATTAAAAAGTAATTTATGGATACTACATTGCATTATTCAAACATTACAAATATTTACGAAATATATCTCGTAATGATATCATATAATATCTATATAATAATATATAATATCTACATAATGATAATACATCTCGTCCCTACAACGATAATACAACCGATTCATTAAAGCAGAGATATAAGTTGAAGGAGTCTGTATAGATTATAGTTAATTGAATCTATTATATGAACCACTTAATGTTGCAGAACTTATGGTATTTTTATCTTTCTCTACAGCACTGTATTCGATCATAGCGTGATGTTAATGTGCAGGTACACAAGCGACGTTCATTAGCACTGTGGCTGACCCGTGAGTAAGTCGTCGTGCCTCGAGACGTATTACTCCACTCAAGGCTCGCCTGCGCCGCCCGCCGCGACGACCAGTTCCCCCGTGACCGCGGGGCGAGGACTGCCCCCCTGCGCTTTCGAGCCTCGCGCGGCGGCCGCTCGGCTTGCGGGAGGGCACGGCCAAAGCCACGTGCCCGGTGCGTTGAGTGGCCGGTCGGCGGCAGCTCGTTCGCCCCGCGGCGGAGCTCAGGATCGCCTCGCCTGAGCGGATGCGGGGGCCGGGGCGGGGGCTGGGGCAGTGGCTAGGGCGGGGGCCGGGGCGGGGAGGGGGTGGGGCGGGGGCTGGGGCGGGGCTGGGGGGGGGCCAGGGCGGGGGGGGCGGGGGGCCGGGGCGGGGGATGGGACGGGGGCGGGGGCTGGTGTGGGGGCCGGGGCGTGGGGAGGGGCTGATTGATTGTCAGTGAGTCTGGGCGCGTCAACTACTATGATCATTAGTCCCGTAGAGTAGTGCGTGGTTTTGCTCGGGGAGTGGCGGTGTTCTTTACCCGCTGGATGTCCAGATCCGGCGCCGACTTACCGTCGGCAAAAGGGGTTTCCCCCAACAAGATATTTCCCACCAGCGGGGCACCGCCCCAGCCGGGACAAGTTCTAAGTGTCCGACCGGTCTCCTGGAATGTGTGTGTGGTAGTGTGGTGCATGTTAATGTAAGTGTGTGTGTGTGTATAAGGGGTGAGATAGGGCAATGAAGAGGAAGGAAATATCGCGCGCGGTCCTTGGGCCGTTTGTTAGGGTACTGCTCCGGCATTCGCCTGGTGTTGATCGGAGAAACCACGGAAAACTACCGATGAGAGCAGCCGGCCGCTAGAATTCTCCTCCGGACAGCGACTGAATTCGACCTAGCTGAAAAGCTAGTGTCGGAACTCGAACCTAGGATCTCCCGATCAGAGGCACTGAACCACCGCTCCCGTTGGAGGTAGGGGCGGTGGTGGGCGATGGGCAGTAATAGTAGTAAAGTAGGTGGTGGTTGGTGAGCAGCGGGCGGTGGAGGGCGAGATGTAGGACTCCAGAAGGCCGTGGGTTCTGCAGACCACAAACCGCGGACCTTCTACCACAGGTACAGATGTTCAAATCCCGGTCGAAGCATGCTTAATTTGTGGCGGGTTCGCGGCAGGGATTTTTTCAACGTTCTTCCGTTTACCCTGCCTTTTACTCCACATCATCTTTCGTGTCGAATCATTAACCACATCTCCCATCCATCAGAGTCTTCAACTTGGGTAGGGCCGAACAGGCTACGGACTGTGGAACTAATGAATTACATACAAACAACGAAAGCAGGTGACGCGTCACGTTACTTACTGACATACGCAAATCGAAGGGAGGACACGGAGTCACGCCCCCTCCCAGAGGCAACATTTGTTTTTTGTTTTGTTTTTTGTAATTTGTCTCAATTTATTCAAAATAATTACCATTCTGTATACGTAGATCTCATCACATTCAAAGAAGTATTCCTATTATGAATATTCTCGAACATTTTTTTTTATTTCAAGCTAAATTTTAAAAAGATATTCCCTCAACAATATTTGTGGATGATCCGAACTGAAATTGGTCGTCTTCTGATATACTTTCTTAATCCTCCTCTACTTGGTAGTATATTTCAAGGCCCGAAAGTGAGCATAGTGACTATTGAAATTCTTCAAAAAATTCTGAAAGTTGGCCCAGTAGTCAAATTTTACTGTTGAACAGAGGCCCTTGTATGTTTTTAGTGGAATGAAAAAGAAATTCTGTGTGTTCCTCGTGTTCATGGTGCTGAATCAATGGTGAAAATCGATAATAAATGACTATTGCTGAGCGACTATTGGGAATTGAAGATAATAGTCACGAATGTCTGGAAGAAACATCACAGGCAACCAATGAATAGCCCCTAAAAGAAGATTGTGCTGAATAGCTGTGGGTTTTGTGCATGAGAAGATGAAGTAATAGAAAAGAATAAAGGATGAGTCACTCTTTCAATAGCTGAATATTGCTTTGTAGTCGTAGAGAAATAATTTTGAAAAAGAGTTATTTAGTCATGAATTTCACAATACGAAATCAAATATCATTAAATTGTCATTGTCGCAGGAGACAGATTTATTAGTGGGCCCAGACAGTAATTTTGCGAGAAAAGTGTGTCAATTGTCACATGTCACACGAAAACGTAGTTGACTTGTCTCTTAAATGAACGTCGGAGAACAAAGTAATTAAGATCTCATTCAAAGTTACGAGACGTGCTTAACATCAATATTTCTTGGCAACCAATCATGTCTGTGCAGATCAACGAACTCGTGAAAATTTTCCTCAAGTCGATTCTATTCTCACATTTCGCAGAACGTCACATCACGTTGTTCTTGGAAACCGCATTGACAGCAGCTGTGGTATCCTTCCATCGCGCAGTATATCCCGACCATTTAACAAAGCGTCAATCATAGAGACTGTGACGTGTGCGCAAGGGAAGGGGAGGGAATGGCAGTAGTGAAGGAAGATTTTACTAAAACATCGCTACATCGATGTGTCGATACATCGCTGAAGGGTTTTCGATGTCGATAAAAACATCGACGAAAAAGCAGTGATGTTTTAAACAGGGATGTTTTAGTTACAGACTAATAAACATGCTATGTTCGTATCCTTTTTAATTACAGTACGTAAAAGGTATATATTTTACTGTTTGGTTACCAGCATGTTAGTAGTATGTTAATATAAACTATTGTCGAATGTAAAGAATAAAATTAACAATAAAGAACATCGCGTTTTGCTACTTTACCCTTTAGTCACTTCCATTCATACACCGTCGAAGTAAAACCTCCTACGATTCCCTCAGGGTCAAATGTACATCGTGATAAAGAGGATGACGAAAAACAACGGTATTACTGTGGATTGCTGCTACTCTACAACGTGCCTAAACCTCAATATTTAAAATAATTAAATTAAAAAATAAAAACGACGTCGATGTTTTTGCAACAAAATATCGATGTCAAGAAAACATCAAAAGCAAAATATCGATGTTAATACATCGATATTTCTGGTGGAAATCATGGATTTTTTTTGCTATTGGCTAGATGACAGGGCGTGGGAGGCGAAGGCGCCGCCCGGGGCGGTGCGGGATGTGGCGCAAGGTGAGGGCGCGAGGCGCAGGTGCGCAGGTGAGGTAACCGCGGCCGCCGTCCTCTTATCTGGGGCGAGATTTGCGGCGGGGGCCCGTTTATCATTGGGAGAAACAACGGTGCGACTGCAGCCGCCTGCGGGCCTGCGTCTCCGCCCCGGAGTCACGGCCGCCCGCTTCGCTCCGGACCTCCCGGCTCCATTCCATCCCGCTCCGCCCCGCTTCGCTCCGTTGCACTCCCCGCCGCCCCCTCCGCTCCCTTCTCGTTCTGCTCCGCCTCGCCTTACGCCGCTCCTCGATTCACGCTGCCCCTCGATTCACTCCACTCCTTCGATTCACTCTACTCCTTCGATTCACTCTACTCTTCGATTCACTCTACTCCTCGATTCACTCCACTCCTCGATTCACTCTACTCGTCGATTCACTCTACTCGTCGATTCACTCTACTCCTCGATTCACTCCACTCCTCAATTCACTCGATTCACTCCACTCTATTCACTCCACTCCTCGATTCCCACGCCTCGATTCACACCGTTCATCCTCCCGCTCTCCAATCCCGCCCCCATGGCCTCTTTGACGTCCTTCCCCGCTCCAACCCTCTGCTCTCCGCCCGCCACCCTACGACCTGACCGCTCGTCTCCTCCTGCCCCTCTTCGGACCTCCCCTCTCGGCCCACTCTCTGCCCCTCTCCCCCCCCTGCCGCGACCGACCTTTCCCTGCCCCGCCCCTCCCCGCCCCCCCCCTACCCCCTCGCGCCGCGGGGCATCAGGCCGTGGGCCTTCGCGTCCGCGCCCCCCCCCCCTCGACCTCCGGCCTCGCGGCGGGGGTCCGGACCGACCCGCCCTCCCCGCGCGCTTTCTACTATTCAAATGGAAATCGTAGGTGGATGTGTCTGCCCGTGTACGCCGCGCTCGGCGCAGGTGACTTGCGACCATTGTAAAGTGGCCCAGATCCTCGATAAGCCAGTGCTCTACTCTCCGACTGCTACAGTAAGCAGATCGAATTTCCATATTTTCGCTTCTGGTTTTCGGAGCGTCATGTACGAAAAGAAGTAACGGGAGGCTTTTTTAACATTGGGCAAATTTGCTCTCGTAGAGAATTAAACGAGGGAAGCAGTATGACGACACTTTAAGAGCTTACACAAAATAACATGCATTTCAAAAAAGAAAGGAGTAGTAATTCAATTAGGAAACTAAAATCACAGTACATTGTGAAGTTTGTGCATTCTTCCAATGAGAAACTAGTTAATGAGAAAATACACATCATCCTAAAGAGAAAGCTTCAAAGAAAGGTCTCAGGAGAGCCAGAGACGAGGAATGCCAATGTATAGGGAATGAAATACACGAGGGGGTAAATTCATAGGTAGGAGCAAGAACGGAGTCGTGGGTGTGACATCGATAACAGAACATCGATGTTCAAAACTAAAACATCGATGTTAATAATACACGGAAAACAAAAATGTCAAAAATTGATGTTTTAAACCTTGTACGAAATATAGGGGCATTGGGGTCATCTCTCGGGGGAGAGATAGTCTGCTCGATGAAAGTAGTACAAACTTTTGCTTGGTTCACACAAACTGACAGTAGTACTATTATTTGAAATTTTAAATATATAGAAGTGAGATTATGGTATTTTTTCTTTGATTAATTGTTAGTGATTGGCGCATCAACTACTATGGTCATTAGTGGCGTAAGTGTAGGGCTTGTTTTTCATCAGGAGGTTGCGCTGTTCTTCCGACACTGGATGGCGAGATCCGGCGCCGACCTACTGTCACCAGGTATCTCTCACCTGCGGGGCACCGCCCCAGGTTCAAGTTCCACCCCTGGGACAAGTTCTAAGTCCCCGAACGGTCTCCCGTCATGTGTGTAGTGCAGTGCATGTTAGTGTGTGTGTGTGTGTGTGTGTGTGTGTGTGTGTAAGGGGAGAGGATACGACAGTGAGGAAAGATAGCGCTCGGTCTGTGCCCCGTTTGATAGGGAACTGCTCCGGCATTCGCCTGGTGTGATCGGAGAAACCACGGAAAACTACCGATCAGAGCAGTCGTCCGCTAATATTCTGCTCCAGACAGCGACTAAAAAGCTGAAAAGCTAGTGTCGAAAATCCTCCCGCCGTCTGGACTCGAATCTAGGACCTTCCGTTCACAGGCACTGCAGTGACATCATTTTATGCACTGAGCCATCGCTCCCGGTAATAATTTTTCTTTGACCAACCGAACATCAAAAACGTAAAAATATCGGTTTGAATATATCTATGTTTAAAACATGGACGTCTCATTCCTAGTCGGTCGGGCGGGCGGTCTGAAGCGCCTGGGCCCCCCCCCCCCCCCCCCCCCCCTTGGCCGTAGGCGCGAACCCCCCCCCTGTTTCTGGGCGGCGCGACGGGATAAACTACGAACGCCTGCCTCTGTTCAGCACTGCCACTGCTGAGTCGTCGTAACGCCCATTCAGACGGCGAACACGAGCTGACTTTTCCTCTGCGATTGAGTGAGCATCGGGCTGAACACGAAGGCTCCTGATGTACAGGGTGCGAATTGTTGTTAGATTAAGTGGTCGAATATCTTGCAGAAATGAATGCCTCTTCGTTGGAAAAAAAGCAAATTCGATTCGTTTACAAATTAGAAGTTGATAATTCTAGGGGATTGGACATTTTCCTGATGCCGCTTTGTGTTTTTTCGAAAGAGACTCCAGAATAATAATTAAAGTGTGATAATCAAGAATATGAGGTCTTTTAAAATTACAACGCAACAGAAAGAATGAACATTCACGAAAAGAAAAAACGTTTACAGTCAAAATATTATAGTTTCAGTATTTTGGTCGAGTTGAGAATAAGTAATAGTTCGTGAAGTGTGGTTGATGAGAAAAAGTACTTAAGTGACATTCCCCAAAGATGTTTCCTTCTATTTCTGAATACTAAATGTTTGTACCATACGAATGTATTGTAGCAAATAATATTTTTGATTCTCCATAAATGCAAAAAAACTGGCGCATGGCCACCACACGCGAGAGAAATGAAGATATTGTAAAAAATAGAAAAAATAGAAATTTGGAGGGTAAAAGAATATTGAAGTCAAGTTTAATTATTAAAATGCGTTCAAAATACGATGTGATATCATTTTTCATTTGTGTCCATGTCTTCGGTGGAATTTTTGTTCACGGTGACATTTCGCGGGATAAAACGAACATTTGGAAGTTTTTCATTTAATTTCGTATTTCCCATGAGACATCGTGTTGCAATATTCAGCATTAGGTTTCGCCAAGACAAATTCAAGAATTATGAAAACACTTTCGTCTGCAACGCATAATTTAGTCAAAGACTTCGGTGTACACTTTTCGATATGCTCCTATGACTCCATGTCTCGGCATGCACTACCGCAAAAAAGTTTCACTTCAAAAAATAAAGTATTGCGCTGTGTGGATGCAGTGAAAACTTACCTAGCGTATGAACTTCGGGGACAATTTAATATGAGCGTCAAGTGCAGATGCAGGGTTAGTGGGTCGGTAGCGCATTAACATGGTTGTGGCGCTTCTCATTACTCAGAAGCTCTTCCATACGTAGCATTTATTACTCCGCTTTAGCACGCTAACCTCAACCCACAGGGGGTGGCCTCAAAATTACATATTCTGTTATGCGATTATTTTTAACGGGGATTTCGTTTTAGTCGTAAATATTACTTTATTATTGTGATTTTATTTTTGACATTTATTGAAACTGAAATTTTTTAAAAAGGCTATATTGTGAATTATCTTGGAATATTTTTGTTGACCCAGCAGTGTAACTAAAATTGGGGAACTATTGAAGCTTCACAGTATCAATATCCGCTAATATCCGTGCCAGATTCAAACGTGAGAGCCATTTGTCGCGTTAATGATCTCTGATTAACACCCGATGCCCAGTGGAAATCACCAGCACGGCTCATAGTCTTCTCATTACATTCTCGGTGAAATTCCGAATAGATTACACAATTTTATGCGGTTCAATAAAATTCCTAGCAAACATACAAGATATCTGGCAGGAATCTACCTAACGACGCACCAGCTCAGCCGGAACAAGGCCTACGCTCTCGACTTGTCTTCCGGCATGTGTAGTAGACCACTGCATGCAAGTGTAAGAGGAGGGGAAAGGACGAAGAAGACGAAGGAAAGATCGCGCGCGGTCCGTGGCCCGTTTGGGAGAGTACTGCTCCGGCATCCGCCTGCTATTGTTAGGATAAACGACGGAAAACAGAACACTCGGCGACTGAATTCGACGTAGCTGTGTAGTTTGTGTGGAAACTCCACCCTCCCTGGAACACGCTCCTACGGAACTCTCTTCAATTTTCTCAAAAGTTTCCTATCAACTCAACAATTAGTTTCCCTCAAATATCGAAGCAAATATTTAATTTGGTAATTGCATGAACAAAATATTTGTTGACTTTCCCCCTCCCCATCCTGAGAAAACCGGCTGAGGTGGTTGAGGGCATGAACTGATCACCTCTGACTGGGAGATCGCAGGATTAGAGTCCCGATGGGGGCAGAATTTTCGACACTAGCTAGATCGAATTCAGCCTGGAGGAGAATTCTAGCGGTCTGCTGCTCTGATCGGTAGTTTTCCATGGTTTCTTCGATCGATACCAGGTGAATGCCGAAGTAGTACCCTAACAAACTGGCCATGGCCCATGCACGATCTTTCCTTCCTCTTCATTGTCGTTTCCTCATTCCAAACATATACACACACGCACATGCACAACACTATCACACATGTCGGAAGACCTGTCGGGAACTTAGAACTTGTCCTGCCTGGGGTGGTGACCCGCTGGTGGGACAAACCCCTGCAAGTCGAAATGTAAGTTGACGCCGGATCTCATTACCCAGTGGGGGAAGAACTCCGCCACCTCCCGCGATAAACACATGCACAACACTAAGGGTAATCGCAAAATGGAACGTAGATCTGTGACGTGACGCAGTGTGACTCATGGTGAGTTTCTGTCAACCACTGCGAAATGGACCCGCGCGCGTCCAGTAAGGAGCGGTTCGCAGAAACTCACCATATCACGGAGTCTTTTTTTAAAAAAATGTCTATATGGTGAATTATCATTGGAATATGTTGACCAAGCAGTATAACTGAAATTGGAAGCTATTGGAGCTTAACAGTATCAATATTCGCTAATACCCGTGCCAGAATCGAACGTGGGAGCAGTCTCAGAGACCTTCCTCCGCACACTGGTTCAATCGGGTCTAAAACCTGGTCATAATTGCCTATGCCAGAGAATGTGCCTATGTGCCTGTGCCTATGCCAGAGAATCGGTGTCAACCGGTATTTTACGTCCCTGAATTTGAATATGATTATGAAATTTCAAAATTCAAAATGGCATCTTCAAAATGGCGGATTCACTTATTTAAAAACAAACAAAAATGCATTAAAAAATATACATATGGGGTTCTGGAGAGCACTGATTTCGAATATCGTAATTAAATTTCAACATTGAAAATTGCGGTTTTAAAAAGGTTATAGACTCATAAAAATGAAACAAATATGTTAATATTGTTATCATTCAAAAAATATATAGTAAAAAAATATATCAGTAATTTTCATATTTTTCATATTTCATACCATCAAAAGTAATTATCAGAAGGAAAATCAAAACATACATAGAGAAAATAATTTCCTGTGTCGTCGAAGACACTTTTGAGACATCTAGTGTTAAATCTTACTACGTAGCATTGCAGTAAAGCGGCTATAAAACAAAAATAGTGCAGGTATGTGCAACTAAATGTGTGTTATTCGGATTAAGGGGGTTCTACTTTATGAATAAAAAAAATGATTGAGGCAGGAATACGCCGGACAAAAACTATAATCCACAATATACATGAGTAACTTTGTTATGCTCCATCAGTAAGAGTTCAGCCGTGTTATATATAAAATTATTAGACACTTTTTCTTAAGAATTTACTTGACTTATGGACAGAAGAGTCTTCTGTTTGGAAATACGAAAAGAATGCACGAAAAATAATTCAGTTTTTTTAATTTCACAAATATAGTCGACAAGAATCCATGAATTCTAGTGTTTCGAGCAACGGTAACTTCACGAGATCGTGAGAACGACAAAAATGATTGAAATAACGTTCTGGAGCTGAAATAGTGTGCTTCAATATATTTCGAACGAGATTTGACAACTGAAAATTCCGAACGCGCACTTTGAATTTTGCCATTATGGCCAGGTTTTTGGCCCGATTGAACCAGTGTGCGCCGGCTTTTCTGCAGAATCGCGCGTAGCGTCTCGACACGCCTCTGTCCGCGCGCGCGTCTCCGCACGCGCTCTGCATTTTAGCTCACGGCCGCCGCTGTGCGCTGCGTTGCGTCGCGCCAGCGCAAAAAAGGAGATTCCTCGCGGACGCACGCGCCGGCACGCGCGCGACACACGCACGCGGGCACGCACGCCCGATAGCCGCGTGTCAAGGCACGGCCTCCGCCGGGAGGCTGCCTGGTGCATCAGCATCATCGCAGCAGCTTGTTTAATCGTTCTTACGTTGTTGTCTTGGCTTGTTTGAGGCTTTTGTTTTCATCTTTATTCTTTTTCATTTATTTATTTTTTAATGATTTTTTTTTCTAATAGAGAATTTTCCAGTCAGGGATTGGTGTAGCTTGTGGGATCATTCGAACTCGCGCATCCTCATAATAGAAATCTCTTATCACAAGAATATGTTGTAGACTTATATCGCGCTAATAATATATCTTTGACCCCGGTAAATAAGCTGATAAGTAAAAAAAGCTCAATTTTGCAGGGGAGCAAAAAACAACTTTTAACTAATGTTATAAATAAGGGATTAATGATATTCAAACAAAACCTACACACACATAGTTTTGTTTGAATATCATTAATCCTGAGAATTATAATTTAAATAATTTTATTTTCCACTGAACTCTAGAAGACGTGCACATAGAATGTAGTTACATTTTTGTCTTGAAGCAAAACAAGGGGCCGTCTCAGCATTTACTCAAGGGATCAGGGAAACTGGATGAAAAACCTGAGCGAGCTGAGGTTCGATCGTCCTAAGTGCATTCTTTTTGGTGGACAACGCGAGCTTGCGGCAGATTTGCCTGCCTCTCGTACCCCTTTCTTCGGAATCGTCATTCACACTACTCCATTACCATCACATCTCAACATGAACTCCCTACCGGGGAGACCTCAAAGGCAGTATTAAAATTTTGGCTTCGGAATTGCAACCAATGTTCCCTCTTCCCGAACATTCATGATATACAATAAATTAGTAAATAAATTAATAAATAAATATGGCTCTAAACAGTCTGTCCTCATTGACGTTCTATGCAAATAGTTGCCCTAATCCTCTTTATGGTTTCTTTTAAAACCCTTTTCCTAGTGCCAGTCGGTAAACGATTTTTTATCGGAATCCGTTCAACAAAGGTTTAGTGTTCCGAGTTCGATTCCCGGACAGTCTCATGTGAAAGTTGCTCCGACCAAACAAGCTTGACGGATTCACAGATGGTAGACCAACCCCTGTGAAGAGTTTTAATCCCTACCACTGTCCTAATTCCTTCCCAATTCTGCCCACTGGATAGTGACACAGGAGCGTGTGAAAAGAGGCGCGTACGCGGAGATGCTATCTGGCGGTCCTCTTCACTACTGACTTCTCTCACAGATACCCTAACGTTAAAATCAAATATATGGTCGCTAATGACCTCGAAGTTAACGTGACCTTAAATAAATAAAATTTAAAAAATTGGTTCAGCGATTCTTCCAATTCAGACGAGAGGTCGCTTGAATTATCCCCCATGAAAAGGGAGAAAATATTGGCGAATCCGATATTATCTTTTCGTGATCTATTTTTCACCGGGCGCATTTAATCATTTCTGCTTAATAACAGATTCAAAATTAAAATCTATTTTTATGAAAATAGATATTATCTACTCGTTAATCGCATAATTCATTGGGTATTGTGTAATGAATCTTAGAGGATGCTGATTCGGAATTACGAGCAATTAAGATTAAAAACTCGGTCACGGAAGTACTGTTTGATGATTATTGGCCAAGGTAATTACTACTGCTTGTTTTAAACTTATCTGTACATACTGACCCAAAATTGTTACTAATTATCGCTCTTAATTGTTTCGATAAACATTTGTGGTTGTAAAATGATAGTATTACAGCGTCGTAAAATTGTATCTTTCAATCGGGAATGGTTCCATCACGAAGGAAACAATTGCTAGTAAAAACAGAAGACAGGCTGTACGTAGTTTTTAAGGCGATGACAGAGTTATCGCAAGAAGATGTAAGAAAGATATAAAACGTGTCATCAAGAACCGGAAGAGAGCTTGGGAATCGATTCATGGAATAAATAACTTTGATGTACGTCATAAAACAAACTCCTAATGAATTTTCCGATAATAAACTGAGACAATTATTAATAAATATATTTTACGTAAATAAATAGGTTATTTTATTTTTATCTATTACAGCGGATGTAAACGGCATTTCCTCGATTTGATACTACAAATTTTGCCCGAATGTGAGCTCTTTTAATAAATACGAAATTACTCATGCTGTCTAATTTCCTGCGAAAAAATCCAAATCCAAGAGAAATTTGATTCTACCCTCACCGATGGCAGGGGTAAATTTTGTTTAATTTCCCAGAACATGGTAGGATTCATGTCCCGACGGTGGCAGGATTATGGACACTAGCTAAGTCGAATTCATCCGCTGTCTGGAGGAGAATTCTAGCAGCCGCCTGTTCTGATCGATAGTTTTCCGTTGTTTCTCCAGTCAACACCGAACGAATGCCAGAGCAGTACTCTATCAAACAGGCCACGGGTCACACGCGATCTTTCCTTCCTCTTCCTTGTCCTATCCTCACCCCTACTTACACACACTTACGCTAACATGCACTACCCTACCACATATTCCGGGAGACCGGTCGGGAGCTTAGAGCTTGTCCCTGCTGGAGCGCTGCCCCGCTGATGGGAGATACCTGGTCAAGAAAAACCCCGCTAGCTGATGGTAGGTCGGTGCCGGATCTCGCCATCCAGTGGGGGAAGATCTCCACCACCTACCGAGGAAAAACATGCACTACATTTACGGAACTAATGACCTTAGCAGTTGACGTCACCGGAATCACTACCAATCAATCAATCAATCCTCAATCAACATGATAATTTTCTTGTGAGATTGCTGAAGGGTTACTTATAAAACTATTTCCATTTTAGAGAAAACTTAAGATTTACAATATAAAGATATTCCCAGTTGGCTGTGGTGCGTGGCCGTCGCTGGCGGCGGGGCGGCGTACCATTGCTGCAGCAGACGCCCCGCCGCGCGCTGGCCTCGAGCACCGCGCCGCACAGGTCAAGACGACAACGGTGATGGCGACGGAGGCGGCGGGAGATCGATCGATTTCGCTGCTGCGATCGAGGCCGCGCGACATCTGGCGGCGCAACGTCGACGACGGGGGCGGAGGGCAAACGGGCCGGGGAAGGGAGGCACAAGGTTGTCCTACGTATGAGCGCCGCCGAGAAGAAAAGAAGTTCGTAGGCGCTGCAGAAACGGAGGGGATGACTTGGGGAAGAGGGATATTAAATTTTACGGTGCCACTATGGGCGCGGAAACATGGATGTCCCAAAGATATTGAAAAAGACAAAGACGGTTCGATTAATTAAAGTATTGTTTATGTTCACTGTTTTCAGCATAGTTCAGCACTTTCCAACAACTGCTTGAACTTCTCTATATTGTATTTTAATATTGCCGAATAGACCTGCAATTTTACATAATGGCACGTACCCTTGCTTGTGAAACATCCAAAGAAGGCTACATGTAAAAAACTTAGATCTTTTTTATTAAATACTACTGATCAATTAAGTGCATTAATACTTGCTATCACACGAAGTAGATATTTATTACAGTGAATGACGTTGGTAAATGTTTAAAATATTTATTTGTTAAACAATGGAGCTTTCATTTAGAAAGACATTTGACTTATCTACTCGACCATAATTCGTGATTATTTGTTTAAATAAAAGACTGGGCCTCAGGCAAGTTATCGGTTGCTATTATGAACAGTTCCTTAGTATAAAAAGCAAATTTAAATACCATTTTAAAATTAATACAATTAACACTTAATTGTCGTCGTCCCACTACTCTTGAAGAGAAAAATAATCTCTCCACGAATTTATCAAGGGTTGCTTTTGGACTACAGTTTCTGTGTTGAGGTTAGATCGACTGATAACCTCTTCCACATGTCGTGAGCTTTAAAATGCACAGCGCAATAGAAAATATAAATAGCTGTTCCATCCACTGATGTAATACACTAACGTGTGCGTTCGTAATACTTGTAGATGCGAAGGTGGTTTTTGCAGGCGAATTCCTGTTGACGTACTGGTATCATTTCAACTGCACTACGCTGTATGAAGCTTGACAAACAGAATATAAAATAATGTACGCAACTACGCAACGACCACAACATCAATGATTAATTAGCGCGAAGGAAAAATTAGCCTCCCAACTCGATGTTACATCTTTTTCCTTGTAAGGTTTTTCCTTTGACATGCAATTGGATCTCAGTATCGTCGCTTTGATGTGATAAAACTGCGTAATAGCATGTAAATGCTCAATTTGAGTGACAAGTTGCGAACCAAATATGTTATAAAATTTTGTGTTAACATTAAGGTTTCCGAGGAACATGGAAGTTGAGAGAAATAGCTGTAAATAGGAGTGGGAGAATTGATTAGTTTTAAGTATGACAGAAGAATAAAGCGGTATTTGAAGTAAAAAAAAAAACAAATATTAAGATATGGCAGAAATTCTTTATTGTTGTTTTTTGTGATCTCGAAATACACAAACCATTAAGATTCTAATATCAATAAGTATTTGTACAACCACGTGAAGGAAGCTCTTCCTGGCTTTTGCTCCCTTACGGGCCATGAAATCTGGGAGGTGATTCTGGAGAACTTGTCTGGTGGCCCCCGGAGACAGAACTAAGTCGTCCGTTCTCAGCGACTGGCTACTCTGCCCCTCTGCGTTGCCGGCCGAGAACTTCGAAGAGTGCTATCGTGATGTGTCACAGTTTAGATAAGCGCCGCTCTGGGAACCTTTAGGTCCAGCAGTAATATTACTTTATTCCTAGGGGAACAACTTGTGGCTTCGAGAACTGTTGTCTACAACCTCCGGATAGCACAAGTCCAGCTTAGTTCTCGAACAAATGGGGGAAGATAAAAATGGCATGTAGTTATTCACTGCGTAATTCTGGAGCAAATTCAACCAACATCACTATAATGTCGTCTCTTCATTGAGTAAAAAGGAATAATTTCGCCACTGTTTTTCTTTTTTTATTATTATTATTATTGATTATTATTATTATTTATGATTATTTATATGTATTATTATATTTATATTTATTATTTATATTCATTATTATTATTAATGATTAACTAGTGTTATTAATTCTTATTAAAAGAAGAGAAATGTTATTCGAAATACATTCACTTAAAAAAAGTAAATATATATTATGCGCGTAGAATATATCAATTTTTTTTATCAATGGTAACAGTTAAAATAAGCAGTTTATATTCAATACGTTAATACAATACTTTTGTGCTTTTGCTTCAATATTTGTATTTTGCAGAGAATTCCCCCCAAAATAGATCTCTCAGGTTGTCTTCAATTAAATTTTTTGTGGCTTTACTGGCATTTAGATGATTTAGAAATACTATTTGATGGTTCGTTAATGTAATATATCAATTTTGTATTTCACTTTCACAAAATTATCTTTCATTTTCACTGTCTATACGTTCTATTTTAGTTTCTAAAAACAGTATTTGTATTCCAGCGTCATTGCGAGGCTGTTGGAAATACCAACTAGGAGACTCTTCAAATCACGTATGGCGTGCATTTGCGCTTTATCTCCAATAATATCAGTGATAATTACGGTAATTGTGGTGAAGATAAGAATAAATTTCAGAGATAGGATAACTGAGCGATGGCAGCTGAACTCTTAATGCCATCATAAGCGTTACACTCGTTCAATGTCAGTTCTGCTCCGAGTTTTTAATATTACTTAAGCGATCGCTGTTAAGTTATATTCTGATCTCCTGACAGTTCTCCACAGAAACTGCAGCGGTTTATTTACTGAGATGCATGTTCGTATCCCCCGCTCTTTAAATCCGTACTCAACGTGGAACGGAAACTTCTTGACATGAAAAATACTCAACCATTTCTTGAAGTTTAGAGACAGTTCGAAGTGTGGCAAAGGCGAAAGAAATTGAAGGAACTCGACATTCGCACAATTAAACTCGAAAGGATCGCCTAAAGTTGCCATCATCTGCTAATTTTCGAGAACCCTAAAGAAAGGAAAGAACAGACTTTCGAATTCAATCTGTTTCAGCAATAAAATAGTTTTGTATCTTTGTGTCAGTGTCAGTTATTATTAGAATTTCATTAAAAAATTAAGTTAATGGTTTTTATGACGACATATCATGATAAAAAGTCAATATGAGGATCATCATAGAAATAAAAATATAGGGTAACATACTCTTTTGAAGGAAATACATGAGAGTGCGTTAATAAATCTATTGTCAATGTTTCATGATTCTAATGTTCGTTTGGTTCAGTGGAGATACAAATACGTATCCAACGGAGGATAAATATAAAACAGCATTTATGCCAATTTTAATATTTATTAACAGTTAACAATTAATATATCCGAGTACATTTCCTTGTAAATTACTAGCTACAACTTACGCTTAAGTTTGGATCTATAGCAAGACAACCAAACTGACAATAGTTGGCGCTTGTCGGTACAGCATTGGGCACAACCGTTACGCAAGACAATATTTAGTATATAGAATAGCGAGTCAACAGCTGCAATTTGCACACTTGGGAGTCCTACAATGCACACATGATGGTGGCAGATTTTCGATGAGTAGACATTTTATATTCTAGAAGTATTATGAATTACCCTAAGTCCGACGATGCGGTGACTTAAAGCAGTCGACGATGCGGTCGCTTTGTCGTGAACTGTTCTGATTAATTCCACTCTGATGGCGGAGCAATACCTTTAATAATGGGCACTGATAGTGAACGTCCCTTCCTGCTGTATTCTTTAACAACTCCGATCCCCACGGCCGTACCACGATGGTACCCCATCCCTCTATGGTCTTACTCTCAAAAGACATTGCATCTCAAAAGACTATTTGCAAGTAGCGCATGCCAGGCTAGAATCGGACCTGGTCTACACAGGACCTCGCATCGCAGAAGAGGAGTAAAATATGAAAAAGGAGGAGGAGGAGAAGTGAAAGATGTGAAGAAAAAGAAGAAGCCAGGGATTGATTGTTAGTGATTCCGGGCCCGTCAACTACTGAGGTCATTAGTCCCGTAAGTGTAATGCTTGTTTTTTCATCGTGAGGAGACAGTGATCTTCCCCCACTGAATGGCGAGATCCGGCCCCGACCTACCATCGGTTTGCTAGGTTTTTCCACAACCAGGTATCTCCCAATAGCGCGACCCAGACCCCGACGGTCTCCCGGCATGTGTGGTAGTGTAGTGCATGCTAGTGCATGTGGGTGTGTGGGGTGAGGATAGGACAAGAAAGAGGAAGCAAAGATCACGGTTCGTGGCCCGCTTGTTAGAACACTGCTCAAGCATTCGCCTGGTGTTGATCGGAAAAAACACGGAAAACTACCGATCACAACAGCCGTCCGCTAGAATTCTCCTCCAGACAGTGACTGAATTCGCCCTAAGAAAGACAAGGAGAAGACAAAAAAGGACAAGGACTGAATCCGACCTAAGAACAGGGTTGGGCAGTATTTAAATACAAATGTATTTGAAGTAAGTATTTCAAGTACTAGTATTTAAATACAGTCGACTCCGGTTATAGTGAACTTAAGTCACTATAAGTTATAGTGAATTTAAGTCACTGGTCCCGTTCCACTTACATTACAAATAAGCATAAAAGATTCGGTTACAGTGAACATGAACCTCGGCTATAGTGAACGTAGGAAATAATTCCTGGAAATGAATAGGATTTCGTATGTTATTGCGAAGTAGATTAAAGGAAAAGAACCCAAAAAAAAGGAAACCTTTTTAAATTAAAACCCAATTGTTTATATGGAAGTGAAAATTGGACAATGACCAAAAAAGATAGCACAAGACTACAAAGTGCTGAAATGAAATTTCTGAGATCAGTAGCTGGTTATAAGCTGATGGACAGAAAAGGAATTTAGAAATTCGTAAAGAACTTGATGTATGTAAACTTCAAGAGAAAGTTAATTACTATCGAAATTCCTGGATGCAGCACATTGAAAAGATGCAAACAATCGACTGCCGAAAATAATTCTAAAATACCGCCCACAAGGACGAAGAAATCCTGGCGTCCGAAGAAGAGATGGGGTGACCAGACGGGAACGGAGGCGTAACAGGCAGTGCCTATATACCTGAAGGAGGAGAAGAAGAAGAAGAAGAAGAAAAAGAAGAAGAAAGGGTCTTCGGTGAGTGGGACGATGTTCGAAAGTGTAAGAGGCATTGAAATACCGCATTTCGATACTTAAATACGGAGTACAATACAAATTCAAGTATTGAGAGAGCATGGACTCTGGAGAAGGATCTGGAGCAATTTCTAATGAAATATGTACGAAGCAAACAATTGAAAATAATGGACTTTTTTAAAGACGAATAAAGATATTGAAATTTTCTGATCGTACTGTTAATTAATTTTGATGTATCTCTATATTAAAAAAAATATTGTGGAGAAATTCTATTTAATTTTGGCGTCATCGGATATAGTGAAACTCGGATATAGTGAATCAAAACTGTGAGTTCTCAGAAGTTCACTATACCCGGAGTCGACTGTACCTGCCTAAAGCCTGTTTTACACGGTCATTTTTTCATCCTTTTTTCATCTTTTTTCTGTACAGAAACTGGATGGAAAAAGGACGTTCGGTTTTATGCGTACCGAAACTGGATGAACGTAATTCCAGCGTTTAACACAGTCATTTCTGGTCTGTACGTAATTGTGATGAAAATACTTCCTCCAAACGCCGCAAAAAGCGCTGGAAGTTTAACAGTTGAACATTGCATTTACAAAAACAAATTAAATTAGCGGGAAGAATGATCAGATAGTTACGAATTCGCTGAGTAAGGAGTAGAAAGACATGTGAGGTATTGTGGTTTTATTTGCGAGAGGGTCCACTGAACCACAAATCGCTTCGCAAAGACTCAATATCACAAACAACACTCAAAATTAAACAACACGTGCCCACGCTACGCACCAGATATATATACGCCCTGCCGGAAAACCCACGCAATCGAAGAAAGTTCCATAAAGTGACACTAGGGGCGCCGTAGTCAAACTGGATGAAATCTGTCCGGAAAAACGAAGCATGCATACTTTTTTCGTACAAATTACATCCAGTCTGCTCAGTTTGTCCCGACGGGAAATGATGAAAAAATGACCGTGTAAAACAGGCTTAAGAATGACAAGGAGCAGACAAAGCAGGTGAATGAGAAGAAAGGTAAAGCGCATGCCATGGGTGGCATTGGGCAAGAGCGGCTGCGTCCGCGCCAAGGCGAGCGCCGCGCAGCCTCCGCGTGATTCGGAGCGAGGCCGCGGCAGGTGCGGATGCAGCCGCGCAGCGACTGCTGCTCTCCGAGCGGCCCTCGGGCGCCGCCCACTAATGAGTTTCCGTTCCATTCGCAACGAGCGCCGCTCGGTGTGTTAATCACGCTTGTATCACTGGATCTCGGTGTAGAGTACGAAATGTGAAGGAGGTTGAGTCCGCTTCCTGACACGATTGACGTGTCATTGAATGCTCCACTGGAGGAGTTGCAGATGAAAAGTTATTTGTTAGATCACTCTCAATCAATAGTTTCGTAATGCTCATTAATACCGTGTGTATGTGAGAGTGAGCGATTGTGTGAGTGAGAGAGAAAGAGAGAAATAATATCTGAGAGGTAGTAGGGCAAAAGAATCCATTACTTCCCGTCTATGAAAGTCACTAAATTCCATTTAAATCAAATTTAAAAAATCGACTTATTAAGACACTTCCACCGCCAAAATGTACAGTGCAAAGTACAATATTTAATTAGAAATTAGTGCCTAAAAGATCTTCATATTATTTTCTTACAATATCAAGTCATTTTTATATTTTACAATATTAATCGTTCTTTTCTTTAATAGGTGAACTCTTCATGAAGTTTGTATATTTTTAACTCCGATATATACTTGAAGTTTGCGTAAGTCTTGCTGAATGCGCTTCAATACCCAGAAACTTCAACTTAAATGAACACCCAACTTGTAAGCCGTAGCAGCACATTGTTTCTCACGTAATGTTCTACGATTTTAGAGAAGGTCATAGCGAAAGAGCTAGCGCATATGGACGTCTGGCCAGCACTACTAGATCCCGGGTTCACGTCCCTACCAATCTATGTGGAATTTGTGAAAGAAACTCCCTGCAAATGTTCTCGAGATTTTCCCGGAAGTAATTGCGGGTTCTATTTTTAGAGTCGTAAAGTCAGATAAAACTGTTTGAAGCAAGTGTAAAAATTACATATTTGCAAGGCCAAATGCTTGAGTATAACATTTCAAGCTTGACCAGCAGAATATTCAAAGGTGTTTGCGCAGAAAGACTCCATAGCTGTTTATCTAGTGTTTCAGGATTGAGGATACGGCCAGTGATAGAATCGCCTCTTCACATGTACAAACTACACGCAGTGCACATCCAGAAGTTGTCGAAAACGGAGCATTCTGTCAGAGGGTTACAAAAAAAACTAATTGACTGTTTATTCATAATTGTGCAGTTGTAAGCTTGGACCATGGCGAAAGTCATTTCAGTCCCTCCACTTGCTCGTGCGCATGCACTTGAGCACGCATATGCACTTAAGCATACACATACCCTTGAGCATGCATATGCTCTTCAGATCCGGGGAGAGAGCTCAGTGCATCAACTGATGTCACTGCAGCGCCTCTGACCGGGAGGTCCTAGGTTCGAGTCCTGATGGCGGCAGGATTTTCGACACTAGCTACATAGCTAGGTCGAATCCAGTCGCTGTCTGAAGGAGAATTCTAGGGGCCGACTGCTCTTTTCTTGCTTACCATAACCCGTTACTTACACACACTTACACTTACAAGCAGTACACTACCACACGTGCCGGGAGACCGGTCGGGAGCTTAGAGCTTGTCCCAGCTGGGGCGGTGGCCCGCTGGTGGGAGAGTCCTGGTTAGGGGGAAACCCCACTAGCCGACGGTAGGTCGGCGCCGGATCTCGCCATCCAGCGGAGGAAGATCACCGCCATCTCCTACTATAAAACATGAGCCTTACTTACGGGAATAATGATCTTAGTAGTTCACGTCCCGGAATCACCAATCAATCATATGCTCTTGAGCTTACTTAGGCACTTGAACACACACATGCCCATGTTAATAAATCATCCTCATTCGTATGCAAATCCTCGTTGCAAAACCACTCCCCGACCCATGTAGCTGCGAGCGACGCTCCGCCTCCGCCGAATGTCGGACGTGGGAGTGAGGCAGCAGGGAGGGGGAGAGCGGGGGCGAGGGCGAGGCTGCGGACGACGAGGACGGCGACTGCGGAACCAGGTCGCCCTCCCGTGTCCTCAGCGCTCGCTCCTTGCCCGCGGCCGGCGATGCACTGCTCTCCGCTCCTCCCGCGGTCCACCCTCCGCCACTCATCCAGCCCCTCCCCCGCCCCGCCCCTCCCCTTCCCCACCGCCCCAGGACCCGGCCCGCGCCACTCACCCCGCCCTCCCCGTGCCATACCCTGCCCCCCACCCTGCACCTCACCCTCCCCACCCCTCCCCTTCCCGCGTCATCCTACCGGAACCCTCCCCACGCCCCCCATCCCGCCCCTCACCCCGCCCCTCACCCCGCCCCTCACCCCGCCACTCACCCCGCCCCTCACCCCGCCCTTCACCCCGCCACTCACCCCACTCATATCTTCCCCACCCACCGCCTCAGCTCACGGCCCTCATCCCGCCTCTCCCCACGCCGCGAGGCGGGCGCTGGCGCTGCTGCAGGCGAGGTTAAGTGGCGGCGGCGGCAGAGTGATCGACAGGAATTGCGCGCGCACGTGATGGCTTGCGCTTGCTCTGCCATATTGGCGACGCTTCACATGGAGCTCCCGCTAAAATGGAAAACTTTCCAAGGCCATGCGCTCAGGTTACGACTTTGCTTTGTGACACCCGTTTCTACGTATGGTTAGTTGACTCACTTTTCGATGTTTTCTCGATGATTCATTAAACAAATTATGTGAGTTATTGAACTATTCGTGTCATGTGCATTTCACTTCTCGGGAACGGGTCTAAGTTACAAGAGACTAATTTGTACATGAAACAATTTCTATTTTCAACACGTTCTGCGACTTAGTGTATCAGTCAGTCAGTCAATCAGTCAGTCAGTCAATCAGTCAATCAGTCAATCAGTCAATCAATCAATCAGTCAATCAATCAGTCAGTCAGTCAGTCAGTCAATCAGTCAGTCAGTCAGTCAGTCGTCACTCGTAACTAACGTGTTTTTGTCGTTAAGTTTTTTATAGGAAGAAAAATGCATTTACATGGTTAAATGTGATACAAGGAAGTTCTGTTTATGTTGCGCTATAATGTTCCTTAAGTTGGAATGGAGGAAAAAAAAAGAGATTGTGTCATGGAGAGAGGGAAAACGGGAACTTTTACATTTCTATTATATCGTAGTGACTTTTTTCTAATAAGGCAATGAAGTTCCAAAGTGAAATTCTGATAACATGAACAAAATGATTCTAAATGAAGAAAATCATAGTGTATCTTCAGCCAAATCCTAGCAATAGATGATAGTTCCGTAGAAGGTGTAGTAGCGCACGACCTCCACAAAGCCGTCAGCTGATTGTACTGGCAGTGCGCCACTTTTAAAACAGACATGTTACGTCACACTAATAAACGTCTCAGAAGCAATTTACCGCCCTTGCTGACGGAGTGTGCTAGATGGACACGCTCGCAGAGAGTAGATAGACAAATCTGTGACATTAAAGTTCTTCGTCCACTTTCTATACGTGACAGAGGAAGATTGATTGATTGATTGATTAGGTTATTTCCTGCGCATTAACTTCCAAGGTGATTGGTCCCGTAAGTGTAGTGTTTTTTTATCGCGACACGAGAAGGTGATTTTCCCAGTGGCTGGCAAAATCTGGTACCGTTTTACGTCGGCTTGCGGAGATTTTCCCAGTCAGGTATCTTCCAAAAGCAACCTGGTGTCTTCCGCCCCTGCCGGGACAAGCTGTAAGCTCCCGACTAGTCTCCTGATGTGTGTGTTAGTGTAGTGCATGCGAATGTGTGAATGTAAGGGGGTGAGAAAAGGACAGAAAGAGGAAGAAAAGATCGCGAGCAATCCGTGACTCGTTTATTATCATACTGCCAGAGCATTCACCTGGTGTAGATCAGAGAAACCACGGAAAACTAGCGATCAGAGCAGTCGATTGCCAGAATTCTCCTCCAGACAGCGGCTGAAATCGAACGAGCTGAGACACAAGTGTCGAGAATCCTGTCACCGTCGAGACTCGAACCCTAGGACTTCTTGGTCAGAGGCACTGCAGGGACGACAGACAAGTTGTAATGGTGGCCATTGGGACAGGTTTTTGGTCCGATGCTGGCGCCATCTTCTCTTTTGCACACGCGAAATATCGCTCGTTCGATAGACGGCCGTTTCGTGCGACCATGTCTCTGGCCTGCAAGTTAGCTATAAAATGTCGCTGGGTCAAGGATTTGCGAGTTCGTGGTTTCATATTGATCGAGGTATTATTGTGGAAGTTGAGCTGTCGTATAAAGAAAGAGTTGTGAAAAATGGTGTTCCACAAACGTTTGTGATACATCGAGGGTACGATTTAAGCTCGCTTGGCTTAAAGGAAAAATATGAAGGAAACATATCAATGCCATATATCCGGTTATGTAACTATCATACATTGCTAAGTTCCACTTGCTTCAAGTGATTTCTAAACATCGTTTCTCTTATATAAAACAATTTGTTAATTTTAGTATTAATTTATATTTTTAATGTATTCGCAGACAATTGAGATTTTACGAATTTCGAAAGCCTTACTTTATACAAAGCTGTTGAAAGACTGGCACACACAGTTTTCTTTTAAATCATTCCGTTCCTTGTTTCACTGTACGTACACAAATAACCCAACACTTCAGTTCAAAGAATGTCCTGTAGTTACTGGTGTATAATTCTCTCCATTTAAGTAGGTGACAGACGTTGGCATCATCGTTCATTTGTGGAGAAGGAAATTTATTGATCACGAATCAGCGACATTCAAGCAAAATAGCTCTATAATGTTTAACATATTTTAGTGGCACAGGTCTTTAACCTAAACATAGAATGAAGACAAGTTATCCGCTTATGGAAAAATCAGTGAATGTCAAAATACGCGCGAGTGAAGCTTTTTTCATATAGTGACATAAGAAAAACATTTTCAACTACAGAAAAATCGTCACTAATAGGCAATGCGTTGCTGCTGACTCACATTTTTATTCTAACTACAATTTTAGCTCTTACGTGTAAGAAAACTGCTCTGATTTACTTGTGAAACTGCCTCTTCGAAATGCTATTTTGGACTCCCTTTTGAATCTTGAAATGGAATAAGTAACAACGGAATTATATTTTTCGTTCTTCGCACTCGTGAAACGCCAGCACCGATGCGGGTATTTTATGTACCTCTCCTCAACAAAAGGGATCAGAGGTCGTACTCAAATGTAGGATGGCATTTCTCGTGAGCAATGCCTGTATGCATCAATGAATCAATCTAAAATCTTTACTGGTATAATCTTCCTATTTCATTTTTATTTTAACTCTGTCTCTGGAGCTTCTGCTTCCACCGTAAGACAAACAGACCTTTGTGTTGCCCAGGCTTGTAGCTACATTTCCAGCTTGATGGAAATCGGTGCTAGGAGAAAACAAGCAAAATAATGACGAAAAGGAAGAATAAGACAAAATACCAAAACTAGACAACAGAAGCTAAAATAGGCAAAATGAAAATTTTCTAATACAACTCCAGAAGTACAATCAAGTAATTTGTATTGTTAAAAGTCACAAACATAACTATAATAAACACCGGGAGCGGTGGCTCAGTGCATCAACTGATGTCACTGCGGTGCGAACCGGGAGGTCCTAGGTTCGAGTCCCGACAGCGGCAGGATTTTCGACACTAGCTAGGTCGAATTCAGTCGTTGTCTGGAGGAGAATTCTAGCGTCCAGCTGCTCTGATCTGTAGTTGTCCGTGGTTTCTCCGATCAACACCAAACAAACGGACCGCGTGCGAACTATCTTTTCTCTTTCTGTCCTCACCCCTTACACACGCATACTTACACTAACATGCACTACACTACCCCACATGCCGGGAGACCGGTCGGAGATTTAGAACTTCTCCCGGCTGGGGCAGTGCCTCGCTCGTGGGAGATACCTGGTTGGGGAAAACCCCGCTAGTTTACGGTAGGTCGGCGCCGGATCTCGCCATCCAGCAGTGGAATCACCACCACCTCCTGACGAAAAAGCATTCACTACGTTTACGGGAATAACACACTCAGTAGTTCACGCGCCCGAAATCTCAATCAACAATAATAAACAGGCATTTTGCCAAATTAGTTATGGCACTAGAAGGAGAAGATGGAGGCGACGACTCTCTGCATCCGCCGTCGCCGTCGTCGGCGCACGCGACCGGCGGCGTCTAGTACGAGCCAGCGCCGTGGCGCCGCTCCGCCTGCTTCGCCTGGGCGTCGAGCGGGTAATAAGGAAACCCTCCGCCCCGCAGCCGCAGCCCCCACCGCGCAGTGTCACGCTGCCCCTCGCCCCGCGGGGAAACCACACTCGCCCCACCCCGGCTGGGGTGCCTCAGGGCAACGAAAGTGGGACTAGGGCCGGATTCAGATAGCTATTAGTTCGCATTCAACCGCTGTCGGGATTGAATGATTGATTGTTAGTGATTCCGGGCGCGTCAACTACCGAGTTTATTAGTCTCGTAAGTGTAGTGCACGCTTCTTCATCGGGAGGTGGCGGTGATCTTCCCCCGTTGGATGGCGAGATCCGACGCCGACTTGCCGTCGACTAGCGAGGTTTTCCGCAACCAGGTGTATCCTATCAGCAGACCACCGCCGTAGACGGGACAAGCTCTAAGCCTCCGACCTGTTTCCCGACATACGTAATAGTGTAGTGCACGTTAGTGTAAGTGTGTGTGCAAAGGGGTGAGGATAGGACAAGGAAGGAGTATGAAAGATCAAGCACGGTCCGTGGCCCGTTTGGTAGGGTACTGATCAGGCATTCGCCTGTTGTTGATCGCAGAAGCCACAGAGCAGCCGGCCGCTATCGCAATCAGAGCAGCCGGCCGCTAAAATTGTTCTCCAGACAGCGACTAAATTCGCCCTAGCTAAAAAGCTAGTGTCGAAAATCTTGCCGCCGTTGTAACTCGTACTAAGCTCCTTCAGGTCAAGGTCACTGCAGTGACGCCAGTTGATGCACAGAGCTACCTCTCCCGGTCCGCAGACTGCAGGGAATTCTACCGACTGGCTGTTGTAATCGGTGATTTTCCCTGGTTTCTCCAATCAAACCAGACCAATGTCGAAGCAGTTCCATAACAAACGGGTCACGAACCGCGCCCGGTCTTTCCTTCCTCATCCTATTTCATTACACAAGCACACCGCTATTTCATGCACTAAACTGAGACGTATGTCGGGAGCTTAGAGCTTGTCTCGGCTGGGGCGGTGTTCTGCTAGGCAAAGTACATGGAGGGACAAACCCTCCAAAGAATCGTCCGGTATACGGCTCGACAAGGAAGTTTCTCCACAGTGGCAGCGTGCTCACGAGACTGCTATCATTACAAATTATGTCGGTATCACGAGCACCAACCGGGAGCAGTAACTCAGTGCATCAACTGATGTCACTGCAGCGCCTCTGACCGGGAGGTCCTAGGTTCAAGTCCTCAAAGTGGCAGGATTTTCGACACTAGCTTTTCAGCTAGGTCGAATTCAGTCGCTGTCTGGAGGAGAATTCTGGCGGCCGGCTGCTCTGATCGGTAGTTTTCCGTGGTTTCTCCGATCAACACCAGGCGAATGCCGGAGCAGTACCCTAACAAACGGGCCTCGGACCGCGCGCAATCTGTCCTTCCTCTTCCTTGTCCTATCCTCTCCTCTTACACACACACTTACACTAACATACGTTACACTACCACATACCGGAAGACCGGTCGGGAGCTTAGAGCTTGTCCTGGCTGGGGCGGTGCCTCGCTGGTGGGAGAGTCCTAGTTAGGGGGAAACCCCACTAGCCGACGGTCGGTCGGCGCCGGATCTCTCCATCCAGCGGGGGAAGATCACCGCCATCTCCCGAGAAAAAAATGCACTACACTAACGGGGCTAATGACCAAAGCAGTTGACGCGCCCGGAAACACGAAAAAATCAATCAATCAATCCTAGAGAAGGGGGATGTTGAGGAACGTTCGTCCGTTGGATCTTGAATTTTTTGTATTTTACGACCTATTAGTTTCAATAATCGCAAATTAAACTTTTCCTTTAAAAGCACGTTTAGCCCTTTATCTGGCCTCCCGTTTCGCAGTTTCTGGATCGGCGCCTGCACACGATCTTTGGCGCATAGCTCCGCCAGAAAGCGGGCCAATACGATCATTTTCGTCCGCGTAATCGGAGGAGTATTCGCACTGTGCGGCGGCGGCAGGCGGGGGCGCAAGAGGCCGGGAGCCAAGAGGTCGCTCCCGGCGCCGTCGCTCGAATGGCAAGTTCACGGAGGACGGGTCACGACCTACACGCCGACCCGACCCGCCGCTCCCCTCCACGCCCCGCTCCCTCCACCCTGCCACGCCTCGCACCGCACCGCCCCGCCACCCCAGCTATGCTTCGCACCGCCCCGCCCCGCTACACAATGCCTTGCCACGCCACTCCACTCCACAGCTCGCCCCGCCATGCCATCCCCCGCACCTCCCCCCCCCCACCCCCGCACCCCGGCCCCCCCCCCCCCGCCCCGTCCCGCCCCCTCCTCCCTGCTCCGCCCCGCCCCCCCCCTGCCCCACCACCAAGCCACGCCAAAGGCCGCGCCACACTACTCCCGCCACGCTCTGACACACCATGCCCCCCTCGCTTCAACCCACCCCGTGCCACCCCGATACACCACGTCACGCCCCGCCACGCCACGTCTGGTCACACCACGGCCCTCCCGTCTCCACCGCGCCCTATTCAGATGAGCCGTGCGTTCGCTGCCCACTACCACCCACGCGAAGCGTCATGCACTAATTACAAAATATTGATTGGCGTGTCATTCGTATTTTGTTACCTCATTGATGGAAACATGTCGTTCTGCCAAACCATGATTTCGGTCGGCAATGGATATTGCAAATTGTTGCCAAATGTTACTAAAAATATTACAGCAGGCTTGATTGTGACACGTATTCAAGAAAAAAAATGGTTTTTATTTCTTTTGAAATAAAAAGTAGTATTACGAGGAGGAAAGGAAGTAGTTTGATGCTGAGACTAGATATACACGGTTTTCGACTCTTGTAATCTCTAGTTCACCACCATGATCGTGTTAAAATCATTGTAGTAACTCGTTGTGGTTGGTTCTGTGGTAACACAGGCGAAAGGTAATATGATGGTATCCATTGTGGTGACCATATTCAATAAATAATCATTATAGTGGCTGTGGTACTGAAAGGACAACATACCTTCTCATTTTATTTTCTACTTAATCAACAGGTGATTAACGAACAAACTCGAGGAAACGTTGTGTTAATATTCATTCAAACATTCAATATTCTCATCTCTCGATTGTAATTTTTGTTTCCAGATTTTATATCTATAATCATGTTCTATTTTTAATGATTTGCTATTGCTACTTCCGCTTTAAGAGTATATCAAATGAGTTTTCACTCAGTTGAGTTGATTGAGTAGAAGCGAAAGTCCAAAGCATAAGCGAATGTCGTAGTAATAAAGTGGTTTATGCCCTGATATAATGGTGAATAAATTATTAAAAATATTTATTAGGGGTTTAAAAAATATTTTTCGTTGAAAATTGTTTGGGATCATAAAAGAGGATCATTATGTCACAGTGTAGAGACAGTTCAGAACCACACGAACAGAAAAGAGATTGAGAACATGTAGAAGTGTTTCACACAATTTTCTATTCTTCTTGCACGCCCTTCATTCCCTATTTTACAATCATTACAATACCCAGAAACTGTTAGCCATATTTTATATAAATGTTTACGAAGGCTGCGATTCCTCTCGCAATCTCTCTTTATGAGCTATAATTCAATATTGATTTGCAGTCCATTATTTAAACTAGTCCTACCCATTACTCACAACGGGTAAAGGGATCGAAACAAACCTATAAATCAGTGGAACTATTTCAATTTCGGTGGTGTTTATGTCTATTATAAGGCATGCGCAAATTGTTCTAAAAATACCACCGCCTCATTACGGAGATGAAGGTTTCTCGGGAATGGCGCCGGGGCCCCGGGTGTTCGAGGCTCTTAGGAGGACGGGACATCGTGGAAGCGGCGGCCGCGGAGTCAACTGCGAGTTCCCGGACACGAGAGGAGCGGAGACGAGGGGAGACATTTGGAGAAGATGTGCGATGTCTAAGCCGGAATTGTAGTTATCAGGGAGTGTAGTAATTGGAGCTGGAATGCTCCTAGCTCTCCGAACTGCTAGCAGAGCGGATTCGCCACCCACACCCAGAACTCAGTTCCTACTATTCAATTTCCTGTTCAATGAGAGGGGATCCGTTATGATTATTTCAATCTCTAGGTGCCAACCGGCCCTGCAGACCGGGAAACTCTTCAATAGTGAGCCCAGGTTCGATTTGGTAGCTTTCAGACGGTATTGAAAGAAAAAGAAATTGGGTGTCACAGCACTAGCAGGTCGCCTCTCCACTAGGGATGGCAAAAAACCAACATCGATGTTTATAAAACAATGAAGCAGAGAAACACCATGTTATTTATTGTTAATTTTATTCTTTACATTGGATAATAATTTGTATTAACATACTACTAGCATGCTGGTAACCAAACAATAAAATATATCTTTTTTACATACTGTAATTAAAAATGGATAGGAAATAGCATGTTTATTAGTCTATAATTAGAACATCGATTTTTTTCGTCGATGTTTTCATCGACATCCAAAACCCTTTAGCGATGTATCGAAACATCGATGTATCGATGTTTTGGTAAACTTTGCCATCACTACTCTCCACACGGAATCCCCTCGGCCCAAGGAAAAATATCTTGGAGTCTAGAACACCCGCGAAGAAACGTGTTGCTTTGTGGGTTACGAGAAACCTCTCCGCCGCCTCCTCACTGCACCTTAGGAATTGCTTTTCCTATCAAGAGGAAAGATAGGAAGAGAAGGGAAGAAGCAAGGAAGATACATGGAAAATGAAAGAGAAGGCCAGGTAGGAGAAATTCTTTAGGACATGGACAAGGGAAAATATCTTTAAAGCTAGAAAACGAGAAGAAATGTAAAAATGAAACAATTCCAATCGGGGAAAAAAAAAAAGAAGAAAAAAAAACTAAAAGAAGATGGAAGAAACAAACCAACTCTGAAGGAAAGGAATAACTGCGATATAGGAGGCTTCAAAGGTCACATCGACCTGGCTCCAAACAAAGGCGTCGGGTATTCCACTTTCTCGGAACATCATTATCACGATACCTTACTCGTGACCCGTCGCATGCTATTCTCGCCAACAGATTCCCAGACCTCTACTCTCCTTCACTTTCCTTTGCAAAACGTGTTTACTAACGTTTCTTTAAACGACGAACAGAATAGAGTACTTACAAAAGTGGATTCTTAATTGAACGGTTCTTTATATTTTGCAAGTGATAGAAAAAAGTGAATAAAATATTGTCTCATAATGAAGTAATTGGATTAATTAACAGAATTTACCAACACGGTGCTTGTAAGATAATATAAACTTAAATAACATTTCATCTGTCTTCGAACAGAATCAGTGTGATCAGATTTATGGAATTGATATGAGTAGCTTTGGCTCATATTACATGGAATAGAATGAAGTAGAACTTACATCATCTCCCTGAAAAACTCAGCTAATGTAGCATTACATTTTCATTTTCAGGCACTCGTGGCCATACAGTGGTGTAAGCTCAAATTCATTCCTGTCCGACATTTTCCAAAATACATTTCTTTCGAATTTTCTTTCCCGTGATTCATAAATTCTTTTCATAATATGACAGTCATCAGTTTCCATGAAGGTTCCCGCCAGATCTGAATCACAGCTCTCAGATCCTCAGATAAATAGCAACCAAATCTGCCTCGAAGGCACGCTCTTTTTTGAGCCACGTAATTACTGACTCAAGCCGCCAACCGCAAGTATCAACGATACGTGTCAAAGATCCTCTTTTCAGCACGCATCATTTCAGGAAGAGGACTTGACTTCCTTTTGAGGAGGAGTCGTTCTTCGAATTCTCCTCAGCAGAACCGATTTTGTTGCCACTCTCCCAAGTTCCCACTACCTCTGTTGCATCTGGCAGCCTCCCCCACGCCCACCACACGTCTACGTCTTTGCCAACGCCTCCGCCGTCACCAACGCCTCCGCCCTCGACAACGCCTCCACCCTCGACAACTCCTCCGCCCTCGACAACGCCTCCACCCTGACAACGCCTCCGCCCTCGCCAACGCCTCCGCCCTCGCCAACGCCTCCGCCCTCGCCAACGCCTCCGCCCTCGCCAACGCCTCCGCCCTCGCCAACGCCTCCGCCTCGACAACGCCTCCGCCCTCGCCAACGCCTCCGCCATCGACAACGCCTCCGCCCTCGACAACGTCTCAACCCTTGACAACGCCTCCGCCTTCGTCAACGCCTCCGCCCTCGCAAACGCCTCCGCCCTCGCCAACGCCTCCGCCCTCGACAACGCCTCCGCCCTCGCCAACGCCTCCGCCATCGACAACGCCTCCGCCCTCGACAACGCCTCAGCCTCTGACAACGCCTCCGCCTTCGTCAACGCTCGCCTCGCCAACGCCTCCGCCTCGCAACGCCTCCGCTCGCCAACGCCTCCGCCCTCGCCAACGCCTCCGCCCTCGACAACGCCTCCGCCCTCGCCAACGCCTCCGCCATCGACAACGCCTCCACCCTCGACAACGTCTCAACCCTTGACAACGCCTCCGCCTTCGTCAACCCGCCCTCGCCTCGCCAACGCCTCCGCCCTCGCCAACGCCTCCGCCCTCGACAACGCCTCCGCCCTCGCCAACGCCTCCGCCCTCGCCAACGCCTCCGCCCTCGACAACGTCTCACCCTGACAACGCCTCCGCCTCGCAACGCCTCCGCTCCCAACGCCTCCGCCTCGCAACGCCTCCGCCTCGCCAACGCCTCCGCCTCGCCAACGCCTCCGCCTCGCCAACGCCTCCGCCCTCGCCAACGCCTCCGCCATCGACAACGCCTCCGCCCTCGCAACGCCTCCGCCCTCGCCAACGCCTCCGCCCCGACAACGCCTCCGCCCTCGCCAACGCCTCCGCCATCGACAACGCCTCCGCCACCAACGCTCCGCCTCGCAACGCCTCCGCCATCGACAACGCCTCCGCCTCGACAACGCTCTCACCTGACAACGCCTCCGCCTTCGTCAACGCCTCCGCCCTCGCCAACGCCTCCGCCTTCGCCAACGCCTCCGCCCTCGCCAACGCCTCCGCCCTCGACAACGCCTCCGCCCTCGACAACGCCTCCGCCCTCGACAACGCCTCAACCCTGGACAACGCCTGCCTCCAACGCCTCCCCTCGCAACGCCTCCGCCTCGCCAACGCTCTCTCGCTCCTCGCCAACGCCTCCGCCCTCGACAACGCCTCCGCCTCGCCAACGCCTCCGCCATCGACAACGCCTCCGCCCTCGACAACGTCTCCACACTCCGACAACGCCTCCGCCTTCGCAACGCCTCCGCCCTCGCAACGCCTCCGCCTCGCCAACGCCTCCGCCTCGCAACGCCTCCGCCCTCGCCAACGCTCTCCGCCTCGACAACGCCTCCGCCCTCGCAGACCAGCCTCCGCCTCGCAACGCCTCGCCTGCACGTCTCACCCTTGCAACGCCTCCGCCTTCGCAACGCCTCCCCTCCCAGCTCGCCTCGCCAACGCCTCGCCTCCCAACGCCTCCGCCCTCGCCAACGCCTCCGCCTCGCAACGCCTCCGCCCTCGCAACGCTCCCCTGACAACCCTCCCCCTCGCCAACGCCTCCGCCCTCGACAACGCCTCCGCCCTCGACAACGCCTCAACCCTTGACAACGCCTCCGCCCTCGCAACGCCTCCGCCCTCTGCCTCCAAGCCACGCATACGGTCACACGCCTCTCCCCACGTATACGGGCACACGCCTCCCCCGCACACGCCTCCACCAATGCATACGCCTTCATCTTCATCTTCGCATACGCATATGTCACGCATCAATCCCACCCATCCACACGTCTCCACACACTCCGCCCGTCACACCACCCCCCGCTTCGCCCCCCCCGTCCCGCCCCCCCGCCGCATCTCCATCCCCCCCCTCCTAAGCCTGCCTCTCTTTCGTGTCGGTTGCCTCCGGCCGCCGCCTCGGCCGCTGGTCGTACGTGACCGCGGCCGCCGGCTGTTCGCGCGAGGCGGCCCCTTCGCCGCCGTTCGCCCACTATTCACGAGCAATTGACTGGCAGCGCGCGCGCAAGGCACGTCTCCGGCGCGGGGCGGCGCACCGCCGCGGGGGCAACAGCCTCTTCCGCCCCAACACGCGTCTCGGCGGCCCCGACAGCTCAACTCACGACTCATGTGCTACGGAGAGCGGACGCTGGCATCCCTGCTCCTACTTGTTCTTCGGTTTCATTATCTGCTTCTTTTGCCATTTCCTGTTTCGTTATTTCAGCTTTGCTTCTTTTATTTTGGTTTAGTTTTCTGATACTTTCCGTCTCTTTAATTCTTTATTTTTATCGTTCTTCCTCTCATTGGATTCCCTTGATTCTTCCTCTTTCTTCTCTTTCCTCCTTCTTTCTTGGCACTTCACTCCTCTAGCTTGCTTCTGAAAGGTTCGGTTGAATTCCCGATTCTCCCTGTTTCTTTCAGGAGCTCCCTCTTTATTATCTTTTCATATTAGTTTTCCTCTGTCCTTCATTTTCTCATCCTGCTCCTCCAACCCTCCTCCCTCTTCTTCTCCTCCTTCCTCCTCTCCTCCTCCTTCTCCGCAGCCCCCTCTTCTCTCCTCCTTCTACCCTCTCTGCTCCTGCTCCCCCCGCTTCTCCTCATCCTCCTCTGCTTCTCCTTCAACATCATATCCTCTTATTCCTCCTCTCCCCCTCTGCTCCACCTCCTTCCCGAGCTTCTCCTCATCCTCCTCTGCTTCTCCTTCAATATCATACCCTCCTATTCCTCCTCTCTCTCTGGTCCGGTTCTCTTAGTCCTCCTCCTTCCTCAGCTCTTCATTCCCCTGCTCCTCCTCCTCCTTCCTCTGCTTCTCCTACATCATATCCTCCTCTTCCTCTCTGCTCCTGCTCCTCTTCCTCTCTGTTCCTGCAGCTCCTCTGCTTCCACCTCCTCCCGCGCCCGATCTTCCTCTCCACTCAATCCCCCGCGCCCGCGCCGGCCTTTCCGTTCTTCCGCTCGCGCTTCTGCGGCCGGGCGGCTCCCGCGTAAATATGATTTACGCGCCGGCTGCGCGGAGAGGGGCGTGGCGCGGGCGGGGCCGGCGGTGGCCGCCAGCTGCCGGCGCGAGGCGTCGCGTGCGGGCGTGCGCGCGTGCTGGAGCATGGGGCGCGTGCGACGAGCGCCCACACCGCCCTTGCCCCAGGCCCTTCGCAGTGGGCGCTCCTGTGCGAAAGCAACGGCCGCGTTGAAGAGGATGGTCGTGGGGGAAGGGGATGCTCCTTTAAAGTCGTTATGTTGACGAACCGAGAAGGGGGCGTGGTGTTTTTTTTATTGATTTATAGCCTTCTCGGGTATATCAGATAGGTTAACCCCTTATTTGCGTAGATGAACTATAATCAATTTTGATATAATTCATTTTCTATTTTTCATATTTAATATTTTCGCTTTAAAGGCCCCTATTGTTTACATTTAATCCGCGAAGGCAATTTCTTATCATCATTTACCAATTCAAGACGTTTATCTACTACATTAGTCCAATTTTTTATTGGACTATTCTGGTCAAATTAATTATTAAATTTTGTGTTTTTCCTATCTTGATGTTTTTCCTTTTACTCGTTGCATTTGGGCCACTATTTTTTTCTTTAATTAATATTGTTCCTCAGTAATCGCACTTGTTTGCGATTATTGATTCATACACCAAATATATTGTATACTCATTTGCATAAGACCCTGTTCTGTTTATTTCATTGATCTTTTCTCTTGCAGTATTTGTCTACCCTACGTATTCTGTAAAATTTAACATAATTTTGTAGTGTATTCGAAATATTTTATTTAGGGTACTTGTGGGTAATGTGGAGAACATAACGAAATCACTTGCTGCGAGAATTCACATGTTTCCTGAACGTATAGCCAATATGAAAATGATCGAAGGAATCTACTTGGATCTTTAAACCTCCAATTCCTCAAAACATTTAGAGAGTGGGCGACGGGTGTATTTGGTCCATAATAAGCAATGCGTGAAAGGATTGCGAAAAATGAAACTGGCGCAAACACTGGATGGCAACTTTGTAGCATCACAGCCTCAATTCTTGACCCAGTTTCTTTCGGAATCGTCGAAACATCACAGTTGCACTTTAAATCATAGGTTTGTTTTCCTTCCGAGCGTTAGATGCCATTCCAAGGAATTGGTGTATCTTGCAAAACGCTATCCCACGCTTCCGCAAGAATCGAATGCAGCGTCTGCAGCAAGTTTGCTGATGTTTCGTCGGTCTTCCTGCGTCCTTCCTCACAGCCAAACTGCAGCAAGGAGTTACTGCTCCGAGAAGGCAAACATGCGGAAGGGAGAAAACCGAAATTACCCAAACGCCAGTAAACATTTCTGGCGATACAGCGTTCACTTCCCGGAGTGACCACACGAATAGTTTCTCGGAGTCTTGCGAGTTCATTGCTTCCCTTATCGTATTTGTAAAAGATCGACGTTCTGCTCCGTCTCCAACCATTTCTGGCTTCAATAAATTCAGCTGCAGTGCTAGACTCGAAAAGAAAGTTCAAATCATTTCACTAATATATTACGTACCAATACGGTTCAATCACGAATGGTGAATAAGTATGAAACATTCACGAACAGAAATGGACAGAATATATTTTATTGTGAAGGTTGCAAAGAGAAAATTCTTTTTATGAACTGACATTAAAATCCAACTGGAAGAAAGTGTACACCGACTGACTATAATATACGCATTTTGAAGAAATATTATGAAATGTACAGTCATTTTTGTTAATTCCACATTATTATTATTATTATTATTATTATTATTATTATTATTATCATTATTATTATTAATATCACGATCACGTGCGACATAGACAAACACACGTATTAAGTCGAGTCTGACTACAAGTAACACAAATTATCCGTGTCCTCCGCAGCTCCATTGCAAACTCTGAAGGACGAATATCTCGGCCGGTTCCTCTGTCGCAGACACGTCTCCGCTGCCAGCCCCAATTCGACGGCGGTTTCGCCGCCTCAATAGAGGCTGCATAACAGCCTCAATGGAGCTCCGTGCGCGCGGCGAGCGGAGGAGCAGCGCGAGGTCTGCGCTTGGCAGCATTGAAGGGCTGCGCTCCCTTCCACCCGCATTCAGACCCTGCACCACGACCTCGCGCCCTGGGCTCGCGGAGAGACTTCGGGTTTGGTCTTCCTTGCCTCAGATGGCGGCTGAAAGAACTCGTGAATGAACCCCGACCGCGAAAGCGATTAAGACCTTTTGTTCTCGTAATTTAAATTATTTTTTGTCTCTTAAACTTTGATATACGCAGCGAGTCGAAACGCCTTCTTCCTTTCTTCTTCTTCTTCTTCTTCTTCTTCTTCTTCTTCTTCTTCTTCTTCTTTTTCTTCTTCTTCTTCTTCTTCTTTTTCTTCTTCTTCTTTTTCTTCTTCTTCTTTTTCTTCTTCTTCTTCTTCCTCTTCTTTTTCTTCGTATTCATTTCCTCTTCTTTTCTTCTTCTTCTTCTTCCTCTTCTTTTTCTTCGTATTCATTTCCTCTTCACTCTAACACCAATATGCGATTGTGTGGATCTAAAAACAGGGGCAATAAGAAAGATCTTATTTTTACAAAAATTGTATCGCTAAAATACTAATAAAATCATTTGTTTTAATACTGTGTTTGCTATCTCTGTGCCACGATTTATAGTTTATTTTTAAATATTTTATATATGAAAAAAATATTTACTCTGTGTCTCTGAGCGGCCTGAAGAAGGAAACAGTTTTCTTAACAGAATAACAAAGGTAATTAATAAATCACATAACAATCGATACCTACTTAGAAAAGACTTACCTAATTTTTTTAATACGAAATTTGTTATCTCTATAAAATTTTAAGTGTTTCTTAAGGTGTGGTGAAATGAGAAAAAAAAATATTTTCGTAGTCTATGAACTTTAGAGGAAAGAGGACAAGAACCCTCTTATCCTCCGACAGGCAAAATTTTTGACACACAGCTAAAACCTACGGATAATCGACAAACTTGTGAAATGGGCGTGTTTAATTAAATAGACATACTACTTTAGTAATATAGTTACCCGGGAAATGAGAGTCAAGTTACGCCGTACTCTCTTTTGATGTAACTCGCATTGAAAACTTTGCGTACGGTGGTTGTTATGATACACTCGAAATCCGAAAGTCTCAGCAACGTCGTCGTCATGGAAATGCGCAAGCGTTAAATTGGTAGAGTAAAATCGGCGATTTTTATGTTAAGCTACCATTACCCACGTACCTTAGTACGTACAACTTGCTGAATCTCTACCCATTACAAAGCGCATTCCTCACGAGTTTCAGTTATTCATTTGATTTTAGGTGCTTGATATCCCCTCCCCAAAAAACAAAAAAATTAAAGTAAATGTTTAAAAGAATTTAAAAACTCTACTAAATTGACAGTTGTTGGTCGCCCCTTTGAAGGCGATGGAGCGAGCTGCTGGAAGTGCAGTTCGCGAACGACCACGCTCGTAACGCTCCGCAGAGAACAGTGTTGCCAGGCGTCATAAATACGTCGCGAAACCCACGAGCGGAGTGCGTCGCTGATATAAATTTGGCTCGAGTACCTTTGCTCACTCGATGAGTTTCTTCGAAATGTCAAGAGCGCCTTTTCTTGGCGCCAGTTGTGGTGTTTCACCACCAGCTGCACATTTCGGTTGGGTGAATTGTGTGACAAAGAATCCGGAAGGCGGAGAATTGTTACTCAATGTAAGTCATGTCTCGCGATGTAACAGGACTACAAATATCTCGCATAATATCGTTTTGTGTTTATATTTTTGTAAAATTTTCCAATATGTTGTTATTTAGAGTAACATCACCGGTCATCTATGAGACGAGAGAACTTAACTTTGTGACAGAGTATGTAACAGAGTAACGTCGTTCAAGAAAATATGCGAAAACATCAATCACGCGTCTGAAATATTTATCAACATTTTTTATTGAGTTTGTGGAGTTGTAGTACCATATTATTCCATTGTGTAAGAGAACGAAAGACATGCCGAACATGTTTGAACTTCCCATTCATTGGCATTTGTGCTTAAGAGATTTTGACGGAATAAAGACACGATTTTCTTAGAATTTTAAATAGAGTTTTTTATTTACTTAAATTCATCACTCATTATTAAAAATAGTTTTATAAAAATACTAGATGAACTTCCTTTACTAAAAATTCAATATTGAAAAATTATATAAGATTTTAAACGTTTATTTTGGGCACTTCGTTCTAGCTAAGATCATCTGAACAAAACCATTTAAGGGTAAAATTAGCTCATTATGATCTTTTATTTTCAAATCCCCAACGTTACGGCCTACGACCCTTATGACTTAAACGAAACAACCTTGAGTTTGTGAAAAGCGTAGCTTCCGATGCATTTTATGACAAAAATACCCTAAAAAACCGGACCCACCCGGGAATCGAACCTGCCGAAGAATTGATGTATGGAAAAATGGGATTGAGTATTTTTTCCTGACGACTAAGTAAAATACTACTAAGATGGCGTCGTGCGTCATAGGCCAAGCCGTTCACACATTTAATTGTTAATTGGTAAATAATCGTTAATTGGGGATGTGTAACACAATTTTAGTCACGCAGTCTTTACAAATATCTTTAAAAGGTAAATTTTTTAAAAATATTGAATAGTTTCTAATGTATGTATGAACTTAATGGTCAATGTGTTAACCAATTAACCACAAATTCCAGATTCGAAATCCTCTTGGCCTTGATGCGACAGCAGAAAATTTTCGCATGTGGTGCGCGAATGCACGCACACGCACACACACACACACACACACACACACACACACACACACACACACACACCACACACACACGCGCGCGCGCGCGCGCACACACACACATACACACACCACATATGCCTGCACATACGTTAAGTCTGAATAAATTTGTAGCGTCATTTGAAGCAAGTGCGATAACCGATCCCTCGCCCACTGCATCCGGTTTCCGGATGATGCTAATCTCCCCTTCTCCACATTTAGAATTGGCAGACGACGAAATGCGTATTATGCGTCACGATTCCTTCTGCCGAAAATATATTCGCTTCTCTCCCTTTTTCTTCACAGAAATTATTTGAAATTAAGGCAACATTTGAACATTTTTATATTTAATTTATAAAATCCATGCCAAAACATTTGTTGACACATTCAATTTCACTGAAGATTATACGTTTATATTATGACACCATAATATTTGTAACGGCTTCTGAGTGAGCTGTTGAGAATTTTTCATGATTTGAAAATCACCTCTCTCCAAATTTCAAGTGTTCATAGCATTACAATAGACACGAGTGTATCCATGAAAAAAAAAAAAAAAAACTTTGGCAAATTCAACCACAAATTCGTTGGATTGATCTACTATTAGACTTCTGTATTTACATTATTCCTAGCTTACCCGAGTTTGCCCGGGGATTTATTTGTGCCAATAATATATTAAGCCGGCCCTTTCTACCTTCCTTCCTTTGCCCGCCTACTAAACCGTCTATTTGCGTTGCAGAGTACATTAATCTAAATTTTGTAGAGAAAATAGTTTTATATAAGGTACTAGCAGTAAAAGACACATTTTATTTTGTGAGTAAGAGAGGTTACGACACGGGGCTGATAGGCCTACTGGCGTAATCCTATGAACAAAAGAAAATCACATTTTACTACATGTGCCATACACTATATTTTAGAAGCCTTGCCTCCATTTTATTTTAATTCAAGTATACAAACCACATAATTGGGTACTACTACTACATTGTATTAAAGTCAGATGAAAGTACTTTGTTTTCTTTGTTGCATTCACGGTTTCATCGGAACATTTGAATATCGACTCACTTTTAGCACTATAAGTAGTGCTTAAAATTGAACTTTTAGCACGCATTGTATTCCCTAAAAGCAATTGCTTTTATCAGTGCCCGTCTAAAAACACCTTTTACGGTAACTGTTTCGAATCACAACCAACCCTGCGTGCTTTCTCCGGCGGTCAAATGTAATCGTCTGAAATTTGGAACCAGTGGCTGCGATTCAAAACTTTTCATGAACAAAACACATTTAAATACATTCAGTTTTTAGTTGTAATGAAAATGAATGTAATATATGCCATAACAGAAGAGAAACATATTTCACCTTTCAAAAAGTTGCCTATCGGGTACTTTATTTGCCTCTTTAAAACACGCATATGACGTTTGACTAAACTGCATCAGTCAACGCTGTCATGTGACTTCATGGACTGTATTAATGCGAGATGGGCTGAAATCCAGCACGAACCTTGGCCAACAAAATGTTTTATTTATAACCATCCGCTTGGGCGAGCTTCGTTGAGAGGTCTAGTGAAGCCACCTGCAGATATTAGACTTGAACGTGTCTAGAACAGAAATCCAAGTTTGAAATACCACAGGTGGCAATGAACACTCAAATCTACACGATTTTCACATCCCTACGTTTTATTGTAGAGGTTGGGAGAGGGGCATTCAAGTATTATCTCATATCTTTGCAGTGAAACTTATCCCAAAATCCGTTATTTTTTTTCACAGAGGTTCCGATATATGCCATTTGGAATGAGAGAGCGATGTCTAAACTTAATATGAAGACGTCGAGAAAATGTAGGACTTTTTCTACTTTTATCTAGGACTCAAACACAAAACTCTTGATTATTATTTACTTTTCTCTTATTTCTGTACTTTCATTTCTTTGCTCGTATAAACTGGTGACTGATTCCAAACCAGAAGAAGAAACTTTTTAGAGTTTTCTTGCCAAGCAAGTTGGAGTGTAGTTGTGTGTACGTACTGGACAAGATTTTTTCTCTTTCTCACACGAAGGTAAATGACAAGGAAAGAAATATAGGGACTATACATTACGGAAACTAAATTTCGTGAAGCTCTTGTACTAGCAGATGCGTACTTTAGAATTCATGTTCCTATCCGAAACAAAATTAAAAACGTTGGCGGAAATTGAGAAGATTAAACGCCTTTTCCCATTGCTTTTTGTGTTGAACAATGGCATTTACAAAACGAGCAAGTGCTAACTCTCCTTGATGGTAAGTACTTGAACAATGGGTGTATTTTCTAAATACATTTTGCATTTTGTTCATTAGTATCTAGACCTTTTTCACTAGATTTAGTGCGCATAATTCTTGTATCGCACAAAGTAGTTGATAATAAGTGGATAAAGTTCTTATTTGCCCACAAAAAACCTTCATGCAAGTGAGGACATGAATCAAGACAGATGCTTTGAAGACTTAGTGTATGAATGAAAACCTTGCACTCCAAACTGTTTACACTTCGTCCTCGCGTAGCCCTACGCACAGTTTAAGTGGAATAGCAGGTTTAAAGGCGGCGCCATGCACATGGCATGGCATTAGGTGCTATCGAGCTTCTGCTCGCCGAATCCCGAGAAGTGGGGTTAGGTTGCTTGTTCTTTACCAAACGCCAAACTGTCGGTGCTCGCCTTGGGTGCAGCATGTTTTGTGGCACGCCAAAGGCACCGAATATTCATTGAGATACTCAGGTTTGGCGCGAACTGTCGCTATGAACTCGCCCTATGGTACATTAAAAAGAATCCATAGTTTGTCGGATTCGTGTACGGCCGTTTACAAACTAATATTTTAGACTCTCTTTGCGCTTGTCGCTTCGTCGCATTGTAATCGTCGCGTTTCGGCGATCTTCCATGTCGGCAGATTGAGATCGGAAGAACCTGAAATTGAATTATTCACGTCTGGACCGAATCTTGGGCGGATACAGACACACTTGCTTTTTAGTTTATGGCTCTCTGCGTTCGGCAAAGTCGTAAGCAAGTCATCCCCACTACTCGGGATTTGAAGAGCAGTAGCTCAGTACTCGCCGAATGCCGCAAAGCGGCGCCATACATGCGAAAGGGTAGGCTTCCGGGACCGGAGTCAGTATCTACTTGTCTTTCCGGGAGACGGCACGACTTAGGCACAGGTGCCAACGTTTCGACCGTAATTCTACGACTTCCTTCAGGGCGAATAGCTTAAAAAAATTGTGACCTGTGTTTGGATGCGGTGTCTCCCGGACGGCCAAGTAGATCTTTTTTTTTTCTTTTTTTTAAATTTATTTTCTTCCTGTTCGGCAGCTTTGCCTTTCAGGGGTTTGTACATTTTTATTTGTAATACATAACGTTTGGGCATTCACGTTTGAGCATACAACCTCTCACTCTTGTATCTTACTACTAGCTAATTTACAGGATTTAATTTATATTTATAATACTTACAACTAAACAATGTAAAGATACACTCTATACATACATTGGGATGAAGATTTACATATTTAATACATATTAATATACTGATTATGGGGTTTAAGCATGTCTTTGGGATATCGAGAGCGAATTCTTTTGGGATTGTTTAAAGTTTTTCCCATTGTGAATTTTGTACTGCAAGGAGAGGATGAAAAAAGAGTAAAAAAATTGTTACAGTTTTTTCTTATATGTTCAATTTGAAGTTCCTTTTGAATATGTGAATTTGATATGAACCAAGGGACCTTTGCGCATTTTCGTAAAAATTTGTTCTGTACTATTTCAAGTAGATCCTGACTCCGGCCGCAGAAGCCTACGCCTTAAGGCCCGTGAGTCTGGACTGAGGCATGGCATGTTCATCCCCCCAAATGTGAGTGCCTCGGATCTCGCCATCGATCGCCGCCAAGCGGGCGGCTTGGCGCGGTGGTTCCTCGCCGAACCTCGCATTCCGAGTGTCTTATGTAAGCCGGCGAATACCTCGAAATGGACGCGCGGATCCTTGTAGGCGTCATGCAAATGAGCCAAGGCGATGCATGTCTGTCTTCGCCGGATCGCGCTGTCCCAATTAAAGGAGTGTTGCCATGGCGACGACCGCGACGCGGGCAGGCCAGCCGGAGGCTCTCGGGGGAGCCAAATGCCAGTTGCCAGACATATCTAGGGTGGCCGGTATTGAAGTCAATTTTGCTTCAACTTTCAAAATGTTACAGTGGTGGCCCGTGATGTAGTGGGCCGACCTCTCTCTCACCTGTCAATTCGGATACCGGGGTTCAAATCCCGGTCGATCTTCCTGGTTGAAATCGTGGGCACTAAAGATGTAGTTTCTGATTAACATAATTAACACGCAAATTAAATTTTTAAAAAATATTTATCAGTTTATTTGAAAAGGAGGAAAACGAGATTCTGTACGCTTAAAAATCCGTCCCAAATGTGCCCAGTTGAGGAAACGTTCATTTTCACATGTCAACGTTTTTGAAGAGATGTGGCTATTTGTTATTATCTCATTCAATTTTGTAATTGCTAACACTATTTTTGACTTTGCGGATGCGTTTAGTATTTATTGATACATAAATAAAAGTGCCAATAATAATAATAATAATAATAATAATAATAATAATAAATATAATAATGCTCTGACTATATAATATTAATTAATACAACTGTTTGATTCATCATACGTATCATTAATCATAAAAGTACCAAATAATTACAGAGAAAAAGTTGAGCTACTATCCTCGGCAGTTACTCCCCATGCTATTTAGCAGCTCTTGAGTAGACTAATTCTTGAAAATGAACCGCTATGTAATTATCGAATGCATGAACCGTGAAATTGTTTTCTAATTCGTTGCACATCGTAGTCGTTGCATAAAAACGTAACCTGGATGCTAGATATCTCGCGGCAGAATCCATCTCCGCGTGCTTACGGATACGATGCGACTCCGGATTGCACTTTCCACCCGGCTGGTTCTCTGGAGTTCATTCCCTCTTCCATTTCACCCCTCTCAGTAAGAAAGATAACTGGTTTCATGATGAATGTCAGCATATTACAGCTACGAGCGGGTTATACAACCGTAGCTTAATGAAAATTAAGTGTACGTTCCTTGTGATTGTGAATTGAGGAGTTCAAATACAGATTGCTTGATATAAAATATAATATACAGTAAAACTAGCTCAGTGCGGAACGTGTACAATACGGAAATCTGTCTAATGTGAATATAAATCGCGGTTTATCAAAGATAAATTCTAGAGTATTACATTGAATAATGCGGAATGTTGTCTATGTGGAAAGAATCATCGTCCCATGAGATTCCACAATGAGCAAATTGTACTGTAATATACAAAACAAATAATATCATATCAAAAATGGAAAATAAAAATGTTATTTAGTTTCACGGACTTTTTTTAAATGGAGATTTTTGAGTGGTTTGCACAAAGAAGGTTCTAGCCTTGAAACAGCCTTTCAATTTACAGATGACTGTATGTCTACCATAAATATTTTCTATCACATTCTCTTTATTAACAACTCTCGCAGTGACATGCAGAATCCATTTAGTTTATTTTATCCACGTAACTTCATGAATAAACATATCCCGTTTCCTTTGTGCAGAGCAACCAGATAATCGTCTCGAGGTAGATAGTAACTAATAGGTCTAAAAATGAACCAATAATGTAAGAAATGTGCTTTAAATGCCAAAGTAACTGATATTGTATCTTTAAATTAATGCAAATTAAATTTCTTGACGAAGGGAATATTTAGTCAACAAGTTTCTCTCAGCTTCATCAAAATAAATTTATTCAGTTTCTATAACGAAATATCGCGCGAGAAACAGCACATTCAAAAGATTCGTCTCCTTCGGTACAATTTTTAATAAAGTTTCAATATAATTAGAATATAAAAATACAAACACTCGATCGAGTATTTTATAACTAGCAGCATTTTGCAGCATTTTCAAAAATATCGAATACATTTTGGTTTTTTACCTACTTTGAAAATGTTTCCTCATCCTCTCTCCAATAACGCAAATTTTAGTAAATGATAATAATGCTTGTTACAAGCAGAATTGCATTTTTTTTATTGAATGTTTTTACAATTTCCTGGTTGAAAACATAGAAGAACGTCATTACAGGAGTACACTATGTGTGCGCACTGTTATAGTATACTTACATAATTCCAAAATAAAATGATAAAAAAAAATTCTTTCTCATGCACATGTTTCTAGTTCAAAATTCATTCGGAATACCGTGAAAATCGTTGATGGTATGAAAATCACTGAATATCGTTTAGTAACTAGGAGCCGAACGGAGATAGTTTACTTCACAGACACTAATATATTGCTGTCATCCTCTGAGGAAAGAGGTTTACGAACCGGGAAATGCCTTCCTTCACCCTTCCCGTAGATTCGGACACTGGAAATTAATATCATTCTTTTTTTCAAAATTTCTTACGACCCATAATTAAAAATAGTAGACTCTGCTGTAAATTGTGATTTGTATGCAGTAGGTGAATCTAGTAAATGGTAGCCTCTGGAAATGAACCATCCGGCATGTTCAGCCTCACCTTGCCGTCTGTCCGCTTCTCGTACCGCAAATAATCGTCCCTGTGGACTTGAGGCGCCGGATGTAGTTTCTGCCTGTCTGCCTCTCCTCTTGCCCGCCTTTCTGCCTGTCCGCCCTCTGGAGCAGGTCCTTGGGCGGTGGCGGGTGACACGTAAAAGCGGAAGCGAACCACGTTGCACTCGGGGTGCACCCACACCCACAACGCTCTTTCTCTTTGCTTCAACCGCTGCGGTGAGAAGAAACCAAAAATATCTTATTGGACAACAGATAATTCTGCAATGCGTAAACAATACGACTTGACCAATACGACACTCCTGTCTTTTTTTAAATGTTTTAGTCCAAGTAAAGCGTGATGTTTCGTGGAATGTTGATGTTGTGATGTTTTTTGCTATGATGTGGAATGCTGATGTTATGATGTTTTTTGCTATGATGTTTTAGCAATTATGTACACCTTAAAGGGTAATTGGCCTCGGCGCCATTGGATCCAGGGGTTCCTAGACGGTCACCCAGCCAGGAATCTGCGATGTCTCGAATTCGCTTAACCTTCCTGACTTCACGTAGTTAACGAATTCGGCTAACGACACCGGTTTTGCGGTCGTGGCCTTTCAGTGGAACCATACCGGCATTCGTCTGGAAACACCGAGGGAAAAACATGAAAACTCCGATCTGGATTACCGACACGGGGTTTGAACCTGGGTCTCCCGAATGCAAAGTCAGCGCGCTACGCCCGAGCCACTTCGCTCGGTTGAAAATGGTTACTAATGCTCAAAACGACATATAATTGTTCAAATGTAAATTTGTTCATAGTATATTGACGAAAAACTTGACGAAAAAACGTACCAGCGAGAGAGGAGAGGGCGTCAAATATCAACATACGTGAAGGGACGGCTGTAATCATTCTCGCAGTAATAAGGTTCTGACACTTCCCGTTTATGATATCAAAAGAAAACGGATAACATTATTAAAATTATGTGTGGACTCTTTTCTTTAACGTTTTAAACGAAGTTCAAGGTTATTATTTGATTTTCATAAAATAAAAAAACAAAAACAAAATTACTCCTTTTAATGGCCTAAGAGAGATAAAGAAAGAAGTCTAAAAATTCTTAGAATTATTGCATTTTGAAACATTTACCTTCATAATTCGTCATGAAAAGCGTTGCGCATTTCTTCTTTCGGAATAGTGTTACTTATTTCAATTACGTTGCGTATCAGCTTTGCGTATTTTCGTTAGTAATGGCAGAAGTGGTGGGAAGCAATGTATTTAGTGTCCTCTTGGTCGGCTGTGAAAATGTAGTCTCGCGAGAGGGGGGTGAACGGGTCCCCACTCACCAATTCGGAAGATTCTTAACATAATACCTTTCCACAATTTTTTCTATTTTTGGGATTGATTGATTGTTATGATTCCGACCGGTCAACTACCTAGTTATTATTCCCGTTAGTGTAGTACATGTTTTTAATCGGGAGGTGGCTGTGATCTCCCTCCGCTAGGTGGCGAGATCCAGCGCCGACTTACCGTGTGGTAGTGTAGTGCATGTTACTGTGTGTGTATAAGGGGTGAGGATAGGACACGGAAGAGGAAGGAAAGATCGCGCGCGGTCCGTGGCCCGTTTGTTAAGGTATCTCTCCGGCATTCACGGGCTGTTGAATGGGGTAACCACGGGAAATTACCAATCAGAGCAGCCGGCCGCTAGAATTCTCCTCCAGACAGCGACTGAATTCGACCTTGCTGAAAAGCTAGTGTCGAAAATCCTGCCACCGTGGGGACTCGAACCTAGAACCTCCCTGTCAGAGATACTGTAATGACATCAGTTGATGCACTGATCCATCGCTCCTGGTCTAGTTTTTGGACTAATGAAGACTAATGAAAGGAGGTAAACATTTTTGTGCACATGTATTCGTTTCGCAACCGAAATTATTTTAAACGAACATATATCACCTAATGTATATTGAATGGTGCATAGAAAAAACAGAATGAAAATATTGGATGTACTTGAAAAAGAGGCAACACATTTTTGTGCACATCATGTATTCTTTTCGCAATCCGAATATTATTAAAGGAATAAATATCATCATTATAATATGTCATATTGAATGGTGCCTCAGAAAAAAAAACAGAATGAAAATATTGGATATACTTGAAAAAGATGGGAAACAGTCCCCTCCGTAGGGGTCCCTGGTGCGTACGTGTATCAAGCACGGGCGGGAATCGCCTCTTGATGGCAGGTACACCGTGCGCGCGGAGTATCTTGGCAGATTGCGCCGGTCCGCCCGCCCACATCCTTCCGGGCGGCGGCGGCGGTGGCCGGGGCGAGGGGGAGGGCGGCATCGCCCTAGCCGCCCCGAAATAGCCTCCGCTCTGGAGCGCGCACGAGGGACACTTGCAACTGCGCAGTGGCCACAGCCATTCGATAGCCTTGAGCGGAATCCGAGCAGCCGAACGCCGGGCCGTGCCGCGCCGCGCCGCGCCGCGCGCCGCGCCGCGCCGCGCCGCGCCGCGCCGCGCCGCTGGCATAATGAGGGCCGGGTAAACAATGGAACAATGCTGTGTTACGGAGACGACGCCGGCGCTCGTCACCGGCGCTGACGCGGGAGCCTTCGGCGCCGCGAAGGCGGGTTTGACGTTTCAGGAGGCCAGGCTGCCTTTCCCGCCGGCCTTTGGTCCGAGACTGACAAGGGTCTGTTTCCTTCCCCCCGCCAGTGGCCCTGGCGTGGGGGTCATTTATTAACGCACGCAATGTATGCTTCGCTGCTCAAGGGACTTTTGAGGCTAAAAGTACTTAAATAACTAATTTAAACTAACTTAAGCCATGGAAGTAGCCAGCAAGCTAAGGTTCACGTACACGCAGATACTTCTTTCATTTTTTGTTTTTTTGTTTTTGTTTTGTTATTTAAGGTTGCATCAACAGCTAGGTTATTAGCGACCACTATTGGCATTAACGTTATGGTAACTATGAGGGTGAAACGAAATGGTGATGATAAGGGGTGAAAGGACGAACACAAATACAACCATGCTCGAGGCGGGACTCGAACCCACGACCCTACGGTCCGAGATCACTGTGACACTACTGCCTTAGCGATCTCGGTCACTGGGCCGACAGATACATTTTTCTCTCAGTTACTTTTCTTTTTCTTTACTTTTCTTGTTTCTGAAACAAGAGTATGTGCAGAGGGAGCTTGTGGGGCCTGATACTGGAGGTTTCCGACGGTTGGGGTGAGAACAGCCACTGGCTGGAGTGGAATTGTGAAGGGATGATCCTTGGATCAGAAGTTTCCTTGCTATCCTTCAAATTATTTCGTTTGCATTTCTGCTTCCTTTCTCATTGGCTTCTGGTTCGCGCCTGACAAGCTTCTGTTCATAGAGATAGTCTGGGTTTTTACTCGCCACTGTGAAGAATTTTCTACAGCTGAGACAAGTCAACCTTCTGTCTGGGAGAATTCTGAGGCCCAGCTCATTGGGTTGCAAATTTCCACCAGGTGGTTTCCTTCAGACCATTTCAACAGCAATTCAACTTCTATTCTCAACAGCGTGTGATACGCTACACTATTTTTTTGTTCTCAAGGAGGTCCTGATGGGTTTGGGAGTTCCGGCACTGACGCAACTGAGACAAATGAAGTGAAAAAAGGGTAGAATTCTGGAGGATGGATTTTTGTAATGGATATTTCCTTGGTTTCGTTCAAATAATTGCATCGCCAATTATGCTCAATCAGAACCCTAACGGATCACTGAGTACGCACTCCTCCCCCACATCCTATGCCCTCAAACATGATTGATGCGAGCTCCTTCATATCAATCATGTTTCTGGCGACATTGCGAGGTAAGCAATGGGGAGATTCCTTTCAAGGATCCTGTGACATTCGGTTCAAAGAGAAAGGCAAAGGAATTATTGGGTTTGTTAATGAATGTGTCCCTTGATATTGATACCCTAGAGCTAGGCGAATTAAAATAACCGTTCAAACATTGCAGGGATTTTTGTACATTCAAAACAGTGAGTCGGCAAAGGGAGGTCTTTGGGTACAATGAAACGCAAGTGCACAAGTTTCTTCTTTTCATAGACGAAGTCTGCGCCCTTTTATATCCTCCGCCTGACCGCGTAGGGAACCATCGGCAGGGCATGGGCACAATTGCCGTGGTTTTTACAAATAGAGCAAAAGTTGTTTATAGCTCATAAAATTTGAACGTGAAGCAAAATTTAAAAAAATCAATATTTTTCAGTTGATATAATTTTCGTACTTCTGTTGTTCCATTTCGATTCCTAAATCCGGAGCGATTACTATTTGTAGTATAGTACTTCCGAATAAGTTTTTCTGGATAAATTACATAGAGTAATAGTGGAAGTCCATTGCGTACATTGTTTCAAAGGTTTTAAATAATATCGAACATTTAATTATTTTTTATTATGATATCTATATCATACGAAACAAGGAAACATTTGGGTTATGAAGTCTTAACAGCAGCATTCCTAAACAGAACAAAAACAAAATGAAAAGTGATATAGTATAGGCTCTCTGGAAAATCACGTGGTATTCAGTTTACTAAGAAATTGAGAGCTGTTCTAAAAATACGCGACTGCCTGAGGGATCACTTAAAAACTGGTTCAGTAAGTAGCATAACTGGTTTTCAAGGAAGTTAGTCGTTGTATCTGTTGAAGGAAATTCGCCGAAAACGATGGATATTGATCGTACATTTCCTTTCATATCTCACACCTGAAAGGCCTAGGTCCGTTAAGTACCACCGCTATATTTTTTTCTTCCGTTATTCAAAAGATATGAAGTCCCAGAAAAGAAAAAAAAAATCTGCAAAATACTAGGTCTATTAAATGACAGACTCGATGCTCTTAATTCTGAAAAGAATAAGAAACACAGACAGACAGACAAACAAACAAACAAACAGATAGACTTTAAAAAAACACTTTTCCGGTATCAGGGGACCCCAAAACGTGCATTTCCGTTGAAATCTCGAAATCGATTTTTCGCAGCATTACCCAACTTTCTCTATACTACGTATATTACTCCGTATACGCGTATGTATACGAGAAAGTAAACAGGAGCGAGGTTCTTTCTTCCGAACGAATATGTTCACGGCTTTCGATTTTGTATTTCGTATACGTGACAATGTATCTGCCAGCGAGGTAAAATTGTGACAGACCAGTTGGACCCAAATGTTGCTCCACGCTTTCTACCTTTGCCAGAGTTTCCGACAAGACTTTAGATAAGAAATGTCATAAAAGAACTACTAATTTCTAATTACATTGATTTGCTAGTTCATCTTTTCTCTTATTTCCAGTTAGGTTTTTCTCCTATGTGGACTGTTGTTTTTATGACTGAAGTTGCGGTTGATAAATATACTTAACGAAACAAAGGGATGAAAGCCGATAACTCTGCAATACTTCAGAAAAAGTGTGTTATTGGTTTGATAATGAAATCTTTTGCTTTTACTACAAGGAATCGATAGCACACTTTGTTGTATTAATCTGCATTTTTAGCAAAAATTTAACTCTACTTACACGGACAAATTGGGGGACCGTTGGTAGTCTAGATAGTTATATCTAAGGGACGAATTTTAATGAAATGTCATTTTTTTACACTTAGAAAAATTCCTTTTAGCACAGACATTAATTTTATGTTATGACTAGACATCGGATGTTTAGGGAAATCCCTAGTTTATTCTAGCGAACGTATTTAAAGGCCGATAATAGAAGTACAGGAATCATGACAAATGATGACATATGACGAAGTTTTATTATGCTTATTTTTTCCTTTTTTGGTATAAATGCCTTTTTTTGCATAAATGTCTTTTTTAGGACTTTTTTGCCTTTTATGTATTATTTTTATATACAACGCAATGACACTGGAAAATCAGCTATGGTCCAACGTGACCATTCATTACAAAATCTTCAATTTACGTCTTGGTATTTTAAAATACAAGAGAATTCCTAAAAGTATACCAACTGATTTTTCTCCATTTCGCTATTTCACAAATACTAGCCATGTTCTGAGAACATGGTCGATACTCCGAGGGCACCGAAATTTTAAGTGGAAATAAATGTAAATTCCCTGAAGGTTTCAGTGTTGCTAGTGTTGAAGTACTTAAATATATGCCAGTCACATCATTAGATGTTGAGAAATCCTTCTCCGCATTCAAACTCATTTTGTCTCCTAATCGTCGCAAATCTGAAATTGTGATCCTTGAAAAGTTATTGGTAATATGCAAATATGACTGGTTAATGCAAACTATTAGGAATAAAATGTAGAAGAGATGTAAATATGTAAATCTAGTTTTACATTAAAATGTATGAACTTACTTTGTGCATGAAAGTTTACAAAATAATATAGACAAAAATTACAAACAATTTTATTTTATTGTGTATGTAACTTATGACAGTGCCTTTTTTCTCCTTTTTCTTGAACTTTTCAGTGCCTTTTTAAGCGCCTAAAAGACGATTTTTTAGTGCCTAAACATCCAATGTCTAGTTATGACAAAGGGAAATGACCCATTTTTATATAACATTCTTCTGCATTTTTCGTCTACTTACCGTCATTGTTAAAGCACTTTCGCTGGTTTCATCTATTTTAATATTATTTTAATGGAACTTTCTTCAAATAATTTTTACGAGATGCAACAAATGTTCTTCACAGGATTATCGAGTAGCCTATTCGATTTCTTTGCTCAGAAATGGTGATGTCAGCAGTAGTACTTAATATAAGATTTCTAGGACTCATTAGCGCTATTATCGGTTCGGCCGATTTCGGGAAAACTACGGGCAGATTTCCTGGTAAAGAACAGTCCAAACTCAAAGGTTGCAAGTTGAGTTCATTTGAACGAAAAGATGAAGCCCCGATTTCATCAGTAGCACATCCAAGAGCTTGAGATGATCATCCGAGCTGATTTTAATCACATTTTTTACGTCATTTTTCTTTCATTTTTGTGCCTTTTAAAAGCATTTTATTGATCATTTTTGGCAATGTTTGGGTCATCCAAATCCGCCCCTAGTTATATCTATTTTTTTGTCGAACTATGACGTAGGATAATTTGGTCACAAGCCCTCCATACGAAAAACGTTTCTCGTCGATCGAACGAAAGGTGCATCCGCCCCGATGCCCCGCGTGAAGTCACTGCCCTCGAGAACTCGTGCTCGAGAGAGCCGCTCCCAGGGAAAGTGGGAGGGAGGGGGGAGCGGCCCCATGAAAGGCACCGTTACCACCGGAGGTGATAAATATTTCAACGCGCGGCCGCCGCCGTCGTCGTCTCGCCCGCGCAGGCGCCCGCCGTCGGGGCCGCCGGGCCCGGAGTCGTGGCAGCGGCTCTGCGATGCCGAGGTGCAGATATGCAGCGCCGCCAGACGACGCCGCCGCCGCCGCGGGGCGTGGAGGAGACGGCGAGGCGGCAGGCGGCCGGCGGCGGCGGCGCCGGCGGTGCGCGGAGGCCGAGAAGCGCTCGCTAGGCGCTGGGGACTTTCCGCTGCGCAGATCGGAGGCGGCGGAGCTTCCGGAGAAGGGTCTCGTTTCGAGGATAGGTCTCAACAGGAGGGTAGGACGGTGGTAGTAGGTCTCAACAGTGGAGTTGGACGGTGGGTTTCGACGCTAGGGTTATTCGGTGGGTTTCGACGCTACGGTTGGAAGATAGGTTTCGACGGCGGGTCTGGGGAGCAGATCTCGAGGGCGGATCTTCGTCAATGGATCCCGAAGATGGATCCTGATGAGTTTCCGGGGCTGATCCTCGCATTGGGCTGGGGCAGGGGATGGGGAATGTAAATGGCGACCAGTGGTAAACAATGAAATGGTGAGATGTAGTGTAATGAGATAAGCAGTGGATTGCAGTGGCCTTCTAGATTACAATATCTTGTTCATTTCTTATTGTGTGCGTGTGTGTGTGTGTGTGTGTGTGTTTTACTTCCTGTCAATAAAGATTGTAAGAGATTCGTACATGGTTTGAAGACAGTCGCCTAATGCGCTTTCGCGTATTCTCAAATAAGATAATGTACGTGTATTTGGAGATTTCACAAATTTAAAAAAAAGTAAATTTCAATTGCAAAAATTATAAATAATCGTAATTTGGCACAGGATCTGTTGAGCCAGGATCTGCCAGACGTTTTTTCCTGGACGTGAGCCGAAACGCACTATTTATTTGGTCACATAAATATTTTCTTGAGGTGCACTGTTAGAAACCACGCACTACACAACTGCAAATATCGACAATGGCAGTTGAAATCAATCGCGGGAAAATTATAGCTGTTATACAGAAATGGCTATTTCCAAGAAATAATTCTGAACTTCGTACTTTTTTCTGGTACAGCGTTCAGGTCATTATCTGATTGAAAGGACCGTGTGCAATAGTAGATAAACCAAATACGGGACAATAATTAATATGGAAGGATTTTTCATTAGTCACGTGCTAGGTACACAGCAATAACTGTTCAGGGTTATTCATGTTTGAGGCGAGTGACACGGAACAGTCTTCAAGATGCTCTGTCTTCAGTCATGTCAATGAACTACTACTTTGATGGTGGCTATTCATTTTGATTAAATATTTGAGAATGAAAGAGTGTCATTTAATCAAAAAACCTTTCATGTTTCATTTGCCCAGAGATTTAAAAGAGGAACATGAATTTGAAGCCTTAGTAACGCAGGGAGCTAGAAACAGCATCTCTATGACGTGGAAACCAACTTTAGCAATTAAGAACTTTGTGAGGCATGGCTATTTTCTCCCTGGGCCTTATTCTTGGGTAACTTTTGGTACCATCTCGTAATCCGTCTGAACATGATCCCATTTATATCATTCAATCGCCAACATTCACTCACAATCTGGCATCCTACGTTTAGTGGAAGGTAATCGAAAACCGGCTGTTGCCCCCTGCCTAGGAAAAGGAGGGGGAAGAAAAATGTTTATCTCTTCCCTCGCTATGCTAGAAAATTATATGTACGGCCCCTATTAATGAATTCGAGAAAAGTTGTCAGTTGCGACAAATACTCGCAATGAGTGTTGGGCACATTATATTTTTACCATTTTACATCTATTTAATGAACATTTTGTTATGCAGAAAGTTAAAGCTTAAATCCGATAAAATGTTTCATAACTGAGAGCAAGAAAGTCATTTTGCGCCACATTTTCCTATAGCTAGTACTGCGAAGATTGCCCCAACTACGAATAGACGTATAACTAGAGTTAGATGTACAGAGGTATCGTCAATTTTCGAAAAGATCCTACGCATGGTTAAGGCGGTAGGAGTGTTCACAGACGGACGGACGGACAGACAGACAGAGACAGACAGACAGACAGACAGACAGAGACAGAGAGACAGACAGAGTCAGAGAGACAGACAAACAGAGACAGACAGACGTTTTGAAAAGTAACTTTTTCGGTATCAGGGGACCCTAAACGTGTTTTTCCGTTGAAATCTCGAAATCGATTTTCCACAGCATTACATAACTTTCTGTATACTACGTATATTCCTCCGTATATACATATGTATACGAGAAAGTAAAAATCGTGCACTTGCAGAAATCTGTCCTCTATCCCCCGGTTACCTTTACAATCTCCGCGCCCGGTGGCCAACACCAGCGTCAAGGACTGACCCAGTGGTAGGGCAACGCGTGCAGCGGGCACCCATGAAATGGAGAGTGAAGCCCAAGATAGCCGCCTGCGCAGTGCCCTTGCGCCGTTGCGTGCGCGGCCCGCGGCGCGAGGACTCGGGCGACGGCGGTGACGGGGCAGAACGGCTGAGGAGGAGAGGCTGCTGTGGCGGTGGTGACGGAGAGGTGAAGGCTAGGGATACTGCAGTGGCTAGGTCGCTGGTGATAGCGACGCGTATGTAGAGAAGCGGAAGGGTCTGCAAGGGGGAACTGAGTTGGGGCTGGAGGGGGGGGGCGACGGGGTGGGTGGAGGCGGCAAGGGGGGCTGGGAGGGGAGGGGGGGAAAAAAGGGGGCGGCAAAGCGGAGGCGGCGGCGACGGAGCTGGGGCGTATAAGGGCAGACACAGAGCTCATTAATCGCCCCGAGCTCAAGGGAGACCCTGACGTCGGCTCACGGTCACGGCGCAGCAGTGCAGGGGGCATGCTGTACGACGAGCATGCGCACTAGCCAGCGGCGAATCCTCAACATCGTTTTAAGGCTCACACAAACCGGCGTGGTAGATCCGTAACTGGTACGGCGCGGAAAGTTCCGAGCTAGACGCGACCGCGGAATTCGCGGGACCGTTCACACCGGAGCGTCAATTATGAGTCAGCCAGCGTTTGGTGACGGTTAGCAAGGTCGCCCGAACCAGAGGTGAGCGTAGACTCCCGAATACGGGCGGACATCCACGAAGCTCGAGCTGTAGCGGAAGAAACGCGTTACAAATTTCGCCGCCGATTAAACTCTGCCAATCCGTTGCCGCGACGCTCGCCTGCCGCGCAAGTCTGAACTTGTTCGTAAGGCCACACGTGACGCGAAACTTTCCGCTGCGGTCAATCCGCGTAGGCTGCAGATCGTTTGCGTCGGTCTGTGGGGAGCCCTTTAATACACCGCATTTAACGGAACCTACTCCTACCGTTGTCTTTTATTTTAAGCTTTCCTGAAACCACAATACCATGAAATTCCGTTTTTAATAATTGTGCTATAAGACAATTACACAAACCACTAACTTCTGAACCATTAACACTTTCCATTTTCACAAAAACTTGAGAGAAGCGTAACTTACGAACGACCAGAGAAGATCTGTTCACCGCAATATTTTGCGGTGCCTACCGACCGTCCAGACGCGCATCCTCCTCTCTCCCCACCCTTGAAACATGAGGAGCCATGGTTATCGCGACTGACGTGCGGTGCCTTCCCCTGCGCTAGCGAATTCTCTGGACAGCATTAAGAACTGTTTGAAACTTATTCTAATGCACTTAAGAGCGCTTACGGATGCAGAAGACCGACCGGTTCTCGGTAGCAAAACGGTTAATTTCTCGTATCTATTTCAAAATCTCAATAACCTTTTAGAGTATTACCAAATTTATGAAATATTTCTTATATACTTCGAATGACTGAGTATACCGGCGGTACACGCGGTGTATCGGAAAATTCGCCACTGTCCCTAGCGATAGGCAACTTTAAATTACCGATATATCGACATTACAATTGGGAGTTTCTGCACTCTCGAACGTTAAAGCACTATCGAACTTCTGCTCAAGGTCAGTTCAAGCTTCATTTTTCCACCCGGGTTGCACTAACTTTCTATTAGGGTTTTTCCCACTTTCGATCTTGCATGCGCAGTTCAAGTTTCGCATCCTTTTGGATCTGCGCATGCGCAGAAGATGAGATTGCAGACGATTGCTGTAAGCAATACGGTGTAAAATCTTAATTATCTTACTTGCAGTAATAGTAGTGGCCATGAACTTTTGACTATGGCTATATTAATAATCGTGTTCGTTCATTAATTCATTAAATTTCATTCCATTTCATTCTTTGCTCGACGTTGCCAGCGTAGTATACCTCAGGTTCACAGTCCTGTCGGAAGAATGAAGGTCATGCTGCAGGGCCATTAGCGAATGAAGGATGGAGATAGACTAGAGTAGGAGGACTGGAAAGCAGACAAATTAGAAGCTCCCGTGAGAGCTTTCCGCAGAATTAGATTACCAGCCACCACAGGTGCAAGGCCCCAAGTCTCGCCTTCGCTCGGGGGGGGGGTGCGGAGAAATGGATTTCTACGTAAAACGCTTGACTACAAACACAACTCTCCAAAAGACAACGCGATACTCTTACTACATTTCTGTTGCTCTTTTAATAGTTTGAACTAATTTTTTGCAAACATGCAGATAAGACATTTCATTTAATTTCGTTAATCGCGTCGCAATGATGTTCACCTTGTCAGAAAAGTAACTAGTGAACGAATAGTCAATTCGGTTAAAATTAAAAGAGAGTAAAGATTTTATAAAACTCCAATACATCATATTATGGTTTAAGAGTACCACAATGATCTTTTTTTGTTTTTTTACCTAGCCACCAACAGAAAGCATTGAACCTATCACGAGTCGATACGTTGCAACACTTCCTTTATTTGATACGTAGATACTTGTCTTTTCGATATCATTAGACTTAGCCTCGATTACTAAATTGCAGGATAACTATCGATACCGAAACTTTTAGATTACTGGTAACTGATTATAACAATTAGTGTTTCTGAACTTTTCTATAGAATAGTTCTGGACGAAAGTAGTACAACCTTCCCCTCTGAATTGAGTCAATCAAACTAAGAGTCCACGTATAAACGTGAATGTACAAGTTTTATTAAAATGTGAATGAAACAAGGTTTATTTAAAATATTCTTAAGATACCATAGGTTAAGGCTTAACATTTAGTTTAAATTGTGCTTCGATACCAATGAAATACTAGAACATGTCTAATACTGACATTACCAAAAAAATTTCTTTTGTGAATGGATTTCAAAACTAAATGGGTGAAAAGTCTCTTATTCATTACTACAAATACTGAGTGTGAAAGGAATCTCAAGAAAGGTATATATTTTCAAGTAGCAAGAATAAGGCAAAGAAATAAGAAAGAAGAGTGAATTAGATGTGCAGTGACTAGCGGACTGTTTGAATACAAATATTCCCTTCTGTTATCTTCGATTGTAAATAGTCCAGTCAAATATCACAACGGCACTAGTCCCTAACGCTGAAAAATCTGTTTCTGTGAATGGATTTTAAGTTTGTATGATGCGATTGTCTTCATTAGTTCATTACCCGGCAAAAACTTGTGAATGAAAATCTCGCAAACGCAGGCCCGATAATGAATTATGCTTCACGTAGCGCCGACAGGAGAAAGAAGAAAGGCGCGGCTCCGGGTGCAATGAGCGGTGATTCGCGAGGCGGGGGGGCGTTCATTGAGCAGCGGCCCGCGCAGTCCGCCGCGGCGGCGTGGGGCAAGGCGACCCGGCGTGGCGCGGCGGTGGGCGTGCCCAGGAACGCCCTCGGCCTGGCCGTGGCGCCGCGACGAGCGGCGGCCACGGTCGCGGACGACGCGCGCGTCGACCGCCACGCGTTTGCTGATGGCAAATTTTACCAAAACATCGATACATTGCTAAAGGGTTTTTGATGTCGATTGACAAAAAAGCATCCAGGTTTTAATTATAAAATAATTAACATGCTATTTCCTATCCATTTTTAATTACAGTACGTTAAAAGGGATATATTTTATTGTTTGTTTACCTGTATGTTAATACCATGTTAATAAAAAATACCGAATGTAAAGAATAAAATTAGCGAAAAAATAACGTCGTGTTTCGCTACTTTAACCTTTAGTCACTTCCATTCACACCATCGAAGTAAAGCCAACTAAACTTCCCTCAGATTGCACACCCGAAATGTGCAGCGTGATAAAGAGGATGACGCAAAACAACGATATTGCTGTAGATTGCTGCTACTCTACATCGTGCCTAAACCCTTTTTTTTTTTAAAAATTAAAAGATTCAAATTAATAAAAATCTATCTTTATGCAACAAAATATCGATGTGATGAAAACATCAAAAGCAAAATATCGATGTTAATATATCGATGTTTCTGAAGGAAAACATCGATGTATTAAAAACATCGATTTTTTTCCATCCCTACACACACGTAGTCCCAGCGTTGGCTTCGCGAGCCATTTCCCTCGTCGGCTGAGATGGCTCCCGGCAACCGCTGTTGCCAATGCAAAGTCTCTGACCGGGAAGTCGTACGGATCGCACCGGCAAAGGTGGCTCAACTCATGTCACTGCAATGCTTCTGAACGGGAGGACCTAGGTTCGAGTCCCAACGGTGGCAGAATTTTCGACACTAGCTAGGGAGCTGGGTCAAGTTGAGGCGCTGTGTGGAGAATTCTAGCGGCCGTCTGCTCTGATCGGTAGTTTTCGATGGTTTCTCCGATCAACACCAAGCGAATTAATGTTCATCAGTACCCTAATAAACTGGGCAGGACCGCGCGCGATTTTTTCTTCCTCATCCTTGACCACACGTCTTTCGTTACATCAATGGCCAAATGGGTAGGGTCGTGCAATACATTCACTACCCTATCACTAGACCCCGAAATTTCAGGCACAAAAAAGCTATGATATAGGCAATTAAATTAGGGAACGAAAGTATGATATTAGGCACTATTAGACATGAAAAGTGACTTTCTAGGCACATAAAATATATTACAAAATGATTAAACCAGGCATTTAACAAACATGAGACAGGAAAAGTTATGTTTCTGACATCTAGAAACCCAAAACATTTTCACAAACGATTAAATTAGTCCCTTTTTATTATTTAGAAATCAAGAATATTTACATTTATGAGAGTGAATACAAGCTATTTTATTTACTTTCAGTTATTTTCATTTAATTCATTATTTTACTGTTTTCATTCTCAACCTGTCAACAGCGCAGCTACACCGGAAGTGAGTGCAACTGTCTAAGTGCATATTCAGCGGAAACGAGCGTGTAACATCCTCTTTATATTGACTTAGAGTGCTCCTTATGTTCTCTGTGTTGGGTGAGAGATTTCGGTGCGTAGTCGATTGCGTATTTGATCGGAGAATATTCCCGTTTTGGGAAATTCGGGAAAGTATTTCCGTTTCAGTACAACAAATGTTTAAAAAAATAGTTATTAAAAGATGATAATACTTCAAGATTACTTGTTTTAGGCAATTGGACAATAAAATAGACATCAACCGCCCTTTGAGGACATTTTAGGCACTATAAGATGCGTTCAATAGACCTACTTTTTCGTGATACGTAAACATCTGCAATTGTTTTCCATAATCTTGTAAAGGAACTAAATAGGCATTTGTCCTAAAATTCGAGGTCTACCTATCGCACATGACGAGAGAGCAGACGGGAAGCTCAGATTGTTTGATTGATTCATTGGGATTCCGGGCGCATCAACTACTATGGTCATTGGTCCCGAAAGTGGAGGGCGTGTTTTTGCTCGGGAGGTGACGGTTGTGTTCCTCCGCCGAATGGGCAGATCCGGCGCCGACCTACCGTCGGCTAGCGGGGTTTTCCCAAACCAGGTATCTTCCACCAGCTGGGCACCGCCCCAGCCGGGACAAGTTCCAAGTCCCCGATCGGTAGCCCGGTATGTGTGAAAGTGTAGTGCATGTGAGTGTAAGAGTGTGTGTAAAGGGTGAGGATAGGACAAGGAAGAGGAAGAAAAGATTATGCGCGATCCGTAGTCCGTTTGTTGGGGTATTGCTCCGGCATTCGCTTGGGGTTGATCGGAGAAACCACGGAAAACTACCTATCAGAGCATCCGGCCGCTAGAATTGTAATCCAGACAGCGGGGAATCTCAGAGCTCGTGCCGCCTGGGGCTGTGTCTCACTGTCGGAGAAACTTGGAAGGAGAAAACCCGCAGGTGATGTGCACGGTGCCGGATCTCACGCTTATCTGGAAAGGAACCTGCCACCTCCCAACATATAACATACACCTCCCTTACGGGACTAATGACGGAACATAGCACATGACGCGCTCGGAAATGCGAAAAAATCAATGAATCTACAGAACATTTTAAATCGTTTTCATGGCTTTGTTTAAAACCGACCACAAAAAATTTCCTCTTAGCTGTCAACTGAAAAAAATAGTTATTTTCATATTAAGTGTGTGAAGTTTCCGTTTTTTTCATGCTCGAGATTGAGATTTTTTGACAAAAAGTCTCAATCGAGACCATAAAAAGGGCGGAAACTTAACACACGAAATATGAACAACATTTTTTCTACAACTGCATAAAAATATAATACAAATAGTTTCGTAAACTTGTATTGGAAAAAGAACCAAACGTGCAAAAAAGTATTCTAAAACCGTGCAAAAAAGACTTTTTTCACGGTAACAAGATAGTTGTCTTGGCAACGATCTTTTTTTAATGGCGATTAAAAAATGACGAAGTTCACGTACTGCTAGCGATGCAAAGAAGCTGTCTTTTTTATGCAGTTATAGAAAAAATAATTTTTCGTCATTTATTTCATATGCAATTGTGTTTACAAGAATAAAATATTGATAACTGTACTCGGCTCCCTTTCCTTCCCTGAGAAACAGTCACTGATGCGAATCAAATCCGATAGTCGGATACTAGCGCCAGGGAGTGGCTGGAGTCACTGTGGACAAAGAGCGTTTGTTAAGGGAGGAAGCGGTCCCCGCAGCAGCGATGCCAATGCAGACAAAGGCGTTGCGTCGGCGCATCCGGTGATGAGGCGGTGGACGCAATGATGCTGATGACGGAGGTGTCGTCGGTCACCACCCACTACGTCTGCCTGTCTAAGCAGAAATTAATCAAGTGCCGCGTTCATTAACGATGTCTTCGTGTTTTCACCTTCTCGCCTACTAAGTGCTTACATAGTAAAGAGAAAGGAATGCAATGCTGCAGAGAAAAGAGGTGATTTTTCGACAGAAAAATACAGTATTGGGGTCGTTGATACCAAGAAAGTGGATCTTCCTCGTATATGTTGTAAATTACTTCCTCTAAAATGCGGTGTTAATCAGAATCCAAATTTTATGATCCTTGAAACCTAGAAATCGCTTTACGGCAATGGTGTCTCCGTTCGACCGTTATCTGTCAACGTTAGGAATAGCATAACTTCTAACTGCGCCCAAAACGTTTCAAGAAATGGTATGAATAACTGTAGAAGAAAACAGAAATGGTATGAATACTCTACGAGAATCGCCCACTCAATTTCCCACGGAAATGACATTCAGTGAATTTCACTGAACGTCAGTGAACTTCAGTGAATTTCACTGAAGTGTTCTCGAATCATGTTATTTCTTTGTTATCCGGACCTAGTTACAATTTTTGTTAACATAGTAAGTAGTTATCGTGTTCACCTCCAATTTATGTAATTTTGCATCTCTAATATTGGTCGAGCATTGTGTGGTTCTTTAAATATTAAGTTGGCAACCAACATTCCATATTTATCAAATGTGTCGGTTTAGAGAAGTACCAGTTATCATTCTAATTTAAAAAAAACAACACAAAAACTGCTTAAAAGTTTCTGTTATCTTCAAACAAAAATTTCGTGTAACCGTGCGTACGTCATTCAGCCACATTACTCGAAACTTGACAGCTAAGTTAACCTACAACTTTTTGACGACTTCCTGGTAAGCAGACAGGCGGAGAGTGAAGAGAGGATTTTGTTGTCTGTTGGCCGTGGCCACTTTTTATTTAAGGCGAGGACAAACTTTCGTCGTATCGGCGCTGAATCTCACGGGGGAAACTTTCTCTCCTGGAAGGGCCCGCCGTGCCCCAGTTATTAGGCGTGTGTTCCGTAGTAACAGGGCTTAAGCTCTGCCCAACTTTCCAGGTTCACGATCTGCGCGCGGCAGCGTCGGCCAGAAGCCGCGTCCGGTGCGCTGCAAGAAGGGACGGGGCGACTTGGACTTAGAACAGAACATAAATGTCTGTGGAGGAGAGGTTGGGTGGTTAAAAATGCCGTTTTATATGCTTGGCAGGTGAAGAGTATCGATAACTTCTGTTATGAGTTGTTGTTTGTTGTTGTTTTTTTGTTGCCCGTATCGAGAACAAATTGTTGCACTTTCCTAATCTAATTCTCAGAACTCGATCTAAGTAGAGTTGTCATGTAAAGTTATCATTACTTCTATCATTCTAATAGTAAGTAGGGTTGGGCAGAATTTAAATACTTGAATTTGAAATATGTATTTTAAATACATTTTGTATTTGAAAAATTGTATTTTGAGCTTTTGGGACATGGATTTTAGAGATGTATTTAAAAACATAAAATAGGTTATTTAAGAAAAGAAATACTTGAAATACTTCAAATAGAGATGAAGATACCGACGATAGTTTCTTTTTGATTGTGCTAGCGAATGAAGCGCATTGATACAAAAGCCCCTTTCAGCTGTTTACTTTGAATTGTCTTTATTTTTAAATTAGAACTCTAAATCATTAAAATTGCGGGACAAGTATTCGACAACAAAAAATGCGTTTATTCCTTATAAACACTAGTGTACGTTCTTATGCCCAAGGTGAACGACCATTTTCCTTTGCGGGTTATATACATACACCAAATAGGGGTTTATTTTCTGATTTGTTTGAAAAACTGTTCACTTTAAAAGGAAATTCCGCTTATATTTAAAGGAAATTTTAAAAGGAAATGTATGACTGTCAATTAGTAATTTATTGTAATTGACAATTACAATAAATTGTTGCAATACAAAATTATTGTATTTACTGCATTTTGAGTATTTGAAGTATTTTAATTACGTATTATTTAGCTATTCAAAACCAAATGTATTTTGCGTTTGTATTTAAATACTTATTTTACGAAGTATTTTGGCGAAGTATTTAAATACCCAATTTAAACTATTTTGCCCAACTCTGATAGAAAGTAAGATTATTATAAGTTAATTTTACGTACAAAAACAATCTTGAACAAAATGTTTTTAGAAAGTGACCTGTGTATTTAGGAATCCAAAAGATCCTATCCGAAAAGCTTTTTTGACAGAAAATCACCTTTGGGACAACAAACTGAGAGAGAGAGAGAGGGGAGAGAGAGAGGGGGGGAGAGAGAGAGAGAGAGAGAGAGAGAGAGAGAGAGAGAGAGAGAATGGAAATTATGTTGGTAGCAAGAGATGCAGCTTGTAACAAGAAAACGTAAATTGCATGCTCACCACGATCATAAGAGTTGCTCGGAATGTACCCTTGACTTGTTTCTCAGTGAACTAGTTGCTACCAACATAAACGAAATTTTTAATAGGAAGTCCTACTTCGGTCGGATGCGGAGAGACTTTCCTGGCTCACTGTACTATCTAATAATGTATACTGTTACATTAAGTGCTCATCTTGTGCTCTCTCAACTGAAGAATAAATCAAACTATAAATAACTTGTGTGTTACTACATTTAATTTTGCATTATGTCATTCCATGATCAATTTTCTGGTATATAAAATTTTGATAGGTGTTTATTGAGTGAGACGTGATTTCATTGCTGCTTTTCCCCAAATCTGTTTATTTTAATTTTCATTAAAAACTTCTCCCACCTCATTCTTACGTTAAAACTGGTTTCTAAATGGATAAGAGGATTTCCAATTACGCCGAAGCAAAAGTTTACTCCACAATAGTTTACAAAAGGAGTTTACTCTGGGGACTAATTCGTACGCTCACGTGCAAAAAAGGCAACACAGTCGCATGTGCAAACTCGCAAACTTGTTTGCAAATCCTCTCACAATCAACTCACCTAAAGGGGGCGTGGCGAGGAGAGCCATTGCAAACAGAAACGCAGGTCGATTGTGTCGTGTGGGACCTTACCACTCATTAGAAAGATTTTGCATAACGTGAAGCACCTTGCGCATGCTCCAACACAAACTCGAAGTGTGATAGCAAATCCCGATATTCCTCTAGAAAGCGGCTTCTATGAAACTCGATCCGATCGCGTCGTTGATGATTGTTTGTTAGTGATTCCGAATGCGTCAACTGCTGAGGTCATTAGTCCGGTAAGTGTAGTGAATGTTTTCCCTCTGAAAATTACGATGATCTTTCCCTGCTGTCGGCCCGACCTACCGTCAGCTAGCGGCGACTCCCCCAAACAGGTATCTCCCACCAGCGGGTGTACCGCCCCAGCCAGGACAAGCTCTAAGCTCCCGGCCGGACTCCCGGCATGTGTGGTAGTGTAAGTGCATGTTAGTGTACGTGTGTGTTGGGAGGGTGAGAATGAGACAAGGAAGAGGAAGGAAAGATCTCGCGCGGTCCGTGGCCGGTTTCTTAGGGTATTGCTCCGTCATTCGCCTGGTGTTCATTGGAGAAACCTTGGAAAATTACTAATCAGAACCTCGAACTAGCTGACAAGCTTAGTGACGGAACAATCACGTCGTGATCACACAAAAAGAAACTTGTTCCCAACTGTGATGGTAGTGTGTGATGCTAACTCTATAACGCATATCTATGATGTAATATAAAATTGGTGACATCTATATCTATAATTATCTGTATATAAGATGTTTGTTATATTTATTTAATAGTATAATAATTAATAGTGATCCATCAGTACTAGTCGAACAATTACAAAGAAGAGAATTGAGCACACATTCTGACCCCTCAGTTTGGAACTACTTCCATTACAACAAAACGTGTTCCAAAAATCTATTTAGAGTTTCACACTATTAGTCGCGTGATTGTTTTCTCTACGCTGTGCAAAATCTCTCTATTGTCTCGCCGCGCTGTTCCGGCAGAGGGCACGGTAGGCGCATTGAGGGGCGATGCGGCGGGCGGCGCGGCGCGAAATCCTCTATTCACTGCCTCTGGCGGCGGAGGGCGGGGAGAAGTGCTTCCCGGAAGCTGCGTGCAAAGTGGAGACAATGCGCAGAGGCTGCAGGCCAGGCGAGAGGCTATATTCAGATTGCAGATGTCAAGGAACACGTCCAGCAAATTAAATTCATTTCCCTAATGTAGTCGTTTGATATAATAATACTACTAATAACAATAAAAATAATGATAATAACACTAATAATAATAATAATGACAATAATAATAATGAATGTATTCGCCGATCAGCTACCGGTGTCCCCCATGCCTGGGCTTAGTTAAATTACCATGCTCTCTTCATCGTAACTATACGATCCGCAAGGAATGCTACAACTCTATTTTTGCCTCGACCGGAATTCGAACCCGGATCACAGCACGGGAAACTAGTACGCTGCCCATTAGCCATCCCAGAGGCAATAACAATAATAATAATAATAATAATAATAATAATAATAATAATCGATTTTAGAGTTAGTGTATATTTCGCGGTACCAATTTCCGATTTATGTCTTATTGATCCAGCATAATACGAATGTTAGTTAATAGTCGATTTCCACTTCTTGATTCCTGGAGAGATTCAGCTATACTACAATGGCAATATCACACAGTATATTCGGAAATAGATGTTTCGTTATAAAATTGAGTGCACGAAATGTGCTTGGAGATGTGGGATAATACGGGAGGCAGCATGGTTGAGACTTAGTGGACCATGAACCCTTTCTTTAAGAAGCTTCGATTTAATGCCTTTTAAAAACATATAATCTCTTTGCAGCATTAATGAAAATCTTGACAGGAAAGAAAATCGTCTTCTGGAGCTGGCACGCTAAGATGTTATAAACCAAAGATTTGAACTGCTTTAACCGAAAGTTTTAACTAAAGAACCAAACTTTTCTTCTTCTTCTTCTTCTTTTAATGCTGATGTCAATACTGTTTGATATTTCTTTTTAAGTAATTAAAAGAGCCAAAACTGGCACATGTTAGGTTCCTGCCATTTAGGCCCATCCTCACTTCCCCGGAACATTTACCCACTTCAGCGTAGCTGGCGCTGCCCTGCCAGCTCACAGTTACAAACTTTCCATGTTGGCACTCGAGTCAGCACCACTCACAATGTGGCAGAGAAGTACCAATTCAATTGCCTGTGAGTAGGATTTTCAAGCCAAGATCTCATCTGGGAGCCTCCGAAAATATGGCCGGGCGGCTCGCAGCTCCCGACCCATCTCCTCACTACATTTACCTTAGCGCTTCCCATGCTATGTCGCCGGGAACCGGGGCACACGGACTGGAGATTTCAACTCCCCGCCGGCCTGCACTGTGTCGGACTACGTCAGGATGCTGCAGTCCCTATCGCGACCGCAGGGGAAGGGCAAATTGCAGCAGCCATTTTTGCTGGGATGCGGTCAAAACATTCAGAGGTGTGACAAATTTGCAGGTCTAAGAGGGATTTTATAAGAACATGGGTGGGACAAAATTGTTGGTGAAAGTTTATTACATTAACGAATTTAATGGAAAAACATACTTCTACTACATTCCGTAAATATAGTAAGGGGATATTATATTTATTACGTCGATGAAGATTATGCAGACGTGTATTATGTGAACTGATTTAGGAAACTAGTATTTGTTCATTTAGTAATGTGTTATTGGCATTATACACGTGATGATACATAAACTGGTGTCTTTTGTGTGTTTCCTTTTTACAAATAGTCTCTTTTATCATTTTTAATTTCAAACATAAACAAAACAACTATGTTTAGAGTTTGGGCTACATAAAATAACTTTTAAAAAGTTCTTTGAAGAACTCAAATTAAACTACGGATTAACACTTCTTTTCTCTCACATGTCTAAGGTAGTGCTACGCGTAAGGTAGCGACGTTATGCACTAACAGTCACGTGACGGATCTTGAAGTCATAACGTCGTACCTTCGGCCTAACGTATGACTTTATATCTTCATAAATAGTGCACGCCTACAGGAGTCTCTACGGTCACCTTATGGCAAAATAGGAAAGGTTTCATTTTTCCAACTCTAATAAACCGATTGTCCTACGTGATGCAGTTACAATTAATCTTTACCAACTCCACAAACCTGGCGAGAATTAACGGAAAATGTTAGAAAGGTGAAAGGTAAGAAATTCACGAAAAAGAAACGGAAACCATATCTTCGGGTTGGGTTATGTCTTAAGTTCATAACGATCGCTGTTTCAAGATATTCCCTACATTCTGAATCCAGACTGCATACTCATCGCAGTGCGCCCAAAAATCTTAAAACTCCGTGCACAATGCAGATTTGTTATAGTACTCTTGATTTGTATCGTGTTTTCAATGTCTCACCACTAACCTACACTTTTGGCTATATTATGCAACACTTTTTTCGCCCTTAAAAATCCACGGGTTTGATCAGGTTTGAATCCGCAAATTTGGGTACAACAGTCGGTACGCTAACCGTTAAACCATCGAATCCGCGGTCACCACCTATTGCGGGCACTCCTCGATTAAGGATGTCTCCTTATACCTGGCGCTCAAACTCCCTAATGACCTAAATGTCATTGGCCACTGTAGAAAAATCGAAGTAGAGCTGGGTTTCGCGCTGGTCGCGGGCAGCGATGGCGCGGTGCGGCGCGGCGCGGCAGACCGGCGCCGGGTGGAATGCAGGGATCGATTCGCGAAGGTGAGGCAGTCGAGCGGGCGGGGGGGGGGGGGGCGGGGGGGGGGGCCGTGGGGATTTTCCGTGCAAGGGAGCCGAGCAGGGCGGCGCGGCGTTGCGCCTGCCTGTTCGCGAGGAGCCGCCTGGCGCCGCCGCCGCGCCGTCCGCTCGCCTCGCGCGCTGCTTTTGTTTTGCTCGTGCACGAGGGTGGTGGGGGAGGGAAGGATGGGGGTGGGGGAGGCACATGCCTTGCGCGGCTCGGGGCGCCCGCAGCGCCGCTGTCTGGGGCAAGAGGCACGGACACGACAGGGAAAGTGTGTCCCGAGTTCACCAGCGCCCGAGAGCGAACTCTTTTGTTACACGCCATGTTTATATGCAATGTCTACGTGTCTGACCAGACCAAAACGCACCTACTGGGAGACGCAATACAGTCCAATCCGGTTAAAGTAACTCGAGACTTACATATTTGTTTCACTATATCTGACGTTCACTATATCCGATGATGTCAAAATGAAATGCAAATTGCACAACATTATTGATTTTATTAATATATCGCCAAATTCATTAACAACACGAACCGGAAATTCCAATATCTTTATTTGTACGTAAAAAATCAATTATTTTCAACTGTTTGTTAAGTATAAATTTCCTTAGCGCCTTCTCCAGGGTTCCTGCTTTCTCCATTCTTGCTTCTACAGCGTCCTCTGTCTCTAAGGCATGACACTTTGCCATGCCTCTTGCATTGTTGGAACACCATCCGCAGACCCTTTTAATTGCCTAATGACGTAAGAGATCCAATTAATTCGCAGGACTTATTTCCTACGTCACTATAGCCTATTTTTTGTTTGTTTGTTATTTAAGGACGCATCAACATCTAGGTCATTAGCGATCACTATTGGAGTTAACGTTATGGTAAATATGAGGATGAAACGATATGATTAGAACGGGTGAACGAACGAACACAAATACAACCATGCCCGAGTCTGGACTCGAAACCGCCACCCTTTGGTCCGAGATCGTTACGACACTACTTCCTTAGCGGTCTCGGCCACCGGATCGGCTAAGCTTATTTGTAAAGAAAGTGAAACGGGACCACTGATTAAGTTCACTATAACCGAGGTTTCACAATTTCCGAGTTCACTATAACCGGGATCGACTATATTGCGTTTAAGATTCGTGTGTTATCTTTCATGTTGCATAAAATATAAAAACGAATACGAAATAATAAAATTATTTTTCCGTAATCATCAATCATAAAGGTAAAAAAATAACCAAGAATTGAGTATTTTGAACGTGAAATTATCCACATACCTTCTATAATACGATTTTTTAAGTGGTCGATGATATTAGGTCATTGTTACACCTTCTGCCTTATAAAATGAATATTTTTAATTAATTCGCGAACGTCCTTCTCAATGGAGCTCGTGGTCTGATAAATGTGCTTACTACCGTTAAAAAGATTCGTGATAGAAGACAGGAGGTGTAAAAATTACCTAATATCATTGGCCACTTTAAAAAATCGAAGTATAGTAGTTGTAGAATGTTCAGAATCTATGAGACTGGTTCACTGGATGACGGCCTTTTTTTTCTCTACCGACGAACTCTTGACAAACGTTTGTCGTAAGTACATTTCCCCATGTGCATTTTGCTGCAAGTTTTGTTGCTTTGAATGGCTATTGAATTTTTAACACATTGTTCTCTATTGCATATACAAGGAAATGGTGCTTTTTAGGTCACACAAAATAAATTTCACAAGTGAGAAAATGCAAGATATTTGCAACGATACAGTCCTATAATGCTGAGGCAAAAACCTGCGATTTTTTAGTAGAAAAAATATGGTAGGAACCTGATACCGGAAAAGTGGAAAATTTCTTTCCTTATATGTAAATTGCTTCCTCTAACACGCTGTGTAGTCACGTTTTGTGTGTCCTTGAAATCGAAAACTTGTTTTACCGCAAAACGTCTGCCCGTTTGGGAACAACACTAGCAGATAAAGTGTAATTCCTACGAGTCCAATATCGAAGATAGTGATCTTTCTCCTTAAAAAATTATCATAAATGAATAAAAAAAAAAAATTAATTTTGGAAAATCTATAACAAACATAATACGAGAAAGTACTTTTGTAGTACCACTGATTAATAATTATTTATAGAATATTTCTGAGAATTATTGTTATTTATGATTATGTTTTAGATTCTAAAATCAATATTTATGTTTGTTTCAGGTGAGTGTCTAATTCTTAACCGGATATTGAAGAGAAACAAGCAAAAGCTGTAAGTTTTAATTTCTTATATTTGAAATATTTTTATCTCTTTAAATTACTCTTTTAAACCACAACGCTTTATAAAGCATTATTGTAATACACATATCACATTGAAATTCTTTACATTCTTCTGCTTCGGGGTCGAAATATTTCTGTACAAGACGTCGCAGTGGGTGAGGTTTTCTTGAAATGAACAAATAAGTTGATTTGAAATATGCATAAAGAATAAATTAATATTGTGTATATGCTTATTGGAGAAGAGAATCTTCCACAAAAATGGTTCATTTACAAATGTTGTCAACGTTACACTATTATAAACATTTTTGGAGGATTTTTCCGCATCTTTAGAGTTCACTAATGAAAACATGAATATTTAATATAAAGTATGTATACAAAGGTAAAAAATTAAATAATTCAATATAATACAAACCCAAGTGACAAAAACATGGCCAAAATTAAGATCTTTAAACGTTGTCTTGAACATTGTTTCGAAAATATGAGATGCACCTGCATTTTTTTAAGTGCCGGGAAAATTGTTACTTGGACTGAGCCATTTCATCGTGGATATATTCACAGCTTGTGAAATCTACGAGCGTGCGTGAGTTCGATTTCGACCGTATTCTTTTTGCGGGTTGGAAACACTTCAAGTATAGAACGTTACTAAGAATGCGAGAAAGCACATGCAGTTGTAGCACCACTTGTTAATTATTGACAATGAACACCTGTTTCTAGGATCAATCTATTATATGATAATATGATCGCAGCGACTTAGTAAATCTAGGTTGAACAAGGGTAAAATATTCAGACGACAAATCTAAGATCCGTAATATTCTTTTCAACGTCTTACGGGCCAATTGGCTTATCATGCGGGACGCAAATTTTGTACATAAAACACGGGATAGGTGGCAACCCTGGGCGCCAGGCGTGCCCGCGACGCGCGTGCAACGCCTGCTTTGCCGACTGCGCCACGCTGCGGCGGGGGCGGCCCCGTTCTACGCGAGGTCCACCGCGCAGACGCCATCCCCCGCCCCTACACGCCCTCGCCCACACCCAAGCCTCGCGCCAGATGGGACATAAAGCCGCCCTATCTCGCCTGGATGGGCACAATCTCACAGTCTCGGTCGAGCCGCGCTCGCGGACACAGACTTTGTGTGCGTGTGTGATATAGAAATAGCGATGTATGTTGAGAGAGAGAGAGAGAGAGAGAGAGAGAAAGAAAGAGCGAGAGAGAGAGAACGTATTGTGAACGATGTTTTGGACACCAGGTTCGCAAACAGTTAGTGTCATTTGGAACAAAAATTATAAATGGACGAACCTGTCATTAACAATTAGATTTGTAAAATATTTTTTGAGCTTCTGAACTCCAGCTCATACTTCCAAAATAGAATTCAACATTCAAGGAGAATTTAAATGCGGCGTGAGATGTAAATGATGTGGGACGAAAACATGAGAGTAAGCGGTCTTTACTGATACCTAGTATCAAATAATTAATACCTCAGGGCAATAAAAAATGTACCATGATATGTTACAAACAAATAACTTCACAAAGAACTTCACTTTGAGCGATTAATAGGCCAACCTATCACATATCTCGCTTACACGTTTTAATGCAAACAGCATTACTAAACGAATTCACGTTGAGCAGCAACCCAATCCCTAATATATGAATAAATGACAAATACCTTTTAGTTATCGATAGTGAAGTAAAATAAAACCAACTACATAATCTCTTTATGAAAAATGTAATTAGAAAAGGTTACCACAAACGAGGAAGCGCTTACCTGCTTGATTGTGGAACCAATCCGTCGGCGATAGATTTACAACTGGGGAAGATAAGGCTGCAAGCCGGAGCTTGTTCACATGCAGCCGCCCTTAGATTTCCTTAACGTAGTTATGCTTTCTTTAAACACGTTTTTCCGTTATAATATCGAAGCCTGTACATGTTTGTGGCCGAGAGGGGAGCACAAACTAAGAACCACAACATACAATTATCATAATCTTCACCCACGACCAGGTTAGCTCTTGAAGGCGTACCCATTGCTCCAAATTCTGACACCTCCATTCCTTTTCATGGCCCGCCATCGTGCCTAAACTCTAGGCACGGGTAGCCGCTCCTAAGCCGGGACGGCTAACCACTTTAACTGCGATTACCGTCATTACCGCCCCACGCGCCCGTCTCCACCGCTCCCGAGTCCTCCGGCGCAGTTTTTATAGCAGCACTTCGCTGCAACTTGCGGCGTCGGCGGCAGTCGACGCTGTCACTTTCTCCGCCGTCGGAGGCAACGCAGCCCTACCCCAACCTCAGCGCCTCCAATCTCGGTACGACGCCCGCGCCCGAGCCCCTCCTTCTGCATGAATACGCGCTTTTAGCACCGCGCCCCCTCCCCGACCTCGTCCTCCTCCTCGTCTTTATCCTCTTCTTCCGCCGTCCTCGAGTGACGAGCGCCGACTTGCCCGCTTTTGTTCCTTCGGCGAACGCCAGCCCAAGAGGCGAGCGGCAGCGGCGGGGGCAATGGTGGGGATGGAGGTGGTGGTAGAGGCAGTGGTGGAGGCGGAGGTAGCTGGTTAGTGGTGCCGGTAGAGTTGGAGGCGATGCGGGATGGGGAGGGTCGGAAACGGAAGGTAGCGGAAACGATAACCGAGACGGTGACGGAAACGATAACCGAGACGGTGACGGAAACGATAACCGAGACAGTGACGGAAACGATAACCCAGACGGTGACGGAAACGATAACCGAGATGGTGACGGAAACTATATCAGAGACGGTGACGGAAACGATAACTCAGACTCAGGGGTTGACGGAAATGAAAACCGAGACCGAGACGATATCGGAAACAAAATTGGCCAAAACCGAGACCGAGAATGTGATGGAAACGAAAACCGCGACCGGTGACGGAAACGACAGCGGAGATTGTGCTGGAATCGGGGACGGTGGCTGTGGCAGCCAGTGACTACGGCACAGGGCGACGCCCAAAAAGGCGGGTGCCAAGGCGATGGCGACGGCAATGGGGACGGCTTTGACGTTGGCGACGGCTGCACCCAGACAAGAGCGTGTGTCACGGTCACGTTCTGCGCGCGAACGATGAGTGGCAGGGCGGGATCGAGCCCAATCTGCGACCAAGTGGCGCTGCCAGATGCGACCGCTCCGCGCCGCCGGCCGGTGACGGCGCGCCCGCAGCTGCGGGGGCTTTCGAGTGACACGCCCACGCCCGACACACCAAGGCCGCGCCACTCTCAGTCAGCTTCACCCGGGGATTCTCAACGCGAGGGCGGTCGGCAAAGCTGGGGGTGGAGTGAAGTTTTACGCCTGAAACTATAACACTAATAACACTTCAAATATGGGGGCTGTAGTTTCATAAGTATACTACATTAATAATAATAATAATAATAATAATAATAATAATAATAATAATAATAATAATAATAATAATAATGCCTTTATTGATACGGCGAGGCTCGGGCCATCAGGCCCGCTCTTCCGCCTAACCACATGTCGGATGCATACAAAGACATGTAATATTATATACAAATATAACATATATTTAGTTGTAAGTTGTTAGTAGAAACCAAGTATAATTTAAGTGCAGCTTTTAAAAAGATGAATGAAATATTAAAATAGACACAGAAATGTGGCAAATTTTGTTTGACGAATTATAAATTCATAGACGGAAGTTAAAAACAATTTGAGTTGAATAGCATTGCTCCATTGCGCGCTACGCGGCAGCCTGGTATTCACCTCGAGCGACTGGAATCTTTTAATACAGAAACACACCACCCCACTCGCCGCTCGACCCTGGAGGAAAAACTACATTAACGAAATAGATGTATGCAAACATTATTGTTATGGCATATGTAGATAGAACACGTTATATTTGATATAGATGCAATAATAATACTAAGAAACCTAATATCAGCTAAATTCACATTATTAGCATTGTGCATGGCATGACCCATAAATTGTTGACTTTTCAGGTTTCATTGTATCTAAATTGGTTCCTATGATATTTTTAGATTTCAAATACAAAGAAAAAAACTAATTTTGGATTCACATTAAAACGATTTAAAAGAAAAATACTCTTACATTTGATTTTAACACTTCTCTGAATTCACATTTCTAACTCGCATTTTTTCTAGTCATCTAATCTCATCCCTTGAGGTATGGTATTCTAAACTTTTCTGGGGATGTGATAGTTAAACAATTTGAGATGAGATTCCATACCCCACGTGTGTGGCTAGGTAGAGCCTTCAAATACAGAGAAGGAGTTGTTCCTGCTTCATTAGGTATATCATTTGACAATTTCGATAACGAGTGTGTGACGTTTCACAATGTTGCTTGTGAATTTAGAAAGAAGTATGTCTTGTTTAGGTCCTCGGTCACTCGCTGTTTAGCGTGTTTGCTTTCCATGGCGCAACCCCGGGTTCGATTTCTGGCCAGGCCAAAATACTAATTGCGCTTTCCTTACAAATGTCCCAGTATCTATTGCTGTGTGACGATGAGAAAGCTCACCCTAAGGATATGAAGACCAGAATATACGGTGAAGGAATGTCTTCGTTCTAACCACACGAACCCCCTATCCCCTTGACAGAGAGGATGGGTGACCGCTGGTGGGCCAAGGCCCGTAGCGGACTGTCGCGCCATTGGACAGGACAGTATGTTTTGTTTACGTGAAGATATAAGTTAAGCATATATGAAAAATGTTCGCACTGGTTCAACTCGTTACATTTTTTGTAGGAAAGCTCTATACATCCGTGCGAAAATCAAATTCGAGAATTTTGAGATGGGTGTAGTAAAATAAGTACGTAATAGTTTGCGGCATGCATTCTCTTCATAATGTTTACTGTTAATTCGTAGGAATGAGTATCGGATCTCAATTGAAATATTGACTATAACGTTGGAAAATACGAAAACAAGTCCACAATTTATTCCTTCAAGATGTAGTAAATACGAGAATCTTCACAGTACGCTTTGGCCTTGATCAGCCAATAAATTGAAATTGTAGAGCGAAAGACACATCAATTATTGACATTATCGCAAAAGAATCAATATACTGAAATATCCATTTGTTTAGATGTTGACCTCTACCATTAGTCACCCGATATTTGTCGGCGACCCAATTACAGGTTTTGTGAGAAGACAACCACGACTGCAAGAAATTTCGCGTGTCATTCCAAATGCTAAATAGTAAGACATTGTTTTAATGCATGTCCATTTCAGCATTCCATACATTACATTTCTTTTGCATAAATCTATAATAAATATATACTGCTAGAGGATAACAATGACTAAGGAGATTCTGACCGTAAGATGAACGATTATCACTTGCAGTGGAGTGATGTTGGAGAATTCATAACGAGTTTTGAAGTAGAACAAAATCTTATCTGATTTCTTGTCTATACTTGTGATGGCAACTCGTATCAGTATATAGCATACGTGGTATGTCAGAAAGTTTACTATAGATCGATTATCAACAAATAAGTATAATTTATTTCTGATTGGATAGAAGCGATTAATTTATTAGAAAATGAATATAAATGATAAATTTAGTTGTAACTCAAAACTAATGGAAATGGTAGTTATTTAATATGTCTTGAATTTATAAATAAACATTTGTTTATCAGGGCAGTGAATATTAGAGAGATGACACAATAGAGCCAATGTTAGTACGAGTTGGTACACTGCGTAGCGTCAAGTACTGTGGGGATGGTCGCAAATCTTAGGGGAATTGACACTGGTCTGAAATACAACGACCCAACAAAAATAGAGCCACGTAGGGAGCTGAAGAACCTAATAAAGGGATAGTGAGATTGGGAGTGAAGTATCACTGCATGCCGTCGATGAATGAATTCAAGCACACACAGCCAATGGCACGGACACGGGCAGGGGCTTGTGTGCGCCTTCTGCTTGTAGGGAAGATCACGATCTTACGTGATTCTTTTAATAACAACGTATTAGAGGGAGCCCACACAAATCAGAGCGCTGATAATCTATGCAGCTGAGTTTCGAGTCAGCACATTCTGTTTACCAGAGAACTTTGCTAATTCGGTAATTCCCCATATGGATTTCACTCTCAAATAGTAGTATTACACATAGCAGACTAACCTAATTCTAATTTATTTTTTCCACGTAATTGTTTTTCTTTCAAAATTATTTTATTTTTCCAAGAATAGTGGGGGAAGGGTTACCTCCTGAACCCATGACCGTTCCTGGATTCAGTTAAGAGTGTGAGAACGAGAATGAAGTGGAGCAAAATGTATCTACCTGTGTGGACAGTTACTGTTCAGAGGAATATAGGAAATAGAGGTGATCAGTGGAATGGAACAGGATGGGACGGAATCAGGCATGAAGTGGCGTTGAGGAAGAATCAAGGCGGAGGGAGATCGTCCGCCGCCTGCCCGGAATCACAAGCCCTAGACTGGCAGATTATTTTCTTCACTTCTTGGGTGTCCGGGTGACGCCGCGTGGTGGGATGAGAGGCCGGCGTTTCGCCTGTCATGTCGCAGACTTCCTCAGGGCAGAGGAAGTCTGCGTCATGACAGGCGAAACGTCGGCCTCTCAGGCCGCTATTCGGCGTCACCCGGACAGTCAAGGTTTGGTTTGTTTTTTTCGTGTTTCCGGGCGCGCCAACTGCTTTGGTCATTGGTCCCGTTAGTGTAGTGCATATTTTTTCTCGGGAGATGGTGGTGATAATCCGCAGCTGGATGGCGAGATCCGGCGCCGACCTACCGTCGGCTAGTGGGGTTTCCCCTAACCAGGACTCTCCCACCAGCGGGGCACCGCCCCAGTCAGGACAAGCTCTAAGCTCCCGACCGGTCTGCCGGAATATGATGTAGTGTAGTACATGTTAATGTAAGTGTGTGTGTGTGTTTGTGTGTGTGTGTGTGTGTAAGGGGAGAGGATAGGACAAGAAAGAGGAAGCACAGATCGCGCGCGGTCCGTGGCCCGTTTCCGGAATTCGCCTGGTGTTGATCGGAGAAACCACGGAAAACTACTGATCAGAGCAGCCGGTCGCTAGAATTATCCTCCAGACAGCAGCTGAATTCGACCTAGCTGAAAAGCTAGTGTCGAAAATCCTGCCGCCGTCAGGACTCGAAACTAGGACCTCCCTGTTAGAGGCGCTGCAGTGACATCAGTTGATGCACTGAGCTACCGCTACCGGTCCGGACAGTCAAGAAGTCATTGACTCGAATCGCGGAAGCTTAGTGTATGATTATTTTCTTGCCGGGCGCGTCAACTGCTGAGGTTGTAATGCACGATACAACGCAGGAGGTGGCGGTGTGTCTTCCCAGCTTGATCGTAAGATCCAGCGCCAACATACACGCCAGCTTGCGGGGGGGGGGCGGTCCCCTTCCAGTAATCTCCGCCAGCCAAGCTCTGACCCAGCGGTATTCACTCCCGACTGGTTTCCTAACATGTGGGTGTGTAGGGCATGTAAATGTGAGTGTGTATACGGAAGAGAATGAGGAAACGAAGACTGCGCGCGGTGAGTGATACGTTCATTAGGATACTGCTCCGGCATTCACCTGGTTTTGATCGAAAAAAGACATGGAAAGTACTAATAAGAGCAGCCGACAACTACAATTCTCGCCTCCCGATAGAGGAATTCGACCTCGCTGTATCCGCCACTTCAGTATTCGGGCCCTAGGACCTCCCCGCCAGATTCGTTTCAATGGCAGCAGTTGTTATCCTGAACCAAGAAATCCGGTTTCATGCCCTGGACGTAGCGAGTATCGCCCCCTGTCGAAAGCTGGACGGTTGCCCAAGGCCCTGGCAGCTCCTCCCGTCTTCCTACCGCTCCAGAAACTTCGACTAACCACATATCCGGTGCGATTATTGTGGTAACACCCAGGAAAACTTTTGAGAAGATAGATTCTTCGATATAAGTTTCCTGCATTTTAATAAAATGTCTGGTCGGGTGAAGAGAAAGGAATTAAAACGTTCCGGAATTAATCAGGAAATACATTTTTGTTCGTGGAATTCAATTTGTTGTTTAATCTGTTCTGATGAACTGATTTATTACACATTGATTTATGCTAGCAGAGACGTTAATTGTCTCGTACTCTCGTTGATTCGTTTGTTTTGTAGTTTTTGTATTCCTGAGTGTACCGAGTATCTTCTCAAACATATAAGGTAACCTCCTATACTACCTTCATTTTCCTGGAGCATCAGAATTGATCGCAAAGCAAATACATTAGTTGATGGTTGTTATTGTTAAGCAACATTGCCCGAACATTTGTTCACTTCCTTTTTTCACCTACGACGTATTCTTCACCTCCTCTCGAATTGTTCGAATCATGTGAATTTAAACGCAAGGACTTTTGTTGTAAATTTGTATATTGAGAAAATTTCTTCGAAAATCAGCATTATAAAGAGTGCTAATGGGAAATTTGCAAGGCTAGTGAGAGACAATGTGAGGCTAGTGAGCACCTCTGTGTGTGTCGCATTTTTCTAACGGTGACGACAAATGCTCGTAGTTATGTATAAACATTGCTTTTATTTTCTCTTATTGCTAGAAAAAGTATTCAGGGACTCATAAGGACATGCCCTGTGAATCATCAGAATGCCCGAATGGGACCACCGGGAGCGGTAGCTCAGTGCATCAACTGATGTCACTGCAGCGCCTCTGCCCGAGAGGTCCTAGGTTCGAGTCCTGACGGCGGCAGGATTTCCGACACTAGCTTTGTAGCTAGGTAGAATTAAGTCGCTGTCTGGAGGAGAATTCTAGCGGCCGGCTGCTCTGATCGGTAGTTTTCCGTGGTTTCTCCGATCAACACCAGGCGAATGCCGGAAAAGTACCCTGACAAACGGGCCACGGACCGCACGCGATCTATCCTTCCTCTTCCTTGTCCTATTCTCTCCCCTTACACACACACTTACACTAACATGCACTACACTACTACATATTCTGAACGAATCTTTTCAGTTGACTTGCAAATAGAAAAAAATATGTTGATGCGTTTTTGTTTGTTTTTGCCAATAGAGTGTCCTCCCTTTTACATGAACATTGTTGGCAACCCTAGTATACGCTAAACTACTTGACACTGAGCAAAACCTCTCTTATCGAAAACCCCGCCCTAAGGGCGCGCGGTTTTTTTGGTTGACTGATTTTTTCTTGTTTCCGGGCGCGGCAACTGCTTTGGTCATTAGTCCCGTTAGTGTAGTACATGTTTTTCCTCGGGAGCTGACGGTGATCTTCCCCGCTGGATGGCGAGATCCGGCGCCGACCTACCTTCGGCTAGCGGGGTATCCCCGTAACCAGGACTCTCCCACCAGCGGGGCACCGCCCCAGCCGGGACTAGCTCTAAGCTCCCGACCGGTCTCCCGGGATATGTGGTAGTGTAGTGCATGTTAGTGTAAGTGTGTGTGTAAGGGGAGAGGATAGGACAAGGAAGAGGAAGGACAGATCGCGCGCGGTCCGTGGCCCGTTTGGTAGGGTACTGCTCCGGCATTCGCCTGGTGTAGATCAGAGAAACCACGGAAAACTACCGATCAGAGCAGCCGGCCGCTAGAATTCTCCTCCAGGCAGCGACTGATTCGACCTAGCTGAAAAGCTGTGTCGAAAATCCTGCCGCCGTTGGGAGTGGGAACCTAGGACCTCCCGGTCAGAAGCGCTGCAGTGACATCAGTTGACGCACTGAGCTACCGCTCCCGGTGTAAGGGCGCGCGGAAAGCCCCGGGTGGGGGCAGGGGTGGTAGACTGGGCTGGCAGACGCCGCCGACTGGTCGTGCCCGAGAGGAAGCGCTGCTAACCCCGAGAGCGCGCAGGCGGCGACCGGATCGGGTTCCCGTTTGGCGGCGGCGGCGGCCGACGCAAGGTTTCGCGCGCCAAGGTCTTCCAGCCAGACGCCCCCACCCGCCCAACGCCACCCCGCCACCGCCACCTCCATCCGCACAAGCGCCGACCGTTCAGCTCGCGTTGAACACGGTCAACGCCACGCCACAGTCAATGCACGGACACGCACAAGAAATGAGGATAGGGTAGTCGAGATCGCCTCGGATAAGAAATTCATACTTGGGGCTCCCCTCACAGTTCAGGAGATCCGTACAGTCAGTAGCTATTTATAGGGCGATTTTGCACGGCAAAGCGTTATAGCAATCGGCAGCAATATCAGTCTTCTGCGCATGTGCAGTTTGAGTTTCATATTAGAAGCGGAAGTGGTGAGGGGTAGTGCAAGGGAAAACAAGCCAGTGGCGCGAGGGCAGCGCGTAAGAGGAGCAGGGGCGATATGGGAAGGGTATGTCGCGGGAGTGCAAAGGGCATTACGCGGGCATGGAAAGGGACTGACGTGGGGGCGGGAAGGGATCGCACGGGGGTGAAGAGTGTGAGGCATGGGGATGACGATTGGCTTAGTTTGGTTTTTTCGTGTTTCCGGGCGTGTCAACTGCTTTGGTCATTAGTCCCGTAAGTGTAGTGCATTTTTTTTTCTCGTGAGATGACGGTGATGTCCCCCCGCTGGATGGCGAGATCCGGCGCCGACCTACCGTCGGCTAGTGGGGTTTTCCCCCTAACCAGGACTCTCCCACCAGCGGGGCACCGCCCCAGTCGGGACAAGCTCTAAGTTCCCGACCGACCTCCCGGAATATGTGGTAGTGTAGTGCATGTTAGTGTAAGTGTGTGTGTAAAGGGAGAGGAAAGGACAATGAAGAAGGACAGATCGCGCGCGGTCCGTGGCCCGTTTGTTACGGTACTGGTCCGGCATTCGCCTGGTGTTGATCGGAGAAACCACGGAAAACTACCGATCAGAGCAGCCGGCCGCTAGAATTCTCCTCCAAACATGGCGCTTCGTGCTAATTTTTATATAATACCCTAATTAATATTACAATTCCGACTCATCTATACCACTCGCACACGCCATGTGGTCCGCGAGCATTTGTTGGCAACACTGCTAGGAGCGAGACGGGTGCTGCGCTTCCAGTACCAAGCCCGCAGAGGCAGAGGCTGGCAGGCACCACGTGGTGATCTGGTTTGGCCGGGGCGGCGCGGCGCACCCGCCATTCAGACTCCGGGTCTCGCCTCTGACCTCGTCCCCCCGCCCCGCCCCGCCCACCATCCATCGGCACCACCGCCGCACTGTGGTCCGGATCGGGGACACTGCGGGCCGAAAGACAATCCGTAGTAGGCGTGCGCACAGGCAGAGCCAGTGCGGGGGTGCTCCCCCAATGAAAATTTCAAAATTCAGCTCCATAGCCCTACACAATAATACATTTTATATTCGAAAAATGCGATGAATTTCTTATTTCCGATCTTTCCTGAGATGACAATTTGGGGAATTGATGCATTGCATTTGGGCAAGAGGCTCTAAAAACTATTTGACAACACTGTAAATGGTGCAACATAAACAATTCCACCAAGCCTGCTCAAACATCAGAGACCAGTCTCCCTGCGTGCCATTCGCCTATAACTAGACTAGAGCGAATGCGCCCGAGCGTCCTCAGTGCCTCTGGGAGAGAAGGACTGACTCGACATAACAGATAAACGCCAGAACATGCCAAATGGACCACCCAATTGATTACCCGACATTAATCCACTCCTGCCTGGATCCCGTAAATTGTACAATTTTAATTAAAAGGAATACACTAAATTGTGCTCATTTTTTGCGTCTTCCAATCCAGGGTGTGTCGAGGCGAAGGCAGCTCCTCGCACAAAGCGCAAGCACCACGCCCATGTCCCGAACGGCGACGCACAGCACGTTTCCCTTGCATTCTGTATAAATCTTTCTTCCTACTTCTACAGATACGCGCTGGGCCCGAACTCGCCAAATGTGCCCCCCAATATAGTATACTCAATATTAATACACTCCTGTATGAATGCTTTAAATTGCAGAATTTTAATTAAAAGAAACAAAGTAAATTGTAGATTAACGAAATACTGAACGCAATATTGCAGAAATGGAGAGAGAAAATCAAGTATAAGTAATAATTTTATTCTATTTTAATTTGATTATAACTTACATATAATATCAGGAAACACGTAGGTCCGAGGCGGGATTCGAACTCACAATCCGTCGGTCTGAGACCGCCACAACTCTACTGCCTTATCGATCTCGGCTACCCGCATCGGCGACATAGGAAAAACTGTCTATACTGCGATTTATTCAGAGCTGCGTCTGCTAGTTACGTCAGATGTTACGGTGCCATTCAATCGGGGCTTAAACGTCACTACGGTGACGTCACTGTGGCGGCGCTCAACCTTCTGATTGGATGATACCGTAACAGCTGATTTACGCCAGACGCAGCTTTGAATAAACCTAAGTATAGACCGATCGCGCCCGAGCGCTTCCCCCTGTTGAACGACAGATCGACTAGCAGCGATGGTAAATAAGCGTAGGGCCAGGACATGCCAAATGAACGACCCAATTGAGTATCCTGGCATTCATCCACCCATGCAAGAATCTCGTTAATTGAACAATTCTCATTAAATGGAAAATAATTAAATTGTGCCCCTTTTTCTGCGTCTTCCCACCCACCGTGTGCCTTCGCCAAGGCTGCTCCTCGCACAAAGCCTTTGCCCACGGTCCGGCCCTCTCGCCCACGCCCCGACCAAGCTCTTGGGCGAGCGAAGCGGGCGCCATCGGCGGCGCTTGCGGCAGGTCCTGGACGCGGAGCTGTGGGAGGCGCGTGGGCGTCTCCGGCCTCTGGAGACGCGAGTGGCGGCGGAGGCGCCTTCTCCGATGAATGGGGCGGAGGGAGGGGGGCGCCCGTGGGCGAACCGCGTAGGCCACCTGCTCCCGCGTGAATAGGTCCTTGACCCTAATGCGCCGCACTGGCCGGCGATGTTACATTGACAACGGAGAACTCGCGACACGTGGCGGCCTGCATAAGAATGAGCAGCGCTCGTGGGTGACGTACATTAAATGTACAGGACGTCTCAAAAACTTTTGTTATGAAGTTTTCGTAACTTAAGAATAATTAAAACAATTCGTTTGAATAATTATAGTCGATCCAACTCATAGCTATTTTTCGTTTAAACTCATATTTTTCTTCAAAATTCATGGTACATTCGGTCAAGTGTTGGTGATCTTTTTCAAGTGTCTTTTATTTTGTTGTCAATTGCATGCAAATACGAGGTACAATGAAAATATTTATGCTGACTGAACCATATTTATTTATGAGTATTGATCGTTCAAAATAATTGGTGTAATTCACTATTATAAATGGCGTACGGATAAATACGGAACTTAAATGAAAATAGAGGTTAAATTGCAACTATATATTGCTCGTTCATTTGCTGCGAATGCAGTATGATTGGCTTAACTTGTACTCTGTGAAAGGTGGCTGGTAAACAGTTTGACAACCGAAAAGATATTTTTTCTGCCATCAGATCCATGATGAGCTTCGTAATGATGCGTGGTTAAGGAAACATTCTTACGGTTCTATACCCTCCTATTTTCTGCGAAGGTCACTGCATATTAAACCGCGAGTTTCCCTTCGTCTTCCATTGTATGAAGGCTTGTAAGGTGACTACGAGGGGTGGATGAATATTTTATTTATTTGAGTTAAGGATCCCTTCAATTGCTCATGACATTTAGGTTAATGAGTGATGATTAATGAGTAGATTGCGGAGGTAATAATGATGATCAAATTGAGAAATATTGGAATGATATGGCGGGGAAACGGGAGATACAGGAGAAAACCTGGCGCAAGTTCACTTTGTTTCCGGGGATCGAACTCGGAACACTGCAATAGAAGGCGAACGTGATAGCCAGGAGATAACGAGCCATTGAATGATGATAATGATAACAAATGGGGATGACGTTCTGATGAGAGGCGTGGAGCAACCATACAAAATATATTAATTTAAATTTACTATCAAGCGAACTCTTATTTTTTAAACTTTCTGAACGTTCGCCGAAGATTTGCTGTGTCAAATAATATTCAATTCATTTAAAAATAAATAAATAAAGTAGATAAATAAAATGGAGAAATAGTTAAATAGATCAATAAAAATATAATAGTTCACGTCAAAACTTATATTTTGTTTTTGAGTTTTGCTGTTATGATCTCTTATTCTTTGTACAATACGTGCTGATATAAGAAACGTCCCTTTCCACAATTCCGCAACGGCGAAAACACCCAAGGGGTTCGAACAAGTAGCTTTCTAGGGAGGCCTAGTAAATGCCGGTCCATGAACCTCCGAGGTCGTTGAATGTGTCATTAGTAAAATGAAGGAAACACAAATTTTCAAATGAATGTTGATTTAATTATCTGATTTTAAGCGAGCGAGATCTCACGCACTGCATACGTTCATTTTCAGAGTGTAATTGGTCCATTCCCTGCCATTTTAACGCCGTTAGCTTCCTGCGCTCGTTTACGCATTCTCCGGGCGAATCGACGCGCGCTCGCGATTTTCAGCGCGTGCGAATCCCTCCGGCGCTAATGAGAGGCGGGGGCGGCGCGGAGATGCGCAGAACGGTGCGCGCGCGAGGTGCGAGACAAAGGAAGGCGGTGGCGCGCGGCGGAAGCCACATTGCCCCTTCCAGCTGCCTCCAGCACACCCCCTCGGGGGCTCACATGCCTAGGGATGGCGAAAAGACATCGATGTTTTCCACCAAAACATCGAAAACAAAATATCGATGTTAATATATGGATGTTTTCCACCAAAAATATCGATATATTAACATCAATATTTTGTTTTCGATGTTTTCTTCACATCAATATTTTGTTGCAAAAACATCCATGTTCTTTATTTTTTTAATTTTTTTTTAAATAAAGGGGTTTGAATACGTTGTAGAGTAGCGGCAATCCACAGCAATATTGTTGTTTTGCGCCATCCTCTTTATTACGCTGCACATTTCGCCTGTGCAATCATTGGAAATTTTAGGTAATTTTACTTCGATAATGTATGAATGGAAGTGACTAAAGGGTAAAGTAGCGAAACACGGTGTTCTTTATTGTTGATTTTATTCTTTACATTCAATAATAATATTTATTAACATACTAATAACATGCTGGTAACCAAACAATAAAATATATCCCCTTAACGTACTGTTATTAAAAATGGATAGGAAAATAGCACGTTTATTAGTCTAAAATTAAAAACATCAATGTTTTAAACATCGATGTTTTTTCGTCGATGTTTTCATCGACATCGAAAACCCTTCACCTATGTATCGAAACATTGATGTATCGTCACTAGCTAGGTAGCTGGGTCCAGTTCTGTCGCTGTCTGGAGGAGAATTCTTGCGGCCGGCTTCTCTGATCAGTAGTTTTCCGTGGTTTCTCCGACCAACACCAGCCAAATGCCGGATCAGTACCCAAACAAACGGGCCACGAACCGCGCGCAATCATTCCTTTCCATTCCATGTCCTATCCTACATTTTACTTACACAAAAAAAACACACTAACATGCCCTACACTACCACACATGCTGGAAGATCGGTCAGGAGTTTAGAGCTTGTCCCGACTGGGGCAGTGCCCCGCTGGTGTGAGATACCTGGTTGAAGAAACCCCGCTAGCTGACGGTAGGTCGGCGGCGGATCTCACCATCCATCAGGGGAAGATCACTACCACCTCCCGGGGGAAAACATCCTCTAGACTTATGGGACTAATGACCTTAACAGTTGACGCGTAAGAAATCACTAATCAATTATTCTCTGGATCTCGCGCATTTCTTTTCTGGACCGGACCGGCTGTCCCTGCCCGGCCAGACCATCTTCTCTCCGCCTATCTGGCCACGCCCTGCCTATTTCATCACCTCGTCCGATCCTGTTTTGCACATTTCAATACCGTTCAGCCATAGCACGCCCCGTCTGGTCAGTTCCGCCCCGTTCATCTCCTCCCCGTTCCCTCTTCTCATCCCGTACCGTCCACCTCTGCACTCAGGTTCCTCTCGCTCATCCCCCTTGGTCCCATCCATTTCCCCCCCCCTCACCCAGCCCCTCACCCAGCCCCTCACCCAGCCCCTCACCCAGCCCCTCACCTTCTGCCCCGTCCCGTGCCTTCCCCGCCCTCTCGCGCCACCGTTTCTCGGTTCACAGTCTGTCCGCCCTTTCGCGCTCCTCTGTCCCGCCTCCTTTCCCGCTCCGAGAAACACCTCTCCGCTCCAACCCGCCCAACCCCGCCCCCCGCATACCCAATTACGCGCTACGTTACCGCCACGGAAAGGATCGCTCCGGTTGACGCCGAGAGAGCGGCTGTTGCCCTCAATGTCCACACGGGCTTACTCCAATCGAATTCACTTTCAGACTGGAACTTTGAAAATTATTGCTCTTTCCATTTTTTGTGGAAGAAGTTCACGAGTTTGCGGATTCGAACACTTGGAGTATGAAGGGGGAAAACATTCTTACTTTTTCCATCAGAAAGAAAGTATATTGGAGAATTGATGCTCTTGAAAAAAATTGCTATGTAAATGAAGTTACTTTAATTGTATTTTAAAGTCGTTTATATAGTTGGCTAATTCGCTGCAAAAATTACATTGTAGCAATAGGATTTCCCTCTCGTACATAGACACAAGTACTACGAAAACATCACGTCTGAAATGGAAAGCGTTATATCTATGACTAAAAGGTTTCGACTGTAAAAACACCATAAAACAGAAATGAAATTTTAAATTTAGTTAGTGATGGTATTGCCCATTTTTAGTTGGAGATACCTCTTTCAGTCATGTAATAGCCCAGTTCTCAAATGTTGACAAAATCTTGCGGTGCACTATCGTTAATGGTTTCAGCGAAACATTGCCCTAATTCCACGTTTCTGTAACTGGATCTCCCCTATCGTTTTAATAAAGAAGAGGATTGTTTAGATCTTTCATTTCTCTGTGACGGAATGCCCTACAAATGGATTTAATTAACGAATTTCTGAAAACTGTAATTCTATGCGTGTAATTAATGCGAAATAACTGGAATATTATTACTTATTATCAGAAGAAAATGCTTCCTGTTTTCAGTGCAATTAAAGTTATGGTAATCAGACTCCCGCATTCTGGAGGTAGAGCTTTGCATTATGATGAGTTCTCACTGGGAGACTGGGGTTTCTCGTAAGCGGAAGGTTCAGAGGTTGTGTCTGAAATAAGAGAAAGTCTCTGGTACAAGGAAGTAATGTGACAGGTTTAAGAACCCATTCATAGACAGCGGTTTCGTTGCTTGCTTTCAGTTTGTGAAAATCAACATAAAATGCAACCAACTAGAACTAATATTTGTGAAGCCAAAACGTACTTCTGCTTTACAGCCTTCTTGAACTTTCTACTCGTACCAGATGTACGAGTGCGGCATTCAGTTAGGACGTTTGCGAGTAAAACTACTTTTGGACGCACATATTTTCCATTTCGGCAGATTAACAATTTTGTGAGAACTATCACAGCAAATTAAAGAGTGTCAAAAACAAATTGTCATTAAACGAATATATACGTCGCCAAGACAATGTATTTTGTTACAGAGTCGATGTTTGTCGCCGTAACGAGAAAAAGAAAGAAAAGAGGGAAAAGACGGAGAAGCTCTGCGAACTTCGGAAGAGACGCGATGGGGGTTAACTGAACACTGATTTATTCTGGAAGTTGAACGCTGTCAAGGGCGGAAAGACTATGTTTTGCCATCCCTGTTAAGTACTTTAATTCTCGTTTCCCTGAAGATTAAAAACACTAAATTATCTAAAACGCTGAAAACAATGGGATATTAAGTTGCTAATGTCTATTTTATGGATTGATGTTGTGTTGATCCGTTCTAATAAGGATATTGGACAACAACGATTTTCAGAATCCGTTACACCACAATAAAGTCTGACTGATATATTCTCTTCCTTGATTTGCACTGTCCCGTTAAATGTACTATAAAATAGTGGTAATGTGAAACTTTCGACACTTACGATATCGATACCTTACCGTCTTCGAAATATAAGATTACTATCTGAAATATGGGTACCGAAAAAGTGGATTATTGGCATGGAAAAGTAGATATCATACACAATGTTCCGGGGCTTTATATGGCTGTTTGGTATTTTTCGGCCATAGAAAAGAACAAATGATTTTTACCTATTCAAATGAATGAAATGAAGGATGAAAATGGGAAAAATAAACAAAAATACAAAACTTATAGATTTACAAACTATAATTTTTTTTTAGAATCGTTCAAATATGAAGTAAAACGTAATTATTGTATTTTTGGGATCGGGCACAGATATCAATCGAAACATGACGTTCAATTGGTTATTTCCTGTTCACGTCCACGGCTAAGGTCATTATTCCCGTAAGTTTAGTGTATGTTTTATCACTGGAGGTAGCGGTGTTCTTCCGTCTCTGAAGCTCGCAAGTTCCGTCGGCTTGCGGAATTTTCGTCATGCAGGTATTTCCCACTAGCAGAGGGGCACCGGCTCCAGCATTTGCGTGGTGTTGACGGGAGAAACCACGGAGCACTATCAGAGCAGCCAGTCGCTAGAATTTTCCTAACTACATAACTAGTGTCACAACTCTTCCCACCGTCGGGACTCGAACTCTAGGATCTCCCAGTCAGAAGCACTGCAGTGCCATGCGCTACCTCAGCCGATGAGATGTTAGATAATATTGTCGCATTTACGATTCGTTTCGTTGTTGGAATAGATGTGAAATGTCGATTCAAATCAAGTACGACTACCCTTAATAGAACGTGCAAAACATAAGCTCATGCCTTCCTTCCTCGCGGGGCCTCCCGAGCGAACACACGGCGTCGTCGCCCACACCCCCTCTCCCCCTCCGCGCGGCCACCTCAGCGCGTGCCTCTCGCGCAACGGGCCACCGCTCATTGAGTCTCATTCGCGTGAACAATCTGACGGGCGAAAACCGCCGCGGCCGCCATTGTCGTCACCGCTGTCACTGCCGTCCTTCCGTGGTGGTTGGGCCGCGCCGCCGCCGCCGCCGCCGCCGCCTCCGCCGCCGCCGCCGCCGTCTCCGCCGTCACCTCCACCGCCGCCTCCACCGCCGCCTCCGACTCCGCCTCCACCGCCGCCTCCGCAACCGCCTCCGCCGCCGCCTCCACCGCCGCCTCCGCCGCCGCCTCCGCCGCTGCCTCCGCCGCCGCCTCCGCCGCCACCGCCTCCGCCGCCGCCTCCGCCGCCGCCTCCGCCGCCGCTGCCGCCTCCGCCGCCGCCTCCGCCGCCGCCTCCGCCACCGCCTCCGCCGTCACCGCCGCCGCCGCCGCCGTCTCCGCCGTCACCTCCACCGCCGCCTCCACCGCCGCCTCCGACTCCGCCTCCACCGCCGCCTCCTCTGCCGCCACTACCCATGCGCCGCTCGCCCGCCCGCCGCTCGCTGGCTCGCGTGCCGAAATTGCTGCAATCTGTACGTGACCGCCCGCGAGGCGTGGGCGCGTGGGCGAGGGGGAGGTTGAGACGAGCGCCGCCGGCGGACGTCACCGGGTCGCGGGGTCGCGGGCGTTTGGTGCGCTTTGTGAGCGAAGGCGCGACGCTTTTGTGCGCGCGGCCGCGACGCAAGCGTTCCGCCGCCGTGGCTGCGCAGCTACTGAAGTCTTCTGAGAAGACTACAGTAGCCAAGGCGCATTTACTGGCGACGTAGTTCTGGTTTAAATCGCTCCAGTTTTCATTGCCTATTTAATGTACTTACCACTTCTGTAATCACTATTTCACAACTAAACAAGAAACGCAATCCCGAAACGTATAATCGATACCTCGAAACGTTTAATCAATATCTCAAAATTTACGGTGGATATCTTGAATTTTATCGTTGCTATCTCGAAAGTTAATGTCGTTATCTCGAAATATGTAATTGAAATGTTCTTACAACGAGAAATGACTTTAAAAAAAGTAATGCAACCTCGAAATTTATTATCGACATCTCGAAATTTATCATCGACATCTCGAAATTTATCATCGACATCTCGAAATTTATCATCGATATCTCGAAATTTATAATCGACATCTCGAATTCATTCATATTTCTATTTCATCGACATCTATAACTTGTTTCCTATTCTCTCTCACCATAACACAAGGTGAACAATTCAAACATGGATAACTCGAAAAATTCAATACCGTTTTCATCCTCCTTATTCAAGATACTCATATTTTATTGTATTTACCAACTTTTAGAATGTCCAGGAACAATAGTCATTCTGATTTGTGGATAATCTTCGCGTTCGATTTCTGTTCCTCTCATTAACTTTCGAAATACTATGTTAACGCGTCCGCATGCTGAATCAAATCACACCTTATGGTACACATATGATAACGATCTGATTCTGATATTTAATCTCAACGTTACCACTGAATAGATTGAAATTTCACTTCAAAGGGAAAGAAAGATATTAAATGAATTCTACCTCGAAGACCCTATGACTTTTTCCATTTTTTGGTATGATTAACCTTTTAAAATATTGATGTACTTTGAGTCACAACAAGGTAAATATTTCGAACTTTCGCAATTATTGACCCCAAATCCTCGTAACGTTGGGAAAACATTTTATCTGGGTCCGTTCTCTTTAAAGGAGATTCGTTAAAGCTGTGTTAGGCGTAGTTGTTACCACGAGAAACTTCCTCCTTTTTCGCATGCCAGCTTCTCTCTCATAGAGTGAATAAAGCGGTTCATTTATCAACCTCTCCGTCCCACCACTCTCCCAATATAAAAAGTTCACAGCTCATAAACCATTTTCAGAATTATCTGTTAGTATCTAAAATTTAAGATTTGCTGGTAATGTAAGAGGAATTTCACTTACCTTTATGTGAAACAAGCCAAAAACGCAATGCAGAAGTTACTCCACTGTATTTGTGTTCCAGGCAACTGAAGTTTATAAATTAAAAATATTCTGTTGTACATGGAATTTTCGTAAAAGACGCATTGTTATGGAACATTTACTATTGTTTTCTCTGCATTTATATAAATCATGTTTCGAAACTATCCGAGTTCAGTATTTTCAATCAAGTCAAAAATAGAAATATCAATGAAAATTCGTAAGCAATGACTTCTTATCCGCTGATATGATGCTTCGGAGCCAACTTTGCAGCACCACCTTTATTTTTCCGTCATGTCTCTCAATTGAAATGCCACCAGAGAACTAGATGAACGCCCTCCTTCCAAAAAAACTGCGGTAGACATGAACGTTATTGCAACTTGAAGCCAAGGATTGGTATGTGTTAAAGCTACAATATCTACGACACAGTTTCACATTCTTGTCACATATTTTCTGAAAGCTGAGCTGTCTGTGAGTCCAGTTACTGACACACAAAAAAGCTCACGCTGTGAGAGAGCCGCCGCGGTGGAGCCTCAATGCTGCTGCCGCTCTGCTCCTCGCTGCCACCGCTCCGCCTCGCCCACGCCGCCCCTGCACCGTCCCCACGTCATTCCCTCCACCCATAATCCCCCCCGCCAACCTTCCCCCCCCCCCCCCAACCTTCCCCCCCCCCCCCCAACCCACTGCCCCGTTCAACCACGCCATCTACTACACCTCTCTCCGCTTCGCCATGCCGTCCCCGCCCACTTTGCCCACCGCCTCCCCCCCCCCAAAGCATTGCTCCCCCCCCCCCCCTCCGCGCAGCTGCCCGAGCGCCGCCTCGCCGGCACCGCCTCCGACCACGCGGCGCCGCCACTGTCGGCACGGACGGGCGCCAGCGGAGAGGACGCGAGGATGGAATGGGCAGTTGGACAACGCTCGCCAGCGAGACCCTCCCTGCCAGAGGGTTGATGACGCAACTCGCAACAGAGCGGTGGATATGACGTATATTCAAGTTAATAATTTTTTTAATTGGTTATTTAAGGTCGCATCAACATCTTAGGTCATTAGCGACCACTATTGCTGTTAACGGTCTGGTACTATGAAGATGAGACGATATGATGATGATGGTAAGGGGTGAAAGGACGAACACAAATACAATCATGCCCGAGGCGGGACTCGAACCCGCGCCCTTCGGTCCGAGATCACTAGGACACTACTGCCTTAGCGATCTCGGCCACCGGGCCGATTGATAATTGTTGATGGGTGAAAATATTTTTGTTTCCGTATTCATCAACTACTCTGATCTTTGGTCTCGTAAGTGTAGTCTATGATATATCCTGAGAAGTGGCGATGTTCCTGCACGCTAGAACGTGAGATCTAGTGCCAACCTATCCTAGGCTTGAGGAATGTCTCCTTCTGCCTGGGCAGACGGAATCGGAATAAGCACTTAGCACCTGAATGTCCTCCCAACAAGTGTGGTAGTGTAGTGCAAATAAGAGTAAATGTGGGTGTAAGTGTTGTGTAAGGCACAAAAAGGATGAAGGGAAGATAGCTCAGTCCAGACTCGTTTGCGATACTTGGATTTTTCTAACGAGGCATCTGAGGGTAGTATCTCCAAGATGGAATATGACACGGGTTTTCGCGTCTTTCTCAGTCGCTAGAGTCACTTGATCTGCAACACTGCGTGATACGTTCGCGACTATGCGAGATCTTGCGGCCAAGAAAGACGCAAAAAGCCTTGCCATATTCCACCTTCGAGATACTACCCTCAGATGCCACGTGAAATCACAGTATCGCAAACGAGTCTGGACTGCGCTATCTTCCCTTCATCGTTTTTGTCGCCTCTACAACACTTACACTCTTAGGGTTCTCTGGTTTTGCCTGGTATTGATCGGTCAAACAAGGAAATTACCGATCCTATAGCAGCTGGCCACTAGAATTCTCCTCCAGACAGAGGCTGTACGTGACCTAGATATCTAGCTGTTAGTATCGGCCATCCGCCAACGATAAACTTAGGACCTCCCGATCAGAGTCACTGCAGTAGCACCATTTGTTTTCCTAAGCCATATATGGCATCCAGGCGAAGGAGAGCCGGGGATGAAGGGGGTGGCCAGAGTGATTCGGGTCGTGGGCGGGCTCTGACGTGAAGGAGGAAGGAGATGCAAAGGGAGGGGGGACGCGGGCGCCGGCGCCGGCGTGGGCGGGCGGAGCGGGGTGGCGCGTGGGCGGGGCAGCCCCCCAATCGCCGGCTCTTTGTGGCGCGTCGAGTAATGAACGGATTCGCCGTCACGTGCTTGGCGCGGCGCCAGCCGCTCCGGGAACGGCCCGCCCGCGCGCACGCGTTTCTGGAAGAAACACTCACCGAGGGCTCGCCGAGCATCCGAGGAATCCCGCGCGAACACACTGGCTGGTGCTCAGATTTAACCCACCGGAAGTCACGTGCTCTGCTGTCACGATTGTAATCGCCTGGGACATCTGGGATTGCCTGTGTAGTGATGGCAAATTTTACAAAAACATCGATACGTCGATGATTCGATAAAGGGGTTTCGATGTTTTAATTATAGACTAACTACATTTTCCTATTCATTTTTAATCACAGTACATAAAAGGATTATATTTTATTGTTTGGTTACCAGCATGTTAGTTGTATGTTAATAAAAATTATTATTGAATATAAAGAATAAAGTTAACAATAAAGAACATCGTGTTTCGCTACTTTACCGTTTAGTCATTTCCATTCATACACCATCGAAGTAAAACCACCTAAAATTTCCTCAGATTGCTCAGACGAAATGTGCAGCATGATAAAGAGGATGACGAAAAACAACGATGAGGATTGCTGCTACCCTACAACGCGCCTAAACCCCATTATTTAAGAAATAAAAAAAAAAAAAATAGTTTTTGCAACAAAATAGTGAGAAATACATCGGAAGCAAAATATCGATGTTTCTTTGCCATCCCTATACCTGTAAATTCTAGCTAATAATATTACTAATAGTGGCGTGCTCATGGTGGGATGGAGAGTTGGGTGGCTTTTAGGACTTCAGCCCCTCTCCCCAGAATGCAACGATAACTATTCAAAAATATACTACCTTTACTTCTTTTCTATAATGACAAAAGTAATACAATATATCGATTTTTAATGTTATAAATATTAAGTCATAAATTTGAAAAAAAGTATACTTAGCATAAAGAAAAAAATCTTTATAAAAAATGAGTTGCAAACTATACTTGCCTAAATCCACACTATAGTCCCCCTCTCGAGAAAAAATCTTGGTTGCGCCTTGGCTAATAATTATTGTGGGGTTTTATTGGTGTTAAACATTTTTATAAGAATAATGTAACATTATAATATATAATTTAATAACTGAATCTTAATTCGTTGAAATGAAGATCCCAGACACCCAAACAATAGTACAAAAATATCAACTATGTTTTGCATTCAGTAGCCTCTTAAAGTTTGCCTGTTTGAGAAACTTTCCTCTTACTGATTACCTCTTACCGCTAATACAAACTATGTAGGACAAATAACGTGCGAATGGATTCTGGGAGCCACCATCAAAAAAATATGCTTGCTATGTAAACACAGTAACGGATGCAACCTATTTTCTTCCATGGAATAGAGGGGACAACATTTTGTTGAACGATACTGAGAATTACAGAAGAGCAGAATCAATATACTGATGAATTTTATTAGACTCTTATTAGAATCTGAAATGTTTATTCACTCCACGACATTACTTCGAGAGATTCGAGATGATGAGAGGTTTATACGATAATTCACCAGTATTGTTAAATAACTCAATGTGTTTTTAAAGTTAGTCCTTTTTAGTATCCGAGTCATCTGCTCGAATGTTGATGACTGTACAATTTATCTCAAATCATGAAAATTTCCACTATTTTCAGCAACCCTTATTGACAAGGACATCCTGGATTCTCATCTCCACTACCGTTGAATCTTGTACGTGCAAGAGGAAAATATTAATGGTATACACATTCCTTTACCAGTAGAATGAAGAAAGCTGAGTATGTTTGTAATAGAATGTATAATTTGTCTTGACTGGAGGAATCTGGTGTACAAGTCGTAGAACTTTGCTAATGGGAATTTCGAAGGAAACCGGCAATGTAAAGAACTACTTCATGAGAAATACGTTTTTAAGAGTGACGCTTCCATTAAATATAGAAAAGAGATCAATACTACTATAATCTGCCCAAAGTTCTCAAAGGAGTAAATAATTTCATTCACGTTTCGTTTTAATTGTTCAGCCCGCTTTTAATTTTCTAATGTTTGTATTTTTTTCTTTATGCGATAATAATGAAAACCTTTTCTTACACATGTTTATATTTGCAAAACGTTTTCTTGCCAAACTTTACTGAAAATCTCAAAAAGTTTAGCGGCGGCGATGGTGTAACGGTTGGCGTATAGGACTGTTATACCCAAGTTCGCGGGTTCAAACCCGATTTTTCAGGACGAAAAAATTCTTGGTATGCCTTCCTTCGAAGGGGAAGCAAAGCCGGCTGTCCCATGTTAGTAGATTTACTGCTTGTGAAAGATCCTCAATCCTAAATGAAGCCTCTGAGCAAAATTCAAATTGCCGGTTTCGTCGCCCAAGTAATACCTTCTATCTGCCCTAGTTGGTGAAAGGAGCGTAGCTAAATTTGCATGGTCAGACGGAAGAGCAGGCTAGTTAGTTAGAGCCTTATTTTACGTGGCGAGACTCGGGTCATCAGACCCGCTCTTCCGTCTAACCACCCAATTTCGCTACGCTCCTTTAACCACCCAGCGGAGAAAGGAGGTATTATCTTGGGCGACGAAAGAGGCGGATCTCAATTTCGCTCAGAGGCTTCTTTTAGGCTTGAGGATCTTTTATATGTCGTAAATCTACTACATGAGACAGCCGGCTTTACTTCCCCTCCGAAGGAAGGCGTACAAAGGATTTTTTCGCCATTAAAAATCCACGGCTTCGATCGGGTTTGAACCCGGGTTTGCGGGTTTGAACCCGCAAACTCGGGTACAACAGTCCGGTACGCTGACCGTTATACCACCGAATCCGCAGGCCTCATGACGTGAGTCTCTCCACGTAAAATAAGGTATCAATTCAATTAAAAAAGCACGGTATAGGAGAAGGTTCCTCCATCTCACTCCCGCCGTGCCGTGCCGTGCCGTGCCGTGCCGTGCCGTGCCGTGCCGTGCCGTGCCGTGCGGGCACCGAGCGTCCAGTACAGCGCTGAGCTTGAGCGGCACTGGGCCGCGCCTTTCCGGCGAAGGAGGCCGCGCGGACTGGAATGCCCGCCGCCCGGAATAGCCTGGCACTCCGCCCGCGCCCGCCCGCGCCCCGCCCCCGCCCTCGCCCTCACCCATCCATCCCTCCGTCGATATTGAGGAGCAGCGGCGGCGTCTCAGACTCCACCTGTCACGCACACGCCCAAGTCCCAGGGGCGGATCCTGCCGATGATTTTTGGCAGGGGCCATCGTAGATTTTTGTTAAATAATAAACATATTTTTTATTGTTTTGTATATTTTTGTAATGTATGTATGATACTACACAATACTATTTTGAAATAATTACATAATTCCAACATAAATATTTAAATCAATTTTACCAAATTAAAAAAGGGAACAAACGAAAACACCTGGCCCTAGGGAGGGGGGCTGGTCCCCATGCACCCCTGGATCCGCCACTCCTCCAGTCACCGTGGCATTGCATTTGACTCGTAGGTTCGGAATATTTTGAATCTAGAGTGGCGAGTGCGTCCAGATGCAAAGGATGAACCTCGACTAATTCTCTACCGAAATCCGGTACTCATAGAATCATGTTGAAGTACATGGGTAGAGTCGCTAGGCGAAGTCAGTAAGCTCCATAAATTTTTTGATATCACGAATATTTTCACGTCAATTTTTTGATATCACGAATATCGTTTTTCCTCAAAAGTTTCCATTTGAAACATGGCAATATGTTCCTAATTGAGGTGAGATTTTCTATTTTTTCATATTTAACTTCAGATATAACGTAAGTTTTGCTTAACTTGTACCACTTGATCCCATATTCGTGTTTTTTACAAAAAAGGGTACCCAGTTTTAAATTATCACGGATCAACATTCATTAGTATTGAAAATATTTCAGCTTGTGCAGTATCTTCATTGTTTTTTTTTTATTTATAGTAAAATCTATTCAGTAACAGGCTACAATAAAACAACAAAGATGCGTCAATAGAAATAATAGAACTACTGTACATGAGTTACTTTGGGCAATATTGGGCTTCATAAAGGTGAAGAGAGATTAAATGATTATGCGGTGCAACAGGATACGTCGATAAGGAAAAACCTAATTTCAAAGTACTGAGTCCTCTGGAATCATGCAAAAGAATGTCGAAGGCAAAAAATCAGTTTCCTTTGAGAACTTGTTTACTATTGTGTATTTTACTTCCTACCGTGCTCTGAAGTGCCAGCCTAAGGCACTGTTACAAATATGGGGTTAATATCGTTTCATTTCATCTCTGTTCCCGGACTTTTCAACTCATTAGAAAACGCGCAGAGAAACGTTCTAGTGTAAACCGGTTTTAAGCCAATAAAGTACTTTCCAAACTTCAGTGATATCAATCTACCTCATTCTCAGAATCTGGCGTATTGCATATAAATAAAAGTTCGAATCAACGTTCCAGAAGTCGAGTGTGAACGTTGCATAAGCACTCATTCATGATATCATCTCAAGTGGAGAACTTAACGTAAGAGGACGGGGCCCAACATTCCATCATCGTGCAGCGACGAAACTTTCTATGAAGCGAGATAGGATCAGAAAACACAGGAGTCATTTCCTGGGACATAGCATCGCGCCTTTTGCGGACATCACTTCCGGTGCCAAGAAGGCCGATGAGTGGCCGAATAACTCCCGCCCCGAAGGCGATTCACCGTTCCGAAAGCGATTCACCTTGTGGAAGGTTCTGGAAGATGGAGACTGACCATGTTCAAGCAACAAGCCTCATCCCTTCCTCACCCCAAGAGGAGATTCGCCGAATGTTCGTCGTTCTTTGGCTGCCAGCTTTCGTGACACTTAAATTATGATCGTGTTCGAGGAGTATTTTTTTGGCTACTCGTGCCCGAATGTCAGAATGCTTTTTGAGTGAGTCAAACGACTGTTGCAGTTGGCGCTGATAAATTATTAGAATGGGCGCGCTTGAGCTGGAATGCCTTTTATACGTAATATTAATGAAGATAATATATAGCATTTAGTATTTATTTAGAGAACTAATTACGGTGATTTATAGAAATGAAAGATTAATTTATTTGTTCAGTGAATTGGCCCACAATTTATCGAATTGGAGGATTACGAAATTGCATTGAATATTGTAATACATTTTGTAGAACCCAAACAAAAGTGGGGTATACCTATTTAAATGCTTTTGCAAGTTTTAAATGTTTGATAAGTACGTATCGTTCAAAAATTAAATAGATATGGAACTATACATAAGATACATTTTTATTTTATAGCCCAGAATTACTTGATATAGAAATTGTGTTTCCATTGAACACATTTTTGTAAAACAATCAAATTTATGTTTATAGAGAGGGAATTATGTTTAAGGTGCCTCCCATGAAAAAATTAAAATTAAGAATGAAATATATCTCCAAATTTCAAATATTATCTAGGAAAGACATTTTGAGTTTCCATGTTTTCTGTGTTTATTTAATTAATACATATTATTACCTCAATGAAATCGACACCTTACCTTGTGTTTCTCTTCGTTTCTTAAAGTATATAATTCTCAGGTGCGGAATTTCGCACTGTTGCTCGTGAAGTGCGAAAATAACCAACCTGCAGGTTGACATGTAAACGAATCGACACCTAACGTTTCGTACAACTGGAAACCTCTTTCCCGACGAGATGTTTGCAAATTATGAAACGCAGTTCTATTAGGAGCCTTTTCGAAGCATCTGGCTCCAATTTGCTCGTTCCTTTTGTGCCTGCGGGTCAGCTGGAGCCCAGGGCGCCGCCGCCGCCGGTGCGTTTGCAGCGCTGTGCCAGAAGGCGCCGCGCGTCACCGGCCACGCACGCGGGCACCTGGCCGGCAGCCCGCGTCTCGGCCAGCGGCGCGCTCGCTGCAGGTGCGGATGGGTGCGGAGGTGGAAGAAGAAGTGGAGGGGGATGTGAAGGCGTAGGGGGAGGTTAATGTGTAGAATAGACGTGGGTGCAGATGTTGGTATGGAGGGTTGGTTGGGTGTTGATGTGGAGGATTGAAGGTGGATTAAAATGTTGATGTAGAGGATTGAAGTTTGGGTTGAAATGTTGATGTGGAGGATTGAAGGAGGGTTGAAATGTTGATGTGGGGGATTGAAGGTGGGTTGAAATGTTGATGTGGAGGATTGAAGGTGGGTGAGATGTTGATGTGGAGATTGGAGGAGCACGGTTGTGGGGGTTGAAGGTGGATTAAAATGTTGATGTAGAGGATTGAAGTTAGGTTGAAATGTTGATGTAGAGGATTGAAGGTGGGTTGAAATGTTGATGTGGGGGAGGAGGCACGTGTTGATGTGGAGGATTGAAGGTGGATTAAATGTTGATGTAGAGGATTGAAGTTAGGTTGAAATGTTGATGTAGAGGATTGAAGTTGGGTTGAAATGTTGATGTGGAGGATTGAAGGTGGGTTGAAATGTTGATGTGGAGGATTGAAGGTGGGTTGAAATGTTGATGTGGAGGATTGAAGGTGGGTTGAAATGTTGATGTGGAGGATTGAAGGTGGGTTGGAAATGTTGATGTGGGAAATGAAGGTGGTTTGAAATGTTGATGTGGGGATTGAAGGTGAGTTGAAACGTTGATGTGGAGGATAGGAAGTTGGTACAGATTGATGTGGAGGATGGGAGGTGGGTGCAGATTTTAAGAAGAGGATTCAAGATGGGTTTAAATGTTGTTGTGGAGGGTTTGAGGTGAGTTAAGAAGTTGATATGGAGGATTGGAAGTGGATGCAGATGTTCACATGGTGGATTGTAGATGGGTACTACGTTATTGCGCTACAAATCTTTGAAGAAGAAACAAATGCGAAAGCCGTGGTAGAGGTAGAAGTGAATGTGGAGGTCGCTTTGGAAATGGCGATGGACCAGCGTGTCGAGGTAGAGGTCCGAACAGAGGTGGATGTGGAAAATTAAAGGTGACTGCGACAGTGGTTGCGATGATGATGTTTATTGTGAAGATGGTGCTGAATATGTAGGCGATATGAGAATTGGAATTGTTTTTACGGGGTAATGTTGAGATGACAGGCATATTGGAAACGAACACTGTGGAATTACCTGAGATGACAATGGTTTTGAAGACCGCTGTAGAGGTAACGGCCATAGAATTGGGGGGCCAAGGATAAGACTACAGGGGTAGAGATGGGCTACCTGAATTTGCGTTTGTTCCTTCCCGCCGTGTAATAAAAGCCAGGATGTAATGTCAATATTTTGCCTAGCTACGATCTTAAATGGAATTTTGATTCCTGAAGAAAAGAACCGTCTCTCTTTCGATAATTTGAAAAGATATATTTAGATATTTATTTAGTAAAAAACAGTAAAAAGCTGTATGTGATGTATGGGGGAGAAAATCATCTGCGCACGCTTCCTTGAGTTTCAGAATCCCTTCCTAACAATTTATCTATTAATAGTGGAAAGATTAAAAATAATAATAATAATAATAATAATAATAATAATAATAATAATAATAATAATAATAAATTTAAAAAAGCGAGAAATTAACATTTCAAAAACTACATATTTTTGTTGCCGAGTTATAGAAAACTTATTTGTAACGGTAAATGAACTGCAGATTTGATTTTTCTGTATTGCTAATAAAATAGAAAATCACCCTAAGCTCTACTACCACTACAAGAAAAAGGAAAGCTCAACAAAACGTGCGCATAGTGAAGCTACATTTACGTCCAGAAGCAAATCAAGGGGCCATCTCAGCATTTGCTCAATGGATCAGGGAAACTGGACAAAAACCCGATCGAGATGGGGGTATATATTAGCGCAACCTGTGCATCAACCGCTAGCAGATTCGTCTGCAGTCTCTGCGTGTACGAAACTCCTCCATCCCTCAAATAAATTTTCTTTAAACAATGCAGTTACACTGAAAAGTTTGTTTACTTTTTGTTATTTTGTCATTTTCTCTTCATTTTACTTCACAGTCGACATTTATGATTAGATCATCGTAAAGAAATACAAAAGGTGTAACAATAAAACGTCACGGGCTTTGGCACCTCGGCCCATCGAGACCCCGCAAACAAATGGGTTTGAGCCGAGTTGTCGAGAGGAGCGCGGCGTCGCGCCGCGTCGGGGCGGCGACCACATGCGCGCGCGTTGCATCACAGCGTCTCGCGTATTTCGGGGCGGTGGGCGGGGAGACCGGCGCCCTGCATTGTCCCCCGGAGCCCTGGCAGCGGCTCGCGCTTGGGACACCGCCGCGGCGCCGGCGCCGCCCCGCGTCATGTGTCGGGCCGCAGCACTGTGGCGCACAAGCAGGCAAAGGGCGGGCAAAACTATGAGTTTTCGAAACTGACACTCTACTGTTCACTCCGGTTATAGTGAACTTCTGGGGACTAACAATTTTGGTTCACTATATCCGAGGTTCACTATATCCGATGACGCCAAAATTAAATTAAATTTCTCCACATTGATTAATTTTATTAATATAGAGAAGCAGCAAAATCATTAAAAACATCAACTGAAAATTTTGGTATCTACATTTAACCTTAAATAGTTCCATTATTTTTAATCGTTTGCTTCGTCCCTTTTTTTTAGTAATTTCTCTAGACCCTTCTCGAGAACTCATGCTTTCTCCATACTTGATTCTGCATTGTCGACTGTCTAAGTATCGTAATGCGTCTTGACACCCTTCAATTACTCATGCACTTTTGGAACACCGTCCCACTCTCCGAAGGCCCTTTTGCTCACCTAATAACGTACGAGATCCTTTTGGTAGCAGGATGGTGCGAGTGGCTAATGAAACTGATCGCTGAACGAAACATTCCGGGTCCGGTACTTCTACCTCAGGGTAGACTTCTTCGATTTTGACCTTTGGACAACGATATTTTTTCCACGCTGCCTAGTGTTGGAGAATTTGTGCCACTGAGGCGATATATTTTCTTTCTAAAGAGAAAAATTAATTTCCATGATGTTTTCGTTCACTATTGCCGAGGTTTAGTGTTCACAATAGGCGACTCTTCTTATGCTTATTTCTAATGTAAGTGAAACGGGTCCAATGACTTCGGTTCACTATAACAGGAAAGAAAACTGAAATTTTAAAAAAAATTTCTTTCTTAGTGGTAGCGGTGAGCGTAACAATCTGGTCGAAAGCGGTCAAATTAAAAGCGTCGCCACCCGGGTCGCGCGGTACCAGTGGTAGAAATTTTGGTACTCATATCTATCGATAGAACGAGAAGGGCGGAAAACGGAAGGTCACAGAAATCCCAGTAGTAACAGCGGCTTTAGATGCTCTACCTAAAAATACCTGGACAATATAAGCCTTAATGCCAGTTTAGCATATCCACCGCAAAAGACCGCTATGGGCCACCGCTTCAAGTAGGTACTTCTAAAATTCTTTGGTTCTTGCTTAGGATCCTAGTCGAGACCTTATCAAGCAGTCAAAGGGCAGTAGATTGTGTAATAATAATAATAATAATAATAATAATAATAATAATAATAATAATAATTCTGGCCGCCCTTTTCCCAAACCGGGCCACAGGGGCCGACGCGTCGTCCGCCGCATGGCGCACCTGCGTGGCTGCGATCGCCGCGCCCGTCCGACCGTCGCGCCGGCGCCGGGCACTCAGCAGGAAGGATAGCGGCGGCGGCAGGCATCTATGAGGAGTCGTTGGCTCTTAGCGCCTCGCGGATGACGCGTGGCACTCAAATCATAAAGCAGATAAAAAAGCTAATTTTGCGGAATGGCAGGCGACGTCACCCCATGGGCGCTGAGATCGCGCCTGTTACGAGAAAATGTTTGCACCAAGAGGAGGAGCGCGGCGGCGCCGACGAGAGGCCAATTGAGCGCATAGAGGGAAATGCACGATGCGAGGAGCCCGAGTGGCCCGGCGATGGGAAGGCTCGAGCTCTTGAGAAACGTACACAAGACTCCACTGACTGATCAGGTGGGCACCGCTCTGGCAGTTCGGAATGCAATTTTTTTTTCGGGTCAGATAGGCTCGCGTCGCTCGCTCCCGTCGCATCGCGTCGCATCGCGTCGCATCGCGTCGCATCGCGTCGCATCGCGTCGCGTCGCGTCGCGTCGCGTCGCGTCGCATCGCGTCGCATCGCGTCGCGTCGCATCGCGTCGCGTCGCGTCGCTCGCGTCGCGTCGCATCGCGTCGCATCGCGTCGCATCGCGTCGCGTCGCATCGCGTCGCGTCTCGTCGCGTACGTCGCGTCTCGTCGTGTCTCATAGTGTCGCATGGCGTCGCATCGCAACGAATCGCTCACATGAACTCTGCCGTGCCAGCGGCAGCGCCGCTCCTGACGCCGCCGTTCCCATTCGCGTCCTGCACCACTCAACAAATACGCGCCACCCAAGCACTTTAACACCGAGCACAGGCAGGCAGGCCACACAATGTGTTTAGCGGATCGTCCAGTTTATGAAATACCAATTACTAACCACGAGTGTTGGTACAAATTAGTATTCGACGGTGAACATGGATGCATGTTATTGATCTCGCTTTTGAAGGATGAAATGTTGAAAGGGCAGGTGCCTCATACCGTTAGCGCTTAGTTTACTAATTAATTATGTAGACAATGGCGATGAGACTTACCACTATTTGTTTATGCTTTGACGGGGACAATAGTAAACTGATGATGATAATAACAAGTGGTTGATTGATTGATTTTTTTGTTTCCGCGCGCGTCAACTGCTTTGGTCATTGGTCCCGTAAGTGTGGTGCATGATTTTTCTCGGGAGATGGCGGTAATCTTCCCCCGCCGGATGGCGAGATCCGGCGCCGACCTACCGTCGGCTAGTGGGGTTTCCCCCTAACCACGACTCTCACACCAGTGGGGCACCGATCTAACTGAAAGGCTAGTGTCGAAAACCCTGCCGCCGTCAGGACTCGAACCTCCCGGTCAGAGGCGCTGCAGTGACAACAGTTGATGCACTGAGCTACCGCTCCCGGTATAACGAGCAGAAAGTGTGGTAATGGAGCTGGAAAAGTCTGTTCTAAAGTTTATGACTATCACTCGTATTTTGATGAAACGTTAAGTTAACTATTAGCATAAAATGGGCCATGTGTTGTTGACAAAACAGTGAGCGTCATAGCTTAGAAAACGTCATCATTATTGTCAACTAGGTTTTATTGAGGTAGCTATCTTTCGGGCTATCACCATAAAAAAAAGTACGAAGAATAAAACAAAGAATAAAAATTCGCGGTTTTCTGGCTCACGAAGCATAACTTTCTCTTCTTACGAAGTATTCGCAAGGCAAGAAAGTAAAAAAACCTTGCAACCAGCATACATTAGTTTATAAATACTATATGTGTGAAGAAGTAAGAGAGAAACAAAAATATAAATGTGGTAAATCTAGATAACGAATTTTCAATGCGCACAGAAATTGAAATAAAATAATAATCTGTGACTATGTGAGAGATGTCAATGCAGTCGATTCCGGTTATAGTGAACTCAGATATAGTGAAACCTCGGTTATAGTGAAAGATATACAGATTATAGTGAATCTGATCCTCGGCTATAATGAATATAAGAAATGCAACCACCTGGAAATTAATTATCTCTTGGAGAATAATACATCGCTTCAGTGTTACAAATTCCAACACTAGGCGGCTTCAAAAAAATATAGTCGGCCAAAGGTCATAATTGAAGAAGTCTTCCCTGAGGTGAAGGTAGCAGACCCGGAATGGGGACCTTCCTGATGGCCTTATGCCACTCAGTTGCACTGTGGAAACAAAGGTCTGTTCTGCGTGGGCTACAACTGGCGGCGGCGACGCGCGATTGCGTGCTTCAAGTTCAATCTTGGTGGATATTTTTAAGGACAAATAAAGATATTGGATTTTTCAGTTCGTACTGTCAATGTATTTTGCTGTATCTCTGTGCTAATAAAAACCAATCGTTATGGAGAAATTCTTTTTAATTTTGACATCAGATGTAGTGAACATCGGATATAGTGAACCAAAAATGTTCACTATAGAAGTTTACTATAACCGGAGTCAATTGTAGTTTTATTAGATACCGAGGAACTCGGGAAAAATTCAAAACCAATGAAACCCATTCGATTTTGACTGGAAAATGTAAATATTTCGTTGTGCTATTTCGCCAATTCTCTTACTGCACGTACCGAATGAGTCATCTTACTTAGTGCTACACAGCTGGTCATGCAACAATGCTCCAAAGAAGAGGCCTCCCAACATTTACTATTCACGTGTTGCATTTTGGAATAGCAATTATTCTCTAAGACTAAGCTCTTTTATTATTATTTTTCATGGTATGTAAAGATCTATAGTACTGTAATATACTACACTAGATCATTACAGTATTCGTGAAGACTTTTCTTTTAAAATATTGAATTTATTGCAGTATCATACGATAGTATTTTGTTTCTTGCTTTTTGTTTAGCTGCTTTTGGGCTGATGCAGACTAGTATTAAGGAGAGGAATTCAAAATACAAATTCAGGAAATGAGAAAGTACATTAATCATGCGAAAGTAAGCACACCATCTTTAAATGTTAATTGTTTCACAGCTGCTTCTTTCAATGGTGCATTTCGATGAGCGATGCGTGATAAAATGATCGTTGAAACGAGTAGTTCTAAGTTGCCGCTCCGAAGGCAGGTTACTTACCCCTAATGCTCTTGTTATGTATCACTAGAGCGAGTCGAGATCTTATCGACTGGCGCAGCTCCAAATCCCTATTATGAGCAGCTTTTGTGATGCCGCGATGGAAGCTACTTAAGGGTCTCTTGAAATCTCAGAACAAAATCTCAAATGTCTCTTGGCCGAAAGAGGGCAGTTCGCAAAGAACTAGAACGAGTCTGCTGAACTGCATTTCAGTGGATGAACTAATAACGAGACTTAGTAAACGTGCGCCTCTTGTGTTAACGGCCAGTAAGAATAGGTAAAATTTACAAATTACTTTACATCTTCACTAACAGAAAACAAGATTGCTCTCAAATTTCTTTAAGAAATATTTTATATGTTGAGATAGTTTTTGCAAAAGAAAAGTCTCTGAGAGATCCTGAGAAAATTATCTTAAAAACAAAAAAATTCTGTCTTTCAATTTGGAGAGAAGTTGTTACAATTGCTTTACTTCAGAGATATGTTCCGAATAGCGTCTCTGATGAAATAGTTTTACTTCTTTATACCATTTCCACTAGGCTTTGTTTTCATTTTGTTCTTTAGTTCTTTCTTTCAATTGCTGTTTTTTAAAATATACAAGACAAAAGCATAAGAAAATATTGAGCATAAAGAGTTTCAATTTAAAGCTTTCAAAGGGAGGTACACGTTTAAAAATTTGAAATTTCTCTGTGAGCATTTTATACCTAGTATCGGGTTTTCTCATACTCTGAGAACCAATAGTGATCATGTTGCAACGTACGTCGATTCATTTGTTTTGATGACGTTTGTTCACGACTATTGTCTGCGTTGCGGAAAATTTCATAAAGAGATTCAATATTTACGACGTAGATGCTTTTAGAAGTGCTTGTTAGACAATCCATTGTGTTTTTCCCATTTTAGAGAATTACGAACAGAGAAGATAACAGAGCCAGTTGCCAGATTGCAGTTAATTTTTTTACGACTTCTTTAGCGAGGCTATAGAGAATCATTAAAAGATAGTGTCTGAAGAAGACAACGTATCTTAGAAAAGAAATGCTTGCTTCTGAATTCGAAGAACAGTAGCATGGAAGAACAAAAAATCGTCAAATATATCGTATTCTTTCCACGCTAGATTACTCCAAACTTAAGATGGATATTTTTCTTGAAAATTCAAACTGGACACATTGCTAGATTTAATTTCTACTTATCTTTCCGTGAAAGCCATAACTTTATATTATATCCAATTATTTATTGTTCAGTCTCTTTTGGTTCTGTTCTTTTGTTTCTTCACTCGTTCAATAAAACGCAAGAGGCATGATTCAAGAGTTATTTAAAGAAATATATAACAAATGTTGCATCTAAATAAAAACATTGCCACCTCTGCCACCTGAAGCAATGCTAAGGAATTCACTTTGCCTGAGCCGACGAATGTCGCTTTTAACTGGAAAAGCAACGTAAGCTCCAATTTAACGGTACAAAACTACCGGGAAGGCGTCTTTCTGGGCTGTTGAATCCACGCCCTGCACCCCATTGTGGCCTTGCCCTCCCTGCCCTTTTGTCCCTGGGCGGCAAGCGGGATGACGGGAGGGCGTTTGTTGCTTTCCTTTGGAATTTGCGGGCTGGCGCCTACCTGCCGGGGTTTCACGCGAGTAACGGGAAGCAGAGTTTGGAGGTGGTTCGTAAACATCAGTGCGCTACTTCTGGATACCACTCAGGGGTCGGTAACCTTTAGAAGCGCCGCAGAAATTTTACGCTTGTTTTTACTTTCCTTGTGTACACCAAAATCTAAAATCACCACGGGAACGATGCAGCGACGGTGCAGGTGGCGGCGATGGTGTAGCGGTTAGCGTATCGGACTGCTATACCCAAGTTTGCGGGTTCAAACCCGATCGAAGCCGTGGATTTTTAAGGGCGAAAAAATCCTTCGCACGCCTTCCTTCGGAGGAGAAGTAAAGCCGGCTGTCCCATGTTAGTACTCGTACATTTTCTGCATGTAAAAGATCATCAAGCCTAAATGACGCCTCTGAGCTAAATTCAAATCGCCTGCTTCATCGCCCAAGTAATACCTTCTTTCTCCCATGATTGGTGAAAGGAGTGTAACGAAATTTGCGTGGTCAGACGGAAGAGCAGGCCTCATGGCCTGAGTCTCGCCACGTAAAATAAGGCAAATTCAATTCAATTCAACGATAAATTTACGACCAACGCAAGCCAGGATCATTCGTCTTGTTCTTTCATATACTTGAGCCAAAGTATGCAATGGTTTTGGCATGGGAATAGTTGTGTAGTGTGGAAGGTTATTGCAAACCATAACATTTTAATAACTTATAATCTGTTTCGAATTAACAGTTTCTAGTTTCTCATACCCTACAATCGATGCAGCAGTTTGCCCCGCACATTTTAACCAGAATTTGATGTCATGTGTTCTCCATTGAAGGGTGCGGGCATGCATGTACTTTTTAAAATACAGTTGCATTCAACACTTTCTTCTTTGTAACTGAGGACTGGGACCCAGAAATTCTGTGATGGAAACCCCCCCCTAAAGCTATTAATCATATGAACAGATATACTGACGACGACAATACATTTTATTTAAACACTAGAAACGAAGAAAAGATTTGGCACCACTGGCGACAAAAGAGACCGCGCTAAGCACAAAGCCTCGTAGGCAACCCTGCATCTGAAGAGGAAGCACTCGAAGCGTTCGGTGACGCCATCCGTTTCATTTGAACGCACTGCATTGGTAAGACGTAGATGGCCGTGTTAAACTGCCCAAGCCAAAGTCCAGCGCCGCCCGAGTCAATAAGTCCAATTGCGCGTGGCGCCTGTCAGCGAGCGATGCGGGGCATGAGGCAGCCTATGGCTGAATTATTGAAGTAAATGTACAGGGTGCTTCGAAATTCAACGCCGCTTCGGGAACGGATTTTTTATACACAGCCATTTTAGCGTAAAAAGGATCGCTGTTGCAAAAATGTATATGCTATTAATATTACATTCCTTATTACATTTTTAGTTAGTGACTCCGTGCAAACCGAAATGAGACAAGTCGATGCATCTATGAAGGACCGGGAGCGGTAGCTCAGTGCATCAACTGATGTCGCTGCAGCGCCTCTGACTGGGAGGTTGTAGGTTCGGGTCCTGACGACGGCAGGATTTTCGACACTAGCTTTTGAGCTAGGTCGAATTCAGTCGCTGCCAGGAGGAGAATTCTAGTGGCCGGCTGCTCTGATCGGTAGTTTTCCGTGGTTTCTCCGATCAACACCAGGCGAATGCCAGGGCAGTACCCTAACAAACGGATCACGGACCGCGCGCGATGTCCTTCCTCTTCCCTGTCCTATCCTCTCCCCTTACACACACACTTACACTAACATGCTCTACACTACCACATGTTCCGGGAGACCGGTCGAGGGCTTAGAGTTTGTCCCGGCTGGGGCGGTGCCCCGCTGGTGGGAGAGTCCTGGTTAGGGGAAACCCTACTAGCCGACAGTAGGTCGGCGCCGGATCTCGCCATCCAGCTGGGGAAGACCACCGCCATCTCCCGAGAAACAAACATGTAGTACACTAACGGGATTAATGACCAAAGCAGTTGACGCGTCCGGAAACACGAAAAACCAAACCAAACCATCTATGAAGGCCACGTACGAGATAAAGTTTAACTCTTATTGTGGCACGCGTCAAAGGCGCTATCCACGCAAGGGGCTCACACGTGATCAGTCATTGCTTCTATCCTCTATAAAACGAGATTGAAGAAAGAAGTCCAGGTAATATAGTAGTGAATCGACATTAGAATAACATTATTCCTTTACAAGCGATTTTCCCAAACAACCGTTTTGTTATTTTCTCAAATGAACTGTCATCAGTTGCCATTAACACGGGGAAAGTAAGTTCACCTTTTATTGATACGTTATTGCTTGTTATTGCCTTTGATACGGAGGTCGATATACAATGCATAACGTACTTGGATTGAGATGATTGTGGTTACGAGGAAAATAGAATAGTTGAATAATGCTATATGTTCTTATACGAAGGGAATTATGGGAGGGAAAAATGAAAAGAAAACATTCAATGAAGTGAAGTTAGTGAATCCAGTGAAGTTAACATCCAATTAATTCGTAAATAATTAAATCTGAATCGTAAAAATTAGGTAAAAAATAAAATGTTATATGTACCACAATCGTTTACTGGTTCTAATAATCTCAGGCGAGAAAAACCCTCAGTCTAAAGGCCCTCGAACTTTATCTCGCCACTCGATCACTAGAACCCTTAAAACGCTCTTGGTGCATAAATATCTATTACTTTTTCGGTTTTCATCCACCGCTGCTTCCCCTGTTTTGAGTGTTGCTTTTTCGTTTCTGTCTGCGTTGGAACGCTCGCCCCTGGCGCGGGCAGGCGCATCACGAAGCCCGCGGGGCGTCAGGGAAGCCACCCACGCGCGCGCTGGGGGCGAGGGCGAGGGCGAGGCGACGGCGGGCGACCGAACCAACAGACACCGCCTCGTGTCAACAAGCGGGTGCTCTGGGCCATGGAGATACGGGCGTGACACGCCTCAAATGAACTCATGAGGAACTAGAGGCAGATGGAGAGGGCTTTCTTCAATTTGGAAAAGATCGTACGTGTGGTTTAGGAGCTACTAGTGTTCACGGACGAACGGACGTATTAAAAGTAAAGGTTGTGTCAAACTTACATTCCCCTAACATAAATGCCAATGAATTTCATCAAAATATGTAAAAAATTACAGAAGCAAATTGAATGAGAAAAGCGCTGATGAGACAAGAAAGGCGAAAATAGGAGTGCGTGCGGAAGGATCTCTGTTGCTGCAGAGCGAAAAAACTTCTCCGTTTTGGGCTGCGTGCAGAAGCGTACGTGAGCGCAGAGTGAAGCTTGGTCGAATTCACTCGCTGACTGCAGGAGAATTCTAGAGGCCGGCTGATCAGATCGGTAGTTTTTCGTGGTATCTCCGATCAACATCAGGCGAATGCCGGAGCAGTACTTTCACAAACGGGCCACGAACCACACACGATCTTTCCGTCCTCTTCTTTGTCCTTTGTCCTCATCCGTTACACACACTTACACGAACATGCACTACACTACCACACATACCGGGAGACCGTTAGGGAGTTTAGAACTTGTCCCGGCTGGGGCGGTGTCTGCTGGTGGGAGATACCTGGTTGAGGAAAAAACCGTTAGCCGCCGGATCTCGCCATCACCGCCCCCTCCTGATGAAAAGCATGGACTACACTTATGGGACTAGAAAGTCCGTAGTTAACGTGCACGGAATCACTAACAATCAACCAACCAAGTGACAACTCAACAAACAACCAGAAGACATTTGGTTTACTGATGCCGACGGAGGCAAATTGTTGGTTTGAAGTTTAATAAACTATTTTCAATGTACAGATCCTGAAGAACGAATGTCAACGAAATTTGATTTTTTGTGCGAATTATTTATATTTTTCTCTTTTATATTCAATTTCAACTTCATTTGCTACCAATTTGTTTATTTAAACCGAAATTAATTAAATTAAAAACTTATTATTACAATTATTAAATTATAAAACAATATCTGTCTTCCGTAAATGGAGTGGACATGATAATATGGAGATAAAAATGATAGAATAAAAAGTACGTCAAAAACCGAATGACATCAACAGAATAATGAAAGCATGAAAAATAGACTAATAGGTTAACTAATAATGGTTTGGGATGAAAATATTGAGAAAAGCAACATCAAAAGAGAGATGCAAGTCTTTTGGGTAAAGGACACGAAAGAGATCCCTTTTAACGACAAAAAAGTGTAATGAAATGTTCCCAACAAGGCTGCAATCTTGATGACAGAGTGTGATAAATCGAAACGTTTAAAAATACTTAAAGAGAGGTACTTGTGTGAGAAGTTAGAAATTTTCTTAACTCTGAAACGACAAACTTTGTTGCAAAATGTGACAGGGTTTTAGAGTCGATACATGGCCAACCCACCTCCATCTAGCATTTGAAAACAGTTACCAAAGATTTGCTGGGTGTTAACGAACGGAGCGAAGTATACCAAACTCGCTGGCAAAGCGATCAATGACCTACGTGACAGACTTCGTAACAGCGAAGATGGCTAATTCGGGAAGTCTAGCAAGAACACACTTCACGTTGTATAAACTGTATATAACTTGATGAAAGACTGAGATACTGGCGGTGAAGAGAGTAAGTTCTGAGAGGAATTTCATTTGAGTACGAATCTTCCCCAACTGTTTACGGAACTTCATCTGAGGTTTCCGAGCTTCCAATGACTCCCACGACTCTTCCTTGTTCATGACGTTGACGGACATTATAAACACCTAACGTGAATACATTCAGAGGTGCATTTGCACCGAAGCACGGAACAAAGTCACCGTAAGATGCATAGAAATAAAAAAATGTGATTTTTGCCTACAACAACAGTGACTGATCCTTATTCCCCATCGGGTGTTTTGTTCATTGACTCTTGATCCACTGAGAAAATGCTGAGATTATTTGATTTGCTTCTGAACACCATAATGGAGATTTTCCCTCCTTACACGTTATGTAGAGATATTTTCCGTTTTTTTGATATTGAAAAAATAAAAAGTAAGTTAATTGTACGGAGGGTCCTTGAAATGGGTAGAAACAGGAAAAGCCTGAAGATGAGAATTCCTAACATCCTCTAAACAGGTTAAAACTGCAAGTACTAGGTACTAAGTACTCTGTACTTAAATGTTTAACCTACTTAGGATAAATAAAGAACAGTAAATTATGTTGATAAAGAACAAAAATTGCTTGTCTTCATAAGAATAATGTAAATTGTTCTTCAGTCTTAATTGATACTTCTGCTGCTCTTGTTTCTTAATATGTATGTGGAATTTCTGTGAAAATTTTTCACCTTTCACATCTTTAAAACATACAGTTTAAAAATATAATACATAAACGCAAGTGCTAATAAAAACTAGCAAGCTTGCTTGTTCAACAAACACGGACTTCAATGCGCATTCTTTGTCTGCTTCCTCACGTGCTTGGTTCCACTTATCGCTTTCATTTGCGCTTCAATGGGCGTTAGCAACCGGTGACTAAATCGACCCTCGTCACCAGAGTGTTACCATTACGCGTTTTAATTAGCGTAATGGTAACAGTCGATTAGCGACCGGCCATGCGACCCCGATGCTCCTTCCCCTCATGCGCCCACCCTGTGGCGAAGAGAGCAGTTCCTTTTGCGACCGTAGTGGCGCTGGACACGTAGGCACCGCGCACCCGAAGACGGGACACCGACTGCGTGACGAATCTGACGTACAGAAAAAGTCTCTCGGCAGTGACACCTTGGTGCGTGCAACACAAATTATGTTGGAATCAGCGTATAAAAAAGGAAACCTAAATACCGCACTCACTACAATCATAACAGATGCTGGAAGTGTAGCCCCCTTCAGTTTTTTCCCAGCTATGTGTTTGCTACCAACAGCATTGCCATTTTCAAAAAGAAGCCCTGACACGGTCTATTGCGGAGAGACTTGCTTGGCGCACTATATTTAAAACACTAAGAGTTTTAAAAGAGGTCATCTTCGTCAACATATTAGCTTTAAGTCGGCTTTCGACGGCTTTGTCGTCATCGTCAGTCTCGCTGCTGTCTGCAAAAGTCGGCCGACTGTGCCACCAACACCAAACCGAATTTCCACAATTCATGGACGCAAATCTAGCGCATCTGATGAACTCCCTCTTCTCTCTTTCCAAAAAATTCACTTTCTAAGGACTGAATAAAACCGACTTTTGCCGAGAGCAGCGAGACTAACGATGACGGCAAAGCCGTCGAAAGCCGGCTATCTTAATAAAGCTAACATGTTGACGAAGATGACCTCTTTTATTTCTTCTTATAAGAACGTCAACAACACCAAATCAGAATTTCCACTAAGAGTTTTGTTAAGAAAGTAACTTGAAAATTTCTACAAATTTTGTGGTTTTTGCTTTAAATGAAAGGTAGTGGACCTCAATTGTGTTTTAGCTTGCTATTTTTTATAAGTTTTATTATATAAACACTAAATTGACCGCGGTCATTTGTTAATTTTTGTTCTGGAAGTTGTCATCGATCGTAGTTTCGACACATGACGCCGGCAAGTCTGTGGGTGTTATAGTTACGTTTACAAATCCATGACTGTGCAAGTACGCACATAACAATAGAAATGTTATTCACGATGAGGTCTATTGACCAGGTATGTGACTCCTTGTGAAGTTTTTCAACATAATTTTTGCCTACGGCATGCCTTTCATTTGCCATTTCATTTGCCATAAGTACATTTTACTGAAAATGCTTCTGAAGCATTGCTTCAGGAATAGTTAAAATGTACCGAACTCAGAACTTCGATTTAATTTAAACAAATATATTCAAACCAAAGAAATTTTCATTTACCCACAAATACCAGTTTATGCTTGGAAAAAAAGAATAAGGGTTGTAAGAGAAAATATTTAGAAATCCTGAGTTTACAAAACAGTCGCTTCTGTGGATTTCTCCTCTGTTACCGTCAAATTTTGGCGGGTATCCACTAGTTGGCATTTTCTGCGCAAACGGCGAAGACACTTCAATTTTGGCGCGCTGCCCCCCATGTTATGCTATAAAAGGAGATAATATAAATCACATGACTTTAAGAAGGTACCGCTTTGACAGCTACTTGTTGACTGCAGCTGGCAACGTAACTACAGGTTACGTCCATAGCTCAATTCATGTGAATGCCTTCGTTTGCGGTTGGCTCATTTGTAAATGGCTTCGACACTATCTCTTGCAATGCCATCATCTAACATGACGTTCATTTCTTTCCAACCTGTCAAACTGGTACCTTCTTAGAGCACCTTCTCTCTACACTGTGCGAGCAAGCGGAGGGGAAGACACCTGAGATTCGACATGTATGTCGAAGGTTTGACAATTGATTTTGAAAACAGCAAGGTTTCTATAAAATCACCTATGGATTTAACATCATTTTAAACGAATGCTTTTTATCATCGATGTTTTGTTTTAGATGATGTTATGTGATTGTTATTTTACTTTTTAATGAAAAAGTACCATCATAATAAAAACCTTCAAATTTTTCTGATTTCAAATAGTATACAATTTTTTCCAAAATAAAAGTTTTGTTAAATTTCTGGTCTTTTTCCGTGTGTTTACAATTAAATCTCAAGTAAAACTTATAAACCTTTAAACTAAATTATACCACCGTGAACATTAATGGTCACCAATGCAGTTTTAAAAACATCGATGTTTAAAAACATTGATGGTTTTGAGGCGCTGTTTTATTAACAAGAAGTTTTAATTTTGAACATCGATGATTAGAAATATGTATGTTTTTAATGAAACTCACACGATTTTAAAGGAAAACTACAACCCTATTTCCCCTCGACCGGAAATCGAACCGGGGATCACACCACAGGCAGCTAGAAAACTACCCATGAGCCATCCGATGGAGTTATTTGTACCTAATAGTATATAAGACAAGGCCACCCTCTAGCTTGTTTAGCCGCTAGACTGTATAAGAACGTCCAAATTAGTCACATCCAAATTATACTGCGATTTATTCAGAGCTTCAGATTTATTCAGAGATTCTGACCGGTCAGCAACTGTACGGTGCCATCTAATCCGGAGCCTACACGTCACTACAGTGGCGTCACCATGAGGCACCGGTAGCGGTAGCTCAGTGATCAACTGATGTCACTGCAGCGCCTCTAACCGGGAGGTCCTAGGTTCGAGTCCTGACGGCGGCTAGATTTTCGACACTAGCTTCTCAGCTAGGTCGAATGCAGCTGCTGTCTGGAGGAGAATTCTAGCGGCTGGCTGCTCCGATCGGTAGTTTTCCGTGGTTTTTCCGATCAACACCAGGCGAATGCCGGAGCAGTACCCTACAAAACGGGCCACGGACCGCGCGCGATCTCTCCTTCCTCTTCCTTGTCCTATCCTCTCCCCTCACATACACACACTTACACTAACATACACTACCACAATTTCCGGTAGGCCGGTCGGAAGCTTAGAGCTTGTCTCGGCTGGGCTGTGCCCTGCTGATGGGAGAGTCCTGGTTAGGGAGAAACCCCGCTAGCCGATGGTAGGTCGGCGCCGGTCTCGCCATCCAGCGGGGAAAGACCACGCGCATATCCCGAGAAAAAACATGCACTACACTAACGGGACTAATGATCAAAGCAGTTGACGTGCCCGCAAACATAAAAAATCAAATCAAATCAACCACGATGGCGTTCAACCTTCCAATTGGATCACACCGTAACAGCTGATTTACGTCAGAGGCAGCTCCAAGGGAATAAATCCAAGTATAGAAAATTCCATGCTCCACAGGAATACTATCAAGGGGATTTGAATAAAGTGCGGTGTGCATTCTCGTGCGGCTTCCTGGGCCCTCGAAGCGACCGACGCTCGATGGGAGCGCCCCCTCCACCCCCACCCCACCGTGTGTGCGTGGGCGGACGAGCGAGGCCGAGGGGATTGGCGTGGGGTTCGCAACCGCAGCCGCTGCGGTCGCTGGCAAATCCGCGAAGCCGCAGTCGCGGTGGGGTTTCTTTCGCCGGGCTTTGCGCCCCGCGCCGTCTAGCGCCGCCTCGCCGCAGGACGGATGCGCCCGGGGCCAAGTGACCGCCCCTGCGGCGGAGAGACAAGGATCTTTTCTTAATTTTTTACAGTTTCCCCTTCACAGTAACCCTGAGGAGGCGGGAATTTATTAACTTAGTGGCATACAATTGATCTGCTGCCTTGCGGCTTAAGCTGCTAAGAGGGAGAGATAATAATAAGCTAATACTAACTAAAGCTAACTTAATTCTCGCTTAAATCTAATTTACAAGTTATTTAGTAGCACTTTGGCATACCTAACTTACACAAAAATTATTATTATTATTATTATTATTATTATTATTATTATTATTATTGTTATTCACGATTATTCCCATTTAAAGAGAGCGTTTGAACTTGAATACCTTTATGATGATTGTTTGTGTTTTCTCTGGGCCCATATTTTCTTCATGTGTTCACTGTGTTGTTTCTTCCGCTCTGCTGTCCATTTACATCGTGGCCTCTTCTTGCTTTCGGTTTCAAATGTATGTTTTTTGATGAAGTTCCTGAATTCTTTTCTATTTTCTGCATCATTTATTGTAACGTGTGCTTGTCTGAGATCCTCCTCGACTTCTTTAATCCATTTTGTTTTTCCCCTGCCTGAGTTGATGACTATGAGAATCCGTTTTGAAATTCTGTTTTCATTCATCCTATGAATATGTCCGTAGAACTGCATTCTTCTTTTTCTGAATGTGTCCGTAATCTTATCAGTGTGCTTATAAATTTCTAATGTGGGCCTCTTCATCCAAATCCAAAATTATTATTATTATTATTATTATTATTATTATTATTATTATTGTTATTGTTTCTTAATTCTAGATAATGTTTCATATGGTCTTACTAGGTGATTACTTTTTAGTTTATTTTTTCATTCACGCATCAATAATTCATGTATGCAAGATATCATGCGGTGAATGGAAGAAAATTGTAAGGCATTTTCAACCTCAAGCTCCTGTATAAAGACAACGCCATCTACAATTCCTTACACCCATGAAAGTGTAGATGGCGTTTGTCAAGTATGTGTAAGCGCGTGATTATTGGCCAATAAAAGCCCAGATAAATTCATTCACCGCTTGATGCTTCTGAAGTTGTGACCGATTAGCTGTGGATGTTTTTCATACATTCACACACCATGCCTCCAACACTGAAGTTAAGACTCCTTCTCACAAACTTCATAAAGATAACAATGGTTTTCATAAAAAACAACAACTTAGGCGTACGCACTAAATCAGGGCTGCTGAAATGCAAGAACTGAGGCTGGACTGCCCGCTGTGCAGTTGTCCACGACCCACTCGCTTTTCACTACACTATATTGAGACTTAAATACGGTGACTTTTAACGTTCGATCAGTTGAGGCGCGGTCATCCAATCAGAACTTCAATACTAAAAATTAAGTCTTAACGAAGTCCCGATTCGATAACCGCGTTCAGCTGCTCAAACGCCAAAAGTCACCATAATTAAATTGGAATTTAGAGCCAATCACGCGGCATCAGTTGACTGTTGGCCGGCGGTCCCAAAATGCCACACCCTGAGACATTCCAGAGCTCGAGGAGTTCGGAGTAAAGGATATTCCTCTAGAAGTTCTGTCTCCTCTTCTACGCGACTTATTTACCTAAGGGTGGTTCATTCGAAAAGAAACACTTGTAGATTATTTATGAGTTTTATAAATGCTATGCATTGTGGAATCGGAAATACTTTACAATGATTTGTATTATATTGAAACCTCAAAGAAAATATTCTTCGCACATAGAGAAATGCTGTTTGGTTGCTGGGTACGGAGGATTACGAGGGAATGCCATGTTCCAACAAATTTCTTGCATACATTGTGCAATACCTACTTCTCCTCTGTTCCCCCCCCCCCAGGATTCAAAACTCGACTCAACCCAAATTATGTAAGTAAAGTGACAATAAAATGAAAACTATTACGAACGATTTTTGGGGTTGGAAAAAAAAAGTATTCAAACGAAACTAGAGTCCCAATTGGAGAATCTCTAATAAGATTTTACGAGAGAAATTAGTAACAAGTAAACCAGGATAAACAGAATGAAGTTTCTGATCGACGTGATCAAAAGCAGATTCTCTTGCCGACACAGATACCACCATTCATCTTGGGGTCAGCCAGCAGATAGATCCAGAGCTATTTGGACTGAAAGCGATATGCGCTGCGGACCCATCTCGTGCGCTGCAACCTTGTAGCGCACGTGCGGTCAGCCGGCGAATTTCCCACGCAGGCGCGCGCCAGCGGGAAATACGGCAAATCAAGGGGCTTTTGGAACGGCGGACGGCTCAACCCTCTCATTTGGCTGCGGGGGGCGGGGCGGGGCGGGGACGCAGAGGGTGTAGGGACGGGGGCCGCGTGGCGGTAATCAGCTTTCCGGAAGGACGCGGGGAGCCGAGACGCGCCGCCTGGAAATAAGGCAGCAAATTACATTTCTTCCGCAGGACGCGATCCCCGATTCCATCCCCCTTCAGCGCCGCCTCGCGCTCGTCTTCGTGTTTCCACCGTGCGCCGCCGCACGCGCGAGCGGGAAACAGAAGAGCAGACGGAGAAGAAAACAATTGAAGATTTTTTAAAATTATTTATTCTTGTTCGATACAATATTTTTCAAGGGGTGAAATAACTAACATAACTATAAGCGCTTATGAGCGAAAACTTACAGAAGTAACCTCAGAACATTCTTCTATAATACCTAAGTTGAGTCAGTATTATTGGAAACATAGATTCTCAGATAACAGAACAATCGTACGCACTGAATGCAGTATCATGATATGCATTCCAGTTGGCAAAAGTATTTTGTAAAACGGATTTTAAGTTTGATATATATATATATATATATATATATATATATATATATATATATAATAATAATACATAGGTTTATAATAGGTTTATCAAGTAATGGAATACGGTGGTTGTGGAGAAGTAGGTGAACGTCGCTTCCAAAAAGAGATGAGATCGAAGGAAACATCGACTCATTTTGACTTTTTTACTGCATGCGTACTTTGTACTCCTGGTTTTATGCAACCCACGCATATACGCTTGATGAATATCTGCGTCATGAAGATTGAAGCAATCTATCAGCAAAGTGCAGTGGAGAAGGAAGCAGTCAAACTAAATTGGAGCTTCAAAGGGGTCGATTGGAGCAGATACAGTACGAAAGGTTGGGAGTTGCTTTGGTGGTCACTGCAGCGGGGGGACATCAAGCTGTTCGGACGAGCTGCCCAGGCTTTGATGTTGACTACCTATTCAATGACACAGAGTCCTGTGATTAATATTTTCCGGAAACTATCATGTTTGCACGTGCAGTGCAATTGGAGGCTACGACATAGCGAGGGACATCCGTCTATAAAGAAAAGTGCTCTTGAGACATGACATTCGAAGGACATGAAGCGTAACTGCCGCTCCAATTGAAGTGTTCTTGAATTTTGCCCTTTTAAAACTAGACTTCCATTAACGAAACAAAAATAGACAAAACAAATTTGTTCCATAATTTAATAATTGTGATGTTGTAAACCTTTCCCAATAATTTAATAATTGTGATGTTCTAGTTTGTGAATCTAATTTATATTGAAATATTTTGTGGCCAGAAGAGAGTGACGAAGCATTTTGTCATGTCAGTTATAAGGTGACATACAATAACACAATAAAATGCATGTTGAAGATTGACGAGTTGGGGCTAGTGGTCATGGTGCCAAAATAAAGTTTAATGTGTTAGTGGGCTCGAGACAGGTCGTCGAAGGTTAGTGGAACACACTACAGCGCACGTGCCAACGAGGCTTCTCATACTCTGTAAGCACCAGATTTTAGCTGAACATAGTGTTTATCATCTAGTTACCCACGTATTTCAAGTAGGAAAGTAATTTTCATGTACGTAAAATAAATAATGTACGCAAGTAAATTAACAGTCGTACATTAAATCAACATTGATTTTAATTTAAGCATTAAATTTAATGTAGATGTACATTAATCTCCCTTTAATGTACAAGGCACATTAAAATTCATCCATTAAATCTACATTAAATTTAATATAACTTCTGACAGTGTATTGTATTAATTTAATTATTTGGTTTAAATTAACACGAAATACGAAATTTCAGAAGACGAGTATTATTTTAAGAAAAAAGAATCATGCACGCATAGGCAACACACCATTTATTACGCGAGCAAGCCCTCGTTTATCTTAATCAGCAACTGAGCTGTCGTCTACCCATCCCGTGGTTTTGATTACCCTACTACGGCACATTATGTAATTACACGAAACGTCTGTACACAAAAATCACTACGTAAGAGATCCACAGACATACTACTATTATAGTTATTTTCTGTTTCTGTCGTGGCAGGTTTCTACAAGCTTGTCAACGTACGGCTTATGAAGTAAGAGATTATAAATTTGGAAGTGCGTAATTATCGAGTGATGAAACCTGCGATTTAATGTCACGATCATCGAGGCTGCAATCTGGCGGCCCTGCGTTGGAGGACGCAGCACTTCACTCCGTTGGAGGCAGAGGGTCCGTGCAAACACTACGCGGCCACGCCCCCAGCGCGGGGGAGTGGTGGGGAGGGGAGGGGGCAGGAGTGGCGCGGGTGGCTTGACACGTCACGCGCGGCCCCGCCCGGCCTTCACACGCCGGGTAAAATTAGCGACCGGCGCTCACCGCAACAGCACTTCGCACGGCTAGCTCCAGTCGCCTCCACCACCACCTCCCTCAACACTCCCTTCTCCGAGTCCCATCCCTCCTCACCAACGCCTTCCCCTCTTCCCTGCCTCTGCCCTCACTCGCCACCAGAGACACTCCCATCTCCAAAGCGAATTTTACTTCTATACGAGCTCTAGCTGCTTTTCTACCTCCTGCGTCTACAACCTGGAACCCTTCATTCCGATTGTTTTGAGGGGAATTTTGTGGAATTCCATGATTTCCATCATTTTCAGCCTTGATTTCCATGAATTTTATGATCCATTTCTGGAATGTAATGTTCCAAAATAATTCCTTCAGAAGCCTTTGGTTTACACATCCCGCCCTTTCAGATTCGCTGAATGTCTACTGTAGTGAGGGAGGGCAAGGCGGGGAAAAGGGGGAGGGTATGTTATTTTCTGTTAACAAAACTTTATTCCAGTTTTTTAAATTCACACATTGTTTATTTGTCACTTTTAATAAATTTCTTTTTGTGGATGTCAATGAATCCTGAAAAATTAAATGTTATAAAGTTTAATACATATTAGGTGCTCTTTTTGGGATTGCCACTTCGTACCGAATGTATGTCTTGTTTTCCAGCATCGCCCCTCTTTCGAATTTTTGCTCCATCCCAGTTGTATTTTCGTCTCGTTAATCATCGTCTCAATTTTTCCTCCGATTACCCCGCCATCTCCTCCTCAATTGGCCTTGACCCTGCGGGTGGTATCGTGCGATCTCGGCAGTGCAGCGACACGCGACGTCTGTTCCCCGAGGCCCAAATGAAGCGCCGCGCCGACCGGCTCGCGAGCACGCGGTCTCTGCTGACGGCCATAAGGGGAGCGGCGGGAACGCGCCGCCGCGCGAGGCTATGCTCTGGCTCCTGCCACGAGAGAGCGATCACGAGCAAATATGTGCAGGGAAGCCTGCTGAAACGACCACCTCGATTAAGTGGTCACCTACGCTAAAGACCTTTTTTTTTGTGAAACAGATTGAGTTTTCCATAAGACAAGTGTAAATATTCCTTTTTTCCACCGGCCACCTCACCAAGCGGCCAGGCTGTTTTCATAGATTGACCTTTATTCAGCGGTCACCTTAAGCGAACTGTATTATAACAGAAGCGGAAAAGCAGAGTCCATCTTCGACCGACGACCCTGCTGTAAAGCTTTCTGAGGATAAATATTATACCAAGTCTAGATTTCTTATTTGATTCGACGAGGACGGAGTGAGTTTCACGGCTAAGAAAATGAGTGAGAAGTCAAAGGTGTGCTTTAATTATTATTAATATTAGCCGAGATGAAATTGATACCAAATATCTGTTTAAAATAATCTTGGTCATTAATGGTCATTATTCAGATTTGATTTGTGATTCCACTTACCTCATACCTTGATTAAGGGCTACTCTCGCTAAACCGCCAACTTTTGCCGGATCCACTGGTGTCCACTGTAGTCAGGTTTGGCTGCAGTCCCTAGATCAAAAGAGTGGCTCAACTATCGCCATTTAACGCAATTTTCTCCCCCAATGTCCCCGTCAGGCAGCATTCAGGAGATGAAGGGAAATGGCAAAAAAATAAAGCTTAATGAAAAGTTTTAAAGAACATTAATATTAGTTTAGGGAAGAGTGGTGGTTCCCAACGCCTACCGTTCCGCACACTTGAGACTCTCCTGACAGTTGGATAAAAACTGGTGGAATCTCCGACGCAAAGGAATGCACTGCTCACTGTATCTAGAGATTCATAACAAAAGCTTGTGTTTCAATAACGAGAGGCCGTCGTGATTTCTTCGTTAAAGGAAAAGTGCATCGATATGTATCTGCGCAAGTCCGTGGATATGTATGCACGTCCAAGCCACCATTCAATGATTTGATTTGATTGACTTTTTCGTGTTTCCGGGCGTGTCAACTGCTTCGGGCATTAGTCCCGTTAGTGTAGTGCATTTTTTCTCGGGATATGGCGGTGATCTTCCCCCGCTGGATGGCGAGATCCGGCGCCGACCTACCGTTGGCTAGTGGGGTTTCCCCCTAACCAGGACTCTCCCACCAGCGGGTAACCGCCCCAGCCGGGACAAACTCTAAACTCCCGACCGGTCTCCCGGAATATGTGGTAGTATAGTGCATGTTAGTGTAAGTGTGTGTGTGTGTAAGGGGAGAGGATAGGACAAGGAAGAGGAAGGTCAGATCGCGTGCGGTCCGTGGCCCGTTTTGTAGGGTACTGCTCCGGCATTCGCCTGATGTTGATCGGAGAAACCACGGAAAACTACCGATCAGAGCAGCTGGCCGGTAGAATTCTCCTCCAGACAGCGACTGAATTCGACCTAGCTGAAAAGCTAGTGTCGAAAATCCTGCCGCCGTCAGGACTCGAACCTAGGACCTCCTGGTCAGAGGCGCTGCAGTGACATCAGTTGATGCACTGAGCTACCGCTCCCGATGAGAGAGAGAGAGAGAAAGAGAGAGAAAGAGAGAGAAAGAGAGAGAAAGAGAGAGAAAGAGAGAGAAAGAGAGAGAAAGAGAGAGAGAGAGAGACAGACAGACAGACAGACAGACAGACAGACAGACAGACTCTCTCCTGACAATTGGATAAAAACTGGTGGAATCTCCGACGCAAAGGAATGCACTGCTCACTGAATATAGAGATTCATAACAAATGTTTGTGTTTAAATAACGAGTGGCCGTCGTGATTTCTTCGTTAACGGAAAAGTGCATCGATATGTATCTACGCAAGTCCGTCGATATGTATGCACATCCAAGCCACCATTGAATAAAAACTCCTTTATTAATGTTATGAATTCAGTATTGTAGTGACGCCAGAGCGGTAACACGTTCATTTGTTTCCTGCTTCAAATTTACGTAGAGATCTCAACATTTTTTAAAAAAAATTATTTAAGGTTGCTTTATAAACAGCTAGGTCATTGGCGACCACAGTTACAAAAATGCAGTATTTACAAATTCACATACTAGTTACACATTTTCATGGGATACACATACACAAATCCTAAATCTAGATGCTATACATAGTGCAGACAATGTATAGTCTAAATACTATTTAGCATATTAAATTTGGTGAGGAGTTCTATAATTTTCTTTTGACCGGGATAAGAACTGAATATTACCATTGATGTTAAGGTTTATTCTCACAGTCGCCATCACGTGGCAATCAACTATAATATGCTTCGTGGAAACTGGGAGTCCGCAATCTCAACATTGTAACTACAACATTCTTCACTAGAGCTCCTGGATGGCCCGGTACCGAAAGCATCCGCTAGGGGCGCGAGCAAGTTGCTCGTCCTCCGCGCAGGAAGACTGCGCAGCTGCGGCAGCTATCGCAACGCTGTTGGCGTTGCCCACGCGGCCCTCGGCGCCGCGATGCAAAAGGGGCATGGAGGGAGGGGGAAGAGAAATGAGAATAAGTGGTGAAGGAAATGAGATGGACAGTGCAGAAGGGGATGGGACTTCAAGCGAGATTTACAGTCTGTAAACAATTTTTTGTACTAATTAAATTTGTTCTCCAAATGTAGCGTAGGAAATTGAACTTAATGGATAATCCTGCAGAAGTAAAAATTTAAAATTTCACAAATTTTCATATTTCTTAAAAGATACCACTGCAGATTATGTGCCATCTGTAACATTTTTCAAATTATAATTCATGCAGTCTGTTCAAATATTGGGTTTGCAACATCCATTTGCGACTTGAGGTAAAGAATATTTTTCCCATTCATTTCACAAAATCATGTGAGTGTACAACCAAAATGAGGTATTTCACAACAACGATTTTCACGTACAAATACATTGTCGTGAATATCTTTACTAATGTATATTTAGTAACAAATGGTTCCAGAAAGCTATGAATGTCAGCTGGAAGATTGAGGAAATAGAAGTCGTCGCATTCTCCATGCTATAGAGGTAACGATGGCATTATCGTAATGAATCTTATATCCTTGAGTAGAACAAAGTACCTAACGTGACGTACGACTTCACAAAGAACATTTGTACCTCTTCTCTCGAACTAGGGGAACCCCCGTGGGTTATTTCAAGACTTCCACGTTGGGGATTATCACATTCCGCAGAATATTTCCTTTTCAGGAAAATCACACCTGTCCAGTCTTGACGTGTGTTATCTTTATAGGAAATAAGATAATATCCGGAATTGATTTAAATTTATCTTCAGCACGCATATAACTCAATGATAAGAGAATAATCAATTTTTGAATTCGGCATATCTTGTTGACTTTTATTTTTAGTCCATAAATTGTCAACACACTAAAAAGTTCACTCATACATCATATGAATATACTTCTACTACATCTGTTCGATTTCAAGGACTTCACCATCAACTGTGATTAAAAAAAACAAAGACTTCTGTAAATTGTATCAAATTTAAGTATATTACAGGAAGATTTTTGTGATTTCTAATTAAATTTGTCATTTTTTGTTTACATTTTCTTCGCAAAGTCCTTTAAAAAATAAATATCTAAAGAAAAGAATAAAATATCGCCACGTTTCTTTAAAGAATTCCTTACGAATGTATTACAATTAATGTCTTAATTGAGTTTCTTGTGCAATGCTTGCAGATTTTATTAGATTTTTACATATTTTCATTATTTATTTTCATTATTATTATTATTATTATTATTATTATTATTATTATTATTATTATTGTAATTTCTATCGTATTACAATTGTAATAAACTACAAGATCCAGGCTTAAAAATTGCAATTATTTTCGAAAAAGTCTGAAGGTGTCCTATTTGCTTTTGACACTAAATATTTTCTACCGGATCAATAAGTGCCGCCGCCGCTTTCTAGTAGCTTAGCGATTTCTTTCACGCGTCATTCGGCCGCCGCCAACGCAGCGGGCGTGCTGCGAGTCGAGAACGTTCGATGCCCACCTGCGACTGCGCGAACTATCACGTGGGCCACGCATGCACGCACGCGCAGCAAGGGCAGCGGAGGCGGTACGACAGGTGCGCGTCCAACCCATCGAGGAAGCGAATGGCGGAAGCACGAGGGGAAAGGTTCCAGATGAAGCCCCTCCGGAAATTAAACAAGCAACCTCACCTAATGTGGCTGCATTTCTTCGCGGTTTGCGAATTTCATAAGAATCAACATCACGTTTACGGTTTAAATGAATATCACCAATAACCACATCTACACTTTCGGTCCTTTGGGCTCTCGCAGAGAAAATGCGACAAGTTTGCAGTTTCGTGGAATAGTCTCTGACAGTTTCGTTTGGGAAAACGATTGAAAACACAACCCCCAAAGAAAATTGTGTCTGAAGGCATACGACCAATGTTAAGCAGGGCAAAGAGTAGATTCTACGAAACCATGGGAAGGAGATAATTGATTAGTGGAAGAGCATACACAATGATGGACGGATGTCAAGAAGAGGGGGATAAAGAACCCAAATACAAAGGAATAACAAAAGTGTTGAAAATGTCTGAAGACAAATAAAAACGAGAAAAATAAACGGTGTACCATAGATTCATGTTAAGGAAACAAAATTTGTAGGTCTCTAATTCAGTCAAACCTTAAATGGATTGTCCATTTAAATGAATTGAACACAAAATTAAGCTCAATAAACTACGCGTTCAAAATTCTTTCAAATTCAGGCAGACTTCATAATGTGTGTTGTGTATATTTCGCGAATTTCATTCCCGCCTGAAATATAAGGCATAATATTCTGGGGAATTACATCTTATAGCTTCCAGACTTTTAGATTACAAAGAAGAATTGTACGAATAATAACCAAATCCCACCCACGTGATTCTTGTAAGCCTCTGTTTATTAATCTAAGAATTTTACCATTACCTTGTCTGTTGATTTACGAATTAGTAGTTTTTGTTAAAAATGACTTGCTTAAAGGCGGGAATATAATTTCAGAAAACTCCGATGTCTATAACTATAACACTCGACGTGGTAATCATATTGATCAGGTGACAGTATCAACAGCTCATTACAAAAAATTAGACGAATAAATTCGATAGAAAAGTTTAAATCTCAAGTAAAATCGTTTCTTCTGCAAAACTGTTTCTATTCAATTACAGACTACGCTTAGTATCAAAACGTCATTAATTTTAACAGTGATGTTTAATGTATTATTTACCATTTGGACTGTATAATTCTAAACAACCTGTAACAAGTATTGTATTGCAGCTTCCGAGTCAATGACTCCATCTCGATCAGGTTTTTCGTCCAGTTTCCCTGATCCTTTGAGCAAATGCTGAAATGGCCCCTACTTTGCTTCTGGACATACATGTAACTTCATCATCTGTGCACTTCTTCTCGAATGCAATGGGAAATATAGTTATTCAAATTATTGTTCTCCATGATGATGTTGTAGAAAGTATTATTCCTTGACGAAGGCCATGATGAGGGATAAGAGCCCAAATTAGTTGCTGATTTACCCTTGAAAATAGATTTTATTACATTGGAGCGAATATTTCTGTTAACAATCCTTGCAAAAAACGCTCATTTTTTTTCTGTATTCAAAATTCAAGTAGTATATGGCTTAGATAGAAGGGATCACAGAATTTTGGAAAACGTGCACAGAATTCATTTCTCTTCAAGCACATTTTTAAATCAATAAATTAATTTTAAAACTTTTTAATGTTTTTGATGTAAAATAAATAAAGTTAAAAAAAATAAATAAGAAGGGAAGGCAAATATAAACCGGCCAAGGCAACGAAGAAGTGCCCGAATGAAAAGTGTAATACAACGAAGGCGAGCGACTTGGATTATGTTGAACAAGACACCAAACATTTTTGAAATAATAAAACAAAAGTACTACTGAAACGAAACTGAAAAGTAGAAGTGGAACGAAATTCGAATTCCGCGAGAAAGAGAAGAGTGAAACGAATGACCGCGAGGAGAAGCTTGGGCGAGGGAAAAACGATGGAAGGAGGGGACGCGGCGACGGTGTCAGTGGCGGAAGTACCGCAGGAAGTCGTGAGTGGAGTGCAAATGAAGACGTGAAAACAGCCAACTGCTGGACGAATGGCTACCACAGTGAAGGAAACACACTGCAAAAAAGTATCCCTACGTCTCTCGGTATGCTGAAAATCGTACAGATGAAAATGCCAAATGAACATACTGACAGAAATGTTCTTTCGGTATTGCTAATTGATTGATTGTTATATATTCCGGGCCTGTCGACTACTATGGTCATTAGTCCCGTGAGTGTAGCTAGTATTTTTTTTTCTCGGGAGGTGGTGGTAGTCTTCCCCTGCTGGATGGCCAGATCCGGAGCCGACCAACCGACTGCTAAAGGGTTTTCCTCAAGTAGGTATCTCCCACCAGCGGGACACCGCCCCAGCCCCCAGCCGATCTCCCGGCATGTGTGGTAGTGTGGTGCATGTTAATGTATGTGTGTGTGTAAGGGGAGAGGATAGGACAAGGAAGTGGAAGGAAAGATCGCGCGCGTTCCGGGGCCGGTTGGTAAGTTACTGCTCCGTTTGGTATTGATCGGAGAAACCACGGAAAACTACCGATCAGTGCAGCCGGCCGCTAGAATTCTCCTCCAGACAGCGACTGAATTCGACTTAGCGTGAAAGCTAAGTGAGTCAAAAAGTCCTGCCGCCGTCGGCACTCGGACCTGGGAAATCCCGGTCAGATGCGCTGCAGTGACATCAGTTGATGCACTGACCACCGCTCCGGTTTCAGTATTGTTCATTAATTCAAAAAAGAGTGAATGTAACGAAGATAAAACGATCTACATTCCAACTACAATCAAGAACTCAAATACTTTTCGAAGAGATTATCGATAAGTAATGTAACTTAAATACTCATGTTCTGATCATTCCCCTCAATCATATGGATTAAAAAGTTTTCTTCTCTCATTAAAAGCTGAGATAAGCCATTTCATTTCGTTAATTTAATTCGACGCTCTCCAGCCATTTACGTTATCGAATTTTTCCATTCCTTGAATATTGTAGATTTCATGTACCTTCCGAAAATCTGCACCATTGATTTTACTGCCCACGAAAATAGCTCTAATAAGGCTTTCTAAACACCATAAAGCACTGCCCTCTGTGCTAACTTTGCGGCGTATTCATTAGGGAGTTTGTGCACCCTCGAACGCGCAACACTATCTTCTGCGCATGCGCAGTTCAGGTTTCGCATAACGTTTGCGCATCTGCGCATGCGCAGAAGATCGATAGTGCTATCCGCTATGGCGTGCACGAACTCGCTATTGCTCCTGAGTGATTTCCGCGAAAAGCGATCTGCTTCACGGAATCTACACCGCGCAAACAGGGAGGCGCGCGAAGAGCAGGCAGCGACGAAGCGAAGAGCGAGACAAAAGCAAGCACGTGACGGCTCGTCCCGTGCTCTCTTGCAGAGGGGGCGTGTCCCCTCTGAATGCGCCGAAAATAGAAAGGACATGGGCGTGGAGAGCACGGAGGGTCAGCGGCCACGTGAGTTCGCCGAGCGGAGCAGAGCGGTTCGCGCAGGAAGGCCATAAAGCGGAACGGAGAGCTTTTTGCTAGGCCTCCCTTGCACGTGACTGCCTCCGCTCAACTGCCTTGCCGCCGGCTCCTGGCAGCTGCTTCTGGCGCTCTTCGATGTTGCCTTGCTCGGTCTTCAGCGTTCTTGTGTTACATGCTTTTCCCCTGCATATCGCCCTGAAGAGGCGGCCTTTCATGGTCTAAGGACCTACATGATTCATTTATTGTCTATTGACTTAGTATATGAGCGCGGCGAGAGTGGCAAAAAAGTATTTAAACTATCTTGATATATTATAATGTAGAAGATGACCCTTTTGGCCCGGAACTTAATATTTTCCACGGTTACATTTACTTAAATTTTGGAGCGAGCTTTCAGATTTTCGTAGGTTTGCTGATTTTTTCACCCCTCATTCACACATTCATACTTATAATAAATAGGCATAACGTACAACAATCGATAGCAATATTGAACGTATCAGCAGGGGGAGGGGGGGGGGCTCTTGCGAATCGTATCCGACTTCAGCTAATGAGCTTCAGGCAACAGATCACCTCACAATATTAGCGGGAATTTCAAATACAGCTACTTACCAAAATAACATTGTTACGAGTCATTCAAACAGATATATGAAGCATTTTTAAAAAAAATAATGCATTTTTTATTTGTAATTACCCCGTCAATGTGTTACTTTTCGTTAAAAATTGTAACTTTATGCTACTTTCAAAATGTTTCTCAACACTTCTCGCTCTCCATGCAACATAGCGGCCTGCGACTGGTCTGGCTTTTCAAACGAAGTGCCCGTGTTGTGGTCACGTGGTTCGTGACGCAATCTGGTGCTGTGCAGGACGAGTAAAAATCGGTGCACCGGAGTAGCCTATCCATATCTTTCCACCATGAGCAGATGCCCAAAACTAATTTTGTATGCGCGAACTGCGCATGCGCAGAAAGTTGATATTGCTCTCGATTGCTACATAATGCTACGGCATTGCCTCAGGCCTCATGGCCTAAGTCTCGCCACGTAAAATAAGGCATTTATTCATTCATTCTTTCCTGAAAACCTGGCCGGCTCTGTGGCACTTCGCTGCTACTGGTGTCCTGACAGGTGCTCCAGGCACTGTTTAATGTTGTCTTGCATGGTCTCTACGTTATTGGTCCCCCCCACACACACACCAGAAGTCCAGAAAAGGCGTTTATTTAGTGTGTAAGGAGCGAGCTACTGTTCATTGGCATGAGTGGCAAAAAGGTTTCCTCTACTGTAGAATTCGATCTTTTTGACCCACAACCTAAGATGTTCTACGATTATTTCTTTTTTCGATTTTGGAGTGAGCGTTTAGGTTTTTTTTAGTATTGTTGATTTTTTTCATTATCATTGATTATGATTGGCTCTTACTCGTAAAAGACGCCTTGAGGTACTGTCCAGCAAAAATGTAAGACGTATTTTTACGCTCATTGCTGTACAGGATTGTGTGTTCTCAATCTTCGTAAACGCAAATATGAAAGCTTGGATTTTTTTTAATTTTCACGTTTACACCTTATATTTATGTTCACATTTACTTTTACCCATGGTTCCATAAATAACATTTTCTATGAATAAAATTTCACTCATCTTTAGCATTTATGGTATTCGTTTACCATTGTTTCGTTATGAATGTAACTTAACATTCAGAAAAAACATCGAAAAACGATATTATATTGCATCGGACTGCACCATATTTACTACAGCGGTCGTTATACACTTTACAATAATAGAAGTGGTTCTAACTTGCAACAGCTGAGACTGGTGATATCACTTAACTAGTCGCGTAGGCAAACGTGAAAACGTAACAAACAAATACATAGAAGTGCAATTCTGTGGATTTAATGCTGCCATCTCTGCCATCACTTTTTAGAACAATTCCTATTAGTGTAACATCTTAGAGGGGAAATGTGCAAAATGAGATGTGCGGAACATTCCAGACTAGTTAAGGGTCAAGGCGGCGGTCGCCTGCCAATTGGCTCTGCAAAGCTAAGAGAAGCCACCGTCCACTGTTTAATTGGAGAGCTGTAAAATGGAGGTGGGGTGTATAAAGAAGACGGATAAAAATGGATAAACGAGACTAGTTACGAAACAATGTGGAGTGTCTGTCTCTCTCGGAACCGGTGCGAGTTCTTTTCGAAACCTGTCAGATTCCATAAAATGCGTCTCCGACTTCTCCACATCGACTCGCTTGGTTTCTTCTAAAACGATGCAATTTCAACTAGTATCTATTAATATTTGTTTGCAGCAAGAAAAATGCTGCTGAACAAATATAGACAAAATGGTTCCCTGAAAAGTTGTACATTCACTGCTCAAGAGCAACAAGTAAAGTACTTTTGTGAACAGTAATGTTGATTCAATATTTTAACAAAAACTGTTTTCACTAATATTGCTATAACTTACAATATTATATATGAATACCAAGTACACTTGTTCTTTACATACCAAGGATACAAATAGTTGTTCCCTAGCGCAACACTTGTATATTTAATGGCGGATGGTCTTGGGACCTTGCTGTCGCAAAACAGGATCTATGTCGGAAACAGAGAGGCACTGAGTAAGAATTTTCAACCGTTGCAAACGGTATGAAAATAGACGAAATAAACATACAAATATATGATTGTGTTAAGTCAAAATCGAAACTTGTTTCATTGTTTTTGGATTTCTCCCACGTTCCTCAGTATCTCTCAAATCCATAGCTTGACTCACATTACCAGAGGCTGCATAATTTCTTTCACTTTTGTACGCGCATTGAAAATTAGTAATATAGATTATGATTACGATTGGTTGTACTGCAAACATTGTATTTGCGTATTAATGCATGCTTATTCCATTTCAACGAAAAAGTTTTCATGATGAATCAAGATACAATTGCTCCTCTGAATTAAAATGATGGTTCTGGAAAAATATCTCTCGCCACAGAACTTTTTTAAATACATCAATAGTATGAATTGTATATTTCAAGAACAAACTAAATAAAACAATAGTTCATTTAACTGAAAATATATTGTATAACCCAAAAGTTTTAAGTTCATTACTATTTAAGATTTTACTGACATTCAGAAATTAGTACGTGTAGAAATACCTCTCATCTGTTCTACAACACAACACATATGACATTATTTATATAATACATACGACACATATGACTCTTTTATGACATTAAGAACACGTTTTCAAAATTCAGAAAGAAAATAATCAGAGGTGAAAAACTAATTTCCAAATAAGATAAACTTGTCTAACTCTATAGTTGTACTCCAGTGAGTTTACCTCGCTAGTACATAAACGGAGAGCCCAACTACATATGTTTCTTCGTACAATGCGTGTTGACGTAAATGTGTAAATGTGCCTGAGCGCGCGGAAATCACATGACAGAGAGAACAAAAGGTGCACTGTTTGGAGAGCAACGTGTGTATTCCTTTCAGGTATGACGTCTATCCTCGGAAATTTGACACTAGCAAGAATCGCCCACGCCCCTGCCCACGAAAACAACTTTCAGGGTTGTGTGTATTTTCGCAGCCGCCATGCATCGTTTGTAGTTTCTTCGACGTTAGCGAACAAGACAGTGCGATAAACAAACATGCTAGGATGCCACGGAGACTAATGGGGCGATTCAAATCAGATTGATCACCTTGCTGCCGATGAAATCAGTTGCCAAATTTACACACAGACACAACTCTGCCACTGGAGAAATTTTTTAAATGAAAAAAAAACGGCACTGACTTATTAACTGATCAAGGTCAGTTTATTGAAAGTGAAGAAAGCTAAAATCTTATGATTAATTGAAAATACTGGATGCAAATTATCAAGTTAAGAACGAAGTGCGTAGCTCACCGCAGGCTGGCATTTCGCGAATTAAATTTACAGAACATATTGTGACATACCAGACTGTCACACAATATTTTGATGGGAATTGGAGACAAACATTTATTAAATTCATCGTAAAAAGTAAATGTTGAGGGCATAGGCACGCAGGCAGGGCGTTTCTTAGCAACCAGGGAAGCGGAAGTAAATAAACATAGCGCGGCAAATAACGGCCAGAAGATTGTGATGTAAGGGCATGTAGGATTGGTGGTAAACTAGTAATGGGGTATGACGTAGAAGGAAACTGGAGATTGTTTTGGAAAAACAAGAGATAAGAAGGTATGAAAGTTATCGAGGGTTGAACTTTTTGTAATATGAGAGGGAGCTTTAGACCGCGTACCGTGCACATCGTAGAGGTCATTGTAAATGATAGACTTGGTGGAATTTTGCGGGAAATAATTGAGCAGTGAGGACTTGTATTTTGTGTGCGTAATTCTATTTGGAACTTTGAATAATTCTGGCACCAGGAGTCGTAAGTGAAACAATTAATAAGTTGAGGAGGACATTGACCCGGCAGCGGACCGAGAACAAAATACAAGAGAGAAGATTGGTCGGAGTAGTGGATTCTTCCTGGGCTCATCGTCCAAGAGCGCATGGATATATAAATAGTAAAAATAATAGCGCTATTTACAATTTTTACTACCGGTCATGACCAAGGTGACATTTTATGTTACAAAGAATTAATCGATGAATAAACTTACAACGTTCTCATTTTGAAAAAGAAAAGCTGATTATCATTTCTTTAGCATCTTGTGCAATCCATAGTTTAATAATTTCTTTCCAGAAAAAAATTTCAGATTCCTCGCTTCTTTCGTATGGAGAGCGGATCGAATGATCGTTTGCTAGGAATAAAGTAAGTACCGGCGACGAATATTTTCGTAAGAACCTAACCGGCAGAGCTAGTAGGATAATGATTTCCCCTTAGATGTGTTTGCGGGAAATTTAAAATCGCAACCCTTTCCTGGCGCCCAAAAATGATATAAATTCGGAAACCGGTTGCATAAATAATTTAACAGAAACGGAGAGCGATTCAATATGTGGTCGAATAAGAACCGTGATTATTTTGGAAACTTGAATGTTTTAGAGGGAAGAACTTTAATTTCTAGAAGCTAGAAGCATCAGTGTGAAGCGAAAGACGATAGTTTCCTCCACAATAATGTAAAATATGATTTGACTTAAATATAAGGAAGTGTCACGAAATATTGATATGATGAAACAATGTAACTAAGTCGTCATTATTTTCAAATTACAAGTAGGAATATATTTTCTTAATTCAAATGATCCAATGATAAAACCTAATTGGTTTAATGAAAGTCCGATAATTCAATTTTATGTTCCTGAAGCAATGAGTTGCACCGCCTGAAAGCGTGAAGAGTATTCCTAGGTCGTGCCCTAGTTCCCTAGACGGAAGTGTAACGTTGCAACGCTGTCGCCCGGCCCGGCCGCTTCGGTTGGTCGGCGCTAGCTGCAGTCGCCTCGCCACCGCCCTCCTCGCCCCGCCCTCCTCGCCCCCGCCCTCCTCCCCCTCGCCCCGCCCCCGCCCCCCCCCGCCCCGCCCTCGCCCCGCCCTCCCCCCCGCCCTCGCCCCGCCCTCGCCCCGCCCTCGCCCCGCCCTCGCCCCGCCCTCGCCCCGCCCTCGCCCCGCCTCGCCCCCGCCCTCGCCCCGCCCTCGCCCCGCCCTCGCCCCCGCCCTCGCCCCGCCCTCGTCCACCGCCCGCACAGGGCCGCGCCGTGCGTTTGCAACGTGCCGTCCCACAAAGGCGCGAATTTAAACAAAGCCGCCTTTTCAGCGAACCGGCGTTGTGCGGTCTCCTCGCCCATACATCATGCGACAAAGGCCCTCACGCGCTGAATGCAGCCCGGCCGCCGACGTTGCCACCGCCGCCTTAGCGCTCCGCAGGCCCTTGCGGTTACCGCAGACCGCGGGACGTGGTGTGCCCCAAGGCGCAGACGCTTTCCCCAGTCTTTTCCCCCTCACAATGCGTGTGAATGCGAGCGTTTGTAAATGAGTGAAGTTCCTCAGAACGAGAGAACTAATGGCTGTGAAGAAATGAAGTTGTGATACAATTGGAAAATATCGAAAGGCAATCGTAGTAGGAGGAAATTCCTGCGACATCGCCCAGCTGTGACCTAATGTTATTTCCTTGCTACATTTCGTTTGTGCTGGTTGAAATTACGCAAGACATTAAGTGTAGACGCAGAAGCTTCTCCCAGTCTGTGCGAATCACAATGCGGATGAATGCGAGCGTTTGTAAATGAGTAAAGTTCCTAAGAACGAGCGAACTAATGGCTGTGAAGAAATGAAGTTGTGATACAAATATCCAAAGGCAATGGCAGAAGGTGGAAATTCCTGCGACATCGTCTAGCTGTGACATAATTACTAGATTTCGTTTGTGCTGGTTACGCAAAACATTAAGTGTTTTTAAGTAGTGTCTTATAGAATTGCTACTCTAGTGAAAAATGTATATTATTATTTATTGCCGTCTAGAACAGCGAAAGAGACAGAAATCACGTATCAAGATGAACCTTAAAATGATAGTTCTCTCCTCCACAGGGTGGAAAGAGCGAAAAACAATTGACTAGTTGAAACATAAAAGATATATATACAATTCGGTCTCACAGCACAGTGGTTTTTAATAGTGGGCTGGGCTTAAATAATTTCGTCCTGTGATCCGCAATTATTCCAATTCATATATTTTGCTTCAAAGGATAATCTTCAAAATTCTAGCTATATTAGGAACTAAATTATGAGTGCTATAGTGTCCTGATAGAAAACCAGTATCAAAACTAAACGCTATAACAAGTTAACTTTACTAGAGGTGTAACCACTCATTAAATGAGTAGTGTTTCCTGTTCGGAACGTGCAACTTATTCTGCTTTCTTTCAGATGTATGAACATTTACATATTACATAGGCTTGAAAACTAAAACCTCCAATGAAAAATAAGCATCTGTTTTCAGAGATTATATGAGAGATAGTTGTGAATGATTTCGTCTTTCACAAAATCACATACAATGAGTCTTAGAAAACATATGGTAACAATTGAATTACAATCAATACACTTACAAATATTTACAATTAGGCAAACCTTCTTGTTACATAAACAAAATTTCTTGATACACAATATTAAACAAGTCCAGTTCATCAATTTTGAAGCTTGCTTGTGAACGATTGTTTACATTATTTCATAATGTAATGAATACCAGTATTAATTGTTTACAGTACTCAAGTGATAAAATTAACTGTTATCAATTTTACTTTAAGTAATTATTTAGACAAAAAATGCCTCATTGAATTTCGATGCGTAATTCATTCGCAAATCTAAAGCAGGTTTGGCGTTTAGCAAGAATGTAGAACAAATATTGTTCATCCATGGAATGAAAACACGTGATGAGTAACATGCGCCTAAATAGTATATTGTTTAATTCAAACTTCGAAACACTGAACTCTTTTCGTTGTTGAATCGTCATGAAAATGTTGAAGTTTACTGAGTGGCAACGTGTGAATTTTTGTATAGAATTTCCATAAAGAATTGTGTCAAAACAAATATTTCACAATCGAATGCGAGTTATTTGTTTCAATGTTCTTATTATACATTATTCGGATTGTTTATTATGTTTCAATAATTTGCTTGTTCTCATTGTTTCAGGTAAGTGTGTGCAGCGCAGAGGAGACTCTGAACAGTAACGGGCGGAAGGGGTGAGCTCATTGTTTTCTTCGAAACGCGACTTTCATTTCTCATTATAAAAAGTGTGACAACCAAATTTCTTTGAATACAGGCTTCACATTTTCTGGATAAGTTAAATTTTCAGCGAGATAAAATACTCTGATTTTTATTTTTATATATTTTGAAGGCGAAATTAATCCTGTTAAACACGTTTTCTTCCTGTGAAATTTTTTTTAACATTTTCATACTCAATGCACATTTTGTAAGACTTGTTAAAATAGAATATCATTTCTAGTTCTAGATTATGTTTGTCCAAATGCAATGTCTTATTTTATCTGTACTTACTGTTGATGTAAAATATAAATGCGAAGGGCAGTATTAAGTTAAACTCTAAAAAGAACAAGGACATCAAGGGGAACATAATCGAATGTTGTTGCGATATTTTTATAATGAAAGAACATGTGATGACTGATCATTTTGCAGTTGATATCGATATTGATCGGGAAATTTTTCTTTTATATCTAAGTCAAAAACATGTGTTCTGAAAACTCAATGAAGTTCTCAATGTTTTGGCATTTGACCCGTCTCGACTTTGTACTCTTAGCTGTGTAGTCCTTAATTCATCATTTCAATCACAGTCAAATAAAGCCAGTCAGCCTGGATAGCCGAGGTCGCTAAGGCTGAAGAGCTGCCGTGCCTGAAGGGTCGCTGACCTTACTAGTTGAAAACCGGCCTTAAGATTAAAAAAGACAAGATGTGATTACAATCGTAAAGTATATATTGTCAAACTTCAATGAGTGATTACTGCCTTGATTGAGGGGACTTCGTGTTATGTTAATGTGACGGCACTTACATATTTATATAATTATTTTAAATTCACTTAAATATTTGTCTAATTAAAAATCGATAAAAGGTATATTTGTGTTCGATGGCAGCTTTTCGTGGAACACTGTTTGTGGCAAATTATTTTACTGAGGTTTTGTTGCCGATTTGTCGGTTGCGAATTTTCAGTCAATACCTGATAAGAATTATAGGGGTGGGTTGCTCTGATTCATAGTTTCCCTTGGTCCCGTCGGCTTCGTCGGATATATACCAGGAGAATACTGTAGCAGGATCTTCAACAACAAACCTTGTTGATCCTCCCTTCTCCATTCTGCCCGCGCTTCCACGCTGCTGGACTAGCGATCGGCCTTTGCGCATATGGCCCATTCCCAGTTATCTACAACTAACGGCAGTACAGGGAGAACGAGAAGTCAGGTCAAAATCTACAGAAGATTACAGCGCTAGGGATTTGTTTCAATCAGTGTATACGATTTGATGAGCTTTCTTTCAAATGTGCCGTGCCTTCAAGAAATTCATTTTTCAGGAAGCCTCATGGTTCAAGAATCGGATTCATCAGTTTTCGGTTCCTCTGTAACATTAGCAGAAAAGCCACAAATATTCGGCAGCGTGATTGAAAACGCGTTTTTAAAGAATATATTGATGCGCAAAATTAGTAAACAAATGTAAGTGGAGAGACGACATTTAAAACAATCAGTTTATTCATTCACATACCTTTTTTTCAAGTTCACCTCAGCTTTGGTGAAGGAAAAATTTATCACATTAGAGTAAGAAACTTTTTCATCAAACGCTTTAATATATCAGTCAGATTATTCCGGGTGTCACGAGCCTCTGCGAGTCCATTCATCCGCCCCACGTAACGATCATCGGCAGTCATCCCAACGGCGCAACTGCAGATTCGACAACGATCTCCGTGTTTTCAAAACATCCATATTTCTACAGAAACATCGATTGATTAAAATCGATGTTTTATCACGGTATTTTGTGTTGGATGTTTTTGATGTTTTTGATGTTTTATCTGCAATAGAAAAAGCTCCATAATCTCAATTTTGTAAAAGTTAAAATATGAAATAACTGATGATACCGCGGTAATTTCATATGTCCGGTCGAAACCAAACACTGTTTACACTACGTTCGTCGCACATATTCTCTCTTTTCCGAGAGTCTACCCGCTGCCCTGGTATTTCCTACTCGCTTCCTCGTATTTCGCTCGCGAAGAGCTGGAAAACGCGTGTGCAGTAGGCGAAGGGCTTTTTGGCCTTCTTCCCGCATCCTTGAGCAAGCTCTCAACTCTTGAGACGACTCCGATAGCTCAGGCTTTAGGGGAGTTTTCCTTAATGGTTCTTTTTTACTTTTTTGTTGTTTTTTGTCAATTAAATGTCAATTCTAAATGAATGAGTACGACTATTGTCGAATAAACTTATCCCTCGCACGATTATTAATGTTACAGGTTACTAAACTACTTTTAAAAACACGAATGTTTAAAATCCAGAAGAGCACTGAAACGATGTATTATTAACATCGATAGTTTAATTGTGAATATCGACGTTTTGAAACGATGTCTTGTTTTCGATCTGGCATCCCTAGGCGCCACCCAGGGGCGCCTCCCGCGGGGAAGTGAGACAGGTTAATAAGTCGTGAAGCATTAATAATAATAATAATAATAATAATAATAATAATAATAATAATAATAATCAATGTTACGCAAAATATGTGTAAGAAGATGGCTAAACTGCCAGGTCATTCAAAAAATTGGGAAATGGAAGATATTGCTTTTTTGGGAACATCTGCGCAAAGTATTGCAGTACAGTACAATTTGCGCAAAGTATTGTAGAGGCACCGACAGTCCCTAGATCTCCTTACGAAGCTGGTTGCAACCCGGAGTGGACCTTATAATCAACCGACTCATTACATCTTTAGTCGTAAATTAGAGGAATGAAAATAATAATAATAATAATAATAATAATAATAATAATAATAATAAATTTCAGCCGATGTATTATGAACATGGACATCGATGTATTTAATCGAAGAACATGGATGTCGCGTGGCATCCCCAGTGGCGCCTCCCGCGGCGCCGCGCGCGCGCCGTCCGCAGTCCAGCGCACGCACGCCACCGGCGCATTAGCATTCCTGGGCGCCCAGGCGCCTGCGCCCGCCGCCGCCTTCCGCCGGGGCGCCACTTGTAAGAGGGAGGAAATGCATTTCGGGATATTGGGATGAAGTTCCTTAGTACATTAGAAACGTATATTCGAGGAATAGTTATGCCAATTTACAATATAAATATTAACAATTATACACAAGAATTTTAGAAATTCATTTTTACTTTCTCGTTTACGGAGTAATATACGTAGTATTGAGAAAGTTATGTAATGTTGCGGAAAATCTATTTCGAGATTTCAACGGAAATGCACGTTTTGGGGGCCACCGATTGTAGAAAAGGTGTTTTTTTTCATGCGTCTCTCCTACGCGTCTGTCGTTCTGTCTGGTGAATGTGAACAACACTAGTGTCTAAACCGTACGTAGGATTGTTTCCAATTTAAGGAAACCTCTATCGATCTCATTTTTCTTCTGTCATAAAATGAATTAAATGAATCTGTATTCAACCAAAAAGTTAATCATTTAATCCAACAAGTTAAGTCTTATAATAAACTGCTTTTTATTAAACGTTTAGTATTTCGCTACTCAATATACGTTCTAAATAACATTTTACTGGTTAACAATGCTTACTTTCGTGTTTTTGAACTCGGTAGTGAGACAGAAACTCTAGATAGATAAATCGATCAACTGATAAATAAGGCTTGCCATTCTATAAAAAAATCAGCTATTTGCAATGTCAAAACTGAGAAAGTTTTTTTCTCTAATTTCCAAGAGGGTCAAAATCTTGACGTGATTAGTCGCAATCTTGACGTGGACATCACGAAATGAATTTGCCTGTACAAAAGTAAAATGCAACGATAAAATGATAATAATTTAGGATATTCATGGAATATCCATATTCACAAAACCTGGGAACCCTCCCCGCAACTCTTCTGACTGATGTAGTAATAATTAGTAGGCATCTTACACCGCACCATTGGCACTTCCCTCAAACGATTACGACTTATTTAAAAATGTATATATGTAGAGCAGTATATCTGGGTGGCACGTGTTTTTGGAAAGATTTTCAGAACAAGCCCAAAACAAAGTTTTGACACACGTCGTTCAATCTGACGTCCGTACGGGAAGTCACTGAGGGAATATTTCAAAGGCTCTTAGCGCCTGAAGTGTGTCGCATTCCAGCAAATTTACTCATGATTTGATAATCTCAGCTCACATTCGAAATCAGCAATCTCAAAAGTTTTTCTGTATAATATTACAATTTAATTTGATTTATATACAAATATTGACCACATTCCGCCAAATTTAGATCACAATGAGTAGTGTGGTTGCCTCTATCCTCTGGCTCATCCCTTCGGCCCGCTCTACTCCTATCCACTCTTCCCCTGCCCCACTCCACTATAACCACCTTCTTCCCACCTCCCCTCGCCCCATCCCGCACTTCCTCGCTCCACCCACATCCATCCCCCAACCCCACCCCGCCCCACCCTACCCCACTCCACTCCACTTCCCACCGCGTTCTATCCATCTCTCCACAGCCAAGAACTCGACAAGTGCCTCTGTCCAACTCGGCGAAGTGTTGGCTTCACCCGCCCCCACACCTCAACTTTTTTGCAGCGACGTCATCACGGTATCAACTTCCCCGAGCCTCGCTTTGCCTGTCCTCACCTCGCCGCTCTTCGCGTGCCGCAGAGCATAAAACGCCAAGTGCTCTCGAGAGGTGCTGACGGAAAAGCAAAAATTTTGCTTTCCAACTTCTCCTCAGTCGAGCTTGATTATCATTCTTCGAGCGGAGGAAATAAATAGATATGTTATTTTTTCTTGGACTGAATTTACCGTCCAACTTTCCGCAGTCATAAAAATGTCCCTGAAAACTCTTTACGACTTTGGTGTGTATACCGACGGAGCGGGAACGTAGCTATTTCTCTGTTTTCATTACTTGGAATGTCAAACCGAATTGTCAGCTGACTTTGACCCAAAGTTTAAAGTGCGTTTGAAGTTATAGCCTCATCCATGCAATAAATAGATCAATAATTTTAAATATTAAAAAAATGTTTCATTAGTTACAAGAAAAGTTATACCGATTTCCGTAATATCAAGTATGATTTTTTTCAAGTCACTGAAACAAAGTTCTAATAAGAGTACATTTCAAACGCAGTATGATTTATACAAACGTAATGTAATGCTGATTGATTTGTGATTTTGGGTGCGTCAGCTGCTCATATCATTAGTGCTTAGGTCAACTGCTCAGGGTCAAAGTGTAGTGCAATTTTTCCCTTCGGAGGTGGCGGTGATCTTCCCCCGCTAGATTGTGAGATCCGGCGCCGACCTACCTGATTGGCGTTTCCCCATCCAGGTATCTCCCAACAAGGCAGCGACCCAGTTGGGAGAAGCTCTGAACTCCCATCCGGTCCTCGGGCACGTGTGGTAGTCGTGCATGTAAATGTGTTAAGTAAGGGGTGATAAGACAAGAAAGGGGAAGGAAAGATCGGATGCAGTCCGTGGCCGTTTGTTAGGGTATTCTTTGGCATTCGCCTGATGTTGATCGGAGAAACCACGCAAAACTATCAATCAGAGCAACCCCCTGCTAGAATTCGCCCCTAGTCAGTATCTGAATTCGACCTAGCTGAAAAGCTAGTGTCGAAAATCCTGCTGCCATCGGGACTCGAACCTAGGATCCCCGGTCAGACGCACTGCAGTGACATCAGTTGGTGCCGCGAGCCACTGCTTTTAATACTGTGGTTTTTACTTTGCTGCGCCTGACATTTGATCAGCTGTTACGGTGTCGTTCAATCGAGAGCTTACACATCTCTACAATGACGTCATAATGGTGGCGTTCAGCCTTCCGATTGGATGACACCGTAACAGGTGATTTACTTCAAACGCAGAGCTCAGAAAACCGCAGTGTATGGGGCCCCAGGACGCCGAGGCAGGGTGCATGCGGTGGCGATACATACGTCCATCGGCGACGTTGGCGGCCGGCGGATGCCTCATCAAAAGTAGGCGGTATTTGCGTCAATGCAGGCTTATCTCCATTTTGTCGATGAATAGATCCTCTATCATTAATTTGGTGCCGTACGGAAAACTTTAATGAACTCAATAAACCACAACTTAGATGATTAGAAATGATTGATATTTCGATTTTAGTTCTTTTATCTTTATTTTCTTTAATCAAGTGGAATTTGGTGCCGTACGGAAAACGGAAATATTAGCTATTTCGATATTTTTTCTCCTCCTTTTCCAGTTTAGAGATTCGATCGATGTGTTGTACTAATAGTTTTGATATTAAAATTTAATCTCTCTTTGTTCGATAATATACAGTTTTTCTGCTTCGGCCCGTCGAAGTTTCCTAGTTTATACTATCGATATCAGGAAAAAGGAACTTGGGAGGTAGCGTGGGCTCACCTCTTTTCCTTGGGCGAAATATTATCAACATGATTCATCACTGTCTCGTTTCACTATACAATCGAACAATAATCAAAGAATTTTTTTCTGAGTGTCAAATCTCCTAATTGGTGCCACAAGATCGTAAGAGAATTTGTGGCACTTAGGAATGGAAACTTTCATTACCAAATAAAAACAAGTCATCTCTCTCGTGTAAAATATTACATTTTCAATACAAGTATTACTATACTTGTAAGTTTTATGATTAATTACAATTTAATCACATGCTTTGTTGCTCATATGTTCATTATTATTCACGAGTCAGTACTCGCACTCAGTTGTCGCAATTTATAATGAGAAAAAAATCCGTAGTGCAAAATCTTAAATATGTAATTCTTAATTCTAAACAACTTTCAGCAAACTCGTTTAGTGAAAAATAACCGAACACAATAGCTACACTTAGCATGTTGCGTAAGATGTTAATGAAAATAGAACATACGTGTTAAATTTCGAAAGTATACCAAGCATGATGTGATACTTCCTAATTTCCATTAGCACTGAATTCTTCTATAACTTATATTGAACTAATAGCAGCCTTCCGAAAAAAGACTCAGCGAAAAGACGAAACGGATGAAAAGGAAAAAAGAAAAATAAAGAGAAGAGAAAAAGAAGGAAAAGAAACAAAAAATGGAAGGTCTCTGTGCAAATGTTAGAACAGCCATCGAGTCTACAGTCTCGCCATGAGGATTATGATACAGGAGGCGATGACGATGACTAGTGTAAAGACGACGATAATGATGATGATAATAATAATAATAATAATAATAATAATAATAATAATAATAATAATAATAATAATATTGCAGGTGGATGGCTCGTTTCAAGTAGTTATGGAGTATATAGGATCAATCTTACGAGGATACCAGAAATCAAGACATTTGTATTTTATATATTTATATTCAGCGTACAAATGTTTTAATTCCTGGCATCCTCGTAAAATTGATCCTATATGGTCCGAAAATGAAACGAGCCATCTATCTGCAATATTAAGCAGGAATTGGATCAGCAGGAAGAAATAAAACTATTCCAATAATATTAATAATTATATTAATATAATAATAATAATAATAATAATAATAATAATAATAATAATAATAATAATAAAAGTGAAGACGAATTGCGACTAGGACAAGCACAAAACCTCGAGAGTTATAATCCTTTTCTTTTTCGTTTTAGAGAGACAGACAGACAGAAGAGAGAGAGAGAGAGAGAGAGAGAGAGAGAGAGAGAGAGAGAGAGAGAGAGAGAGAGTCATTTCCAGAGGTTATCTCGCACGGCCGCCCCGCGCAAGAAGCGGGCAGGCACATCAAAGGAGAGAGAGAGAGAGGGCACGCGTTGCGGCGCGAGAGGCGACCGGTGAGCGACCTCCGTCGACCTGCGCGCGCGCCCTCGTCGCCTCAGAAGCACGCTGTTCGCGCGAAGCGTCGCCCAAGGTTTCCCCGCCTCCGCCGGAGACACCTGCGCGAGCGGGCAGCCCGCGCGACATCAAAGCAGCGACGCCCCGGCACAGACGCGACGCGATGCGATGCGACGCGCCTACAAGGTGGTGGAGGACGGCGAAGTCGGCAGTGCCGGGATAGTCTGTAGCCAGGGGCAAAACAGTAGGACGATAATCCCAGGATTGCTGTGAGAGCAACGAGTTGGTGCAGGGGTCACCGGCGATGCAGAGGACGCTTGGGCGGTCCACAAACAGCTCGTCCAGGCCCAATGCACTGTGATTTCTCTCACGCGTCGGCAGTGCGTCTCCGCCTCGAAACCCACAGCACAACCCTGCTTGAAACCATCATCTCCTCCCTCAACCTCCTCCCCTCCCCACCTCAACCTCAACCTCCCTCCACCTCAACCTCCTCCACCTCAACCTCAACCTCCTCCACCCTCAACCTCAACCTCCTCCACCTCAACTCAACCTCAACCTCAACCTCCTCCACCTCAACCTCCTCAACCTCAACCTCCTCCACCTCCACCTCAACCTCCTCCACCTCAACCTCAACCTCCTCCACCTCAACCTCAACCTCTCCACCTCAACCTCAACCTCCTCCCTAACCTCCCCCTCAACCTCAACCTCCTCACTCAACCTCAACTCAACCTCCTCAACCTCACTTGCATAGTTCCTCCGCCTGGACTGCCGCTCCCAGCGCCTCTGCGCCGCCGCCGCCGCCTGCATGTCCTGCCGGCGCGGTCCGCGCGTGAGAGAACCTGCGTGGCGAGGCGCACGCCCCGTGTCGGAAGACGTGTTCCTTCGCTCGGCCGCCCGCGGGCACGCCGCCTGCTATGAACTGCCAGCCGTAACTAGCCCATTCCATTCGCACGCCGCACTTAAGCCCGAGACACAAAGGGTCGTAAATCTCAGTAGGATTCGCAGCGTTATCCGGAGAGTATTCGTTATGAAACAATCGTACTGCAAGGGACATTTGTATCACAACAGCTCTTTCAACGTGAAGGTATCAAATTATCTAAAGAACTGTACATTGTCAATAAATCTATAACAACGAATTTACGCGCATCTGCAATGAGGTGTTACCTCACACCAACAAACTCTACACATTGCGATATAGATAATGTGAAAATGTAAACCGCAACAACATGTTAAAGAGTACACACCACTGAGAGTTTTATTTTAGCCTTATTCAATAATGAAAAATATCATGGATAATACAAATATTAATACTAAAATAATAGAACGATACGAGTGCTCACCGATTTTTGACGCCAAAACCCACAAATCAATGATTCTTTTAAATAATATTGTAAGGAGTCCCATTTCAGGAATTCCGCCAGAAATAAAACAACCTTCAGTCCCAAAAAACAGTTACGTTACTTTTATTGAACATCTTCAATGAATGTATTATGGAAGACCTACTAAATTTGGATTTTTTAAAATTGCTTTGATACACCACAAATTGTTGAATATCGATTTAAAAGATATAATGAAACAAGTCAAGTATTACGCATATTCAAAAATTACCGAAAAATATAACAATATTTGTCAGCATCCACCCTCGTGTCCATCAACTGGTCGTGACGGGTCTAGCAGCATTCCAGTGACCGAGGCCCCGTCAAGCAGTCTTAATATTCTGTTGTGGACATTAATCACACTTGTCGCCAAAACAACAGCATTCCGGCCCGGGAGACCTTCCCCTCATCAGGCGAGTGTTGTTGTTTGGAGGCGAGAGCACGTGCGAAACGCGCGCGCGGCGTTCGGTTGCACAACCTCTTGCGTCGATCGGCGCGAGGGGGCGTGGCCGGGGGTCGAGGGCGCAGCGCCGGCCCCGGCGAGGGGCGTCTATTCGCGGCGCTTCATTCACGCTCCCGCGACGCGACGCGACGCGACGCCAGGCGTCAACCGAGGGGCGAATGCCAGGGCGACGGTGGACGCGAATGCGACGGCGGGAGTGTGGAGGCGGAGGTGAAGAAAACTGGGACGAAGGAAAAAATGATGGTGGCGGGGGCGGAGATGGTGGCGGGGGCGGAGATGGTGGCGCAGGCGGAGAAAGTGGTGGAGGTGAAGATGGTGGCGGGGGAGAAGATGGTGGCTGGAACGGAGATGGTTGGGGAGGCGGAGATGGTGGCGGGGGCGGAGATGGTGGTGGGGGCGGAGATGGTGGGGGGGCGGAGATGGTGGGGGCGGAGATAGTGGCGGGGGCGAAGATAGTAGCGGGGGCGGAGATGCAGGTGGAGATGGTGGTGGGTGCGGAGACGGTGGCGGGGGAGAAGATGGTGGCGGGGACGGAGAGGGTTGGGGCGGAGATGGTGACGGGGCGAAGATGGTGGCGGGGGCGGAGTTGGTGGGGCGGAGATGGTGGCGGGGGCCGAGATAGCTTGGCCGATTGATTGATTAGTGTTTCAGGGCGCGTCAACGACTAAGGTCATTCGTCCCGTAAGTGAAGAGTATATTTTTTTGCATCTCCCCCTCTGAATGGCGAGATACGGCGCCGATCTACTGTCAGCTAGTGGGGTTTTCCTCAACCAGTCATCTCCCACCAGCGGGGCTCCGCTCTAGCTAAGCTCTCGATCAGTCTCCTTACATATGTAGTATTAAATTGCTTATATGTGCGTGTCTACGGGGTGAGGATACGACAAGGAAAAGCACGCGGTCTGTGGCCCGTTTATTAGGGTACTTGCTCTGACACTCGCCTGGTATTGATCGGAGAAACCACGGTAAACTACCAATCAGAACAGCCAGTCGTTAGAATTCTCCTCCAGACAGCCACAGAACTTGTTCTAGCTTTGTAGCTACAATCGAAAATTCCTTCACAATCGGGACTCAAACCCCAAAAGCTCCCGGTGAGAGGCGCAGCAGTGACATCAGTTAATGCCCTAAGCCACCTCTCCTGGTTGGCAGAAGCCGAGATGGTAGACGAAGGTGGATATAGATGTGGTGGCGGGAGTGAAGACGAGGGTGGAGGTGAGAAACACTCGAGGATGGATGCGGAGTTGGTGGTGGGGGCAGGGATGGAGGTGACAGTGGGCCGGGGGGAAGGGGGACGGCGACGAACCTGGTGATGGGATCGGGGGGCGAAGGCACAGATGGTGGCGAGGACGAAGGCGAGAGAGGAGCCGGGTGCAGAGACGAAAACGGAGATGAGAGGTGTGACAGAAGCGGTGGAGGGGTGGGGGCGAGAGACTTGGCGGAGGCGAAGGTGGTGACGGGGGCGGAGAATTGCCTGTGAAAGGGCGAAAGGGCGCAACGGGAACGCGTGTGATGGGGGAGGCCGTTGTGTCGCGCCAGGGCGAACGAGTCTGGCGCGCGACTGACGACGCGCCAAAGCCGACGCTCGTCCTGTTTTGTTTTGTTGTTTGCATTGGGTTGCAGAGTAGTTTTTAATTCACCTTTACATGCACGGACACTTTAATAATGTTTCACAATATTATTTGTTGATCTAGCGTGGTGACTTAGCGTAACCACTTGCCTTTCAATCCTCTAACATATCTATATACATTGCCTTACGAATCTATGTCGATTTTTTTTTATTTTCTACAGGGAAGAGTAAACGTCAAGATAACGCTACAGTATTTTTAGTTTTAAGACCGCGCGCAATCGGTTGTTATTTATTCGATTATCATTTATCTTTTGTGCCTTGTGGTATGTGCATTCTTCCTAGGAAATGGCTTATTGTCTTCGCTGCTAGATCACAACAATCAGTGTTGATATATTGAAGAGAAAATAGATCAGAGATATCGTTTGTTCATATTCACGGAATTCTCGCGTGTCGTGGAAAATTGACAAGGCGGAGTCAATTGGACTCGTTTCTATAGTCACGAGTTAATAAACCAATATTCGTTTTATGTACTTTATTTGGTATTGTATTGTATGTTTTATTTATCTCTTAGAAATTTGCCGGCGGGTGTTAAATCCTAAGTTGAATAAATATCTTTATATCTATCTAATATCGATTATTCAAACCTGGATAATTCGTTCCACAATGTGCACTCAAACCACGGTAAATAATTCCTCCACATCCCAAATTTTATTTTCTTGTCATTTTTCCAACTTTGGTAAATCTAATAATATTCGTGTGGTAGAAGAACCTCAGTACGCAAAACTTACGCTCTATCTGGCTTCCATTCAACCTTCGCAGTGCTCTTTTTCTTTCATGACGACGATGCTCGTGACTTGCGACAGCGGGGTGGGAGGCGGGGGCGGGGGCGGGGACCTCCCACGCTCGCGCGCGTTTGGGCGAGCCACCGCCCCCCGACGCCAGTGGCGCCGACCGCTTGGCCGCTGCGTTGATGGCCGCCGTTCAAACCCCGTCGCGTGCCAAGAGGCCGAAGCGCCGCTGACTCCCACTGTACCGCTTCGCCTCAGGTCGACCTCGAGGAGGCCGTCTGGAACGGAAAACTGTAGCAGGGTTCTTTGCGAAGAAGGTTCGTCTCAAAACCAAGACGAAAATGCCAACGTGTTTCCTTTCGGCAACGCCCACTGTACCACTTCGCCTCAGGTCGACCTTTGAAGAGGCCGCCTGGAACGGAAAACTGCAGCGGGGTTTCTGGGAAAAAGGTTCGACTATCACAACTCAATCCAACGTGTTTCCTTTCGGCAACATCCACTGTGTCGCTTCGCCTCAGGTTGAGCTTTGAGGAGGCCGCCTGGAACGGAAAACTGTAGCAGGGCTCTTCGCGAAGAAGGTTCGTCTCAAGAACTCAAGACGAAAATGCCACCGTGTTTCCTTTCGGCGACGCGTTGCAGCTGTCTCGCGAGGGTGGGCGGCTCACGGTCGAGTGGAACGGAGGCGGAGCCAACTGTCTCGTTACGTGAGAACTGCCCCCGGCGCAGTCGCCGTTCGGTTATTAGATGAGACGCGACGGGCACGGTGCCCAGAATGCGAGCGGACGGCGGGATGTGGTGCTGGCCACCGAGCGATTTGTGGATTGTCGAAGCTGCTTAGGGCGGTACACGTCCACTTCATTAGGAGAAAATGTTTAAAGAACGAGTCAATTAACGTGGACGCATTGATGCTCTCTAATCCATTTCAGTGTGAAACATAATTTTGGGTTAGGGTTGATCCTCACAACTTATTAGATCATTTCACTGCCGAAAAATTAGCATGGATGTTCAAAACTTCGTATTACATATAATGTACAGATGATTTAGGGTTAAATTAATTTGGGAATTACAAGCTGCGTCATATTAATCCTCCATGTGTACACACATGCAGGAATTACAGAAATGCCAGCCGTCTGAAGATATCTCAATTTGCAGAAGAACGATATTTATTCTAAGTAGACTTGTCTACTGCACGTTGAAAGTGTTTTACTGGGTATTTTGAGAACTGTACTGGTGAATATTTTATTAGTTATAAGTAAATGATATCACAATTGCTTTTATATTTAAGAATTTTCAGTATTACTAGAGGACTTGGAGAGCCTCTTCTCTAATGTATAAATAATTCTCAAAATGTTTTACTACGCAAGACTATTGGGCTTCGTTCCCTATTTTGTGGAGGGCTATGGCCACCTGCCCTCCTCCTGCATTCATGTCATGCTATTTAGAAAACCACTTTACTCCATTTTCCTCCATCTTTCCCTGTTCATTTCATGATAATATACAACCATGAAGAAATTATAATAAATAAAAATAAAGAACTAATCCATCATTTTGAATATTTGATTTCTCCAGTGTTTATAATTTCAGCAAGAAAGAGAACGAACATGTCTTTTTCGTCAATCGGATTCATGGGTTGCTAACGACCTCTTTGAGAACAGTCCTGATTGACGTCAATTGTCTTCGTCTAAGACAAACGTCCTTCTTAGAAATTTAACATTTCGTCATTTATTTATCACGATTACATCTGCTACTTGTAAATTGGTTTAATTGAAGAACTAAATATTTCTGACCTGAACCATGCATGATAGTGTTCATTCCGTCTTAACAACCTATCTCGACTGGCTACATGTGTCTGTCAGACTAAATGAAGGACCATCTTCATCTCATTAAATAACTTTTTTAAACCTGGAAAGAGAAATGGCTATGCTATTCTATTAAATATTAAAGAAATATGTCATTTTTATTTCATATGTCTCTTCTAGACTTTGTTCAAAGTTAGGTGTATAGACGATGTCTTCTGTGGCGTGCTGCACAGACGAAGCCGCGATCTGCATGCGTCGTGCGGACTGGAGGAGGGCGCAAATGCACGCGTACGTCATTGCGTGACGTCCGCACGCCAGGGCCTACTTCCCTTTCCTCCGCTTTCGACGATGGGCTCCAGGAAAGCTGGCGCTGATTAAAGAGGCTTGCAGCTCGTGAAACGACACTGCCCCGTTGCGTTCCGGATCAAGTAGCACTTCACTATTGAAGCCGTCAAGCAGTGGATGCGGTGTATCGCAAGGATATTCGCCTGAGCGTATCAAATTAAGATTAGTAAACTATACGTGACACAATTGATTCGATGATTTTCAGGTACTATCGAAGTGTCTCCACTTTCGAGACATTTGCGCCCTCAGTGGTCCTGAATGGAGGAGCTGTGACTTCCTGTTGCAGTGCAGCCTAGGAAGAACCGCGATATGTCGCCTCGAATCGGCTACTCCCTTCGACGTGACGTCACCACGCAGCCCAATCTTCCATCTGTTTCCGCAGTAAGTTACGTATGTAAGGGGCTTAACTCTGACTAACACCCGTGGTTAATCGTAGCCCTCTGCCTTAAGCCCTGCTGCAGGGTGCTCGGTATCGAGATATTCGTGAGCTGCTATCATTCAGATCTCTCTCACATCAGTTGAACATTATTGAATCTGTGTCGGCTCTCTGCCTCGGAGCTGGTGCCTGACCGACACAATCGCTGCACTCAGCGTGATGGAGGCTGACCTCGTGTTGCCATTGCTCCTGAAGGACCTGGACTTGTCCTCGAACGGGCATGAGACTCGGAAGTCACGGACAGCCAATATCTTCCATTTTTGTTGTGTTACGTTTGTAAGTTTAATCACTAACACTCGTATATATTCATCTTCTCTCTCTCTCTCTCTTCTTCTCTTCTTTACTCTCCTACTCTATCTATCTATCTATCTCATCTATCTCGCTCTTTCTCCTCCTTTCTCTCTTACACGCACAATCATACACTCAGCGAGTAGACTGACCTTTCGTGTACTCATTTACTTTCACACACCCCGACCTCTTTTCCCCCTCTCACGGGCATTTTGAATCGGAAGTTCACGGTCTGACGTGACCGATCCACACAAGTCGATTTCCTCCAAGCGTACGCCGTACGCAGAAGCCTCTAATTACAGGGCCGCGTTCAAAGTTATTTATCGTGTTCCTGGGGGCTCCCGGGAGCCCCGAATCGACTATCGAGCGCGCGACGGGGCGATCGCGTGCGCCGCTGGCCGCGCAGTCGATGACGGCTGCTATTCCTGGACGCGGCCGCGCGCTACATGCCACCGCGCACTGTCTTTCCTGCGCGCGCCGCTTACTCCCTGAGGTTTGACCAGGGCCTTGCATCTCTCCCTCAAACAAAGCTCGAGGGCGCTAGTGCCGCCCGCCGGGTTGAGAGCTCCAAGTTAGGCTCACCAACATCCGCACACAAAAATTTGCTGGTTTGTGAGAAATACGAAAAGTGTCTTCTATGTGTTCAATTATTCATAATACAGTAAAATCTGCCTAAGCCGGGACAGAAAAAATCCGGTTTAGGAAGGTTTCCGTTTTATGCAATGTCTATCCTGTGACCTGATATTGTCGTTTCTGCAATGAAAGCAGTAAATTACAAGACTTTATTATAATTATCAAAATCATTAACATAGAAGCTATTTATGGAAGGAATCATCAATAACTGAATATTAACACTCTTCATTGACAGCTTCTTATTTTAGTTGAAACATATATTGTTTAATCCTGGATGTATTCGGACTGCTTGCTGACTCTTTCAATCACTATGTGTACTATGACTTTCTGATACTCACTAATGACCTTGAGCAATGCGTATCTTGTCGAGGGATTATGTTTTTCAACGCGGAGCAGGAAGACACGTGAATGGAAGCCATGACCTATACCTTCCCACGCACAGAGAGTCGGGAGAGAATTCCTAAGACCTACGCCTTGAGAGACAAATGGCCTCATGCTCGACTTCTACGCTGACAGCTGAAGCCCGTCTCCTTCAATGTCCGGTTGCCACGTCTAAATCGCGTGTCACAGAGATAGATAATTTAAAACAAGCTTGTATATCCATTCATTTCATTAAGAACATCTCATGCCTCTCTGCCAATTGCATTAAATTTACAGAAATTCCATTTTATAAAGATTTTTCCCTCTGCATAACATGAAAAACTGTTCCGTTTCCGCGTTGAAGAGATTCCGCTTTAGACAGATTTTACTATGTATACATATAAGAAAGCGCGAATATTGACGCTATCTTTTGTAACATTACACTCCTGCTTAAGTTTCGCGAACCCACGCGGCAGTCACGTATCGTTGGAAGCTGTTCGTATTTTAGTTCCCGTAAGCTGATAGAGGCCAATGCGCCACTGATGGTTCCCTCCACGTTATTAGGGAGTTAAAGGGCCCTGAGTGTGACCGCGAAGTGTTCCCGTGGCCTCGTCTGACGTTTCGCTTAAGCTCGAACCTCCTAGCAGCTGAGATGGCTCAGGGCATCAAGTGATGTTACTGTAGTGCGTCTGACCAGGAGGCCTTAGGGTTCGAATCCTGATGGTAGTAGGATTTTTGACTCTGATGAAGATGAGAAAAGGTGTTCCCGAATGTTAAATTTAATGTTAAACGTTTTAATTTTTTTCTTCCTGGGGATTTTTCCAGCTTTAGCGAATGCGGATTTCGACTATCTGCGCCGAGTATCCATTATGTCACTCGTGGGGAAACACATTAACCTTTACACTAGACACTGACACACTTGTGGGCTGTGGTCAGAGAGACTCACAAGGCCTTCCGCGACTACACACACATTCATGAAAGACAAGGGACAAACAACCATGCCCGCTGCGGGACTAGAACGCGCGATCCTTCGGATCAAGGTGCTTAATTGGTACACGCTCTAGCCACCTGGGTTATCCAGGTCGGCGTTTTAATAAATATTGACCTTTAACCGTGCTGGTGAAAAATACTAACGTAAGTGTGCTGATGGAGTCTCAGAGACTCACGATAGAAAATTGTTCGCTGAACATAATATTTTTCAACGAAAAGTATATTTAATAAAATTCATCATTATGGTAAGTTATATATTTCGGTAAAAGAATATAAATTAAATGTAAGCGTAAAAATGCATCAGTACTGAAACACATTCAAGAACAAAACAAAATTATTAGAATGTTGTGGAATTTCCGAAGCAGAATAATTGAAACAAACAAATTTTGTGTGTAGCAAACAAACAAAATTTGGAGCAGTTAATGCAAAGATGCTTGCTGTTTCTATCAGATGCCAGCGGACAATCTTCACATCATATTTTTCTTGTTTTCTCTGGAACATCTAATTGTGATCTAACTGCGAGTTCATCCCGAAACTTGTTACTGCTGTCCAACAACAATCTCAGGATTCCTTAATAGTTGACTATCGACTTTTCAGATGTAAATCTGCAATTGAAATCAAAATAAACTCTTTGTAATAATCACAATGTATTTTCTATCCATATTCTAATAAACCACATTGCTAAATATGTTGCTAAACAATGTCGATTACACAAGAAGTCATGTATTTAAAAAACTTACGTAACTATGCTGGTGGGGTCAGGAATACCCGGGAAAGTGAAAATCCACTATAACTTATCACTGCAAAAACGTAACAATAGGGAGGCTCGTCAAATTGCAACTCCACGATTTGAAAGGAGTACACAAGTCGCTGAAAAATTAGTTTTAAAAATATTAAAATTATTTAAAAAACGTGTTGGTGTGGGACTCTCTCTTAAATGTTAAAATTCTGAATTACTGTGGTTATATTATTTCTTCATTGGTATACTTGGGACGATTTTTTTCTCTCCTCTCCAATTTTACCCCGGCCCATTTCATCATTCTTGCAAAAAAGAAAAACGGTGTGAATAAATAAATATATAAATAAACCAATTAAAAATTTTCAACATATTTCCATACAAAATTGGGAATTTTCTTGTCGTTTTATGTTCTTCAAACTACAAATTTATCCGCTCCCTTTTCCTCTTTGACCGAGTATTCTTTCCTCTCGACGTACTTTCCGTTCATACTTCCGAACGTGTTCCCGCCCGCTTGGCACAAGTAATTCTGCACCCCTCGTCGCCCCTGTGTTTTGCCTGTAGGTCGATGGCCGCTGCCTCTCCACAGCTCATTGCGCCTGGGCGTCCCTAATGGAGCATGTGCTTCACCCTTCACCTGAGCGCCTCTCTCGATACGACAGCTCGCCCTATCATTCTCGCCACGCCTCGATTCTTAGCAGGATATTTGCCATCCATGATCCTTACCATTATTCTTCTCACCTACTTTATTGTCTTCGTTATCCGCCTTCATTACTTTCTGCGAGTTACTTCTGAGTATCTTCCTGTATCATGCAACGAAGCTTTCATTCAAGAACTCTATCTCTTCATTATTATGTACCTGTCTTCATATGTTAGTCATATCTCATGCTCTCAACAGAATTTCCTGGTCTTCTATCTGTCCTATAATTCTCCACTTTTATCACCTCTTTCTAATTGCCAGACACCTACTCATTTCACAGTGGATCTCGTTGCATCATACTAATTCCCTGTACCCAAGCGCTGAAAATTTTCCTTGCAAAGAAAGGAGGTCTTCACGGGCAATACAAACAACACCACTGCTTATTTTTGTCAATTTCTAATGATGTTCATAATATGATAATTTCTACCTCTTGTAATAAAGACAGAGACTCGAATTTGACGTATCTCGCAAGTAAAGTATAGGCGGTACAAATAAAAATAGTAAATTTCGCAGAAGTAAAGAACAGCAGTGACTGAGTTGTAAAATTGGGAATTAGCAGCGTTTCGAATATTCAAAATCATAGCTAAAGCTTTCTCAATAGAAGTGAGGCTTGAAACGCAAATATAACGAAGATTCTAGAAGTAGAAAGTATGTTTTCGAGCTACAGTGAGATAATGGATCATTTATGTCATAACGGAATAATCCAATAGATGCAACTGAAATGAGTAGTAGAATTTCTTAGAATTACATCCAAAAATTAGAACACCTTCTGACAGGGATATCTCTTATTCTTCAAGAGAACCTTTCTTATCCCTTTTAACAGAGCAGATTACTTCGCGATCAAAGACAAAATATTTTACTCTTTACTACACTGGCTAATTTGAAGTGTGTCTCTTTTCTTGTACATCGACGATATATCAATCATAAGCACGATTCCACGCAATACGTTTTTATTTATTCAAACAGTTCGGACCAAAGGCAAAGAATAAAAAGATCTGACAATATTGTAATTGCAAGCCACAGGTCATTGAGATCGTGCTTTTTAGAAACATAGTTAACGTATTCGCTTCTATTTGACGTTTTTGACTAACGTATTCGTTTTAGTTGAGGGAGAAGAAATGTTTGATTTAGAAAACGAAACAGATAACTATGCCAGCTCATGAATGAAACCCCTTGTGGTCTTCAACGCCACAATTCCTTGTTTCGTCAGGGGGACAAGTCCCCGAGATGGGCACCTGAGCTTTAGCTCTTATCCTCACCCCTCACCGACGCGCAAAACGCCGACGGGCTGACGTCCGGATCCAGCCGGAACCCAGTTTACCTTCGCGGCAACCTCCCCATACAATGCCTGGGCCGCTCTGCTAGCTCAGAGCTCCTAGCTTTCCAGGCTAGAACCGGAGTCAAAACAATGCGCCACTCACATGCGCCGGGATATACCAGGTCAGCGTGGCTTCTGACCTCCAGTACACCCAATTTGTTCCCATCCCTTTCCTGTACTTCGCTCTCCCGCTCCCTCGTGCTTCCTCACGCCGGCCCGCCACGCGACCAAGGGCCTCGTGGCAGCCGAGTAGCCAAGCGAGTGGCCGCCAGCCGCCCTTTCTCATGCTAACGAAGCCCTTATGTGGCGCCGCACAACGCCACCCGCCGCTGCTCATTTCGCCTCGCGGCCCTCGGGACCTGGCGGCGCACGCACAGGTTTTTTTTTTTCGTGTTTCCGGGCGCGTCAACAGCTTTGGTCATTAGTCCCGTTAGTGTAGTGCATGTTTTTTTTCTCGGGAGATGGCGGTGATTTCCCGCTGGATGGCGAGATCCGGCGCCGACCTACCGTCGGCTAGTGGGGTTTGCCCCTAACCAGGACTCTCCCACCAGCGGGGCACCGCCCCAGCCGGAACAAGCTCTAAGCTCCCGATCGGTCTCCCGGAATGTGTGGTAGTGTAGTGCATGTTAGTGTGTGTGTGTGAAAGGGGAGAGGATAGGACAAGGAAGAGGAAGGACAGATTGCGCACGGTCCGTGGCCTGTTTGGTAGGGTACTGCTCCGCATTCGCCTGGTGTTGATCGGAGAAACCACGGAAAACTACCGATCAGAGCAGCCGGCCGCTAGAATTCTCCTCCAGACAGCGACTGAATTCGACCTATCTGAAAAGCTAGTGTCGAAATCCTGCCGCCGTGGGGAGTGGTAACCTAGGACCTCCCGGTCAGAGGCGCTGCAGTGACATCAGCTGATGCACTGAGCTACCGCTCCCGGTGCGCACGCAGAGGGATGTTCCGCGTTGCGGGATGCAGCCAATTTAATTTTGCATTGCACCCGCATTCCTCGGGAAGGGAAGGGAAATAATTGCGCTTGAGGAGCATAATAACCTCGACATGTGCGAATCTCTTCTGGTATCAAGAAGCCAAAACAAGTTTGAGGCAATAATAATGAGTGTATTTGGCGTTTTGGGTCGGTAGTCCGACTTCGCCCGCCAGCTACCGGTGTCCCCCTTGCCTGGGCCTAGTTAAATTCCCATACTTGCGGGTGAGAACGACATGAGGCGAACCTCACGTATTCTCTTCACCGTAACTACCTAGATCCGTCTGCTTCAGGTTTTCTTCGTCACACAACTACAGAAACTGGGACGGTTTTAAGGAAAGCTACAACTATATTTTTGCCTTGCCCGGGTTCGAACTCGCAGACCACAGCACGGGAAGCTAGTGCGCTGCCCATGAGCCATCCCAGAGGAATAATAATAATAATAATAATAATAATAATAATAATAATAATAATAATAATAATAAATAGTATAACAGTAATTACAAAGAAAAAATTATCATTGATAGTGCCATCGCATCTCAAGTACCTAAGAATAAATACAAATTACACCTGTTTCATTGATTTTAAAAAGGTGTATGGCATCGGTCTTCATGATTGTCTCCTCTTTGTGCTGTCAGTATATCGTATTAACAAAAGTGAATTTTCTCAAATCCAACATGGACAAATAAAAGAACATTTCGTGTTCACTACAAAAATTAAACAAAGGTTACCAAGGTAAATACGTAAATATAAAGCGAGGAATTTTTCAAGGTAATAGCCTTTCAGGTTATTCCGGGCACTGAGCCCCCTGTGGCCACTTCTGGAAGACTTGAAATTAGGTCGATTTTGAACTGCACTCTATTGCCAAAATTTTCCGCTTCTCTCCCTTTTCTTTTTTCCTATCGAGGGTCCACGCGTTGTACCCATAGATCTCCATGATCGATTTCATGGACCATGTTCCCGAAGGAATAACTTCACAGTGAAGTTGCTTGCCTTATGGCTTAGCTATATCATTCCATTCCAATATCCTTTGGGGTACTGTAACATATAGACCACTTTGTACATTGAATTGCTTCACGAAATAGCCAATAAGATATTAACGTTCCTTCTGAAAACGTTTTGTAAGCTCGGTGCTGAAATAGTACTACGTACGTTACACAACATCAGTCTTGAATTTAATGCGATCGTTTACGCGTGACCATAACTACTGGTCTTGCAACTTTCTCGCCCGCGCGGAGCGGAACGAAGGTTATTAATATGGAAGGTCAAGTTTCTCTCTTGGTGGAGTTTTTTTCCATCCTCCAGCGCAGCCTACCCTGCTGCGCATGCAGTTCCTTTTGCTCTCTGCGCTCCACATGTTTGCTAAGGACACGCAACAACCGCTGGCCGTGAGGGCGAACCAGGTTATTTCCTATTCTCGTGAGTCCGGGATACCGAGAAGTAAAGCGAGCAGGTTTGCTGTAGAAAGATTAAGAATCAGGAGGTAATGAATCATTACGTATCTCAGGATTGGATTGCACTCGTGATAGCAGTAATATTTTACCAAATAAAATGTAATTGAAGAAATTGTCGAATGTATTGCCGCTCTTTCTCGTGATTATAGACAAATTGGATTAATCGTTTTTGTGGGTTTTCTGACGTAAAATCACGCAATGTTACAAAATTTATCCTGTTGTGATAATGTCATGTAAGCATTACAAGACTTGTAATGATTATCTTTCAATTCAATTACTATATAAAATATTCTTCAGCCTTCATCACTTTCCAAAAATCATAGACCGTCCTAAATTCTTAGGAACGACGGTAATCGTTCGATAATAAATGGGAATTCTGCAATGTACAAAAAGCAAGTTATATTTTTTCTTTATTTTACTTACCGTATTTGACAATTTTCTAATTTGACTTTTTCTAAAGATATTTCTGGAGCTATTTATGATATTGAATTCGCAGAAGAGCGAAGGAATGAATCCTGTTTTATTTATAATTTCATATTTTATAATTTAACATAAATATAAATTATTTAATGTTCTCACAAATGAGATCCGCAAGCATCTTCGTTCATTGTCGCAATTTCGGAGTAGGTGCGTTCATTTTGCTTTTGTTGTGGGAAAAAGTTCGTTGAGGGGTCATTGTACCATCGGTATGTGCTATTAATGGGCTAATAAAATAGCCAAGGTCAAGGGTTTGGTCCATCCTTACTGCGCCGGTGGACACATGAGTGGACGAACAAGCGTGTATGGCCATTGATAACAATGCTGAAGAAAGGATGCCGGGGGCACGGACTGAGATCCTGGGACGAGTACGTTTCTGAACGCAACCCATTTGTTCCTGTCATGCAAAACTGCCGTTCTTACTTGTCAGTGTAGGTGAGAGGGGCGGAGGTGCACACTTTGGTGTTCACCCCTATCCTGGGTGGTTAATGTGGTGGTTTGCATTTGCCTTCCACTGAATGAAGGATACGATGGTGATTCATATAAACACGTAATTATGCATGGGGTGATGTTCTGATGGGAAACACCCATACCATACATGGAACTCGAACCACCACCTACGATTCTCTTTCGTCAAACGCTGCCCCAAGCTTCTGTACCACCGAAATCAGAATCCTTTTTTCATCAGCTCAAATTGAGTACATTTTCATTTTTTTAAAATTGCCTAAAGATCAACATCATCTTTCAGGCACGTTTAGGGGGAAAACATTATTTAAAAAACGCGTAATAAAATATATACTAGCATTCCACTTTCCTGCAGTCTAATATTGAGTGATGACGTACGATTCTCTTTTCGCATTTCATCTCTCAAGTGCCCTTTGTCCTTCCTCCTTGGAGGAGCCCAGGTTGTGCGACGAAATAACTTTCAATATAAAAAGAATGTTCTGTTGAGTTTCACTCCTCGTAAGCATTCCTCACTCTATATAACCACCACAATTTGAGAGAAACAGAAATTGAACAATGTTTTAAAAAACTTTTCTTGTTCATGTTCTTGAGATACGAATTCGAAGGACGTTTCCAGATTCCATTCCGCGATCAAACTGTTCCTAAGTCTTTTTATCTATATGTCCAAAAACTCATAGTCTGATTGTATACATTTCGGTTTTCCTCTTCAGAACAAGGAAAAGCTCCCGTGGTTATCAGTGTTTCCGAAGATCGCCCTTTGGTTTTCATATTTGGAGAATAGAAACTACAAGTGCTCCTTTTGACGTTGTTTATTTTGTGTCACTCTTGTATTATAAAGGTCAGATAAAGTAAGGAAAGTTTTTTTTTTAAATGAACTTTATCAAATATTCTTAATTTATTAAAACATACCTACGTATACCTTATGCTGCTTTAAGGAGGGAGAAAAAGGAGGCCAAAGTCTTCCCTTAGGATGAGCAGAATTTAAAAAAATATATATTTTAGTTAGATGATATACACAGTTCGAAAATCTTGGGGCGTTCATCTCTAGTGGAGGTTTTCTCTTGACTGGTACAAGAGCATCTATTTGCGTCACTCATGAATGGAAACTTAATTAAATTGTTTCTTTCTTGCCCGTCCGCAGGTCAGAATGTAAATGGGCCATGACTACCCAGGTAGCCAAAAGTGAAAGGGTATTCACTGGTAGACGAGAGTGAAGGAAACTTGATCGCGCGATGAAAGGGGTAATTCCCGAAAGCGAAAGCAATCGTGGAAGCATTGGTACCTGAGAGAGCTCTTCCTTGAACTCGTGAGGAAAACGGAACGGGATACAATGGGTTTTTGTGGAGGCAGGTAAAAGGCTAAAAAATGTTCACGTGGAATGCAATCGGGTTACGTTTTTATTGACTGTCTTGCATGAATCAAGTGTCCGAATGAGTATAACGAAAACAGGCAAGATTATTCTGGTGTTCTTCAGACCTTAAGACAGATTAATTTATTAAGTTTATTTATATCCATGAACTGGAAAGTAAGAATTATATGAATTAAGATAGGATTGAAGACACAATTGAATACATGTTTGAATTATAGGGGTTAAAGCATTAATTATATAGTTAACAAGATCAAAAGGATTGGGGAGAGATGGAGGAGAAGGAAATTGACCCTGAGTGTTTTGGAAACGACTGTTATAAGTAGCATGAGCCCTTTGCGATACGAAGAATTTACACTTGTAAAATTTTGGGGAATTGGAAGTTTATGGTGGGTATTTGAAGCAGGTTGTGGCATGTGGTTATTGTTTCTAATTGCATTAGCATAGGAAAGCGGGGGGAATTCCTACGTCGGAATGACTTTGCCTTGCAATATAGAATAGGCACTACTGAATTATTTTGTAGGAACGAGGCCCGGCCGCGAACTACAGATGATTTCGGTCGCGTGTTTTACTCACGATTTCAATATGTATAATTTTTATTCTTTTTTCTTTCGCCATATCGCAAATGGAGTGTTGACGACAAATAACTGATAACAGATTTGGTTCACCTCTTACCACGTGACGAACAATATGTTTCGCTATTTTAAGTGTTACACCCCAGTGCACAGATTCGCTTGGATCTTAAGGGCAAAAAACTCCTTCGTACGCCTTCCTTAGGAGGGGAAGTAAAGCCATTTGTCCCATGTTGTAGATTTACTGCATGTAAAAGTTCCTCTAGCCTAAAAGAAGCCTTCGAGATAAATTCTAATCGCCTGTTTCGTCGCCCGTGTGACACTCTTTTTCGTTGCTAAATGGCGGAAGGAGGTGCGTGGTTGGCGGAAAAGCACCCCAGATAGCCACATCCTCGCCACTAGGGTTGCCAACTATGTTTATGTAAAAGAGATGACACTCAATAATGAAAAAAAGAAACTCTTCAACAACCCATTTCTTCTTATTAATATTTAATTTATTAAATTCCGCACTTCTAGATCACATATGTCTATATAAATAATGTAATTTGTAACGTATGTATATGAATATTGGAGAATTAACGTATAATTTTACAATATACAAGAAAATCTTATTTAACAAGTACATAATTTACTTCTTTGTAAATTTATACTTTTTTGGTTTTGCAACTTTCGGTGAAACTTTGTTATCTTTTATAAAATCTTAAAAGGCTAAACATCTCATGTGAATATTAACTAAAGTTTAATAGTCCTCTTCAAAGAAGATTAATATCAGCTCTCTTTCTTTCTTCTCTCCATTTGCGATTTAAAAGTGAAAGGATTCGTTCACAAAATGCAGGTGAAGATGGCACACTTCAAATAAATGCAATCATCTTATAAATATTATATTTTGTGAGTCGCTGCGGAAAACGATCATAGAATTAACAGCCTTAAAAAGAAAGAACAAATAATTACAAGATTAAGAATTGGCCATTCTTCCCTCACTCACTTCCATCTAACAAAAAAAGACGACCCAGCCACCAGTCCAAAATGTGGAGGAATGTTATCAATGTCTCAGATTATACTTCAATGTGTAAGCGTCCAAAATCCAAGAAACCCTCTTGGCATCAAAAAGGAAATTTTTGAAATATTTAATTCAATTGAAAGTTGCAAGTCAATTTTAAATAATCTTAATATTGCTGGTCTTGAAAATTTGATCTGAATTATTGTCGATTCTAATTATTTATATATATAGTGGTCGCTAATGACCTTAGATGTTTCTAAAGCGACAAAAAACAGGGTTCATTGGCTTACAATGAAACGATGATTCCAGTCAAACTAAAATATGTATTTGCAGACGTTTAAACCTCCTGTAGGTCTACCTACTGTAGGGGAGGTGTACCTCCTGTAGGGCGAAACGTCTGCAAATACATATTTTAATTTGACTAGAATCATCGTTTCATTGTAATGTCCAAAATAAATAATTCAAAACAATGACTGAATTGAATGGCACTGCCTTGGCATTCCACCACCAGCTGCTTGGTGGGTGGGGGTGTGGCGAGGGGCCCTCCGGGTGGCCGGTGCGCTGCCGAGACCGCTGGCGCCATGGGGCGGGCAGTGCGGCGTCCGAAACCTGCAGCGGGCGGCCGCGAACAAAGGCGTCGCCGGGGCGCGACGGGTTTTTGCAGGCGCCCCGCAGAAGGAAAAGCCTCGGGTCGTCCCCTGCACCCCGCGCTCCCCGTCCCCCGGCCTCCCGGCCTGCGCCCGGCCCACCAGCCCCGACCCGGGCTTAGACACGCACGCTCTGGTCAATACACTGGCCACCTTTGTCGAAAGATCGTCTATGTAAAAAAGTAAGGGCAATGATGTCCAATGTCCAATTATTGTATAACAAACTGTTGAAGTAAAAATGCCTACTAACTCAATGCGCAATGCCCAATGAGAATGCCAAATCAGAAATGTTCAATTAGAAAATTCTCCCTTGAGATTCATGCAACAACCAAATTCTTTATAAATTCATAATACATAAAGAATGTAATAATGCAATTATTTCTTTCTTTTAGTTTCCAAGTTACTATGTTGTGTGCAGTGTCATCATCTTAAGCCTGTTTTACACGGTCATTTTTTCATCCTTTTTCTGTACAGAAACTGGATGGAAAAAGGACGTTCGGTTCTTTGCGTACCGAAACTGGATGAACGTGATTCCAACGTTTTACACGGTCATTCCTGGTCTGTACGTAATCGTGATGAAAATACTTCCTCCAAACGCCGCAAAAAGCGCTGGAAGTTTAACAGTTGAACATCGCATTTACAGAAACAAATTAAATTGGCGGGAAGAATGATCAGATAGTTACGAATTCGCAGAGTAAGGAGTAGAAATATGTGTAAGGTATTGTGGTTTTATTTGCGAGAGGGATCACTGAACGCAAAGACTCAATATCACAAACAACACGTGCCCACGCTACGCACCAGATATATACTCGTATACTCCCGCCGGAGAACTCACGCATTCGAAGAAAGTTCCATAAAGTGACACTAGGGGCGCTGTAGTCAAACTGAATGAAATCTGTACGGAAAAATGAAGCATGCATCATTTTTTCGTACAAATTACATCCAGTCTGCTCCGTATCGACGGGAAATGATGAAAAAATGACCGTGTAAAACAGGCTTTAGAACGGCTCCTGTTATACGTTTGCAAATATTCTGGCAGGATTCTTCAGCGTACCTGAGAACAAGAGAAGGAAACTTTTTCAAATTCAATCAGGTCGTGTAAATATTATTTCTAGAAAATTCACTTATTCGCCTTGATGTTTACGGGCTTTGATAAGCTTTAACCAACTGCTGAGAGCTCTTTCACGACTGAAACAAGCCAGAGTTGATTGCGTCTAAGTCGGGGCCCAATCGAACCTGGAAGGAAGCGTAGATTGGCACGGTCAGGATGGCAGAGAAAGAAAATGGAGGCGAAACCGCCGCGGAGGGGGGATGGGCAGAGATGAGGAGCGCTGGAGAAGATGAGGGAGCGAGAGCGGGAACCAGAAAGATGTATGAGGTTGGCGGGGAAAATTTTGAAAATCCTAAATATTTTTAGAGTTCCGAGACGGGAAATAAGAATTCTGGGGTTCTCAAAAAGCTCCTCAAATTCAAAAATTACCACTCGGAAGCTCAGAGTTAATCCCGGGTAGCGCGGCATCCCACTGGAGAAGATACTTGGAGGAAGGAAAACCCACATGTATGTCGGATGCAAATCGTATCACCTTCCAGCAGGGGAGGAACACTGTCACATCCCGGCTACAATGTGAAATACGGACACAGGTCTAATGATAAAAGTAGCTGGCGCGTCCAAAATTACGTATTACCTACTCACTCACTCCAACAATGAATGTTTTGATTGATTAGTGATTCCGGACGCGTCAAATTTTAAGGTCATAATTCCCGTAAATGTAGTCTTCTTCGGAAGTGGCGGTGATCTTCCCCCGCTAGATGTGAGATCCGGCGCCGATCTACCGTCGCGTGGGCTAGCGGTGTTTTCCCCAACCAGTTATCTCCCACCAGCGGGGCACCCTCCCAGCTGGGACAAGCTCTAAGCCCCCGATGTGTGGTAGTGTAGTGCATGTAAGTGTAAGTGTGTGAGGAAGGGGTGTGGATAGGTCAAGGAAGAGTAAGGAAAAATCGCTCACGGTCCAGCGTTTTGTAGGGTACTGCTGCGGCATTCGCCAGGTGTTGATCGCAGAAACCACGAAAAAGTACCGATCAGAACAGCCGGCCGCTAGAATTCTCCTCCAGGCAGCTATTTGAACACGACCTATTGCTCTCCCACTCTCAAAAAAAAACTTCCAATGCGCATGCCCGAACGTGGCCTCTCCCTCCAAAGTTCCTAATATTTCCCCGCCTGCCTGCGCTCTTTGTCACAACATAGCTCTCCCTCTGTCTTCCTCTCGTAGGTCGCCCGGTAATTCAACATTGCGAGTTTGGTGATAACAAACTGCTAAGTGAGAAGGATCAGACGAAAGGCAGCTTTCGTGTTTCTACAGTAGGGGTTGTCCAAACGATCAACAGAAAATAAGGCTGTCTTGAAGAAGAGTTTCGGTCTCCAGTCCCTGTTTGACCGTGGCTAGTGAGCAGTGACAGTGTGCTTTATACAGTAGCTGCCGTTATTCACAAAACCCAATTATTACAAATAATTCAAAGAACAGTGCTGAACAATGGAAGAAATCCTGCGAGCATGTGTAGGGAATACAGGTGACAATAATTCACAATGTGAGGGACCAACAAACGATGTATTAATTTCTTTGGACACTCCTGGGAGTGCGAGTTCTTTTGACGAAGAGGGCAGTGATGACGAGTGGCGGTCAGCGCGATCGCTGCGTCTTGCAGTCCCTCTCCTTGTCGCCTACGCGCTTCGTTATCGCCGAGAGAGGAAATCTCAGATGCTACAGGGTGCAGGCAGCCTCCGAGACTTTACCAAAGGTACATCCGCCATGATGGTTTTTTTGCGAGCGGTTCAGCTATAGCTATGTAGTCAATGTGCAGTGAAATCATTTGATGCCTCTCCCGGTTAGCCATGAATGTAACTCACAGGGCAGATCGAAGGCAGAGGAGGGAGCATGGGTTCAGAATTAGGAAGAATTCGAAACGGGTAGTGCGCGGGGGTGGAGCGGGCGCGGGAGCCTCGCGTGACTGCATGCGAGCTCTCCGGGCCGCGGGGGTGAAGGCGAGGGCGAGGGCGAGGGTGCAGGTCCGCTTCCTTCTTCGCCAGCCTTCCTTATTCACCCCTCCCGGCAGGGCAATCACCGCCTCCCACTCGCTCCCCGCTTGCCCTTCGCCCGCGAGTGAACGCGCGTGGCCGGGGATGAGGTTCGCTCGAATGCGCCGTTGCTGCGAACCGCAGACCAGCGCGCCCTGTGTGTAATTCGAGACGCGACTGCACTTGGTTCTCGTTTGCGGTAATTGCATGCAACCGTTCCGGGGCTGTTCCTCGTTCGAGTTGCGTTAAATGCTAACTCGAGAGAAGAATCGATTAAATTTGTTTGGTGAATTTGAAAATAATTTCTGTAACGAAATAGGGTTTTTAAAATTATGTTTAATTCCCACACGCTTCTTGGCCTAAATTTGTATTTTTCTTCTTAAACCAAAAAGAACGAGAGAGTCTTTGCATAAATTCGTCCATAAAATCTTTGCGTAAATTTGTTTGTCTGCAATTATCAGCTTTTCCACTCTTCAGATAAGTAAACACATTTCCTAGAAAGTGGTAGCCACCTCTGGTTTATTGATGTATTGTGAAAGTAAGTGGTTTTCCAAACATTCGTGGAAAGAATATCTACGAACAGCAAAGACTACGTATAAGTACTGAGATTGCTTGTGTCATTTTTTGGCAATTAATTAATTTCGGTTAAAGATAGACCACAATTTCATTTTTCTAATAGGTCTGTCCGCTTTGAACCCAACGCAGAATAAGGGATTTATTTTGTAGTCACTCGAAAACAGCAGTAACATTTCTACGCTTTTGGAAAAATACTTCAAATGTTAGATCGCAAATTGGTCAAAAACTGCGTGAACTTTTACGTCACGCACTTTCATACGACCCCCATAATGGGACTTTATTAAAGGCATTTTTAATGCCCTTGGTAAACCAATTGTCATCGTTTATTTTTGAATAATGGAATATGTTTCCACTGTATTGATTATGACGCCAATTACAGGCGATTCATTAAAAGCTGATCTGAATAGGAGATTCGGCGGTTGTGCGTCAACATAGCACGTAGTGAGCCGTTTACCAAAGCGATTACCGCTCTTCACACGTTCGTTGATTGTATAATGTCAATTTACCAGTTAAACAACACAAGCTGTGCCGGTTTTGTGTACACATAGCGATCAGTAGAAACATTTAGTTGGAAATAGAATTAATTGTTCTGAACAACAGTATTGAAGTAAGTGTTTATTTGTATGAAATATAACTTGTATTTACAGGAATTCTACATAAGCCAGATAGCAATTGCTAAAATGTATCGCAGAAAACTTAATTTTTCCACTCTCCATTTATTCATTATATTAAAGTATTTGTAGACCCCCGATTGCGAGATCCTGCCGGTGCAGAACAAAGGATGAGTAAGAGAAGCTGTTTAATTCGTTTGGAGCGAAAAGTGCCTCGCTCAGAGTCCCGTGCCTCGTTAGCAATGTTAATCAGGGCCTCCGGCGCAGTCCCCTGCGGCTTCCGCTGCGAACGAAAGCTTTGCGATCCCCGAGAGCATTACTCCGCAGCTAGAAAAAAAGATGTAGGACGTAGCATACTTCCCTGAATTCGTAACATTTATCTTAATGATGTAATACCGCGTTGGGAAGGAAAACTTGCGGAAAATAACATAGTATTATTTTTTAAATGAGATGTTTTCATATTCCTGTTATTTAAAATAATATTACGGCTGATTTGAGGGGAGTAGAGAACACTTTGAGAAAAATAAAGTGAAATATTTAGAGATTTAATTCTACGTACTACAAACTTTCTCGTATGATGGCATATTAACTAAATCGCAAATAAAACAAACACCTTTTCACATACTCCTTCCGAATCAATGTTAGTGTTGGTAAAGAGAAGAATATCCTAAAACGTTCAAAATTATTTTTGTCAATTAACCAATGAAATATATAGTAGGGAGAGAGCCATGAGATAAGAGAGACTTTTCAAGATTGACAGGACTTGACAAGACTGACATTGCCCCAAGAAAGAGAGGCGCGTCTCTTGCTATCGCTTACAGCGCGCAAAGCTCACGCAGAGAGAACATGGTGCAAAGACTGTCCGCTCAAGAGAACTCAGCAGCTCGATCATAGACTAAATGGGTATAATCTTTACTATATGGCTCTATGTTGCAGCAGCAGAGAAAAAGAGGAATGATTGACAGTTGATAAGTGAGAGAGGAGAAATATAAGAGGAAGGTAGAGAAAAACCAGGACGAAGAGCCGACAAAAAGTCAGTACGAGAACGAGAAGAATAAAAAATAAGTCAATATAAAAAGAATAGGAGTACATGAAAGAGAAAATAAAAAAAATGAGAACTTGAAAATGGCAAAAAAAAAATGAAAAAGGGAAAAAAAAAGAAAAAAGGGAAAAGAAAAAGAGAGAAGAGGGAGACGATAGGAGAAGAAAAGGAGAAGATGAAGACGATAGGAAAAGAAAAGGAGAAGAGGAAGACGATAGGATAAGAAAAGGAGAAGAGGAAAACGAAAGAAAAAGAAACCGACAAAAGAAAAACGAAAGAAAAAGAAAACTAGAAGAGGAAGACGAAAGAAAAAGAAAATGAGATTTTGGAGACGATAGAGAAAGAAAACGAGAACTAAAGACTATAGGAAAGCACATGAAAACAACAGAGCAACGAAACAAGGAAACGAGGCCGAACGAGAGCCGGTGTTGCGGCGGCCGAGCGCGGATGGAGAGCAGCGGGCGCAAATGCGCAACGGCGGCGGGTTGCATAACGCCGCCCCAGCGCTGCTCCGCCGAGCGCGAAGCTGCACCGGCCGCAAAGCGGAGCGGAGAGCAGCAGCACGGGGCGGGCGCGAGAGGACGCGAGGAGGGGAGGGCAGGGGCACTGGCGGGGCCGACAGCTGCCACAACCGGTCGCCAGCCGTCCCCACCCCCGTCCTCGCTCCGCACCCGCCTTCGCGGACAAAGCTGCAGTCCCTTCGCATCCACCGTTGCATTCCTCCGACGTGCAACTCGCTTTCGCGGCAGCTCTCTTCGGTACGATGAGGAACGATGGCGATCGTCGTGCATTTCTATCTAATGTAGTCTGGAAATGAACGTTTGCCAAAGAAGACAGTTTCTTGAAAGATTTTTACGATTTTCTCCCGAGTTACAGTAATGGAGGTATTGGAAAATTATGAGAAACTTCGTTTTAACTTATATAGATAAGTATTATGCAGTGAATTATGTGCTAAATAAATATTAATTATAACTGCGCGAGACAAAAGAAAATTATTTTCCAACTTCTTCTACCATCGCAATAAACTAGCTACTGCTTAAGCTAACAGTTGCTATCGCTACTGTTAAAGCTAGCGAACTAATCAGGTCTGTTTTTATAATTCCGTTTTTTTCCCTCAGTTAATCTCATCTCATTGTTTTCAGGTTTGGTTTCAGTCTACTAAGCAAGCATTAATTTTTTTATGTTTTCGAAATGTAACCCTTTACTTCTCTCCGACGGCCCTTCAGTCATTGGTTGATGTGGTCACGTTTCTCTGAATGACTTCATTCACCAATACATTCATCTCTTCATTCAATACCTTCACCAGACACTCATTTCACGAACACACACTCAGTCCGATTTCTGATCACGAAGCTCTCTACATAGTCTATAGCGCCAATCGCCCTCGCAATTCCTCATCCCCCGTCCGAGCGCTGCGTCTGTTGTCCCTGCTGGCAGCCGCGCTGCCGATCTCGCTTTCAATTCCCACCTCCGCCTCCATCGCCGCCGCGCGCACCTTGACCGCCATTCCGCCCCGCCCCCTCTCCCCGTCCGCGAGTCGAGCACCGCAGCGCACCGCCGCCGCCGTCAATGGAATACCTTTCGGGTGACGCCGCGCGGCCAGAGGAAAGTCCAAGGCGCACCGCACCGCGGCGCAGATAGCGTCATCACCAGCCCCACCATCTTTGCCCCCGCACCCTCCCCGCCGCCGCCCCTGCCACCGCCTCTACCGTCTCCGCTGCTACCATCACCGCCACCGACCTTGCCGCCGCCCTCGCCGCCGCCCTCGCCGCCGCCGACCTCGCCGCCGCCTCGCCGCCTCGCGCCGCCTCGCCGCCGCTCTCGCCGCCGCTCTCGCCGCCGCTCTCGCCGCCGCCCTCGCCGCCGCCCTCGCCGCCGCTCTCGCCGCCGCCCTCGCTGCCGCCCTCGCCGCCGCCCTCGCCGCCCGCCGCTCGCCTGCCGCGCCCTCGCCGCCGCCCTCGCCGCCGCCCTCGCCGCCGCCCTCGCCGCCGCCGCCGCCTCGCCGCCGCCTCGCCGCCTGCCCCGCCGCCGCACCTGCCTCCCGCTACTACCATCACCGCCGCCGTCACCGTCTCCGCTACCACTGCCGCCGCCGCCGCCACCGCCGCTTTCCCTCTCGGTGGGCTGAGTGCGGCCTCGTGGGAGCCGGAAGAAGTCGCCGTGCTGCGCCGCTTCGCTCAACGGGCCACGGCGCATACGCAACGGGGCATCGCCCTCGCCGCGGCATTTCCTTCAGGAGGCCGCGGCCGGTAGCGCACCTTGCCGTCTTTTGTTGTTGGGGTTCGGTCCCTCCTTCCGACCGGTAGCGGTGGCTCAGTGTATCAACTGATGTTACTGCAGTGGCTCTGACCGGGAGGTCCTAGGTTCGAGTCCTTACGGCGCACGTGCTTTTGAGCTAGGTCGAATTCAGTCGCTGTCTGGAGGAGAATTCTAGCGGCCGGCTGCTCTGATCGGTAGTTTTCCGTGGTTTCTCCGATCAATACCAGGCGAATCCCGGAGCAGTACCCTACCAAACGGGCCACGGACCGCGCGCGATCTTTCCTTCCGCTTCTTTGTCTTCTCCTTACACACACTTATACTCACATACCACCACACATCCCGGGAGACCGGCCGGGGACTTAGTACTTGTCCCGGCAGGGGCGGTGCCCCGCTGGTGGGAGATACCTGGTTGAGGTTAGTCGAAGGTAGGTCGGCGCAGGATCTCACCATCCAGTGAGGGAAGATCACCGCCACCTCCCGATGAAAAACATGCACTACACTTACGGAACTAATTACCTCTGTAGTTGACGCGCCCGGAATCACTAACAACCAATCGCTCCTTCCGCCAACCGGTAGAACAGCGACTAGCTAGCCATATCTAGTGGTTGGGGTGTAAATTCATCTGCTGTGTGGAGGAGAATTTTAGCTGCTCTGATCAGTGTTTTGTGTGGTTTCTCGCGACACAGACTGCGCCCCGATCTTCCTTTCCTTATCCTTCTCCTCTTCGCCCCTTATCCATCTTTACTCACACTCTCTCTCACACATACACATACACACACACAAATGCATACATATATATATATATATATATATATATATCACACACACATACATACATAGGCAGTGGTCCGATACCTATGGCTGTCTGGGTGCAGGCCCTTCTGGCGGTTCTTTACTAGCACCACAGTCTGCGCTCTGACTTACTATTTCTGAAGGCATCAGAGGTGTATATCTCCTTCGCTCGATTCTCTTGTTGAAAGTCAATGCATTGCAATACTTTGCAAATTACACTTAAAAAGAAGTGCACCGAGTGCCACTCTACGATGCAATATCGTTGCACGAAGAAAATTTCCTGAACGTTCTTTTATCAAGCCAGTACACGATCATCTGCATCTTCAGGAGTATGAATATCATTTTTCCAACCAAATGCGAAACTGTGGAGAGTTGATGGGAGAACTGGATGTGGAACCGTGGCCAGTGCCGTTCCCTCATAGTATCAAATTATGTGAAATCGAAAGGTCCTTCTAACGCCTTTTGGATATACGGTGCAGTGAATGTCTATTGAATGTTTGGGGATCGAAATTCTGGTCAAGGCTAGGTGTTAGTTTTTTGTTTGATTGCCACCAATCTCTCAAGACAGTTTCTACACTCACTCAGTGACAACGACCGCAACCTTGCTATAGCCAAGGTGGGTGACTTTTGACAAGTCCTTACTTGCTATGCTTAATCTTTCCTTTCATGATCCAAAGAGCTGTCGCTCGGCCGCTGCGCAGCCCATCCACCTTCAGCCAATAAGCTACGCGCACCAGTTTGCCACACAATATTAGCGGGAATTTTAAATGTCAATATTCACTTTGTTACAAGTTATTCAAACAGCTATATGGAGCTTTTTTTTTCTTTTCAATATTGAATCTTATTTCAACTTCATTTTCATGATGTCATTTTTGTTGGTCACCGTTGAAAATAGTCACGTTGTGCTACTTACAAAATGTTTCTTAACACATCACTTACCATACAACATGGCGGACAGCGTCTGGCTTAGCTTTTCAAACGAAGTACCTGTGTTGTCATCACGTGGTTCGTGACGTATCTGGTAATGCGCAGAACGAGCAAAAATCGGTGCACAGGGGCCAGCCTTTGCATTATGATTCCTTCCAAACCGTGAACGTAACTTAGAAGAAAGGGCAGGCGCGAGGTAGGGAGAACGGATTGGGGAATTAGAAAGAATTCGAAGCTTTTATGGAACACACTGCCCTGACACTACCAATTGTAAGTTCGTTTTAAGAGCGCCCTTGAAGAAAGAGGACTAGGCATGCAGTATGGGCGAGGTCAATTAGAATTCGGCCTCAACGGCATCTATTGGAAAAATAAACAATGAAATGACACAAGAATACGCAACGTCATCTGTTATCAAGGACATAACATGATTCTTCAGAACAATTGAGAAGGCAATACTCTTCCAATGGTCCATTTTCTATTACATGTATTTAAAGTGGCATTGTTCCAAAATATATGCAGCTTTGTAATACTTGCTACTTGACATACTTTATATCTTGAGATGTACCTAGGGAAGAGGCATGGACATACAATATAGACATAACCTATTCCACCACCTACTTCACCTATTCCTCCTCCGTGAGAACAGATCTATAGGTAGAGACAGAAAACACAAATTTACTATCCCATCGTCCCAGCATAAATTCTGTCTACATACTAACGAAAAAAAAAGCTCTAATGTCGTTTTTCATTTGCGAAAGAAAATCAGTGTTTCTTCTCATCTGGTTTAATTTACTTTATTTTCAAAAAGAACATTTCGAATAAAAGGACTTGGATTCGCATTACAGTAAGTAGTTGAAGGTCGCGACTTAAAGTATAATTTATCATTTTCGGTAATCTTCGCATTATTTTGATGCTAAAAATTCATTAGGAGGATATATTTCATACCCACTGGCATCGAAGCTTTTAACCGCGTTTGCAAAGGCCTATCACATACCGCGCTCACTGGCGCCCTTTCGCCTCTTGCATCGGGTTGGCCGTTTAAGCTGTTGACATCTGGCACCGGGAAGGGGAGCAAGTCCAGATTTCGCGGAGATCAGATGTCAAGCCAAATGGAGACACTTGTTTGTGACAAGTCAGTAGATGCATGTATCAGATGTCACGAACAACGAATTGTGCGAATGGATTTGATTAAATGCAGAAGGTCATCAGCGGTTTCATTTATGAATTTTTATATTCAGAATTATTTTCCAGTAACGTTATCTAATCATGGCGTCTTTCCCTTCTCGAAATTTCCAGAATTCCTACAAGCTACGCATAAAATGGCAACGTGTTTTATTGAAAACACGCTATAACATACGTTTATTTTCTGTAGTATCCGTTGGTGAGCTATAGAAGAGTTCTAAGAAACTTATTATGTTTCCGCTTACTCTCGTGCTATTAAATCGTGTATGTTTCTCTGGGTGCACGAATATGACAAACATTGAAAACTCACTCCTTCTTCTGAAGATCAACCATTTATTCTATTCAATAAAAACTATAAACTTGTTATGAGAACATAGAAGCACACCGAAAACAAGCGCAAATAAACAAGAGATGAGAAATGTAGTAAATGTAAATAAATTACATCGCACTGCATATATATGTTGGGCAATACAGTACACAATTTTGAATAGAAAGATATAAATTGAAAGTATGCTTCAATTTACTCTAAAATTTTGTATTCTAGAACAAAACTCTCGCAGCTTCTTCAAATGAACACAAGCAGGATTTGAGAGTTCACATGATGCTCAATAGAAACTCTCAAGTAAGGAAAAGAGAAAAAGGAAAAGAAATGGGGGAAAGACAGTGCAAGAATGTAAAAGAGGAAGAACGCAAGTAACGACAGAACACGCAGTGACAGAACCAGAACTGCGTTTCAGAATATCGTGGCCTACAACAAAGCAAAGCAACGCAAAGCAAAGCTGGGCGCTAAGAAACGTTTTATGGCTTTCTAAAGATAGCCTCTTGCGAATTCTCCAAAGAGAACGTGAAGCGAGTTGACCGTCGCAGGTTAATGGGACATAAACGCTGCGCAAATGCCTGTGAGGAGCGCGTACGCGCGTTTGCGTGCGTGTGTGCGCGCACGCGTGTTTGCGTGCGTGTGTGTGCGTGTGTGCGCGCGTGTGTGTGCGCGCGCGTATGTGTGCGCGCGTATGTGTGCGCGCGTATGTGTGCGCGCGTGTATGTGTGCGCGCGCGTATGTGTGCGCGCGCGTATGTGTGCGCGCGCATATGTGTGTGTGCGCGCGCGTGTGTGTTCGTGTGTGTGTGCGTGTATGAGGAGGAAGCTAGAGGTCAGCGGCGGCCGTGAAACCGAAAGCAAAAGGCTGGTGACCGCGCACTGCGAAATTCTCCCCCCCCCCGCCACCTCCCCAGTTATAACAAGGAGGAATGGCGGTCCTTCATTCCCAAACCTTTCAACATTTCACCTCAAATGCTGATTGATAAGGATTTAATCTAATAGATTTGCGAAAAGGTCGGGTGACATGAGGAAGGGGTTTTAATAATACTGAAATACATAGTATAGAAAAAACATTTCAATGATAAAATTGAATGGTTTGGAGCAGTAACAATATAAGCCATAACAACCACAGCAAGCTTCCCGCTATTTCTAAATGTTAGTACCTAGATTTTGGTGGATGTGTGCCTCGTATTGTTAAATTCTGCAAGTTCTTCATAAATATGATGAGAACGTATATTTAATTACAATATAAGCCACACCATATTCGATTGATTGATTGGTTGGTTGATTAATTGTTAGTGATTCCGGGCACAACAACTAACAGGGTAATTAGTCCCGTAAATGTAGTGCTTGTTTTTCTCCGGAGGTGACAGTGTTCTTCCCCGACTGTATGGCGAGACCCAGCCCCGACCTACCGTCGGCTAGCGGGGTTTTCCCCAAGCAGGTACCTCCCACCAGCGGGGCACTGCCCCAGCCAGGACAAGCTAAGCTCCCGACCGGTCTCCCAGCATGTGTGATAGAGTAGTGCAGGTGGTGTAAGTGTAAGGGGAGAAGATATGACAAAGAAGGGGATGGAAAGATCGCGCGCGGTTCGTGGCCCGTTTGTACTGCTCCGGCATTTGCCTGGTGTTAATCGGAGAAACCACGGAAAACTACCGATCAGGCAGCCGGCCGCTAGAACTCTCCTTCAGACAGCGACTGAATTCGACCTAGTTGTGCGTGGACAAGCTAGTGTCGAAAATCCTACCACTGTCGGGACTCGAACCTATGACCTCCCGATCAGAGGGGGTGCATCAGTGACTACACTGACATCAATTGATACCCTGAGCAATCACTCCCGGTGCCAAATTCGAGGTATTAACATTTGCAACAATGTCTGGGGGCTTGCTGTGGATGATGTAATTTATCTTCTTTCTGCCTTGTGCCATTGTGGAAATACTTCATTAATGATTTCAATACTGGCTTGTACCAGACACTTAACAAACCCGTTGAAAATCGGCTGAACATTTTCATACCTGTTTTTGGTTTCGCCGAGTCTCAAAATGATCGAAATTAGTATTTGAGAGCATGAGTTGGGAAGAGCTGGAAAACGGTCCAATCGGATCCCGTTCTTTGTCCGCACGGCTTTGTTCGCGGGATTGCGTCGCGACTATTGCTCGCGCGAGAATTGATGTGGAACAACCGGTTCAAACTGTGCAATTGACTGGTTAGAGCCAGTTAAATTGAAGTGAACAAGCGCCGGGACGGCATGAAAACATTGTCAACTTGTGCAATTCCCTTCCAGCCCACGTGTCCTTTTTTATTCTTAGAGAGAATTCCCAAACTCATATTTAATTAAATAATAATGTTCAGGCGAAACCTTCGTATCGTTTAATTATATAGCTGCCTCCTAGCGCACAATCCTCACTTTAATTCGATAATAACTTCATTCAAAAGTATGGAATTGCTCTCAAGGATTTCATAGGAATACATGTGTTATGTATCCATTTTGTCTATCTTCTCCGCCTTCGATGACTTGCAGTACAGTGAAACGATCTATTATCTCCAATCAGAATCGATCACGTATTCACTTCACCTTTAGAGAAACCTCTGTTGGTGATGTATTTGAAAAGATATCTCAACTATCCATCAGAGAAATAAGAAAAGAGACGTTGCTAAACATGTAATAGGAGTATTACGTAAGGAACGCTACGCTTTTATAAAATAGATCAAATGAGCACGACCGTTAAGTTTAATGGAGGCACTACGTCTATTTCCGTCGTTCGGAGATTGCGTTCTTCACGAGAAATCGCATATTATCCTATACTTGCTTCTGCCATGTGACCTATTATTCTGACATTCGTTCATGCCAAAGTTTGGAGTGTGGGTGGTAACATCTAGAAATGATACGCATTCTTTACGTAGTATGCAGTACTTCGTTTTATTTTGTCATTCTGCCATTCAATGCTACCGTGAAAAATATTTATTTTCTATGTGGGAATTCTAGAAAAGTGCATGTCAAAAATTCGTTTAATAAAAATGGTATTTACATTACTTCTTTGATTAAAAGTTAGTTTCAAGTTAAAAGTTAGGGTTGTGTAAGTGAAGAGCATGGTCTCTCTGAGATCTGTTGGCCTGTCGGTATACTTGTAAATCCAGTCACGTCTTTGTGTCTCTTTCCCTCTCTCCCTCTCGCTCTCATGCACATGCACACGCACACACACACACACACACACACACACACACACACACACACATACTCCCTCTCTCTCTCTCTCTCTCTCTCTCTCTCTCTCTCTCTCTCATTACATTTTACCGAGCGATGCAGTCCTATGCGAAATTCAAGTGATGTAGAATCTCTCTAGAATGAAATGGCTATAACAATGAATGTAGACGGGCGTTTCCTGTTTCCAGTTCCTCTCATTCATATTGAATCATTTATGCATTCCAGATATAGCCAAAAGACTTACACAGTAGCATCATTGAAAAAATTACAAAAAAACGATAGAAATAACATTGTGGTTCGTAATGATTGAAATTACATTTACTGAATAACAAAGCTATTTTTTTACAAATTAATGACTTCAAAATTTGAATATCAGTATGAATCATAACACAACTAAAACTTACTGCGATTGGTAGCTTGTAACAAGGTAACTGTGAAACTGATTTAGATTCATTACTTTTAGACATTTTCAAAGCCCAAATTCCTTCTCAGAAACAATAATTCTTTAATAGGAGTCATTTAGCTCTGATATTGAATCGTCCTTAACTCCAACATTATGTCATGCGAGCGTTGCCGAACTCCTAAAAACAAGGCCAGTCGCGCAGTTAAGTGGAGCAGCGGCGGAGAAGGACTTGAGAAAGAGCGCCTCAGCAATTCCCCTAAAGTAGTATATTGGTGGAGGTGCGGCGCCGCTCCTCGTGAGTGCGTCGTTTCGCGTGGCGTGGCGTGGCGGGGCGGGGCTGGGCTGGGCTGGGCGAGGAGGCGCGAGACGCGTCGAAGGAAGGAGGCGGGGCATGAAATTCGGCCCTGAGAGCTCAATTACCTCGGCACACGAGAGGCGCGGAGCGGGACTTCGATGCGGAGAGGGGAAGAGCGGCGCGAGGCGGAGAGGAATGTGGTGAGGAAGGGCAATGCGGAATGGAACAGGGTGGAGAAGGGAAGGCCGCGGAATGGAAGCGAGGAGGAGAAAATCAGGAAGGGGTGAAGGGAGGCGGGGGTGTAAACCGAGGATGATGGAGTTAGGCGGGGTTGAGTGTTTTAAGTTGGAGTGGAGTTGAGCAGGTCGAAATGCGGTGGAGCGGAGTGGAGCGGCACTGGGCGGGGCGCAGCGGAGCGGGGTGGCGGAGAAGAGCCTGGTAGGGTGAGGCGAGGCGGGGCGGAGCGGAGCCGAGCATGGGGAGCTGGGCGTGTGGAGGGTGAGCGGGCGGGGGGGGAAGGGGGGAGGAAGGAACGGGAGGACGGAGCGGAGCGGAGCGGAGAGGAGCAGAGCGGGACAGAACGGGTGGGGCTAGGCTGAAAGAGGCGGAACGCAATAGGGCGGCCAGGAACCGATGCGGCCGCGGGACAAACAGCCATCATTCACGGGGGCGCCGGGTCGACGCCGCCGCCTCCGACTGCGCCGAGGCCCTGAGGCAGCTAGATCGCGCCGGCGAGTTGCAGTTCTATCCGGCAATTCACTCACTCAAAGTACTCGAATCTTGAATCAGAAGAGGAAACGAAGAAAAAGCGTTATTGAAATACTTCCACATATTGATAAGAAAGTTATAATTGCCAAATTGTAGCAAAAGAATGAATTGTAGCAAACAAAATTGCAGAAATGATACCAACGTAATCGAATTATCGAATCTCGACTGATCGAGGTTCTTGTCTGTGTGAAATTGAAAATTGTATTTCTTTGGTTTAATAATGTTCTTGTTTATTGGTTTGTGCTGTCGTGTCTTCTTGGCTTATCGCACTTAAAATGTTATGTTAATAATGTGAAGATAATGATGAATGACATACAGTTTCTTGATTTATCGTTGATGCAAATATGCAATGGGATAAGTGGTGGTTTTCCATAACCTTCTACACTCAATCCGAATGGCAAAAATACTGACTGTCTTTCGCATCCACCCATGTGGTCTTCTCGTGTGCGCCTGTCATTAGCACAGCATGCTGAATTCTTGTAAATTCGTATTTTTAGTGCTTTCCGATCCAATATTTGACGAAGAACCAGGCGCTGTAGAAAACGACGAGCGTTGCAGGCGAAACCTCTGTGGTGCCTCGGCTGCGTTCTATTTGAGAAGCACACGCAGGTCGGCGAATGCCAGAGCAGTGCGACCGCTGGCCGTTCCAAGGTAGTTGTGCGGAAGGTCGTATCTGCACCGCTTGATCGATTTCGGCAGGATCGATTGCAGGATCGCAGTGCCTGGAGTACTGCTGTGCTCAGAGAGCATCCTTTTTCTTCGTTTTCCTTATACAGAGGCCGTTTTTTCGATGGTATTCCATTTCAAGACAGAAATCTAGAGTTGTTGTGGGTGCACATTTATCTGCATGTGAAAGAAAGATAGTCTAAAACTTGTTTTAAGAAAAGTTATCTCGCTCAAAGAAATACAAATTCTCTAGAGTACAAAGAAAATCATAAAAATGCTAACCTTCAAAAACTGTTTCTGCTTCATCACAGAAGAAAAATTTACGTTAAAATGTAACACATCCGAAATATAAAAAAGACTTTTGGACACACGTTTTGAGAAAGAGTATATACACGTAGTACTAACGGAATGCTCATAATATTTTTAAATGAATTAAATGCAACAACGTGTGTATGAAGTCAATTGAGAATAATTCTTTTCAAACTGTTCCCGACATTTGGAAACGATTTTGACTTAGTCTCTCTTTATAGTATTTCCAAAAAAAGCTAATTTCAACAAATCGTCTGACAACATGAAAAGTCAGACATAAAAATTGACATTTTCCACGATAACGTTTCGATTTTGAGCGAAGGCCTTTATTTTGCGGACACTGTTAAATTCTTTATACAGACTGTCATGGGAATTGTATTAAATTTTTACTTGTAAAAATACACTTTATTTTCCAAACATGGGCATTTCTTTAGTCAACTCAAATAAGACAATTTTTAGTTGCATAATTTTTTTAGTGTACTGACAATAAGGGTGACACTAAGGGATGGGCATGATTACTTCTACATTATTTCTTTTACGTTTCCGAAATTAAGTTCCTGATATTGGGATAGTAACCTTACGTGAGAAAAAACTCAGAGAACACAAAGTGAAATACAGAATACAAATAATGTCACATAGAATGTGCACGGTTTGGAGAAGAAAGGAAAGGAATCGTCAAAGGAGACATGAAACAGAGGGAAAATCTTTGAAACTGTGTACCTTGCAGGATTTTCAGATCTTCTCTTTTCAAAGAGAACTTCACTATATCAACATTACCTTGACAGAAGTTGGAAGTCAGACAACAAATAATACAGAAATTCAGCGGGAAGTCTGCAATGATAATATTTAGAGTAGCTTCTTGTTAACTGAATGTTTTCACAAAGTATTAAAAGCATTTCAGAGTTCGTCAAAATCGTTTCTCTGCTCGTGCAATAGACCATTCAAGAATAGCAATCTAAACGAGCAGAGTACTGAATATATATCGCCAAGTTCACTTGGATAATGCAAATTGTTTGTCTCTTTATTTAATATTTTATTATTTTTGACAAAAATAATCCAATATTTAATAAAGGTGATGGAAAAATAATTTAATGTATACATAAACCTCAAGTACATTGTATGATATGCATTTTATAGATAAAATTCAAAAATCCCGGCCATGTTGGCCTGGATTCGTTCAGAAATCACCTCCCAAGGCCGCGGATTTGGAGAACGAAAACCAAGAACGAGAGACAAGAACTCGTAAACGAAGACGTTTCCGTTCTAGGTTTGAATGTTAGTGGTTGACCTACGCGTTTCATTTTGTAAAGTGCGTTTTTTTAATTTCGAATCACACTTTGAGGGTGAAGAATTTGTGGAGATGTTCGATTTGTGGGAGACAGATATTTTCGAGCTATTTTAGAAGCAATTTCTCAATACATGTTTCCTCGAGTGTGTCAGTTCCTGCCTTTAATTGAATGAATGCGCTTTCTGGTTTTCCATTTTCCCCCAAGAATCTAAGCGGCACAAAGTACGATAGGCTTAAAATTAGGTAAAAAATTAGGCATTATATTAGACATATTAGGCATACGATATGTAGTAAATTATGCGTTGGGCAGACTAATTCTTTCCATGTAAATCATAGATACCGAAAATGGGGAGGGGTTCGGCATGGAGAGATGAGGAATAAAGCGGCAAGTACGCTCTAAAAGTATAAGTTATAAAACTCCATTACGTCCGTAAGTTCGCGTAGTTGTCCATGTTCTCACAGGAGTGAGGCGTTTCTTTCACCTTACCTCCATTTTTTTCGGTGTCTCTGCATTGGACAGTTGAAAACTTTTGTGGTGAGGATTATTCATCATAGATAATGTCGGTATTCTATGTATGTATGTATGCAATAATATGATGTCCGTATCCCTAAAACAATCGTGCCATCTTCATCACGACTCAATATCTTCGCACAGAGCAACAATTATAGAAAAATTTCACACCTACGTTAAATGTCGCAGAACTCGACGCTTCTCTTAATGATAGAAGTACGTTGAGAACTTTAATGCGATTGAAAAGCTGTATTAGAAAACGTAGATTTGTGCATTAATTTCGCTATTATGTTCTTGAAATTCTAAGAACTACGACTGTTTGTGTAGTTCTTTCACATTTCAACCGATATCAGCATCACAAAACAATGCTGATATCTGAATAAATTGACGATAAACGACTATAAATAAACGATGCTTAAATCTGAATAAATACGAAAACTCAAACTTACCAATGTCATTATACAAAAGCAGATGTCATTTTGAAAGCAGTCGGCTCCGTGCTGCCAAGCAACCATTCGATATAAATAGAGGAATTCCGTCGTACGATGTGTCTAGGTCTGCTCTCTAAGTCCTTCTTGAAAAATGCCACAGCCACGCTGTTTGAACTACGATAGACAAATGCTCAACTCGAATCATTATTTAGAACGCTTGCAGTGCCCCTGGGGTAAGAAATCGTGAACAAATAAAAGGGCGGTCTTTTGAAACGCCAAAATTTCCGTACATTTAATATTGAATGTCATTGCATTAAAATGTGTTTTACAATATTTTGAAAAAATCGAAACTAATTTTTACTTCTGATCAGATAGTATGAACTCAAAATCATCTTTCTCTCAATAAGGAGCGTAAAATATAATTTTGCACATTGCTTTAAACATTACATTTTATTTTCATACTTCAATGGTGAAAATGCAGCAACATTTTCTGAACAGCAATTTACAACTTACACTTAATTTACGATAATGTAATTAAGATATTTATAGAGTTTGTTAAAGCCCTTGACTCCCTACATAGCTTACTTGTTAGAATTACCCCCTCCCAGACGACAACAGCAACAACAACTGAGTATTAAGAAATAATGCATTTTGCATTTCCACTTCACAAAACAGCTCATTGAGTGAATGTTGTGTGAACTGAATAATTCAAAGTTAATCATCGCCTAATTCGAAAATACATGTGATGACCACGGAGTCTCGCCACGTAAAATAAGGCATTAACTAACTAACGTAGTTAAAACGCTTCTCCATTTACGAATTATGAAGAAATACCGTGAGAGTATCATCTCCGGTAACGGACATTAATCTGCCCAATAACGGAAGTACAAACAGCTTTTGTTTGGCTCCAACACAAATAGTTATTATTTATTCAGTTATTACTTCATATTTTAACTTCTACGAAATTGTGATTATGGGAATTGTTCATGGTATTCAAAAAATCGGCTTGAGTACATCGATGTTAAAAATATCTATATTTTTATGGAAACCTCAATGTTTTGAAAACATCAGCATCGGTGTGCATCTCTACCCTCGAGAGCTTAAAACTTCGCCCCAGGCTTAAATTGCGTCGTCTGAGTTCGTATTATATTATGTGACTAGCGTACCCGTGCGAGAACTCTCGCATGTTAAACCCCACCTCCTTCCAGATTTTCCCATTTCCATATTAAGCCTGTAATATATCTTTTTCTTCAAGACCCTCTTCTCCTCCGTCACTTCTTCTATATGTCTCCTTGTAATTTATAAGAATCCAATACACCCTTGCCAATACAAACTATTCTTATTTAATGTTATTACCGAGCATAGAGGCACACCCGTGTAATTCAGTCGCGTAGAATATCAAGTAATTAGTTTAATTTCACGTACTGTTGCATATTATATAGGCTCTGAACAGGTGGGGTAGAATCGAGAAGCGTCCAACCAACAAAAATATAGTAAAATGTTCAAAAAGATCTCATCCTGTAGAATACGGAGTGATGAACCCTGTAGAATACGGAGTGACGGCGTTCAGCCACAAAATTTTAGTTTTGAAGGCCCTAGAACGCTTTGTTTAGGACTTATTTAACGATATAGATTAATAAATCTGACCTAGTGATACGGGTTGCATTTGGCATGAATATTTAGATTTTTTAAACAAACCCTTCATATTTTTAAAGTCAAAGTGCAATTCGTCACATCTCCGTGGAATTCTCTTTCTTTAGAGACCTCATTAATAAAGATTGTTTGCGTGTGAGGGCCGCAAAAGGTGTGTATGCTACTGAAATAATATAGGCGGCGATACTATGTTTTATTATATGATGTTATTTTATTTGATATTTTATTACTTGTATTTCTCACATTCGCATTGTAATGTTCTTTAGATTCTGATTTGAACTCAAGCCACTTTTGTAGGAAAACATACGAAATTCTAGTTTGCTAGAGCTTCTGCCGGTAGGCAATTATTTTTATAAGTGGGAGCGGCCTATGATAATGGCCGATAATGCTGCTTCGCGGCGTCCTATTTAAATGGGAGAGGAAGGGGCCCATCGAGACAGAAGGCACGAAATACCTTACAGGACCTAATACAGGTTTCAAAAGGGCACCCCTCACTTATAAACATACACCTGCGATAAAATGTTCCTAAATTATAGAGTTTTAGTATTATCTGGCTAAATTAAACGCTTTTATTTACTGAAATAAATTCTTTGAAAATTACATAGTTAATAATTACAGGAACGAAAAAAACCTTATATCGCTATACAATAAAGTAAACAATATATTGTGTCGGTTTTAATTTTTCCATTCAATGTATTTAATTCATGGGGGAAAAATAGAAACATCTATTCATTTTATTTTTAGGATCAGATGTTTCTACGGTATAAACAGTTAGATTTGAATATGGCAACTTACTGATTTATTAAATATGAACGCTTCCAATTTCAAAATAAAAAAGAAACATTTATTTACAACAATAACGACATCAGAAACTTTATAAAACTATTGGTAACCAAAGAATACGTCATACACAGTTTCAACTGTTTTTTGACGTAAAATAAAATAAATAAAAAAATAAAAAGAATACATTACCAAAAGTCCTATCAACACGTGCAAAATCCGTCTATATTTCAAGACGTATATCTCTCGTCTATACTCCAAGATGTTCAATTTGCGTCTGTACTCTGAGACTTTTACCTCTTTTCTGTACTCCAACATGCATAAATTTCGTCTGTATTTCAAGATGTCAAACTTTCGTTCGTACTCCGAGATGTCTACCTCTTTTCTGGTGGTTGATTTTCGTTCTTTGTGCCTTCACCGCCTCCATAATATCTGTAGTGTAGTCCCAAGTAGGCCGTGCACATACATGCCTCCTCGATGTCAAGAATTCACTGAAACTGGACTCGTTACAAAACGTTGTGTGCTACATTAATATCAGAATGCATCGAAAACATACAGAATATGTACTCATATTTCTCAGTTATGTTTAATTTCTTCTTCAATTTTTTCCGTGGAGTTATTCACGTACTCCCAACAAGCGTAACTGCATACGAGTATCTCTGGAGATATGCATATCAGTTTGGTTACCTTTGCAAACTATTCTGTGAGAAACTCCTGCTAGTTTCGCGAGCGCGATTAAACGAATTACAAATTACTTGAAACCATAGTCTTGAAGAAACATTTTTTCCTGTCTCAGTTCTCATTCGCCATGTAATTGATGTTTCCTTGTCTATTCTACCACCATCTTCCACCAGGGGATTAGTTTCAAAATGTTCTATGCAAAATACTCCCTAGAACTTCGTCTTTTGGTCAATGCATGGTAGTTTTATGCTGGCTAGAATATGATCCGTGGAAAATTCCTACTGCATTTTTTATTGCCGATCGGTGAAAAGGTCAGCATTTATGACTTCAGTCACTCGTCTTGGATGATAAATATTCTCCGATATCGCATAAGCCTTCAAGACGAAATCATTATATTGATGTATGATTCTATAAATGGTAGATAATAAAAATCAGTGTCTATCGGAAATCTCTGCATTAAAGAAGGTAAAAAAACGATTACAGAGACTTCAATGATGATTTTTCAATTGAGTTTTATGTCTAAGATTTTATAACTAATGGCATTTCAGATAGGGCCCTCTTTATATCCGATGAGCCCGTGGACGTTAATGGTCGTTCAAACCCAATTTTCATGCACAAAACAGCTCTGTGTAATAGACAGTCAAAGGCGTCCGGTGAATTTAGGTAAATTCACGACATTTGTATAAATTTATACAAGTTAACAAGGTGTTCGTGGGAGAAAAAGAAACTAAAGTTATGTTGCAGCTATTTATTAATAATTCAATAATATGATGCTCTGCCAATAAACGTAGAAACAGCCACAGAGACGATGGCGGCGGCGGATGCAATAGTAATGGTGACAAACAGTATACTCTTCGTTAGATATGAAAATGCAGGCTCGCCGTGTAGAGCTACATTTAAACACCAGTTAGAAAACTTCTTCGTAATATTCCTTTCTCACGCATTTTTTTATTTGTGACTAATGTGGGACAACAAACATTGTTGGGATCACTATATTATCGTTTCATAGTCTGAGCGTTACGTACCAATTTAATATGATCGTTTTAATGTTTTATAGAAAGCGTTTTTAGAAAAAATTAATAATAATAATAATAATAATAATAATAATAATAATAATAATAATAATAATAAAATTAGTGGATATATTTAAAAATAGTTAAGGGAAGTGTCACCCTCGTCATTCCCGCTTGGGAGAAGAGACAGAAAAAGTTCACATTTATTTTCAAGTTATATTGTAGCTGAATGGCACTCGTTCTTTCTGTCAAGGTCTCAGAGATGAGTTGGCAGCTTTCTCATAGAGCAGCTGGTAACCCGCGCAATGTATTTCAAAACAAAATCTAGCGATGTCCTGGTCCTACTTTCAATGTAGTTACCTCAATCGACTGACGCTTTTGAAGGGAGCATCGCTCCTGCAAACTACTGCCCTGAAAGGACCTCAGAAATGAGAACCGTATTCCAGGTCTACAACCAGAACTCGCCTTCCTTGATATTTTCCTTACAGGTGTGTAAGCGGGGAGCGGATTGAATGTTTTTTCCAAGGCAAGGGGGCGTTGAGACATTAAAATAAAATAAAATTAAACAAGTGAACAATCAAAGGTGTTACTAAGAAAACAGACAAACCAGCATTTGTGTTCGCTTAATTACATGTATTAATATGTAATTCATTATATACTTTAAGGCAATTCCACACGCGGCCTCTTGGGCAACGTTAACAGGAAATTTCCATATATTACTGCGTACTAAGGGACATAGAACATCTACCAATCACAAAATTAACACTCGTGTCGTATTATGTATTGCTATGGGCCACGTATCTTGCTCAGATTTCACAAGGATTTCCATCGCGCTGAAGAAACATGAGGAAGGATGAATCTCAAACTTTATAATCGACATCACCTTGTAATAACATTCAATCAAAACCAAACGAAATAGAAAAGGGAATGAAAATTAATTTTAGTCCGATATGATAAGTCCATTGCTTTGGAACGTTCATTCGTATTTCCATTACGTAACATGCAATATTCAAAGGCCGTGAATACCATTGTCCTCTCCTTCGGCACATTCCAACCAGGTGATCTTGCCGTGGAAAGTCCTTAGTCACTATCATAACAAGTAGGTCACAGCAAATGCTTGCAAAGGCGTCAGTGACGCAGCCAGCGTGGGCATTGGGCCCAGCGTGTGATGGCCATCGTCAAAACGACGTGGTGCAATGTTGTCCAGGCTCCGTGCTTGCGTTTGTTTATAAACACACCCTCTTTCGCTTGTCCCTCCCTCTCACGTGAGTCGTAGCTGTGTTTCTCGCCGGATTCGGATTTCCGAAGCCTTACAACACGAAGGGTAGGCCAAGTAGGTAGGTTGTTGCGTGCTAATGCAATTGGCGCTCGGTTCGTTTTACTCTTGTTGCGAAGACGACACTTCTTATGCAAGCTGCTTCTCGACGATGGGTTCTCTTTGATCTGAGACCACTCGTGTTGTTTTTTATTCTTTAGGTCTCTGTTGGCCAATCCAGACCAACAATGTCAGAGAATTTGTTGAACATGGTTGTGGAACGATTGTTGACGGAAATCCAAAGTGTGGAGTGAAGTGGAATATTATTCCTCAAATAATTGTAAATAAGAATTTCACATCTCACATTTAATCACTTTCATCAACCTTTCGATGCTCCTCCGTCATTACATGAATATACATTGCAGCATTGTTTCCAATTAGAAACCTTTGATAAAAAAATTGTGAATGCTAATGTTTCAATTGGTATCTTTGCATTTAAAACTTTGCACTTATTTTACATGAAGTGCTTGAAAGGTTTATACAATTTTTAAGATGTTTTTCAATGCAATATTGAAAGAGTGAAGATTCTGATTAGTTAAAGTCTCTTGTCAACAACCGTCAGGAGCACCAGGGGTTTGGCAAAGTGAAAAAAAAAAAAAAGAAGAAGAAGAAGAAGAAGAAGAAGAAGAAGAAGAAGAAGAAGAAGAAGGAGGTTCATTGTCATCTTTATAAAAAAATATTTAATAAAATATAATAGCATTATATTTTTTGTAGTTTCACTTTTCCACAGTTAAATAAAATTGGTTTAACATGCTAAGTATGTTTTGTCGGCTTAATATTAAGATGAAGTCACAATCTTTCCATATAATGTTCATATTGTTGTTGTAAATGAAAGCATGGCTGGAAAGTTTGGTGTCAGTGCGCTGACTGGCTCGCAAGGATCTACGTATTTCGGTCTCGGGCGTCTGCTACTACTGCTACGGACTCAGACGTCTGCTTTTGCCAATGCGGTGTGTCAAGAAGATCGTAAAGCCAGAAGAATGATTGCTTTGGTGATGCACTCGCCACTAACTGTCTCTGCGCTCCTTTAAGATTTGCTTGCAACTTAAAAGCGCTCTCCCGGAAGCTGAACCTTCCACGGGCGTCGTTGGCGAGGGGGGAGGGGGGCCAGCCCCCCTCTAATATTTTCAAATACTTCGAAGTATTTCAAGTTCATCTAGTAGTATATTTTATTTTCATTCCTTACTATTAGCGTCGTGGGGATGTCTTCGTGCTAACCACACGTACCCCCTTAACTTATGACCGCGAGGCCGGGACGCTGCTGGTAGGCCATGGCCCGTAAGCGGGGTGTCGCGCCAAGTACAGGCAGACAGACTATTAGCGTAAACGACGTATTAACTGTACTACTCACGAAAGTGCCTCGGGGCAGAAATGATGGCGCTGTCAATGTCAAAGGGTTTTAGCTTCCATCGAAAAATGAAAACGTTCTCAGAAGCAGTGCATGACCTAAAAACGATTGAAGAACGTTATCATCTGCCACACATGTTAAGATTTGCATGACCTTCTCAACCTAGAAGTCAGATTTATTGCAGCCAGTGACCGTTGCGGGGAAATCTTGAGTCAAATCCGTATTTCAATATTGATAGTATATTGTGAATATTAAGATCATTGAGTTGTGCAAATGTCAATAAATGTAAGTATATTCCGTGCTAGTTTTATAGGCTTATTGAAAGATAGTATTAGTGAATTCTTGAATAGCTCCGACGTATCTTAACCTTTGCGCATGCACCTTGACAAGTCCATTCAATCAGTTTAAAAATTGTGGGTTAAAATCAAACTCCGCACAAATACAAACATTTAAATTACTTGCTTTGATATCTCCAATGCTGACTTTCTATTTTTTCTCCAATAAAATAAATGATTCATTAAATCCTTCTACAGAAAAAAAATTAATGCAATATTCCCTTGCAGATTTATTTATATACAGTAATTTAAGAACTTAACAATTAAACCTGAGGATTACAAAAGTGATCACAAAGCTAGTTGATTTTATGAATATTCGGTACTTCTCTTCTTCCTGACGGGTGTCTCAGCAGCCGTATGGCGTCCAAGGCGTAGCCAGGATTGCAGAAAATTAGTCACGTCTCAATCAGCAAGAGAATCAAATCAAGAGAGATCGTCCCAATCAAAAATGTGTTATTCAGAGTTAACATAATGGTAACCACTTGATTGTGATTAATTTCAATTGGTTCTGCGAACTACAATAATTTTAACAACCGGTTCTGCGAACTACAATAATTTTAACAACCGGTTCTGCGAACTACAATAATTTTAACAACCGGTTCTGCGAACTACAATAATTTTAACAACCGGTTCTGCGAACTACAATAATTTTAACAACCAGTTCTGCGAACTACAATAATTTTAACAACCGGTTCTGTGAACTACAATAATTTTAACAACCGGTTCTGCGAACTACAATAATTTGAATAACCGGTTCTGCGAACTACAATAATGTTAATAACCGGTTCTGCGAACGACAATAATTTTAACAACCGATTCTGCGAACTACAATAATTTTAACATCCGGTTCTGCGAACTACAATAATGTTAAAGGTTCTGCGAACTACAATAATTTTAATAACCGGTTCTGCGAACTACAATAATTTTAACATCCGGTTCTGCGAACTACAATAATTTTAACAACCAGTTCTGCGAACTACAATAGTTTTAATAACCGGTTCTGCGAACTACAATAATTTTAACAACCGGTTCGTGCGAACCGGCTGGATGTCAGTACTGGATATCCTCCAGTTTTACGCGTTGTAGACGCTCATTGCTGTAGCTACGGCAGCGCGTGCGGCGCGGTGGCGCGGTTTTGCGTTTGAGGGCGGTTCCTTATCACGCGCAGATAAGCGGCCCGCGACTCTTGGCGCGGTGTAAATCAATAGCTCGTCTGCCGCTCTGTCTCCACAAAGTCATTGTCCGCCTGCCCCATTCACAGATTCCCTTCCGCCTACGGTGTTGTCGTGCAACGCCCAACGATCCATTGCGAGTACTGGCTTGCTCTAGTAACAGGTAATCGCATTGCACGGAACTCGAGGGAAGGGGTAGAAGTTAATTGTTAGTTGCCTCGTAAAAGTGTGATGGCACGTAAGTAGAATTTCGTGGCAATGCTTTTAGTGTGAAACATATCGTTCCGTAGTAAAATAGATGAATATTTAAATGCACAAGTAGTTTTCTTTCCCCACTATTGAATCAGTTTCTGTTTTTCAAAATATAAGTTGAGTAATCTCTAAAGTACACCTTAGGCTTCCTCGCTGAATAGTAGTTTCCTCAAATGTTCCACATGTAGTAAGTATTCCAAATTCCCTGAATATGTATCAAGGAAAGGATAGGAAAGCAAGAGCTACGATGAATGAATTTATGCTCGTCATACATTCTCAACATCAATAATATCAACTACGGAAAATATATAGTATTTTAAATAAATTTCATTCGTATGGGATTACTCCATTAGATATGATTATAATTATTTTCAAGTTAGATTATTAGATGGTAAAGTATATTATTATTTCTACTAAATCATTTATTGTTTTTGACAAACAACACCTAATATAAGAAAGATTCATATTATTGTGTGAATCATTTTATGAACTTTTGAATAAATGAAAGTTTCAGGCTGGATGGAGTAGATTTATTTGATTGAAGAAGACAGGCACAATAAGAACTCGACTAAAAGTAATGTCAGGTGACTTTTTTCGACAATTATCTTCAGATACGGAGCAGGAGACCAAATCTTGAAATTCAACGTTCAAAGTTCGTGGACAGAAAGCATTTGGGTTGGCGTGCTCTGTTTCAAAACGGAGCGCGTCGTACCATTTACCTTCCATTAATGAGACTACAGAAGAAGGGCGTCGCCACAACACGCGCGCAACAGTGTGGGTGTGGCGAATCTCGGGCCTCAAGGCTGGAGCGGTTATTTCCAGCTGGAGGGCGAGCCTCACCCGCCCCGCGAGACACACAAGCGACGCGTCTGCACTACGCAACGTTGCGTTGGTTGGTTGGTTGGTGATTCCGGGCACGTCAACAGCTTAGTCTCGAGAATGGAGTGCATGTTTATTCCTCGGGAGATGGAGGTGATCTTACCCGCTGGATGGCGAGATCCGGCGCCGACCTACCGTCAGCTAGCAGGGTTTCCCCCTAACCAAGACTCTCCCATCAGCGGGGCACCGCCCCAGCCGGGACAAGCTCTAAGCTTCCCACCGGTCTCCTGGAATATATGGTAGTATGTGTTTAAGGGGAGAGGAGAGGACAAGGAAGAGGAAGGAAAGATGGCGCGCGGTTCGTTTGTGAGGGAACTGCTCGGGTTTTCGCCTGGTGATCGGAGAAACCACGGAAATCTACCGATCGATCAGAGCAGCCTGCCGCTAGAATTCTCCTTCAGAGACCGAGTGAATTCGACCTAGCTGAAAAGCTAGTGTCGAAAATCCTGCAGCCGTCAGGACTCGAACCTAGGACCTCCCGGTGAGAGGTGCTGTAGTGACATCAGCTGGTGCACTGAGCTACCGCTCCCGGTACTACGCAATGTGACAGACGCAGATACATACATTTATTTATTTATTTATTTACTTTTTATTTATTAGGATTTAGGAGCGCTTCAGTTTAGCTGCATTCATTGAGGCACATTAGCGATGATCTAGTGCAGGGTTGTCCAACTGGCGGCCCGCGGGCCGCATTGTGGCCGCATGTTGTCCACGTTGCCATTTATTGGGTCCCGCGAAAAGTTATTAGACAAATGTGAAAGTCCCTTGAATCCATATCGGGCGAAAATATTGCGCGCCTAGCGCACGCGCCCTAAGGAGGTAAACCCTTCGATAGAAAAATAAGTTTAGATTTAAAGAATTTTTTTTTTTTGTAAATTTAGAAATTCAAAATTATCACAATTTTTATATCTGCGTTGTGCATTTTGAACCTTTATCACGTATAATTCCATCCCCCTCCCCCCCGTTTTAGAGCGGCCGGGCAAACTGCCGGTATCAACAATTCGGGGTCACATGTGGATCGCCTGAGTAATGAAAATGTGGCCCGGAACCATTTTAAAGGTTTGAGTTGCGGCCCTTTAGTTCTTGGAAGTTGGACACCTCTGATCTAAAGAATGATGCAATGAGACAGTAATAATGCCGATGAAGAAAATTATTGAGAACTGGTTGAATGAGGGGCAATGAAATTAAGAGAATCCTGAGAAAACCTGCCGGGAACTCTTTTTTATCTCAAAATCTACGTGAATAGGTTGGGGATCAAATTCAGGTTTTATTTGAATCTCTATTGTTGGCGAAAATTATGTTTTGAAATGTTCGAACTCTCTTATAAATCACATCTGTAGATCATTAGATACTCTTAGATTTACAATATATTAAATCAGTCTTCAAATCAGACTTGCAAAATTATGAACAGAATGACATAGCATTTTGCTTATCATCATTGGACATCTTAATATTTCAAAATGACCTTCTGCAAGACTTCATCAAAGTCGTATTGAACCTTGTCATTCTGAGGCAGCGATTTATAAGATATGCGGTGAATGCTGTGATACACAACTACCGAGATCACATCTACACTCATATTAATAAAATATTGATTTACCTATTGGAAGCAAACATTGAACTTATTTACATTGTGTCGGCATTTAATTTTTTAACAAATGCTTTCTGTTAGGGTAAACGTACGATATATCGACTAGAGCAGAGGTTTTCAAACTGTGCGTCGCGGTTCCCAAGGGCGTCGCGACTTTACGGTAGGGGCGTCGCGGTGATTTATGAAAACTGATATTTAGGTTTGATTTACTTTAATCCTTGTGTCATTTATGTATTTTGTACTGTAAAACTAGTCTAAGGTATTTGTAATGTATATGGATTAATGATTTATTTGACTAATTAATTGTGGATTAATTCAACCCTGCAAATCCTTTACCAATAGTCTATTATACCACTCATTTGTGTTGAATATATACTATGTCTATATTAACTCTTTAGTCTCTGATATGGCTAATGGGCAGCGTACTAGCTTCCCGTGCTGTGGTCCCGGGTTAGATTCCCGGTTGAGGCAAAAATGGAGTTGTAGCTTTCCTTGAAAATCGTCCCGGTTTCTGTAGCTGTGCGACGAAGAAATGCTCAAGCAGGCTGTTCTTGCTAGTTACGGCGAACGTCATGGCATACGTCATGTTCGCCTCATGTCGCTCTTACCCCAAGCATGGGAATTTAACTAGGCCCGGGCATGGGGGACACCGGTAGCTGGCCGGTGAAGTCGGACTACCGACCCCATAACGCCCAATACATGCATATATATCTCATATATTTGAAACGTATTGTTACCAGGGGGGACGAGGGTCAAGGGGACCGTGGACGAGAAAAGGTTGAAAACTCCTGGTGTAGAGTAACGTGACAACCTCCTCAGCACTGCCCTGCGCGTGGCACCGGGCTCCGCGAAGTGCTGCGAGGCGAGACGGCGTGAGCTATGCGCGGCGGGCTAATTATAACGGAAACCCGAAATACTCCTTAATGGAATACGCTGGGTGATGCACGGCGCCGTGCCGCGCTGGAGAAAGGGAGGTGCGGATGACGCAGGCACGAGCCGCCCAAATGTAGCGACTGCTGCGCCCCGGAGACCGCGGGGTGGAGCGTGTGCGGATGGACCGAGCGAACCTCTATTTCAATATTAATTTTTTTTAAATCGCAATGGTTGCTGTTCATTTTTGTCTTAATTTTGATCACTTAAGGTTAATGATTTCCAAATTACTGGCTATGGTGGCTCAGGGCATCAACTTATGTCTCTCCAATGCTACTGACCGGGAGTTCCTAGGGTTTGAGCCCCAAGACGGTGGCAGAGTTGCCGACATTAGCGAAATAGCAGAGGAGACAGAAAGTCAATAACTCTAGATAGTAAAATATTTTATTTTTTACTAGTACATTATGGTTTGTTATTGCCTTTGATACGGACCTCCGTACACAGCATAACTCACCAGGATAGAGAGAAATATGAAAACAGTTGAATGATGGTGCATGTTCTCTTATGGAGGGAATTATGAAAGGGAAACGACATTATTGAAGGGAAATATGAAAAGGCAACTCAAGGCAAGCTAACATCTAGTTAATTAGTAAATAAGAAAATCTGAATACTTAAAATTAGGTACACATGTAGGTAAAAATTATCATCTTGTATGTATCAGGAGCGTTAACTGGTTCTAATGATCTCGGGAGACAAAAAGCCCGAATGCTTTTTGTCGCCGGTCGCCCCTTACAACGCCCTTGGTGCATAAATAACTATTATTTTGTTAAATATGTTCAGTCACTGATTTTCCTTCATTTCTCCTGAGAATTTAGGAAATTGTGATTCGAAGATTGAGGAAGAGGCTCTCCAAGCCATCTCACAACCACCACAATGATATAATAGTTTAGTATGGTATAATACAGCAAAGTAAATGGTATTATAATAATAATTATAATAATAATAATAATAATAATAATAATATATTATTATTATTATTATAAATTAATATTAATATAAAATCAGTTATATTTTTAATTATATAATTTAAATTATAATTTCCTCCGTGTAGTACGTTTAATTCATTTACTAGTAAATACAAAAGTTCAGTGGAAGAGGGACCCCACAAACGTATCTGCCACCCCCACCTCTTGTCTTAGGCTGCGCACGCGTATGACTGAGTACATTGATATTGAGGATATTTTGTCGTTCCCGCGTCATTCCATTTGCAAAGAAGGAAAATGATGGCATGAGGTATCATTTATGAATCCATAAATAGACAAGATTGCTATTATCTGTAATAAAACTCAGTATGATGTCTTATGACATTTTCAATTCATTGATGTGTATTTATTCTTAGATTCCTTCAATAAATACAGAAACTGTTTCGTATCTACATTCCAGGCGGTTGTTTCCTTTCTGATAGATCGTTGCGTGAGCTATTTCGCTTTATAACTGTGATCGGGAGAGCCTAGTCCCGGGGCCAAACAAGTCGATTTAGACCAAGAATAATCCGGGGGGAGCTAAGTATAAGGCGGAGGCGGCATTAGGCTCTAATTGTGGCCGGGGTGACGCCACCGCCGGGCGGGAGAGCGGGCGGGCGGGCCCATGAACCACGACGCGATGCGCGCTGGTGTGACCTGGGGGTGGCGAGGGGGACGGCTGGCGTGCGCGTGACGGCCGGGCGCGCTGTGTCTCGCGTGCCCTGGTACGGCCGGCATTGAACTTCGGCCCGGCGGAGGGCGGTGGGTGGTGGGCGGTGGGCCCGGTAGAGGGAGGCAGGTGCTGGGGTGTGGCCCGGGATGGAAGCCCGTGCCGTAGTTAGTGATGGCAAAAGAACATCGATGTTTTTCACCAGAAGCATCGATATCTTGCTTTCGATCTTTTCTTCACATCGATATTTTCTTGCAAAAACATCGATTTTTAATATTGTTATTCCTTTAAATAAAGGAGTTTAGGCACGTTGTAGAGTAGCAGCAATCCACAGCAGTATTGTTGTTTTGTATCATACTCTTCATCGCGCTGCACATTTCGCCTGTGCATCTGAGGGAATGTTTTACTGGCTGAGGGTGGTTTTACTGGCTGGAATTTTAGATGGTGTATAAATAGAAGTGACTAAACGGTTAAGTTGCGAAACACGATGTCCTTTACTGTTAATATCATTCTTTACATTCGACAATAATTTTTATTAAAACAATACTAACATGCTGGTAACCAAACAAAAAATATATACCTTTTATGTACTGTAATTAAAAACGGATAGGAAAATAGCATGATTATTAGTCTACAATTAAAACATCGATGTTCTTTCGTCGATGGTCTTTCATCATCGACATCGATGGTCTTTCGCGACATCGAAAACCCTTTGGCGATGTATCGAAAATCGACATATCGACGTTTTCGTAAAACTTGTCATCACTAGCCGCAGCTCAGGGGTTTTGTCGCACTGTAGCTTGAGGTGGCGGGTTGCGCTCCACATGTTTTCCAGGTCAACGGAAGGAAGATGGAGGGTTGAAAGCGACGAATATGGGTTCAGAGCAACGAAGAACGGATGCAAGAAGTACTTCGGGAGATGAATTTGAGCTCGAACACACACACACACACACACACACTTTTTTTTGGCAGACAAATGTCAGTCTTTTAGAATAAGATTTTTCTTGGAATGCCGTCCGCTCGGGCTACATAGGAAAATGTGTTGGTGGTGTTATGCGATCAGATAATTGTGTTTTAATAAATTAAGTAAAATTAGAACCAAAATACTTGAGGGAAAGGGAAGGCTCGGCCTGGAAGCGCCGCCTGGAATCAGGCGTTTGGCAGATATCATTTCGATGTATCTCCAGAAGTCGCACCTTGGAGGTGAATTCAAAAAGGTGAATGCTCTGATTGGTAGATTTCCGTGGTTTCTTTGGCCAGGCGAATGCAAGAGCTCTACCATAAAAGACGGACCTCGGCCCGCGCGTGATCTTTCCTTTTCCATCGGTTTTCTCGTCTCTCTGCTTTCATACACACGCACTAATATGAACTATACTTGGAATTATTTCGAGCTGCATTTGACGTAAATTGGTGTTACGGTGTCATCCAATCGGGAGGTCGAACGTCACTGTAGTGACGTATAATACGTCATTAATAGGACGTATATAATATAATATGACGTAAAATACGTAATATTATACGTCACTACAGTGGCGTTCAACCTCCCGATTGGATGACACCGTAACAGCCAATTTACGTCAAATGCAGCTCTAAACAAAACCAAGTTTGCATTACCATACGATACATGTCCGGATATTATTAGGGGCTTTGAACCCCTTCCGTCTGGGACGGTTGACTGAAATACCCGTAAGCGGGGAACCTCGCTTGCCGACGTGTGGGTCAGCGCCGGATCGCACGTTCCAGTGGCGGAGGAACATCACCTCCTCCAGGGATATGCAACTCGCGGAACCAACGAAAATAGCAGATGACTCGCCCTGAAAGAAAATAATCAATCGATAAAATTCTCCTGCACACAGTGGTTGAAGTGTAGCGTAGAAACCTGATCATTTGTTAAGCTGTTCCCTCCACTCCTTCCAACGGAGGACGACGGGAGTTGCTGCGTCAACAACCGAGGGCTGAGCGAGGCTCAAAGGAAAGACGCAGTATCCGCGCCTCCCCCCCACCATCACCACCCCACACCGCCGCCGCCGCCGTATGGTCAATACGGGCGCGCGAGCGAGGCACCGGAAGCGGGGCGACGTCACGTGGAGGCAGCCGTCTGGCGCCCCGCGCCCACGTGGCGGCGTCGGCTGTTGACGTCAGGGCCTCCGCCGCCCCCGCGCCTGCGGTTCACTACAGCACCGGCAGCGTAGAAGCGACTGCATAACTGTTTCTATACAATTAGAGACTATACTGAGCATCACAAGAAAAGTAACATTAACTTTAACATGCCAACAGAATGCATTATTTAATATTTGAACTGTATGAATGTGTATAAACAACCTGTAACAAGTATTGTATTGCAGCCTACGGGTCAATGACCCCCATCTCGATCAGGTGTTTCGTCCAGTTTCCCTGATCCATTGAGCAAATGCTAAGATGGCCCCTTGTTTTGCTTCTGGACATAAATGTAACTTCATTTTCTGTGCACGTCTTCTAGAATTCAGTCGGAAATACAATTATTCAAATTATCGTTTCCATGTTGTCGCGGCAGGAAGTATTATTCCGAAGGACAACATGGATAAGAGCCAAAATTTATTGCCTTTTTATTCTTGAAAATAGATTTTTTTTCCTCCAATTTTAAGTAGTATATGACTTAGTGTAGGGATCACAGAATTTTGAAAATGTGCACTCAATTCACTTTTCCCCATAGCACGTCATACGCATTTTTTAACTGCTTTTTTGGCGTAAAATAAATAAATAAATAGACTTCGACAGTTCAATGCGCTGTTGCCACGCGCACATGATACTACCTCAATCTTCTATACTAATCAGGAGCGAATCCTGAACATTATTTGAAGTATACTGCTCTTTATGAGAGCTACCTCCACCGTTGTCTTTTATTTTCAGCTTTTCTGAAATCCCAATACTATGAAATTCCGTTCTTAATAATTGTTCTATAAGACAATTGAATCGTTTATTTCCGAAACCCGTCAAACGCCAACATTTAAAATGCGCTTTAGCGGTGGAATATTGTTCCAGGTGGATAGACACATCGCTTATTCCATATTTAACTGAAAAATATTTATTTATTAACTGCTTTAATACTAAAAATTATTTTGAAAGCGGAAAAACTGGGACACTTTTTCTCAATTTTCTCGATATGATAAATTTGCGTTTGGCGAGTTTCTGAAATAAACGATTCAATTGAACAAACCAGTAACTTCTTGATCATTAACACACACTATTTTCACAGAAATGTTGAGGGAAGCGTAACTTACGAACGATTAGAGAATGACTGTTTACCGCAATATTTTACGGTGCCTACCGATCATCCAGACGCGCATCCTACCCTCTCCCCGCCCTTGAAACATGAGGAGCTGTAAGGTTATCGCGGCTGGCTTGCGGTGCCCTCGCCTGCAGTAGCGAATTCTCTGGGCTGCATTAAGAACTGTTTGAAACTTCTCACTGTAACGCACTTCACAGCGCTTACGGATGCGGAGGACTAACTGGCTCTCAGTAGCAAAACAGTTATTTTGTCGCATGAATTTTAAAGTTTTCAAAATCTCAATAAATTTTTAGAGAATTACCACACTTATGAAACATTTCTTATACACTTCGAATTATTAGATACACCGGCGGTATACGCGGTATATTGGAGAATTCGCCACTGATAAAATTGGCTCCTTAAAATTGGCAGGTCTGTAAAAATTGGGTTTCTCCCGGAGGTTTTGCTTCTTTAACTGTATTCATTATTCGATTTTGTTATCGTGGGAAATGTTTCAGAAAAAAATTCTAAAACAGTGTAACAACACTTTGTTTTTTGTAATACTAAAGCGTCTTCTCTGTAATTCAAATAATCGCTGTTATAACATTTTTCTATACCGCAAACCCACTAAGTAACAATAGTTGTATCGGTAATTTCAATCTAATTCTAAACTCGTCTATTTTTTCTACTGAATATTATATTTTTCGAAAAATATAATATAGTATCTTATTATTATGAAGACCTATTTTTTGGGATAGTTTCATTTTTTTTATCTCGGTGGTTCTTCTCTTTCACAAAACTCAAACGCCTTTATCTACCTACTTCGATAAGATAATAGACATTTTGCAATCTGAGCCTATTCATAGAACACTTTCGTACGTGATCTAGCAAGCCCAGATTTATTTTACTACTCACTAACAACTCTCTTTTTGTATCAACATCCACGGTTAAATTGAAGCTTAAATAATGCGAAACAGTTTAAGGCAAACTTGCTATTTAAATGCTTTTCTTTTTTTTTCTTCCTTATTATTCAAGGTCCCCCAGCAACGACAATCGACTGCACTTCCTCAAAACACCACTACCTCTTTCATTGCTCCTGATACTTCCGCAAAATAGTACGTAGAAGAATTAAAAGAGTATTACTTTTGTCGACAATCTTTTCTGGAATCTGTAGCTTCGACCTGCACCTTCGCGTTGCAACTAGTTACTTTTGTTTTTCCACTAAACAGCCTGGCCAAATGGCCAGAGATACAATTAATTTTATTTTTATTCCACAATGGTGGAATAAAGCATATGCGAGCATATGCGAATGATGAAAATTTAATCGAAGCTGAAAACACACTCTTGTCTCAAAAAGAAGAATTTTAAAATATTTTACAAGTTTCAACACTACACAAAAAGAAGCTTTTAACTTGTAATACTACAAAACACTTAATTTCATAAACCAAAAATCCAAAGTTATGAACTACTGATCTAAGTCATGGAAACAGTTCGATCAATGAGGAAAGCTGAAGTGAATAACGCAAAAATAGCCTGAAATTGACCGCTAAAGTTTTCTTGCCAACAGCCAGGATTTCCTAGTGCTGCGCTCTGTCTGCATTCATACGAACCAGTGGAGAATGCACTCGTTCTCCCGTGGCCGCGAGCGCTAGGATCGTGAGTTGGCTGTCGTAAAGAACATTCAGGATACTCTTGGTAGTGGGAAATTTGACGTTGAAATGGGCTGAAGCGATGGGGTATACTAGGGGGCACAGAAATCGTTTTCGATCGCTTATTTGAGAACAATTGTACCAATCGGAATATGGAAAAAATGCTGCCTCAAAAAACCAATGAAAAGTTTGTTTCTTTTTTTAATTGTTTCAATCTAGATTGCCTTTTTCTTAAAGCGTCCAATAAATATCGCAACAACATTTCCAGTAAAACATCGTTAGCACGAACTCGATTAACACGAATTTCGCCGTAACACGAACAAAACTTCGGTCCCGGAAGGGATTACGGTAATAGGAACATTTATAATACTCGGATAACACAAATTTTTTAACAAAACTCCATTATTTCGGTCCCCTTGGAATTCCTGTTAATGAGGGTTTACTGTATTACTAATTTCCAATGCGCGCAGAAAATGAAAGGAAACTACATATGCAGCCTGCGGCCCCGGGAGGAGTGTTAATGATAAAACAAACAGTTTTGATTTTGACTAAAAAATCCAAATGGACCATTAGGTAATTATTAAATCACGCTAAAACAAGTACGGGAGGTTAAATTTATTAATCATGTCACCTGCTCATCAAATAAATGAAGAGAATTGCAGTTTACAATGGAATAGACCCACCTAGCAATCAGACTTGTCGCTTTGTTCGGCGGTCTCTTTTATTTTATTTTTTGCTTATTAATGCAGTTACACCCGAAGAAACTACATACAAAAAACAACTATGGTTACAGTAAAACTAAAATATACTACCTTTTTACATATTATATTTTTCTTTTTCTATAAAAAACGCAAATTAACGTTAAAACTAGTGGAGTGCAGGAACAAAAATGCTACTAAACATAAGTAACAGTTACAGTACAAAAAGTACAGTATAAGTACAAAAAGTTACTCGCACACTGTTCGGGAACAACAAAATATTCTTCTATAACATTTCAATAATAGTACATTGTGAAACGATGATGTTAATGATGAGTATTAATTCATGAGTGTGGTATTACGATACGAGCGAGTATCGTTAACTTCACACGAGTGTATGTATACCCATTACATCAAGTTTCGTACGGTACTTTTTTACGACTTTTATAAGTTAAACTTCTACATTGAATCGTTTCGTGGCAGTTGACATGTAGGATTCAGCCAAGGCCACCAAACCCTAAACCTGCCCTACCCTCGCATGCTGCTGCAGGTGGCGGTGGTTACCAGTCCGCCTGCGAGGGAGTACTGCGCTAGTCAAATAGGATCAAAGTGAAATTACGATCCAAACTATTTTAAATAATAATCATGAAAAAATTACTACTAATAAAAAAAATTAAAACTGACAAGCAAAATATAATATCAAATGCAATTTTAATGTGCACAATCGAACGAAATATTTACTAGAACTATTTTCAGTGATTAATTGTCAATACTTATTTTGTAAACTTCTTTGTGATTGGTCAAGAACCTGTATCATAATGAAATCTGATCGTAATGAGTATCATTATGCAACTGGTTACAGCCATCAAATGACAGTATTGTACAATGAGAGTAGAAAAGTTAAATATTGTAACAAACACAGCTTCCACCAATACTGCAATACCAACACACAGAACAACAGTTCTTTTCATTCCGAGAGTATCAAACAGTTGTGGTTACAACATGTGAATAAAAAGTAGTAAATTTCGGGTGGCCTCTTTCTTGGAGTCTTCCTGTCACAGGACGTCAGTTGGGTCGTAAGCAGTGACGCACACGCACTGCGTATGAGAATTCAGGCAGAACCCGCAGTAAGAGAACAGGCGGAATAACACGATCAGATATTCGCATTTTCGGTGTTTTTGTTATTTTTAAATTTTCCTCATGTTCCTGGATTTCTAACGAACGCATAGATTCTTCTTAAACCATAGGCTTCTGCGTCTGCGCAGGGTTCTATTTGGCTGACAGAGTCGTTGCGTCCTAGACGTAGTTGACAACGTTTCGACTGTTATATTGCGACCTTCCTCAGGGCGAAATTCGCGGAAGTGGACTGCTCACAGGTTCACAAAAAATGAGACACCCCCCCCACACACACACACACACAACTGCCGGTTGGTCGGACGATTGGCCAATGCGAAGTAAGCCTGGGCCATTCAAAGAGCATCCAGAAAGCAATTCGGGCAACTGCTCCCCTGGGCTTGGTGTGAGAAGGGCCCGTGTGGGTTTATGTCAGGGAACGCTCGTGCACTGACGCAAGCGTCGTGGTAAAATGGATGTTTCCAGGCCTCGTGGAGATATCGTCCTTGGTCTGCATTCAAGTTTTGGAGATGCTTGAGGATTTCAATCACCTCTTTTACCTTCATGGGTACTCTTGAGGTCTTCCCTAGCTAGAAGGCGGATATATAAAAAATAATGGCATGGCTTATTCAAGGGACAATAGACAAAATTAGACAAGCTTTTAAGCATCTTTGACATCAAGAGGGGCCGTGAAAAACTGGGACTAAAGCTAGTAAGTGTTAAAGATCGCGACCCACCGCTTACATCAGGGTGGGTCGGTACAAGATCCTATGAAGCTGTGGCTTCACTTACATCGGCGAGACAAGGTGAACCATTGAGGAATGTCTCCGAGAACACATTCTCCATTACAAGTATAATAATTAAAATAAATGAGCCGTAGCCCTCCGCGCAAGGAAAACTGGCTTTTTTTTTTTTTTTTTTTTTATTACAATTCCCGCCTTCTTGCCAGGGAAGACCAAATGTACTTTGGACGTTGTCCATCGATTTGTGGTCGAACTGTGGCGTATTTTTATGATGCTGCCAACTTGGATTCATTCCCGTAAGGTTAGAAGGCCGACGATCAGATTGTTAAAGAGAATATCTCCCTTCGCTTTCAAGGGATGTGACATTTTTTAAATTAGAAATGAAATTTGTATTATTCCTAAAAGTTCCAGTAATTTATCAGTAATTTTTACAAAATCAACAGTAATTTTATTACGTAGCTAATTCTTTTTACAAAGCGATATTTTCTTACTGTACGTTTGAAAATTATTTGAAGGTTTTCATTAGTGGAACAAAAAATCATCTTCCCCCGCATCAGCTTCTCTAAAAATGCGTTGGATGTCCTTGAGGCAATGAGAATTCTTCTAGGCAACGAAATGCCATTTCTTTCAATTTCTGTACGCATTGAAAATAAGCAGTAATAATGAAGATATGTTTTGGTATTTTTCTCGAGTTCCTGGGTATCTTACAAAACATTAGACATTTCTCACGTTGCAAGGTGTGCAGTTTTCTTTTAATTTCTGCGCGCGTTATAAATTATTAATTAATATTTTAAACGGTGTAATTAGCTCAACCCACCGTTCACAGCAGTCTAGCCGAGTTCCGCGCAGAATCCTGAAGGATATTCCGTTTATTTGCATTTTTCAGTGAAATCTTTGTGTTTTATTGTTTTATTGTTTCGTATTTTTCTCGAGATCCTGTGTATGTGACGAAACTAAAGAAACCTCTCACATGCCCATAATCTGCTTAGTTTTCTCTCAATTTTTCGGCGCATTCGAAATTAGTAATGTAGATAACGAAATAGGTACATTGTATTCAGTTCTGAATTTGCATTCTCTTTTTGCAGGAGCATTCCTGATCCCATTTGCTATAATGCTGATCCTTGAAGGAATACCTCTGTTTCTCATTGAACTTGGTATTGGGCAGAGAATGCGGCTGGGATCTCTTGGTGTGTGGAACACTATCCATCCTTGGTTGGGTGGAATTGGCATTGCTAGTTGTATTGTTACATTCTTTGTAGCATTATACTACAATGTCATTATCACTTGGTGTTTTTATTATCTCTTCAATTCTTTTAAGGTAAGTTTGAAGCGTAGGTGAATGAAACATGTAATTTTGTGGGAAGATATATAATTAATGACACAAATAAATTGTTGATTTGGAGGAGATTCTTTCTTTAAAATCTTTTAAGCATATTTTATAACTCTCTGGATTTTTCAGAACCCTCTTCCATGGGCAGAGTGTCCACAAGAGATAAGTAATGGAACGTTGGGACCTGTACGTGAGTGTGAGTTGTCATCAGAGACTGCATATTTTTGGTATCGAGTAACTTTAGATGCAGCTCCAAATATGGAGGATTCAGGAGGAATAAAGTGGTGGATATTATCTCTACTTCTTTTGGCCTGGATTGTGGTATTCTGCATTGTTATGAAAGGAATCCAGTCATCAGGAAAGGTACAGAAATTTATTTTTAAAGGAGCATAGAGGATATTGAAAGAAATAATAGTATTAAGAGACAACTGCATTAAGATCTAGGTGGATAATATATTTTTGTACTTAGTTTGAGCGAATCATTTATTTGAGACCTTTTTAAAGAATGAGGTAGACCAATTCATAAAATGTAATATTTTTTTTCTTTAGTGGACTTAATACAGTTATTCATCATAGAAAACAAAATATCACTGAAAGTATTGTATGTTCTTAATGGTTCACTTATTTCACATTGTTTTGCATATATTATTATTATTATTATTATTATTATTATTATTATTATTATTATTATTTAAAGCACATTGGGTATTGCAAAAAATAATTCAGGGAGACCTACATTGCAATACATAAGAAACAATGTAAAGTTGTCTTGATATTTATTGATCCACAACATTTCTAATATTTTACCTTTGCATTGCAGGTCGTCTACTTCACCTCACTGTTTCCATATGTAGTTCTGACAATATTCTTTGTGAAAGGAGTAACATTAAAAGGTGCAGGAGCAGGTCTTCAGCATATGTACACTCCAAAGGTACGAAAGCTATATTATTTTGCGAGTGCAATGTTACATAATTCAAAGTATGCCCAGCACTTCAGTTTGGTCATTTATTTCAGGTGGAGAAACTACTGGACCCAAAAGTGTGGTTAGATGCTGCAACACAAGTGTTTTATTCATTTGGCATAGCTTTTGGCTCTCTGATTGCTTTTGGAAGCTATAATCCTCCTAAGAACAATTGTGTTCGCGATGTAATTTTGGTATCCATCACCAATGCATTTACTGCCATTTATGCCAGTGTGGTGATATTTGCCATTCTTGGTTTCAAGGCTGTTGCAAATGTTGAAAAATGTAACTTAAAGTAAGTTGATTAGTTTTAGTAAAATATTTGATTACATTAATGGAAGTGAGTTCAATACATACCTTTTTTCAAAAAAACTCAGTTTGAGTTCAGTACAATTTATTTAATTCTCTTGAATAGCCACTGACTTTATTTTATAGTGATCAAGATAAATTACTACAGCATGGGATGAAAAATCTTTTATTAGAATGACTTAGTGAAAAACCCAAAGATGTATAATGAGTAAATAAATCTTCTATTTTCTATTCTCTCTGAAAATAGTCAATAAAAGGTTGATTCCTGGAGGATACTAGTGTCAATTTTCAAGAATATTATTCACGGTATATTTTCTCTCAGTCTCTGTTCTTTCCGAATGTTCACATTTCAGTAAGTGATGTATGCAATCATTGTTGAATATTTTTAAGAACCCTTCATTAGAGGCTCGTCCATAAATTACGTGACGGAAATTTCGAGTATTTTGAATACCCTCGCCCCTGTAACGTGCGCTTGAATTACGTAACGTTTGCCACAAGACCCGCCTCCCATTAACAAACAGTAAAAATAAATTATAAAGCAGTAACGATTGTACTAATTTTATTTGTGTTATATTTTAAAATTATAATACTTAAAGTCATAATTGGCTGGCGAAAAGGACTGCAACTAACAATAAAATTGGGGAGGATTTTTTAATGAAGAAGAAATGCAGAAGAAGACTGAAATTTTTGACTTCAAGCTGTGCATAAGACGTAGGATGACGCATGGGCTGCGAGTGTATTGCGCCAATTTTAATATTCTATAGATTTTTTGATTGATTTGATTCCGGACGCGCTAACTACTAAGGTCATTAGGCCCGTAAGTGTAATGCATGTTTTCATCACTGGAGATGGCGGTGATTTTCCCCCGTTGGCTGGCGAGATTCAGCGCTAACCTACCATCGATTTGCGGTTATCTCCCACCAGCGGGGCACCGCCCCAGCTCTGGTCTCCCAACAAGTGTGTTAGTGGAGTGCATATGAGTGTAAGTGTGTGTAAGTAAGAGGAGGATACGACAAGGAACAGGAAGGAAAGAACGCACGCGATCCGTGGCCAGTTTGTTAAGGTACTGCTCCGGCATTTGCCTGGCGCTAATCGGAGAAACTACTGAAAACTATCGATCAGAGCATCAGGCCGCTAGAAGTCTCCTCCAGACACCTGTTGAATTCGACCTAGTTGTCTAGCCAGTGTTGAAAATCTTGCCACCCCGATCAGAGGCATTGTAGTGACATCACTTGATGCCCTAAGCCACCCTTGCTGGCTCATTGCTCTATAGAACAGTTTCGAATATTTTCTTCATAATTTAACAGAATCATGAACATATCTTTGATGATAGTATATTTCCATGCAATACCACAATTTATTCATCATACCTTTTTAATTTAATTTGTTAGTTATATTTTAATGTAAGACGGAATAAAATGTATTATTTCAACAAATATTGAAAAAATAATATACCAGCATTTCGTAACCCTAAACTATGACTTCACCCCTTCCCCTAAGTAATGCAGCGTAACGCTGCTTTAAATCCCCTCCCTCTCTTAAGCGTTACGTATTTTATGGACGACTTCGACGAATGGAAGCATATATCGAAGTCTGAGTATAAGCATTCAAGCACTGTTATAACTCTTCGTAATATTTCCCCCTTTTGTCATAAGATGTCTGAAATCAACAACACACAATCCACAAAAAACTAGTATTTATTGTGAAACCAACAAATTATTGCGTAAATATTGCGTTTTATACTTTTCTAATTTGAGGATCTATATAAAATATTGAAATACAGAGCTGTAGTTGAAAGTTTGAAAGACCCAGGATTAATCTTTTCTATTTTGTTATGTCATCAAATCTGTTTATATTTTGATCATTCTGACATTAATAAATATTTCACTACAGAAGTAACCAATAAGTATTAATAATAATATGTTTTATCAATAATAATATTAAATCGTTATTATTATTTTTCACATATACAATTACAATTGAATATGATAAGTCAGATTGGTTATCTTAAGGAATAATTGTAATAAAAACCGAAAATAATTTCTACAACATAACAGTACTACAATCAGTTTAGATATTTGAATAAAAATAATTCATCACTAATACCTATAAAACGCAATTTGTATTTCAGAAACCTAAAATTGCTGAACGTAAGTGGAATAAATGTAACTGGTACTGAATATGATGATTATATGAAAGAACTAAGTGACGAAGAAAAATCTCATTTGCCATTAGACTTCTGTAATTTACAGGAACAGTTGAATCAGGTAAGACTATTCTAATTCTCTTTCCTCGTAATAAAACATGTCAGACTTAGAAACTAGTCTTCTAAATTGTGAATAATAATAATACACTACCTCAGAGTTCATTTCTTCTTTCTTTGAGTATAACATAGGCAAAAATACCTGCCAAAACATTTTGCCTTTGATGAAGAAATGAAAACACTCCCTAAGCACCCCTTTGAATAAGTCCTTAACAGTGTGAGTGGTCTGGGGGTCATCCCTATTGGAATCAAATTGTGATTGTGTTTGTATTTTTCGTCTACTTCTCTAATGTGCCAGTCACATGAGGAGAAACAAATCAGATCTTGGAACACGATTAAAAATTCAGTGCTAGGTGCTAGGCTGTAGATATTGTAATAAACATGTATGATTACTAGAAGAATAAGAAAACAATACTTCAGAAACATTCACAAAAGAATTAAAAAGCATGACAAAAAAATCAGTAATTGAGCCGCAAAAGATCCTTTTATGAACGATTTCTTGCAACAGAAAATGTTTATAATCCTGATATACAAAAAAAGCGTTATCAATTTTTTCCTGCTTAATATTACATAAATTCTTGTGTTTCTTTAAATACAAATAAATATATATTATGCAATATTGTTATTTTTTGGTTTCAGGCAGCTGAAGGCACGGGGTTGGCTTTTATTGTCTTCACTCAAGCCATTGTAGAATTGCCATTTTCTCCGTTTTGGGCTGTTCTCTTCTTTTCGATGCTATTGGCCCTTGGTTTGGGTTCTCAAATTGGAATATTGGAAGGAATGCTTTGCACCATTTTTGATATTGAAATTTTGAAAAGAATACGGAAGCCTTACATTACAGGTATGTTTTCTAACATTGCAGGCTTCTCTTGTGATTAGTTATGAATTCCTTCCATGTTTAATATGCCGGGAAAAGATAATGTTTTGTGTGGTTTATTACCATCAACACAAAACCACGTAAATATGTTACTGATGGATTTGAAATTACGTTCCAGGAGTGTGTCAAACAGATTGAAGACAAAACCTTTTTCTATATATTATGCAGCTATAGAATTAACACAATTTTTGCTCATCCTCCGTCACAGTATCAACCTCATGGATTTTGAAAGTGGAGTGTGGATCGATTTAGCCAATATGACAACTAAAGAAATTTTATAAAACACATACAACAAATACCCGCAAGCGAAATCGAGTCGTATTTATAATCTCAAACGTATAAAGCGCGGTGACTCTTCGTTACGCATTTTATTCCACAGAACTTTTTATTTTAACTTTTCAATATCACACCTCACTCTTCGCTCCGCCTGTCGAAATTCATAACAAGGCTCCGGCCTTAAGCCTACGCGATGAACATAAAGCGTCCATGAGCGTGTGCAACGCTATATACATTGAACATAGTTGGGCAAGTCTTCGTTGACGACACCTCTGAAAACAACTGGTTTGATTTACTTTCATCAAAGAACAGTTGACACTTTATGACGTAAATGGAAGAAGTGCAGTCTACGCGCGTTTTCTTGAGTTCCAGAATATATTTCCTCTCTTTTAAACCATAATTGAATGATGAATAAAAGTAGTACTAACAAAGCGAGGCTAGATATATTTGAAACCTAGACTATTCGCTCCTGAGTTATAGAAAATTTACTTGAATCAGTAAACGAACTACAGATTTGAGGTTTTAGTATTGCTAACAAAATATTCCATCTGCTCTACTACACAGCTAGCAAAAGGAGAGCTCAACAAAAAGTGTGTATAGTGAAGCTCCAAACTTAACATACCTCTTCGTTTCCCGTAATATTCACTACGTGTACTCAATTAATTGCCATTATACACTGTGAACCTCAATCGCCATACGGGTCGCCAAGCTACTTACAAAGAAATGCTTAAGTCAAATTGGGTCAGTACGACACGGACGGACAGTATAGGTGGGATTTTATTAAAAGTTGATTACTAAGTTTTATACATTGTATTAGCCAACACCATGAAGTATAGTTAAGCTGTTCAACTAAACTTTGCGTATCAAGGAGTAACATTTCCCCAATTTAAACTTCTTGATATTTATAAGAGGCTGTGCAATATCAGCAAAACGAACATTTGTGCACAGTGAATAAATTCTACAATATTTTGGAATGACACATAGACGTATTAATCAATGTAAATTATTTTTGTGTTTTATTTACGTAAATGATTGTCGTGTCTATGAAATTATTTTCTTATGTTTCCACAGAAATGAGAGCGGTAGTGTAATTATGATTATGTTTCTTAGTTCAATGAAATTGTTTACTCACAATACTTGTCAATTTTCTGTTTCACTTTTAAGGGTATTTTTCTATATTTTTTCAGGGGGAAATTTTAAGTAATAGTTCCGAAAATAGTATATAAATAGTAATAGACATTGTATGATCGTGTAAATTTTATTATCGTGTTGGTGTTTACAAATTACACAAATATTTGGAAAAAATGAAACATTTCTTTCATATCATAGTGAAAACGCCAAGAAATTATTGTGTTTAGAATCATATGACTAATGTGGTTTTGCGCATATATTTTAAATGTATTTCATTAGTCTAATTTGTAGAAAAGGAAAAGGGTTGACTCGCACTCGTTTAATTTTTATTTCCATGTAATTCCTTCAGTTTTTTTCTGTTTTATTTATGCAAGCAATAATTTTTACTTTCTCGCTACTGCTACCACGATAGAGAGAAAGTTATATAATACTGCGCAAAAAATCCAGATGATAAGTTTAGGAAAAAATCCTCTAACAGGATGTAGCTGTTGAAGTGTATGCAGAATCCATATTTTGGGGGGTCCTTGATATCGAAAAAGCGATTGATGGCAACACGTCTGCCCGTCTGTTTGTGAACAATGCTAGACTAAACCGTGTAGCCGATTTTCTCCGAAATTGATATTCCCCAATCGATCAGGCTGATTTCGCGGCCCCTTGAATAAGAAATAGATATTTTAAGTTTGGGGGTACTTTACATGAAACCCCTAGGACATTTTCAAAATTTCAAAACAATAGCTCCAACGTTTTTTATTAAACTGTGTTATTGGATAGTATAAATGACGTTTAAAAGAAAGGCGCAGGCTTCATGTTCGTTGAAAATCCTGATTTTTCGAAAATCGCAAAACTTCAATATTTTTTCGGCGTCTTCCTACAACTATAATTATGAAGGCAAACATTTATTTCTTAATGAAATATGTTCATGAAGAGATCTAAAAATAATGGCATGCTCAATTTTTCGAAAACATGACTATTTTGGGCGAAATTTAGTGTCAAAAATAGGCAATTTTCATTTTCTTTAAACCGTGTTTTCTTAAAAACGTCACAAAACTTTTTGATTAACTTTGGAGCTTAGATAGGTTAAAGGACTCTTAAGAGAATGTTCGTTAAAATGCCTGATTTTTCGAAAATTCAAAAAGATTAAAAATGTTTTGGGGTCTTCCTACAACTACAATCGTGAAGACACAATTTTTTCGTAATGAAATGTGTTCTTCAAAAACATATCTTCAAATAAGGCCATGTTGAATTTTTCCAAATTTGAGAATTTTTTGAGTAATTTGGCGTCAAACTTAGTCGCCCGCTCCGAAATTCTTGCGCTTCGTGAACATAAAATGAATGGTGATTCCAAACAGTTGGATTAAAATTTGTATATTATTTGTATAATTAATTAAAATTTGTATATTATTTCATATTTCTTTGTTCGTTTCTTGCATTGGGGCTTTTGTATACGTTTACAAATTAATCTTTTAGAAATTATTTAAAACCTATTTGAAATATATGAGATAATAACTAGCTTTCAGGCAATGTCAAATTGGAATGCAACAATGGCATTCGGCGTCGCGACTCTCGAATTTCTGTGAATTACGTCTCATTGTTGTAACATGATTTAGCTGCATTAAAAGCAGTTATATTTGTCAAAGTTGTGATACTTGCTTGAAAATATTTAGTTTCGCACCAAATGTTCTAGCATTTATAATGAGTTTCACGAAAAATGACGACTGATATGTGTTAATACGGAGAGAAATTGTGGTATAAATATTATTACATAACAATTACTAATGACGAGAAAGTACGTGCTGTATTAGCACAACTAGTTAACAAACATTAAGTGAAGTGTTCAACAAATAATATTGTTCGTCTCCTTAGATTGTATTTGCTCTCTAGAATTCGTCCTCGCATTTCCTCATTCAAAATATTCAGTAGATCTTCAAATTTATCTTGAGACATTCTAAAGTGCTGAAATAATTTTTCATCTTCAACCAGGTTAGGTGAAATTTCCGTTTTGTCATTCTCATTCTGTTAATATTTTGAACCCCGAATCTACGCTTTCTTCAAGTTCTTGCCTCATTTTCTTCTTCCGCTATTAAAAATGAAGATAAAACAATTGCTTCTTTAACAATTATTCAAAGCAATTGCATGAAGTCGTCGCGTACAATACAAAACACAAAGCAAGGAGCCAAACGTAATCTGAAACTCCAAAAGTGTCTGTTCTGTTCCTTCCCATCGGTCCGGGCATCTGGCCCGGCCCGGCTCGACCTTGGGCGCGCAACCCTCACAAAACTGCCGACCGTCCCGACTTGTCACTACCCGACCCGACCCGACCCGACCCGACACGACACGACACGACACGACACGACACGACACGACACGACACGACACGACACGACACGTCACGACACGACACAAGACACAACCCGTTCTGGAAGAAGGACATAAAGCGTTAGTTTTTCTTAGTTTTGTAAGATGAACATTGCTTGTATAACAATTAAAATTTGTCGGACTTTTACGTTCATGAAATAATGCGTTAGCTGCGCCCACTTCACAGCTTTCTATTAAAGTTTGTTCACCTTTGATCACCCCTGCTCTCTGGGATGTCATCGGCCCGCAGAGCACCTCGCGTTTGCAAAAGCAATCTGGAGGACATTCCCTCGCTCTTCGATCTGATTCCCTCCCAAGGATTTTGAGATTATTAACATCATGGAGCTATAGTCCCTCAACGCCCCGCTGTCCTCCCAGACGCACCTAACAGTCTGTCTTCGCCTATGCTTTAGCATTGTGGTAGAATACACTTCTGATTGGATATTCGAGTTCCAGCATTAATAAAAATTATTTTGAGAATTATTAATTGAGACATTAATATTCAGGCATTTTATAGAAAAAGTTAAATAAATAATTTTGTAAACAACTGTGTATTTCTTTTGTCTCCTTGTAAATCATTCAGAAACTAAAATGAATGTTTATATTCTGTGTTTAAATTTGAAAGTAGGTTTTTATTAAATCTATAGTAAATTATTATTTATTTTTATTTTTCAGGATCAGTATGTCTCATTTGCTTTCTGGTTGGCTTCATTTTTTGCACTGGGGCTGGTGAATATTGGTTAAAATTGTTTGATTCCTTTTCGGGAACTATTGGCCTTGTGCTGGTAGCATTTTTGGAAACTATTGCAGTAATGTATGTTTATGGGCATAAAAAGTAAGTTTTGCAACTATATTTTTCCTTTTGTTGTTTCTATTAATTGTTTATGATACTGATGTTTAAAAATATTTTTTTTCTATTAATGCAAGGTTTACTCAAGATATTGAGGATATGACTGGCTACCGACCGGGATGGTACTTTCAAATTACCTGGAGGCTACTGGGACCTCTCTTAATGGCCATAGTTTTAGTTTCATCTATAGTAGATATGATTATCAAAAAACCACAGTATGGAGCATGGGATGCTAGTGAGGTACATACAGTTTCAATCAATTTTAAAATTTGTTAAATATATGTATTCAAAAGTGTCAATTACAAATTAGTGTTTTCATTGTGTTATTTGTAATAGTTTGTCAATATTGTTGCTACTATTGTACTTTATGTGATGATGTTATCTTTTTTAGGGCAAAACTGTAAACACAGATTATCCTGATTGGGTTATGGTAATAGCAGGCCTTATGATAACAGCTGGGTTATTACCAATTCCAATTGTATTCTGTCTGAGACGATTCCAGTGCCTGAAATTTGATGTGAATATTCACCAAGGATCAATCAGGAGGATTGACACCACAGTTTCTACTAAGGAAATGATGGGAGACGTTGATGTGAGTATCAGTAAGAACATCCAAATTGTAGCTTTATTTATCTCACTTAACAATATCATTATGTTTCATGCCAAAAAAATCACCTCTCTTATGTAATATATAACAAATTTTTCTTAACTGCTTGGCTCGTATGCAATCAAAACATGAATTGTACAAATTATTATTAAAAAAAAAGGCCAAAAAAAAAAAATTTTTTTAAAAAAAAATCTACAAAAGAAATGAATCTAATAATGCTTTTTTTCTAAACTGTACAAAGACACGAAAACGACAAATACATACTACTACAGTTTTTTTCTATTTATGTAATTGAAGAAACATAATTCCTTTTGCCTTCATAAAAAACTGTGTTGGTAGTGGTACTAATGTTGCTTGCCAAATCCTACCTGTTAACAGCACAATTTTTACATAAATTAATTCTTGTGTTTCTGTTTTGGGCTTGAATTGCTTAAGGACGATTTTTATGGCATAGTTCTTGCTTTTTACTATCCTTTTTGTATTAACATTTATTTTGTGTTTTCATGACAGAAATGACTTGTTGACATTGTTTCATTGTTGGTTATTGATGAATTACTGCACAAAAGTACAATTTATTATTTGTAATTTTGAATAAGCGAATGATACATCAATATTCTTTTCATATTCACAGCACTGTCTGTCATGTGGGCACATTATCATACTGATATGAAAATTTCTTAATTGATGTTGAATTTTAACTTTTGTCAAGCTCTGTCTGAAATCGGAATAATTATTTTAACAAATGTATTTTAACAAAGAGTACATTAACAAAGTTATCTTTGCTTGCTCTTCCTATGTGTCCATCTTAGTTATAGGCTGACATCTTGGAGCAACCAACACTTCCTTGCTCAGACGTTATGTGATTCATCTCATATCTCGTCATTTTTAACCATAATATTTAAGCAATTAACAGAGATGATCATGTGAGTTGCATTCAAAAACTTCTTGAGAATGCTGAAGGGAATGTATGTCTGCCACGTACATTTAGTTTAGTGTCAAATTCCTATGAAGCATAAGTCTCTAGCATGCAACCAACAACTTCTCCCCTTGTCAGCAATACTTAGCTTCATGTTGTAGCTGTCATATATTTTAGTATACAGCTTATGACAGGAATTGTTGGATCATTTCACTAATGCTTCATTTTCTATTGCTGAACACAATAGTGTAAATATTTACAATGTATAATTCTTATAAAGGTGAGCTAACAGAAATAAAATAAACTGCTATTAGTTTAAATATACACTCTGAGCTTTTCCACATCTATGAGAATCTAAGGAAAGGATCATCCTTACAAGCACATACACTCTAGGCTTCTCAAATACAACTCATTTTCATAAATCTGTAATAAAAGTCAATTAAATATTGTAAACACTTATGAGAAATGTAAAGAATGCAATTGATGTGAGACATTTCTCTGAATTTAACTTTATTTTATGAATCATATTTTGAATACATGAAAGACAATTTTTTACTTTGACATCTTTAAGTTTGCTATTTTTAACAACCTCTTCATTGAATACATTTTGTTTTAATTTTTAATTTTTTTCATCTTTCAACATTTTCCTCTAACTTTTGGTTTTAACTTCTTTAAATTCACCTATTTTAGCTTGCTTTAATGAAAATGTAAACATAAGAAAAAATATTATATAAGGAAGAAAAAAGTAAAATGAATAGAAAGATTTTGGTGCTGCCTATAATGACACATATTTTGTTGCATTATGATTATTTGTAACTTTTGCAATTTTCGATAATTCTAGTGTTCAACGAAAATGAGACTTCCGTAATTTTTTAAACGTTATTTGCGCCATCTGAGGAAAACTTTTAATAAAAAATGGAGAGCCAATTTTGTGAAAATTTTGAAAATGTTCATAAGCTTTATGTAAAGACCCCCAAAAATCAAAATATCAGTTTTAAACTCGCAGGGCGTCGAATTCAGGTTATTAATTGGGGAATTTAATTGCGGAGAAAATCGTCTGAATGTCGTTAGGTGTTTTGCCGTTGCCAAATCAATTTTTCTGTATCAAGGACTCATAACAGTTGAATTCTGACCACACCAAGTATTAGAAGAAGTCCTTTACTACATAAGAAAACAGATGTATCAGCAGCTAGTTTTTCGATATCAAGGTCCAAAAATATGAGTTTTTCTGTCGTAAAATCGCCGATTTCTGCCGCAGCATTACAAAACGCTCCCTTTACTACGTAAGAAGTATGCGAAAAAGTAAAGTGATAAAGTAAAACACAAAAAATAACGCACAGAATCTTTATTTGCATGATAGAGTACCACTAAATCAATGAAAATAATTTGTGTTCACAATCTCCTTTTCTAAGGTTTTCAAAAGATTTGAGTAATTTAGTTCGAATATAAAGTGGTCTCCATACTTACCCATACCAAAAGATGCACTGTATGAACCATATGATGGACAAGAATAAATAAAATGTTCTTGCGAAAACTTAATCATATGAAATCAGGAAACGCAATTTTCCTCCAAGAAATAGGGTCCTCATTCTTTACCAAGCACTGTACCGAGTTCGGTCGCCACTATCAACTATTGTATTCGGCGCGGCGCGCCGCGGCGGTGAGATTTACGCCAAATCCTACGGTGCGCTTGTAACTTTCTCGCTTCCGCGTACGCGATAGATAGTTATATAATACTGCGCGAAAAAAAAACGGTGAATTTTCGGCAGAAGAACTCTTATTATAAGGCACTTCTGACGAAAAAGTGATTAAATCCAGTTGCTAAATTTAGTAATACGTGGTGTGTAATACGTGGTAATCCATGTTTTGTGGGTCCTCAATACCGAAAAATCGAATGACGGCAAAACGTATGTATACGTCTGTCCGTCCTTCCGTCCGTCTGTAAACAACGCTAGCGACTAAACAGTTCAGCCATTTTCTCCAAAAATGATATTCACCAATCGATCTGGCTGGTGTCGCGGCCTTTTGAATTTGAATTTTTTTTGGAGGGGGGGGGGCTGGGACATTTTCAAAAAATTTCCTCCATCGTTTTTGATTAAATATTGTTGTTGGATAATGTAAAGGACGATTAAGAGAATGGCACAGGTCTCATTTTCGTTTAAAACTCTGATTTTTCTAGAATTGCAAAATTTCAAATATTTTTCGGCGTCTTCCTATAACTACAAGTATGAAGATTTTTTCCTTAGAAGTTTTATTCCTTAATGAAATCTGTTCCTTAAAGATATATTTTGAAATAAGGTCATGTTCAATTTCTCGAAAATTCGAGTTCTTTTCGCGTAATTTTGCGTGAAAGTACGGGCGAGAAAGTACATGATTTTTTGCACTAGGTCACGGAACGTTTGTCGTTCCTTAGCATTGAACATTTTGTAAAGGCAGGTCGCGGCGTGGTGTTCGAACAGCCAAAATGGTCGTGTATGCCGTACTATCTGTGCTCTGCGACACGTTTCACGTACTAGTCGGAGAAAGAAAGAAAAGCCAGCGCTGCAGTTGGAAAGTACACCTAGATACCCGAATTCCCTCACGCCACGTATTTCTGAACCCGGACTCTCGAAATCGTTAGCGTATTACCACGCCCAAGTGTTGATTCCGCGTAGTATGGAAAAGTCGAATGAAAGAATCGATGAATGAAAGAAGTAATCAACAAATTATTGAATGAATGATTTAACAGTACACGTAAAGGGCCGTCTATAAATTACGTGAGGGGATTTTTCGAATCCCCCTCCCCCCTTGGTGAGATGTGAGATTTGGTTCAACCCTCTCCCCTTCTAATCTCACGTGAGATTTTTCAAAATGCGTATTTTTAATGTAAATACGTTAATTTGTGATTATTGCATTGGGATTTATTTAAAAAAACAATTTTAACTATATTTATTTCAGACTAGATATGACTAGTATTTAGAAAATAGAGTGACTGAATTACAATGAATATTATTGCACTTCTAAAAACGCTGGGTAATTTTTCTTTAATTTTTTTTAATTTCTACAATTTCTGTAAAAAATACAGATAATGAGAGTTATCTCTTTAATGATTAAAAGTTTGGTAACTTTTGTTAGATTATTTTTCTCAGTACATTACTTAGTCAGTACGCTACATAGTCACCACGCTACTTATTGTAGCATTCATATAACCGTGATAAAAATTGTGCAAGATTTAGCCATATTTTAGTATAGAAATGGTTTTACTCAAAGTGTCTCAGTGTTCTCGCAATTTAGCAGTTTTAGTGAAAAAATTACGTAATATTTGCTGAGACCCCCTTCCTCCATAAGATTAGGTGTGATTCACTGGACCCACTCCCCCACTGAAGACCTCACGTAATTTATGGATTGCTCCTAACACTAACATAATTCCCTCCTACCCCTATGTAATACAGTGCAACATTACCTCATCCCCCTTCCCCATTAATGTTATGTATTATGGACAATATTGTATAATATTGTGATCAATTCAGTCTGACTTGAAAACATTTTAAATTTTTTCTTGAGTCTCATCAAGAAAATTGTAATACACAGTGCAAAAGTGATCGTACAGGTAGGAAATTATGGTAAAAACATCTATGGAATATGGACAGGGTATTAGAGAAATATATAAATGTTAGAATTAAGTCTACAATATTCTTTTCATTCTCTCACAACAGCTCAAATATTACAAAATCATGATATTTAATAAACAAAAGAAAATACTTGCAGACACAAAAAGTCATTGTTCACTTGTATTTAACAAAAATATTTCATCTTTTAATTCAGTGTAGGGTTCCATTTGCATTGATAACTGCTTCCAGTCGCCATGCAACACATAAAACGTGGATTAACACCATTAGAAGGGAGAAATGGCCACCAATATCTGCTTCACCTATGTGATCTCAATATTTTTGTTCATAAAATATGGATTAAACAGGCAAGAGAAAAACAACATAGAGGAGCTGTCTCCAACATTTTTCCGGCACATCTAAACGTTTGTAATAACTTTGGAAGACACCACAAAACCAGTGACAATGTCTTGCAGTTGGGTATTCTGGAAATCTTATCTTACATTTTGTTGTGAATTAGCTCCATTCATTGGTTTTCTGTTCAGCAAAAACGTTGATGATTTGTTCTTTAAAGCTATTGTTTCTGCACAGTTAATTTAGCAGACACTTCTTGATAGCCAATGTACTGAAATTAACAATTCTGATATTTCCCATGGAATTTCTCAGAAATGTCTTTACTCTAATGTAATCATATTCCTTTCACATAATGCCGTAGATAAAGGGAAAGTTAGACAGTTGTATCAACTCTCTTGATCATTTTTTTCTAAACCAATTTGTCTAACAAATATTTCAGCAACAAATCTGCAGTCATACATTTTGCATTATCAATGTATACATATGTCAGTTCATTTCAAAGCTGCTCACTGTCAAATAATTTATTAGGAAAGAAAACTTTTCTGAACGAAAGGACGCTTTGAAGGTGGAATACTTCTTTTCGTCAAGAATTCAATAAAATGAAAGTGTTAAAAAAATTTGTAGTCCATCTGAGTCACTACTGTATCAATAATTTTAAAAGAAACAGTTTTGTATCTTTGAAGTAATTCTGACTCTGAAAGTTCATTCATAGTCGTGTCTGCTTTGATGCAGATTTCAATAATCTCTTCATATCTAACATGGTGTATTACTGTGAATCAATACTATTTCTATGTTTTTGGTGTTTTATACTTACCTCATGATTTCACATTGTTGAGCGAAAACTGCATTTCCATATCATGAACTGTTCAGAAATTGTGGGACTGGTGCTAGTCAGTGGGACATTCTTTATAACACTGAATCTTTAGCGTTATTAATTGTTTCATAAAGAAAACATGAACAAAAGCATACAAACCACTCTACTTTCCCATAACCCTTCAGCTTTGCCACAGCACAAACCCCACCAACACCAAAAAATTCTATTTGAAAAAAAATAACAGATGCTGGTCTGCAATTTAGTGAGACCAAGAACGATAATCAGGTTTTTGTAGCAGTAGTTCTCATTGGCTGCAAGTGTGGTATTAGGAAGGTGAATTCAATTAAATTCTTTCACTGAAGAAGGCAGTGACACATGATTTTGTGGATTCATTTGTGTATTGTGCTTGCACCATGTGACTTCCATCAGACGCAAACATGTTAAATTTGCTTTTATCTGAAAATATGACCGAGTTCCAAAAGTCTAATCGTTAATTTTAGTACTCTTTTGCAAATTTTAATTGCTTTTAAGATTTGCAGTAAAATGTGACTTGCCTTGATTTTTTTCCAGGCAACCTGCCTGTGATACCCTACTGCTGTAGTAGATGATATTTTAACATCATGATTACTCAATTCATCCACCAGTTTAACAGCACTAATTTTGGGGTGCTCATTTATTTCTCGAATAATAAATCATTTATCTGCATCACTCAACTTTTAGTCTGCCTCAACAGGGATGATTCCTCATTGTTTTATGAATATAAAACCTGTCAGTTATCAACTGCTATGTTGAACAAGATCAATTTGCAAGTTCAGATATCACTTGTGTAGATTTGTACTTAAAGTTCAATTTTATAATTACTTTTCTTGTGGCGTCACTAGTTTCTGTGCGATTGCAGCCTATTTTCATCATCCATGATGTCCTGACCACTTCCTACTGAGGATACACTATGCTATGCTCCTTGTAATGTCAGTGCTACACCAAGGTACATGAATCATAGAAGGTTGGCAAATCCATTATTGGCTACTTCGTTTCGCTTCGTTACTTCGAGTGTACGATCACTTTCTGCGCCTGGTTTGCATGCCGACTGCTGCATTTTATTTTTAATAATTCAATAGGAAAAGTCATAGTCATGTGAAAATTCAGTCTAATTTTTTTGATAATAAAAAAGTTGTAAGTTCTTGATAACCAATAAAAAACAAAACAAAACAAAACACTCTTTCCCAAAACATGTCTATCTGACTGTCAATAAACATTTGTATCTTCTGGACAATATATTGGACTTTCCCTAACTTCATATTGTGGCTTTGATCTGCTTGAAAGCAAGGCATTGAGCATTTGAGTGGAAACTTTTAATTTTGGAGAATGTTTTTTATGAATTCATAACATGTTCTTGAATTTTTTTAAAAGGCATCTTCAAATTTGTGCTTCAAGTTTTTTTGTCATCCTCATGCCAGTTGTTCTTTATAAGGAAGTTTAATCTCCATTTTAATTCAAGCTTGTTGAATTTGGAAAACCATAAATTTTCTTTTTTTTTTCTCATATCCTTAATATTTCAGCTTTGGTTGAATTTTTGATTTCATGAATATAGAGCAATGTGGGTACTGCCCTTCAAAATTTCTTAAAAGCTTTGTCTCCCATTGCACTAAAAGTGAGATTTATACTGCTTTAACAAATTTTACTATCAGCTTGAGTTTTTATGTATATTTTGATTTTGCAAGATTTGTATGCTCATTTATTATATTTTGAATTTGACGTTTTGATTCTAATTTGGTTCTGCTCAAATAAAAAAAATATGGATGAAATTGTGAGTTCCATTTTGATCAAAGTCTTCAAGATCATTATCACAATATCTGGATATAAACTACGATTATGGAAATTGAAACTTAAAATATTTTGATTCACAACTTGCTTTGGTTATGAGAGAAAACAAAAGAATTGTAAAAGCACCAGTAGTGGGCATAGTTATGAAAATTTTTTTACTTTGTTCAAAATTCTTGGAATACAGAACTAAAATCATTATGAGAAACTCAATGGATGATCAGCAAACCTCTTTTTCAATAGATCCCTTGCCTAAAACTGGCCTATTTTGAATTTGTAAACTTTTTAATAATTTATTTCTAAACCTTGATTTTGTTTCTGTAGTTTCTGTGTCCATAGTGGCCACTTGTAATTTGCAAATGTGGAAGTGGTCAGGCAGAAGTCAGTAATGGCCAATTAGTATTCTATTCCCTGAAGATGTTTGAGATAAAAAATGTCCCAGTTCATGTTACATAACTGTAGTGACAATAATAATAATAATAATAATAATAATAATAATAATAATAATAATAATAATAATAATAATAATAATAATAATATGTTTTCAGTTATTCTTTAAATATAAAATAAAGAAAAATAAATAAATTATGTTCATTCTAATCCTCACCACTAGAAGACATCAGTTCTATGTTTTCGGCAAATTTGAACTGAGTGGTAAATCACCATTTTTTATTTTTTTATTTTGTGCTTAAAGTGGTCCCTACTGATGTTACCCTAATATATGATTATGGAATCAGGTATGTTTAATACTGGAAAAGCCTGCTTGTTCTATTAAAAGATTAGAGGATCTCCATGCTTACACATTCAAACCAAGATCACTCCTCAGAGGAGATAGAGATTAGAGCTTTATCCTTTCATTGTCTTTGATGTAGAGATGATATGACAAGTGTTGCTTGTTCTATTGAAAATACATTGTGTTGAATGAAGAATTGAAAATTTTTGAAATATTTTTAAGAAAATAAATAATTGACAATATTTATGAGACTCAATAATTATAAAAGTGATTTATGAAGGGGTAGTTAAATTATCAACATAGTAATTTTTAACTACAACTTTAGAATAATGTGAAAATAATTTTCTTTTGAGATTTTTTATGGTGAAGGCATACTTTAATGGAAATCAATGTGAAGCACACAATATGTTGTGGAATCTAAAGTGGCTCCTGGTCTATTTGAATTGGGATAATAAAGCTAAAAAATAAAAAGCGATACATATACAAAGAAAAAAGAACAAATCAAGAAGCAACAAAATTTTTAATTCATTGCTTTTTTTTCAAGCAAATTTTATTAGGAGTTTTTATTAAAAATTGAATAATACAATGTGTTAATCTGAATGAGAATTACTAATATATTTATATAAAGATAGTTTACTCTTTTATTTGCATGAGTGCATGAATAGTTTTTAGTTGTTTGAAGAAAAATTACTACTATGAAAAGTTTCCCAATTTTTGAAGATTATTATTTTACAAACGACTTTATCCTTACTTTATTATGCATACATTGCATGTCATCCAAAATAGCACGCACATAGTGAATGTAAGTAATGTCTGTGTGTAGTTTACTTCTACACAAATATAAAGTTCAATTTTAAATTAATTATTAAGACTATATGTGTTTCTCAATTAATAATCAAATTAAGTTTGCTTATAAAGTATTAAGGATAGTATTTAGTCTCACACTTCCTTCTTTGGAGCATTTTTCATGATTTTGCACTTGTACAGTCTTGTACATGTTGACACAAATGTACAGATTGCACTACTACATTTTGTTTGTGACTATAAAGACATGCATGTTTATGTGTGTCAAAGATTAGTATTATATATAATAGTAAATATTGAAATTTCTTTCCCATGTTAATTGTTATAAAATATTTTCACATAGAAAGTTAACTGTTTGGTTCTCTGCCTGAAAAATATGTGTTTAGAGAGTAAAATACACTTCATGATATTTGATGTCCGAAGGCATATCAGTTATTTAGGCTTTTGTGCGTATTGTGGTTTCAGCACTGATTTTAAAATCAGTGCTGTATTTAAGTTAACTTCAGTAAAATTGAACCCAATACTTAAAGAATTTATGGTTAGAAGTAATTCTACTGAAAAGATAGAAACTATCAGTAGCAGGATTTATATATTCAATATTTGTCTCTCTTAACCCCTCAATATTGGGTACTTTTTATGTGCGGGACATCCTTTCACTTCTATAAGTGTGTTCTATACTTGCACATCAAAAGATTTTCCCTTCTGCGTCAGGATGCTGAAAGATTTGGAGTGTTGCTATAATAGCACACCCAACTCACTGTTGCCTATAGCAGTAAGCACAGACCTCCTTTACCTTCAATCTACATAGTAATGCTACTGCAATGAAGCATTGCTCTGCGTTGAAAGGTCTAACTCACTAAATTAACCTACCTGTAATCAGTGCCAGTGCAGAGTGGCATGGGCAGACCGGACACTCGTCCAGGGCCCCAGAAGTCAAGGTGCTCGATGATGGAACTGATGGGAAAAAATTAGTAAAAAATTAAAAAAGAAATTAGAACTTGAGAAAATCATTATCATAATTTTATAAGTCGGGTACAGTAGTCTGATAATTAAAATTTTCAATCGATTTTTTTACTTCAATTAATAATAGTCATTTCTTATGAGGCGGAGGTTCTACTGAAATTCGTATTTACTATTTCATGTATTTAACAAGTGATTTTATTAAACATTAACTGTACACAACAAACTTTTTTAGCAATTTAAGCTCACCAGGGAAATTGTATTATTTGATCACTAAATACTTTAACTTAAAACTATTATGTAACATATATTACTAAAAATTTTGTCTGGCTTAAACATTGTAATTTTAGTTATTTGTTGAAATAAAATAACTCATATAGTTTCTTGATACAACTTTCACATTCTTAATCTTCTTTGGTGGGGGGACCACATTTCAGCATTGCCCTGGGCCCAAAATTGTCTAGCTCTGGCACTGCCTCTATTACTTAATGATGCAATCATAACATGAACTGAGCTACATTTGCAAGGGAGACATACCTAGTGTTATTTGTTAGGGTGTTTTGAAAACAATAGTTATATCCATTGACATGGACAACTTTCTTTGAAAAAGTACATTATTGAGGAAAGAGGATTGATTTCATAAATTATTTATAGATTGAGAATTTGTAGGTTTATTATCAGATTGATCATTACTTAAATGTCAGAAACAGAATACCATGCCAGAATTACTGAAGGAATAGTAAAATTGTTCTGAGAAAAATTTTCAATTAGAGATTTTAATTGATCAAGACTATTCAAAGATTTATGCATAGATTTATTGCAATTCAATTGAAAACAATACGACTAGATGCATTAGTTATAACATATCATAGAGTAAATTAAATCTTTCCTGAATGCTACTGCATGGTATTTAAATGCTAGCCGCATTAATTTAAATAATGCACTAAAATGATCTTTCTTATAATATCATGAGGCATATTAAAAAGATACTGATCATAAAAGATTTATTGTTGCATGATTAATGCTTTTTCACAAAGTTTACTAACTCCAACTTACAAATAGTTTTCTGACAAGAGTTTACCAATAAAAAATGGTTTAAGTGTTCATTTATGAAGGCAACCTTTTTGTATTATTTTATGTAAGGGAAAAAGTTATCAATATTTGACTTTAAAAAAACACTGCTAAGTTTTGGAAGGAAGTGTTGTCACAAACTATTTGGAGAAACATGCATGGGCAAACGAAGTACATCGTATTATGCTATCCTTAAATCTAATTTTTTAATGCTACTGCAAATTGAAATGTTATTATCTGCAATAAAATTTTGGCACATGCAAATATTAATGAAAACTCATTATTATATATCAATAATACATTTGTTTTTATTTTCTTTCAGTTTGATGAATATCATGACCTTCCTCAAGATGGTTCTGATTACAATGATGACGACGATGATGATGAACCACCTAATATTCCATCAGCAAATCAAAGGAGAAAGCAGCGGTTTGCCATGGAAGTGATGGATTCATAGAACTATTTTGTAGCATTTTAGGGCCAAGTGATAAGATTGATATAATAGAGCACAGGGCAAAAGAGTTTTTATTTTTTTGCACATTGTGCATCCAGAGAGAAATGTAAATGTGGAAGTAGAGGAATGAATTATGGATCATACAAAAGATGTGTGATACATTAAAATACTGATATTTATTTACAATGTTGAAGTTATAATTGTGAAGACAATTTGCTGCCATCTGGATAAATCAACTGGACCTACTGAATATCAGTCACGAGACAGGAACGTGTTTCCATTACAAGCTGTTAAATCAATCTTGTTTGCTTACGAGATTGCTGTAGTTTCTAAGAATGCTGATTTTAATTGTAAATGAATAATTGTGTATACTATTATTATAGATTTTTGAAACTTTTATCAAACTTATGATTGCATGATGAACCAGAAAACTTCTGTAAATATTAAGAAATTGCAATGAGGTACTTATGTTACAAGACCTTCAAAATTTTTCTTTGTTTGTAAGTTTTCATATATTTATTTTCATGTATATGTTTGAAAGATATAAACATAAATAATTGATAATATTTCACATCACAATATTTGGCTCTAATCACATTTGTGAATATTGCAATGGTTTCAAATGAACAATCATGAGTTTGACGTTGTTGTACTGAACAACATCAACCTAGGTATGACCTGTTGTAAAAAGAAAAGGAAAGATGATATTTTCTGTTGTAATGTTAAAAGAGAATATTATTTAGTATATGCTATATAATGATGCAAAGTAATTACATGCTTTTTAAATCTCTGTGCCTATGTCATATTTATTATACAGGAAATAATGTCATTCTTATTGCCAGAATGTCAAAAAATTGCCTCTGTGGTAACAATCACAACACTCTCTGCCTTGAGTAGTAAATCGAGATATTAGATTGAAGCACATATTTAGTTGCTATATAATGTGATAAATATTACTGTAGAAATTTGTTGTAAAAACTGCTTCTTAATGAAGAACAAAGGTCAATTCTTTCTTCTGGTATTTTTTATTTCTTTTTGTGTACTTCTTACCATGTACTGTTCCATTTACAACATCTAAATGACATATGCACAATCTCAATTATAAAAGCAGATGGAACTAGATTCTTTGGTAGGTACATGGCTTTCTTCAGCTGCATTGTACCTACTGTACAACACGGACTACCAGCTATAAGAATCATTAACATAATGTAGCATTAAAATGAATAAGTGCAAATAGTTGCAGTAAATTATATCCAGTTATTAAAAAATATTTCTTTTCACAACAGCATTCCTAGTGTAGAATAAATTGGAAAATTAGAATGCCTTTATAAGGTATGAATTTTCTTTCATAGAAAGATATAAGTGAATCTAAAATATTTTGTAATCACTTGTGATACTCTGAGTTGATTTTAATCTGAACAATGTTTTCATGTCCTCGTTACCTTTACTATTGAATGTTAGCACAGGACATAGACTTGTTAGACTCGATTTCACTTGTATGGAAGTGTTTAATTCTTATTATAATTCTGTATATCTTATTATTAACTACTGACAAGAAAAAATTCATTGTTTCGAAGCTTCCCGCCCAAGTGTGTTTTTGACACAAGTCAATAATCATATTCTGATTACTCCATTTACATATTCATTAACATAGTTAACTACTCTTCTGTTTTATTCCATTATCATAATAATTTCAACATATTTGAGTTACATTATCAGAACGAGTAGTCACATGAATTCACTGCAGCTTATCTTGTAGATGCCTTATTTTGATATTTATAGAGGACTGATATTCATTGTTTTTATGCCTATTTTTTTAATTATTTTATTGTGCTATCATTCATGGATTCTGGAGCACACACTTAAGCAAATGTAAATATTTTGTGAAATCAATGTGTCAATTATCATCTTACTTGTACAGATGTCATTGCGGCAGTTTTGTTATTCATGTAGTGTCAGATTAATTTAAATGTGAACAAATTTATTGGTAACATTACATTTTTTCAGCACACATGAGATATTTACATTCCACATGGTTAAATTCCATCAAGTTACTTCATATAAATGTCAAATAATTGTGTACATCAAATATAGTTTACATTTCATGAATTCTGTTGTTGCTGCAAATGTTGTAATAGCAACTGTAAAAGATATCTGATATGTAATTATTAGTCATGCACAGTTCACCAGCAGTAGTTAATAGTAGTAATTTTTATGCTCAACTGTGTTGAGATTGACTGTGATGGAATAGCCTGTAAAACAACTAACTAGCTTTGGAAAGAAAAGAGATAATCTACTTAGATCTGTTGTTTGAAAAATGTAAGATGATCTGTGAAAAGCTGCATTGGAAGAATTTGAAGTTCCATACAACATTCACTAGCTATGGAGTGATCAAGCCACTCATAGAGTAAGGCACATTGTTTTCTTATTTTAAATTCTCATTTTCTCTGGTTACTTTTGAAACACATCTATAGAAAACAGTCTTTTTTCTCTTCAATATTTTAACCTAAAAATGTGTGGTTCAAAAGGGTTTATTTTAACCTTTTCTATACTTACAATATGCTTCACCAATGCATCTGTGAAAAAAATGGTAAAATACCTATGTGTAAATTACAGGAATACTCTGCAATAGTTTTTATACAAACATTTAGCATTTATTGTATTTTTTCATGTTGCTTTGTTTTGTTGCAGTCATTTATGATAGTTTATGAAGAGTGCACAAGGCATCAGCCATAATCGCTAATTTTCCATAACATTCAAAGAGAAAGTTGAAAATGTGTTTGTGTTGTGTATTTATGTATACTTGGGAAGTTTACCTTAGGACAGTTCACGTGTGCCCTGTGAGTGTACAAAACTGATCTATGTAAGATACTTTGTGCTTTTTGTGAAACAGTTTTAACAGGAGAGATAAGCTTTTTGTGAAAATTATTTCTTCCTTGAAATTCCTGTGCAATCTTTATATTCATGAAATAAGAAATTTACAGAAAAGTTAACTAAGCTAATTTTTTTATAATTTAAATACTATTTCTTTAATTTTATCTGGAAGTACCTTGTATGGCCTAAAAATTGTTCATCATACATAGTGCATTTTTCTTTATTAAACTGTGTGCTAGTGAGTAAAAGTATTATATACCTAGTGGGCTTAGGTATTCGTGTTCCAAAATATGGTGCTAGTTATTTTAAGAAAGCAAACAAGCTGCATTGAAAAGAAACATAGTGAGTCTCCAGAACAAAAAAAAATTATGGAAAAATCAAAACTGCAACCTGGAATCTATAATATAGTATTTCTGTCAACATTATTATGAACTCAAAAATTCCTGGAGAACCAGTGTAGATTTTTGCTCAGTATATGGCAATAACATGTGGAGTATATTCACAGCAAATTACTGACTGGTTGTATCCCTCACTGTCTATAGAGGACTTTTTAAGATGAAAGAAAATCTCAGTACATTATGGAATAAGCTAAGTTAATATTTAGAAGTGTTGGGCTACCCATTTCATCATCTCGACAATCCTTGTTATTTACATATACATTACTTATTATATTGTCTTCCTTTGCATGCTATTTTGGTAGAAATATGAGATGTTGAAACAGGCACAAATCAGTAATTTAGAAGTGCTACATTTCAGTTTTGAAAAAATATTCTTTCATTACTTCATTAATAGCCAAATTAATGTTTTCTATAGACCTATATTTCAATGTACATTATTGATATTTACATTCAATCTATCATCATATGAAGATATAAGTACAGTTGCTGCGATAGAGAATAGTCAGAAATTGAGTTCTTTATACATAAGAGGTTGTCCAAATTATTGGAGTCCACGTTGCAGTTCCTAACAAACCCTTAGAGAGTATTATGATGTAAAATGTTGCCAATTGTATTCTTGTTGTTCCTTTTTTGAAACTACTTATATTATGCCTTTCAAAATTTATGTAAAGTTTCTTTAAAATGATCATCATTAGTGTTGTTATATTAGGTATTCACAGTTATAAAAAACACAGAACAGTATACTTTGCAAATAGAGTATACAGCTAAAACTGAGAGTGAGAATTTTCCAACTTGTAGAAGCTAATTTGTTTAATGTAAATATTAGTGAAGTATGAGAATCACATTTTGTTGAAGATAAATAAAACAATAAATTTATAGTGTTGTTTGTTTTTTAGTAATTTACATGATCATTTACATAAACATTTTCCCTCAGATATTTTCTTCCTTTTGTCCTTTACACTTATTCTAAATTCCACAGACATTTAATAATTGGATTTTTGAATTTGTTGATGATAATAAACAATTAGAATAGTAATCAAACTTTAGTAAAAGTTTATTGCTTTGAGCCAATGAAGGATCTGGATTAATATTCTGTTGAATATATTTAGTGGGGGCAGCAGAAATCTCATTGTTTATTATATTTCTACTGATTATTTTCATAAAGGATTTCTTAACTTTACTTATATCAGCTTTACGGTGAAAGAATTTTATTTTGTGATGCAGGAAATATAAATTCTGGTTAAATAAATTCTGTGATGTTTCATGCATGTAGACCATGATGGCAGGCTAGAAAGTCATATTGCTGACTAGTACACACCACTTCGTATTGATTCTGAAAGATCAATTTCTGGAAGCAGGTAACTGGGGGCTGGTATATTGATTCTGAAAGGTCAAATTGTGGAAGTGAGTTGTGCACAGCATTCAGTCCTGGGAAAAATATTTACCACATTACTTCCAAGGAACACGTAAGAAATTTATTAGTTCTATGACAGAAATATTGATCTTCCAATTTGGAGAAAAATTATCTCTTACTTTTATTTGAAATATTTCATGCTGTTTTCCTGTGTTTGCAATTTGGTATTTCATGTTTGTCTTACAACAATATCCTTCAATTAAGATTACTAACTAAAAATTTCAATCTGTTAATAAATGCAAGTAAGAAACCAACTGTTGCATGTACTTAATATACTATTCGGCTTTGTTTTAAGACAGATGTTCATTGTAAGATTTTCATTGAATTGTGTATAATACTCACATTTTTTATGAGATTACATCAAAATTGAAGTATATTATTTAAGTTTTTAGACTGCTATTTTCTGACTTATTTTAAAGAGAATTTTGGAAAAAAAAAAAAATTTTTTTTTTTAATGCACTTTGAATAGGATTATTTGACAATGAAATGAAAAGAGGCCTTCAGGCAATTGTATAGTGTTCTGCAGCTATAGAGTGACCTTGTGAAACCTTTTTTTACCAGGCAAAGCCTCTTTCCTGTGTGATCTGGGTTAAATTATGTAATACTGGTTTTAGCTTTGTGACATGGCTTTGTTTGTTTACCCCTTTCCTTCTTGCATTTTTCTTTCTGTGTGACTCAGATGGGGGCTTGGTAAGAATTCATTATTTTTCACTTCTGAAGAACATAAGCTCTTAGTGGCTGTGTAAAATCAAGAGTGAGTATTTCTGTGATACAATGTGTTGTGTGTTCCCCCTCCACAATAACACCCCACCAGCAGCCCACTCACCTGTAGTTATCAGCTTATCAGGTTCAACTTTCCTTCATTTGTCAGAGTTCAGCTCTTCCCAGTCAGTGCAGCTCAGACTGCAGACATAGAAGGGTCTCCTTAGTGTGTATCATGTGCAATTAGATGGTGAGTGCAAAGTATACTCTCTTATGACATTAAAACCTTCACACAGTGCTAACTGTTGGTTAATTTTTGTAAAGAAATGTAAATTTAAAAAAAATTAAAAGTGAAATTTAAATTGACATTTTTTATGTGTAATTTCATATATTTTGTTGCATCAAAAAATAAAAGATTCATTGCAAGATACAAAAACATTGTTTTGAAAACAATTAAGACAAAACTATTAAGATAATTTTTTTAAAGTTTAAAACTATCAGTTTATTTTATTTTATAATTCTAATTAAATAATTTTGTTAATTTTTCAATGTAACAGGTTGAGTAAAACAATTTTGGTGAATCAGGTTTTTCAGTGAGGTTCAAATTCTTAGTTTTACTTTTAGTGCTAGCAAAGTTTGACTGAAGTTTCTCTCTTAAACATTTGTGCTATCTATGATGCAAAATATACTGCAAGTTGATAACACTATCACAGCTATCTTTCAATCCTCCAGTCATCTGCAAACATTCTAGCAAGGTCCTAAAATACCTTATCTTACCAACATTGTTCTTAACTTTTTTTCTTTTTCTTTTTTTTTTTTTTTAACTAAATGTTTTTTTTTACAAACTAAATGTCATTACAACGTACCTCAAATTTATTATTTCTTATATATTATATTTAGAATTGCTTACACATATTAGATGAATTCATTCAATGCCCTTCTTACATTTTGACTTTTGACACTACATGTGTGTGCTGTTAAATATTACAGGAAGAACCTAGCATAGGAGATATATATAGAGACTGGCAAATCACCTATAATTTAAAAGGAATAGCTCTATGATGCTTTCCACTGACCACAATGAGAGATAAAGTGAGATACTTTGACAATTAACTCTACAAATAAAAAAATAAGAATATTGCATTTAATGGCCATAATGTGCAAAGTATTTTGAGTTCTATTGGGAGGAAAGTGTGGGGTAGTTTGATCTTTGAGGATCATCTTCTTGTTCATCTTCTTGGGTAAAGTGAATCGACTGCTTCGCTAGTGTTTCAGTGTCATCTTTGCTACATCAGTGGTTGAAGGATTGTCAAATATATCTTTATTTGCTTTTTAATTGAAGTTATGACTTTGCTCATATCTCTGAATTCTCAAAAGTTGAGCTCTCATAAGGCTGGCTGTAAATAGTCATGCAATATTTTTTAAAGATGTATGAAGTTACATTCAAATCAATAAAATTTTTGAAGGTATTTGAAAAACAAATAACTTGCTAATTTTATAGGACTGTTTTTGAAACTTAAAATTAAAGTTTTAGGAAACAATTTTTAAAATTATTAATTTTAAGCAAATTCCATTTCGAGTACTAGATGTGTTCATAATATTAACAAAAGTTGAAAATGTACGTACATATATTTGTTTTTTGTGGGTTAATTGTACTTAATCAAGACTTGGGTCTATTTGAGGCAACAATACTCCATTCTTATCTTCAATTTCATCTTCGATGAGTTGCCCTTTTGAGTCGGCATATGGGTCTGATAGCTAGAGTCTGGAAAAATATGTAGTATGAAACATCAAAATATGTAATGAAAACGGTAAGAATATGTAATAAATATGTAAAATCGGATATAATGTGTAACACTAATTATAATTCACATTTACATAATACAAAATTCTACTTATAAAAGAATTCCTAAACAAATTTTAAAAATAATACAAACGTTTTAAAAATCATTTGAAGAGCACAAATTTATGCACGCTTTGTATCATACAACTTGCTCGTTTGTAGCAAAACCTTCATGACTAATCGAAGAAGCTACTAACTGAAGCAGGCACGCCGGACTGTGAGAACATCCGACCGTGTCTTCATGTGGCGTACCTCATGTAGACAGCACGCAGTAATATTGTAGGAAAAAGTGCGTTTTTTTTTTTTTTAAATTCTTCTTTCCATAAACAAAAAGTCAAAAAATTTAAGAAAATTGATATAATAAAAAATATTTTGTGAAAATCGCAAAATATGTAAAATATGAAATATAGTACGAAATATGTAAAAATATGTAATGAAAAATTTTGATATTGTGTTTGGACAGCGGTGATTCGCCAAGATTACAATTTTTAGAACGGTAAGCAGAAAGACAAAAAATATGCAATAGCATAAAAATCCGGTCTCTACTGATAGCTGTTCGTTTCCGACATGTTTATACGACTTACATATTTAGTTATCAATTTGAGTCATCCCGTTACTAAAAGCGTTGCTTATCAAGATTTAACTTAATAAGAGTTTTAAGAATAGACGGTAAAAAAAGTTTCACAGGATAGCTAACGGTATCAGACATATTCCGATGTTGTAGTCCTCGGTAATATTTTTCAACATTCGTTTAAATTGCAGTGCGTCATTCTGATGGTTGAAATGTTGTATTACTCCAAAATAAAGATCTAAGTTTTTCCAAACGAATTATTTTTGTATATTTTATTTATTTATAAGAATTTTTTCCATTTCAATAATTCGATTTAGTAATCGAACGTATTTGCTATTAACCAAACTTCAATCCTTTGTTTCTCAAGAGCCCTTAATCTTAGAGAAGTTCAATAAAGCTAGAGACATAAGAAACATTAAAAAGTATCTCGTTTATAGCATGAATATAGCGTAATACTACATATGAATCACAACAATAATTACGGATTGTTTATATACTTCTGCAACGTCATATTTCCAGAGTGCATATTTCTAATTGGTTTTGTGTGCTTAAAGTGCTCAGGACCTGAAAACTTTCAAACCAGCGACAAATAAAAGTAAAATGCAATCACTCAAGAATAAGCATTTTTCATTGTCAGTGCACTTAGTTCTATGAGTATAGATGTAAGTTTTGAGCATTCTTTCAGGAATTGTTGGTCCTGCTCTCGTTAAGACAATATAGACCTCACATATTAAAGCCGTCTTTTTCCGTTACCTCTTGAAGTTCCAATTATCTTCTAACAAACTGTTCTAATAGTGATCGGCTTCCCTTAAAGGGAATTGTTCTTGTTAATAGATCGCAAAGGAAAGGAGTGCGTGGAGTGTTCCCAAATCGATTTTAAGGAAAGAAAAACACTAGCAAGAAAATGAAAATATTGTTCTCACACTCGAACATCTTGCAAAAAATGTGTGTAACGCGAAAGCATTGGGAATTCTGTGGAAGTACGAGTTTCTATTTTAGCCTAGCTTTACACTGAATTGTAACAAAGTAACAATCAGGACTGGATTTATTAAAAAAGAAAATAGTTGCTTAAGGACCCCCAACGATGACGGGCCCCATGTTTTGGAAAAAATATAAGGAAAGTCGTAAAACGCGAGGTCTACATAGTCTCAATGAGAGCAGTATCAACAATGAGAGCAGTATCACTTTTCCCCATAGCACGTCATACGCAGTTTTAACTGTTTTTTTGACGTAAAATAAATAAATAAATAAATAAATTCCCGAAAATCTGTTCAAAACGTAAGAGCAGTTGTTCTCTAATTTCACTAACTGCGCGAAATATGGAAGATACGAGGCGCACAAATCGGTTACAGTTCTATAAAGAAAGAAAAAAAGCAGATAAGGTACTGAAAACGAATGTCGTAAATAGTTTGGTTCTTTTAGCAAACACCAATATGCGTGCACATTTCATAATTTACATATTTTGTTAGCAATGCCAAATGGAATTTGTATGGCACCACAAAATAAAAGAAATATCAGAAGTGATTGATTAGTGATTCCGGGCGAGTAAACTGCTAATATTAGTCCCGTAAGAGTAGTTCATGTTTTCCCCTCGGGAGGTGACTGTGATCTTCCCCCGCTGGATGGTGAGATCCGGCGCCGAATTCCCGTCGGCTAGCGGGATGTTTCCTAGACAGGTATCTCCTACTACCGCCCCAGCCGGGACAAGCTCTAAGCTCCCAACCGATCTCCCGGCATGTGTAGTAGTGTAGTGCATGTTAGTGTAAGGCAGGGGTGAGGGTCGAACACGGAAGAGGAAGGAAAGATCGCGCGCGGTTCGTGGTCCGTTTATTAGGGTATTGCATTCGTCCTGTGTTGATCGGAGAAACCACGAAAAACTTCCGATCAGAGTAGCCAGCCACTAGAATTCTCCTCCTGACAGCGACTGGACTCGACCTAGAAATATCAGAAAGAAAAGGGGAAGAATTAACGTTAGGAAGGCATAGAAAGAAACAATCTGTAATTCACTCTTCTTCTTAGATACTCCTTAAGCGGCCTGCACCTTCGAGATGAGTGAAAGTTTTTCCCGTCTGGGCAAACGCTAGTGTATGAAGCCACAATCCCGCCAGAAAACCTGTCATGAACGAAATTCGACGGCTCCTTATTTTCTTCAGAGTGATGCAAAAGTTTTCGTGGACGATCGCGTGCTGAAGGTTTAGTGTTCACCGTTAATCACGAGACATGTGAACATGAACGGATGAAACTCATATATTCTGAATGCTTGTAGGCCCCATAACACGAGTCTTGAGTCGATGTTTCTCAGCTTAAGTCATGCGGGCAACACTGTGCGATCGAGATTCTCATGACTAGGGACGGATTTGAATGAAATGTCATTTTTTCTTTTCCTTATAGAAAAATACCATTTAGTGTAGAAATTAATTTTATGTTATGACAAAAGGAAATGACCCATTTTTATATGCCTTTTTTGTTTTTTGCATTTTTCGCCGATTTCGACCAATTAGTAATTTTTTACCTTTTGTGTCATTTGAAAGCATTTCCCCTGATTTCATCAATTTTAATGCAAATAATTTGGTACTTGCTTCAAATAATATTTACGATATGCAACAAATGTTCTCCACAGAATTCCTGAGTAGCCTATTCGATTTCTTCGCTTGAAATAGTAATGTCAGCCGTTGTATGTAATCTAAGGTTCAACGCCATTGTCGGTTTGGCCGACTTAGGGATAACTAAAGACAGAGTTCTTGGTAAAGAACAGTCCAAACCAAAACACTTGCAGGAATGCTCTTGACGAGCACTTGCACGAGTGCACTTGAACAAATAGAAGAAGGCTCGATTACATCAGTAATGTATCCAGCTTGAGTTGTTGATCTGAGATGATTTTGATCACATTTTTTACGTCATTTTTCTCTGATTTTAGGGAATTTAAAAAATATTTTAAGAGCATTTTTGTCAATGTTTCAGGTCATTAAAATCCTCCTACTCATGACTAGAGAGCGGATTTTTATGTAATTACATATTTTTTGTCTTTCTGCTTACCGTTCTAAAATTTGTAATTTTGGCGAATCGCCACTATCCTAACACAATATCAAAATTTTTCATTACATATTTTTACATATTTCGTATTATATTACATATTTGGCTTTTTTTTCTTCAATTTCTTGGCTTATTGTGTATGAAAAGAAGTATTCTTAAAAATTGCTCCTTTTCCTACATTATGACTGCGTGCTGTCTACACGAGGTACCCCACATGAAGACGCGGGCGGATGTTCTCACAGTCCAGTGCGCCTACTTCAGTTAGTAACTTCTTCAGTTAGTCGTGAAGGTTTTACTACTGACGGGAAAGTTGTATGATGCAAAGCGTGCATAAATTTGGGTTCTCCAAATGATTTTTAAAACGTTTGTATTATTTTTAAAATTTGTTTAGAATATTTTTTATAAATGTAAATTCGTATTATGTAAAAAATTCGTTTTATAATTATTGTATTTTAATATTACATATTATATCCGATTTTACATATTCTTACCGTTTTCATTACATATTAATGTACATATTTTGACGTTTCATACTACATATTTTTCCGGCCTCTACTCATGACTCACTTGCAACTGTCGTAGTATCTACTCTAATACTCACCGGATGCGGTAGATTAAAGACAACATCAAAGGGCCCCACATCGCCCCTAACGGGGAGGGCCCAAAGTTTCGAGTCTCGATGATAGCGGATGCGACAATAGCTACTTGGCTAGGTCGAATTCTGCCGCTGTTTGATGGAGAATTCTATTTGGCAGCGGTCTGCTCCGATCTGTCGTTTTCCACGGCTTCTCCGATCCGTACCACCGAATACCGAAGAAGATACCGAGCAAACGCGCAATGAAACCCGTGCGATCTTCCCTTCTTCGTGCTCGTCCCCTCTTCTCCCTTTGCACACACCATCTTTTATGCACTACACTCCCACACATCGGGAGACCGCGCCGGCCGAGAGCTTAGGGCTTGACCCGGCTGGGTCGATGTTCCCGCTAGAGGAAAGGAAAGAAAATCCCACAAGGAGAGGAAAATCCCGAAAATTGAAATGCACATCTGTGACAGATCTCACGTTCTAGAGGGGAAAACCACTGCCACCTCCCAGTTTACAACAAGCACTATCCTCATGGGAACAATGACCATTGTTTTCGACGCGCCCGGAAACACATCGAGTAAATACAAAAACACAGAACTATTTCAACTCTAATTAGTAGTTCAGCTGCATATTTTATTGTTCTGAAATATCACGTGAAATAACTAAGAAAATTTTGAAATATTCAATTAAATAAAAAATTAAAGCAGATCTACGACTGAAATTTACTTAAAAATCATTTTTTATTTGAAAAGAATATTATTAAAACTATACTGTTTGTTAAAGGAAGTGAGCAGAAACCATACATGGCAACTGGTCACTAAGTTATCATCCAATTCACAACCCACATCTTCGGGGAATACACGAAAATTGAACGTAAGAACTGTCGTTTATGCACATCTGTGTAAAAGAAATAGTTCAGGTTTTTTGTGAATGTAGGGTGCTCGTGGCAGAGTCGTGCGATATCCCTCAGAAGAAACTGATGGTGCTACACAGCACACACTTTCTCCCATTATTTCTAAAGTTGCAATTTTCGGAAATTTACGGAGTTCAACGAAATTGACACCTGTGACATTCCTTTAAGAGCTCCCTTGTTCTGTAGAGGAAAAATAAAGAAAAAAAATTTGGGACCGTTTTTGAGAAAATGTATTTTTATAGTTTAATATTATAATATTAAATTATAAGAGAGTACGTGCATAATATTATAATTTTTATAATTAACTTTGACCAAAAATTACGTGAAAATTACTCGTTTTTCCAAAAAATTGTACATGACCTTTTTTAATATTCTGATTTTATAGAACAGATTTCATTTAACACGCAAATCTCCACTTTCAATATTGTCTTTTGCGAAGTTTACCTTTTGTGATTTTCTGTAAATGCAGAGTTCTACGAAAATGGATCCAGCACCTACCGTCTTTTCATACAAGGAAAGAATTAAAAGAAAAAAATTGGAGCCATTTTGAGGGAAAAAATGTTTAAATAATGCCTATAATTCATGCAAAATTACGTGAAAACTCACATTATGAAAATATTGTACACGCCTTATTTTAAAATTTGTCTTTAAATAACAGATTTAATTAAGGAAGAAAATATCTATTGTCAATTTGAAGTTACAGGAAGACGCCGAAAAAAAGTTTAAACTTTTCCAATTTTCGAAAAATCAGGGATTTCATCGGAAATGAGAACTACATCAATTTTGAAGCGTCCTTTACGCTATTTTAGGACAATGTATAATAAAAACCATTGGAGCCATTTGAATGAAGTGAAAGAATTTTGAAAATGATATTGAGGGTTCCTGTAAAGTACCCCCAAATACCAAAATATACACTTCAAATTCGCAGAACCTCTAGTTCCTTTAAATCGATTGAAGAATATCAATTTTGGAGAAAATCGACTGAACGATTTAGGCACTAGCGTTCACCTTAGACAGACAAAAGCAAGATGGAACGACAGGTCGGACAGACGTTTTGCCGTCAGTCGATTTTTCGGATTCAAGGACCCACAAAGAATGGATTCTACCTACCCAATATCTTAGAAGAAGATATTTACTAAATAAAGGAACTAGATTTTTTCCACTTTTTCGTTACCAGGGCCAGAAATATGATTTTTTTGTTTAAAATTCTCCTTTTCTGGCGCACGTTTACGATTACAATAATTTCTCTTCTTAGGAAGTAGGGGCAAGAAAGTAAAAAGTAGGAGAGAGTCGGGTAATCGGAAAGTGCGTGTACATAGGAAATGCCTTCTTTAGTAGCTATAAATTGATGAAAAAGACATTTTGGGTAATCTGTTTTGACATAATAGAATTTGAGGATCACCTTTTGATGACTGAACTTCGGAATATAATAAAAAGTTTTTTGTAAGTTTCATAAAGTAAAACAAAAAGGCTTCACGCATTATCCGATTTTCCCTTACTTCTTTGGATGAAAAGTAGTGTAGCGGCGTCGGTATCGGCACCCAATCCATTTTTAGTTACAATCTCCTCAAATAAGCAAAGAAAAAAAACTGTTTTATACTTTTTATATAACACCATCAACACAATACCTCTCAAGAGTAACTGATGGATAATGAAATACTCGAAAGGTGCATCAAACAGTTTAAAGGGGAAACGTTTACAATTCCACAGATTATGACACAAGTTACGTCAAACCTCTCCCTCACGAGGCACTTGCCCACCTGGGAAGCCCGGCGCTTCGGAGCTACATTTCCTTGACTCCGCCTCCATTTCCCCTCTAAAGCCAAAAAATGCACGCCCAATCTGAAGAGGCGCGAGGCGTGGAGTAATGACTACATAAGAAAATACAGGCGACTTCGGTTATAGTGAACTCGGATATAATGAACCCTCGGTTAGAGCGAACAAGTCACTAATTCATTTTCGTTACAAATAAACATAAGAAGTTGGTTGAACGTACGAAATTTTTTTTTAATTCAAATATTTTCTGATACAGCGTACATTGCCACTTTACAGAATTGTTTGTTTACATTATGTATACAATAATATACAGACCAAAAATAAGAGGGAGGATGACCCCACTGGGCTCCTCTACAAGAAAATCAGGTTGGGGTGCTTCGGAATTATTGCGGTGGTTTGTGTTATGTGAATGCGGCGCTTATGATATGGAAAAAAGCGTAGGAGTTACGGAGGCGGAATTTATCTTTGGGGAATCTGGACGGATGCGGTTTAGATGAGGGTGAGTGTTTTTCCTGTGAGAAAATCGGTTGGAAGGGAAGATTATGAAACTTGTTGTAGAATCTTTCGGAGAGGCGGGAAGAAGAAGAAGTACGAAATATGTTTTGGAAATTAATTGGATCTTGGATGTTATCAGGCTAGTACGAAGGCGAGTAAAAGGCTAGTAGTATCTAGCTCCGGCACTTCGTGTGCCAGGTATACAGAGACGAGACGCTATTCTGGAGCATTTGTACGAACCTTACTTCTAGATCGCGCGTCATCAGAGTTTGTGCACGTCATAGCGAGCGGCACTATCGATCTTCTGGGCATGCGTTGATGCACAAAAGTGATGCGAAACTTGAACTGCGCATGCGCACAAGATCGATAGTGCTTTAACGTTCGAGGGTGCACAAACTCTCTATTTGCTCTAGACGCAGTGCTGGCGAACTCTCGTAAGCTAGTTTGCCTTGCCCACGACGTAAGCCTTGCCCACGACTCACATGTCTGATATGAGGAAAGCACAGGAGTACATTCGATATGCAACGCATCACGTAACACTCGTTACCATCGTGTACAACTCGGTCATGACGCATCCTAGGATATTGAAATTTAATTTTTATGCCTGGAAAGAAGACGCGTTCTATTTCTTTTGTCGCAATATACACAATGAGATATTTTTGGATATTCTATTGCATTTTTGGAGGGCACCCCCACTTCCCAGTACAGTTTGTCAGAAACGTTCGAAGTTAGGTTCAAGTAAGCAGAAGAGTTCAAGAAGCAGTTTTATACTCCCAAAATAGTATATTAGGCACTTAGTTTATAATGTTAAGCTTCATTGCATGAGTAGATGTTTTGAAAACAAGTGACGTTAGGAGCATGTTTTCAAATTTGCAATAAAGCAAAAATGCAATAAATCAACATTATAAGGAGTTACATACATTCTTTTTGTGTATAACATTATTATAAATTTATAAGAGAATCAAAGTTAATTTTTAGAAAGAACTTTGTGACGTCACGGGTATTTGACATCTGTGTGAAAAACCGGTGGTCAGCTGTTCGGTTTTCCGCTATCTCCCCACGATTATCTAGTTGCGATTAGCTGAATGTGTGATGACGCAATTATTCATGTCACAAACGTCAAATAATCTGTGTCGTAAAATGCCATTTTATGGACGATTTCTTATAACATAAAAGGCCGTTTATAAAGCGGGATTACAACACACACACACACACACACACAAAACACACACACACACACACACACACACACACAAAAGGGTTTCATAGGTTTGTTCTGTCTTTACGGCGCGGCGGCAGGAAATCGCATGATAAATATTGTGACATACCAATATGTCACTGAATATTGTACAATAATTTATTATAAATGGCGTCAATTAAAGGGGAAATTCGGCTATTAATTTGTATAGAATTCAGGGATTGGCCGAAAAAGCAGTGACAGTCGTGAAGACGGCTAGTTCGATTTGCAAGAAATTTAGGGATTGGCTAGGTACGAAGTGTTATCTGCAAATAAACAATCGAAAAATGGACCGAGCTTTGCAGGGCTGAAAGAATACGAGAGACATTCATTCTGACTGATGCCGTGCTCATGAACGGATCGTGCTCCAATTAATGTTAGGAGTTTTTTCTTTGGGACTTGTAAGATCTACTAGGAATGGATATGAGAGAACAAAAATTTGAACACTAAGTGTGACAGTGGAGCTTAAAATATTTCATGTGAACGAGTTGGAGGGACATTGAGGGCTTGGGCGAAGTTGTCAGTGATTGGACTGGAATGTTAGCAGCAAATAGTTTATTGATCTGATGAACGGTGATTGAAGTGTGCTTCCGAGAAAAGAAGAGAGACGATGGTGTCTGGACCTGAGGACGGCGGCGTCGGATATGGATAAAGATGGTCCAAAAGCGCGCGAAGACAAGGTTGGAACGGTCATGACAAACGTTTAATTTTATATTGGGTAAAGTTATACAATACCAAAATTGTTTTAAATTGTTTAATAAATTTCCATGTTTTTGTGAAATGAATATATGATTTTTCATTGAGCCAATTCTAGCAATGAAGTAGCAAGATAGAAAGATATATGCTTTTCAGGTTCCCCGACCAAGTTTGTTTGAATATATTCAGTTTATTTCAATATATTTTACATGAAATTAAATTCCCCCATTCGTCTAATTGGGCAAACGCATTTCTTTCCTGTCGTGAGGTATTAATGGCTTTTCTGACTAATTGATTGGTGATTCCAGACGCGTCAACTGCTATGGTCATTAGTCTCGTAAGTGCAGTGTACATTTTATCGCGTGAGGTGGCGGAAATCTTCCCCCGCTGACTGGCGAGATTCGGTGCTGATCTACATATCAGCTTGAGGGGTTTTCCCCAACCAGGCATCCTCCTCAACGGGGCACCGCCCCAGCTGGGTCACGCTTTAAGCTCCCAACTGGACTCCCGGCATGTGTGGTAGCGTAGTGCGTGTTTGTGGTGTGTGTGTGTGTGTGTGTATGTGTGTGTAAGTAAGGGGTGAAGATAGAACAAGGAAGAGGAAAGAAAGATCGCGCGAGATCCGTGGTTCGTTTTGTTAGGGCCCTGCCCTGACATTTCGCCTGGCGTTGATAGGAGAAACCACGGAAAACTACCGATGAGACCAGCCAGCCGCTAGAATTGTTCTCCAGACAGCGGCTGAACTCGACCTAACTATCTAGTTGATGTCAAAAATCCTGCCACCCTCGGGACACGAATCCTAGGACCTCTCTGCAGAGGCACTGCATTAACATCAATGCCTGAACCGGCTCTTCTGAAATACTGGCCAAGGCTGAATCGAAAATTGTTCTTTAAATATAGGCCTTTTGATAGTGAAACGATATGCAAAAGAGGTTTCAAGCGTATTTATCCGGTAAATTGTTCCGATTTTGCAGCGCGTTCTCCATCGTGCTCGGATGACGTCTAAACGATAAGAATTTGGGGCAAGCGAGAAACCAGCAGACCGATTTTAATGGAATGATTATTTCGTATTTCCGGGAACTTCAACTGCTCTGTTGTGTTCTTCCCCCGCTAGATAGTTACATCGGGCGTCGATATACACGTCAACTTGTGGAGTTTTCCCCAACCAGGTATCTCCCACCAACAGGGCAGCGCCTCAGCCGACATACGCTCTAAGCTCCCGACTGGCCTCCCGACGTGTTGCAGTGTTGTGCAAGTAAGTGTGTGTACAAGTTACATGTCAGTGTAAGTGTGTGTAAGGGATGAGGATAGGACAAGGAAGTGGAAGGAAAAATCGCGCGCGGTCTGTGACCTTTAGGGAACTGCTATGACATCCGCCTGATGTTGATCGGAGACCCACAGATCAGAGCAGCGGGCAGTTTGTATTCTCCCTCAGAAAGCAGCTGACTTCGTTCAAGCTATCTAGTTAGTGTTGAAAATTCTGCCACCGTCGGGAAACGAACTCTAAGACCCTCGATCGGAGGCATTGCAGAGTCATTAGTTTATGCCATAGGCCACATCAGGCGGTTCCTGTTTAGACATTTACATTTTACGTACTGCTGTTTCTCAATGAGAAATTGCCGGGGACACGAGAACAAAATTATGTGTCACTCACTTCCTGAACATACGGAACTGATAATGAGATAGAGTACATTATGAAATTAAAAGGGCGGAATGTTCGCACGGTTCCAAACAGAAGTAAATTATTCCGTTCAGAGAACGATTTATTTATTAATTGCTCTTGTTATTTGTTTCATTATTCAACAAAATTCGGAACCTTAGTTCAAATCAGAACACCTGTCTTTTCTATCAGCATGTCATAATCTATTGACATATGACACGACTCTCGTAACAGATAAAAACTCTGACCAAACAACTTGCTTATCTCATTGCCGATGAGCATGGCAATCTAGCCTTGTGGTGAATTTTCATTCAGCAATGCGACAACGCTATACTTTGCTTCTTCCCGGAGCCAGAGATGCACTAACAGCGGTTTTTCACGAAGCAACTCTAATGAACCAAGTTACTCGGCGACGGCGTGTGAACAAGGGAAGGCGCTCTACGTAATGTTGCGTCGAGCGATATCTAATAGTATTTCGGTGACGTGACATAGCGAAGTTACAGTGTTTCGGAATAGATGCCTGAACAATCTGTTCCACCAACATTTTCATCCAGTGCACTCGTGCACTTGCTGGATGATGTATCAGTTCTTGCTTCAGACAGAGATCCGTCAGATGCTTCTAGATTCAGAAACATCTCAACAAACCACAAACAAGGCCAAATACCAGGGGCGGTTCTTTATAAGGTTCACATGTTCACGCAACACCCAAAAAAATTGAACAAAATAGAATATACACTTCGTTATTACAATCTCATTAATAGTAATATTTTTTTCTGCTCCTCTTTTTATAATTTCCATACCAATATTACTTGGACGAACCGACGTGGTTACATCTCTGTTCACGTTTTCGAAACAACACTTCCTTTCATAAGGACCATTGGGTACCACGTGACATCGCTTCTGTGTTTTCATTGGGCGCTTTCACCGGATCATGTTCACACTTACGCAGTGAACTCCGCTTGTCCCAGCACTATCAGACTATCGCGTCACCCATCTCCGAGACGAAGTCCCGTCACGCTGTCAGTAAAACAGTGCCCCCGATTCGATACTCCGAAACGTAAGTTTCGCATCTGATGTGGATGGTGGGGGCCTGTTCTCTAAATTGATACAAAGCGAGCAAAAATTGAGCAAAACGAGCGTTTCGTCAATGATTCAATCCTATTCGACATACAAGTTGCTACGTGGGTGTAAGGAAAAATGCACTTTTGTTTTCCTTACGTCTTAAAACAAGGAGGAAAATGTGTGGCGAAGAGCGGTTGTAATGACATGAACCATTTCAGTGAGAAAACATCAAAAGATCTCCATAAAAACATTAGTGTTGAACTTGCTTTACTGTACGCGTGAATATTGTGACTCGGCTTGGCGACAGTTATCGTCTCCCTGTAAAATGAAAACGATGAAGTGCGCAAGATCAGACGTATTGTGGACACTCTTATAAACTGCCAAACTGTGTGATGCATTTGAACTTGCGTTGCGACGGCACGACGAAAGTGAACAATCGGAAAACCCTGGGATATTTCGAAGGTTAGGATTATTTTGTTAGTACTAGGGGGCGGATTTTAATGAAATGTCTTTTTTCTTTTCACTTTAGAGCGATGCCGTTAGTATAGAAATTCATTCTATGTTATAACGAAAGGAAATGACTCATTTTATTAGTCATTATTTTGCATTTTTTGTCGATTTCGATTAATAAGTTTCTTTTACCTATTTCTGTCATTTTTAATGATTTTTTGGTGATTTCGTCGATTTTAATGTCATTTTTAATAGTACTTGCTTCAAATAATATTTAAGTGATACAACAAATGTTCTTCACAGAATTACCCAGTAGACTATTCGATTTGTTCGCTCAGAAGTTGTTTATTATAATAAATAACTAAAGAGAGAGATTTCCTGATAAAGAACAGTGCAAACCAAAAGTTAGCAAGCTGAGTTCACTCGAACGAATAGAAGAAGCCTCGATTACATCAGTAACGTATCCAATAGCTTGAGTTGTTCATCCAAATTAATTTTGATAAGATTTTTTACGTTATTTTTCATTGATTTCAGGGGATTTTAAAAGCGTATTAAGAACATTTTATTGATATTTTTGGCGATATTTTTAGGTCCGACCTCTATATACATTGACGGTGTTTAAAAATCATTTACATGGTGCAACCATTTTCAAAGGGACATCCAATTCAGTACAGAACACTTTGCAAGGAGCAGAGAAGCGAATTTAGAAATGCAATAGGAGCGGTACCAATATTTCCAGTAATGCTGCAAAATGAAACGTCGGAAGAAGTTTTTACAGAAGTCTACAAACTTCTTCGAATTCTTCTCACTACTCTAATGACATCAGAAGCTGAACGATCATTTTCAACAATGAAGTGGATAGAAACATCTCATAGATATTCTAAGGCAACCGAGCGATCGCCGCCTTCACAATGCTGTCAAATAATTATAGAGAAGTAACTGAACCGTGAAACTAGTAACTTCAACGATTCATGGAGAAATGTGGGAATGTGAAAAATCGGCGATTGGATCTTCAATCCAAGTAAACAAGGTAAGATCACATTTTCCTCATATAAATGAGATGAGAAGGGTAGAGAGATGAAATTGAAAATAAATGTCTCGTTCCGAATGTTGCCTCATTAAATTGTTGTAACATGGAGACGTCAGAAGTGTCAAGGTCAAAAATGAGAAAGCAATAAATGAGAAATTGAAGCATTATTTTCAAGAGGGATTATTAATATTATAAATATTAATTTTCTTCACAAACTCTCTGGTCTAAATAGCGTGCTCCTTCGTCGCACTAAAGCAGTCGCCCAACATCCACTATCAGTCGTTGTGAACGTTGAAAGGAATATGATACGTCGGGCGTGCAGCGTGGGTCGACTCGTCGCCGGCAACGGATGTGATACGGATCTCTCTGATTTCGGAGCGACTTCGCGCCTTCGTGCTCAAGGCGTGCTGTCAGACGTGGGCAGCGCGTTCGAGAAAAGTTTATAATCGGTTTCTTGGAATGAAAAGGAGAATTTTCGTATCATTTTTCTTTATTAATAAGTTTGTTTTTTGCACTTTTAATTATTCGATAGAAACCCAAATATTTTAAAATATATTCGAAATTTAAGGTACAATGTTCTTTAACAATGTCTCCATTAATCGAGCGGGAAATATTGGAGAGGGAACTCCCCCCTATGAGTACTGCTTTTGGAATACCCTTAAATTTAACTCACCCACCGCCACTGATAAATACTTGACGAATAAGAGCAAAAGAAAGCAATTCAAATCATATTACTTCCACTATGAAGAGATGATATTTTTCCAAAAACGTCGATGTTACCAAACAACTTTCCAACGTATAGGGTATAAAATTTTATGTTCACCATGTTATTGTTTCATGATCTGAATGTCGTTCAACGCTACATCATAAAAACTGTCGTTTTAAATTTATTCTGAGAGGTATCATCAATAAAGAAAGAAAAAGGACTGGAAGAAATAAATTATTTAAAAATATTTTAGTAACTGTTTTTATTAAGGTCAGAAATCCATTACAATTAAAAAACTGGAACAACTCGTAATTTTTGGGTTGGTGGGTGGGGGGTATGACCCCCGCGTTTCCCTGCCAGCCTGTTAGCGCGCTCACAAAGAACTGAACACCGACACCATAAAACTACATAGATTTAAATTTATAATAGTATTACACAATTAAACTATATAGTTTACAAATAAAGGGGAAAAATCTCTATCTTCATAAATGTAGTTGTGAGATGATGCCGAAAAAACTTTGAACTTTTGCCATTTTCAGGGTTTTCAACGAACATACGACCTGCACAATTCTCTTAAACGTCCTTCACACCATCCAACAACAAAATAAAATTGAAAAAAACCGACGGGGCATTTTATTGAAAATTTTGAAAATTTCCAGCGGGTTTCATAAAAAGTAGCCCCAAAAATTAAAATAACGGTTTCAAACTCAAGGGGCCACATCAGTCAGATCGATTGTGGAATATCAATTTTGGAGAAAATCGCGTCTTTCTCAATCGTGCCGCTAGGTGTCGCATGCCTGCGACCGTATCAAGCAGTACTGCAGATGAAACGACTCTAGCGGCACGACCGAGAAAGACGCGAAAAACCGTGCCATAATGCCAGCGTGGCGACGGGCCTTGAGTGGAATTGACAGGTAGCTCTGTAAAAAACGTAGTAATAGTTGTAGCATACAGGGACTCGAATACGGCAGGCGGGAGGGGGGGTTAAAGAGAGCGCATGGGCAAGGGGCTGACTCGCTGGAACGAACAGGAAATGGCGTTGGCCTCTGACCTTAACTGTCTTGTGCTGCTGCCCTGCTGGGTGGGTACCGCTGGGAACTCGAGCGGCTCTTGCTTACGGCCCCTTCCCCCTCCCTAAACGTGCCCTTCCAACTTCCAGATATGTTCGCCAGAGCCCTCTGGTTTATAGTGCTTCAGATATACTTACCAACATTCCAAAACAAAAAGATTCATACAATAATAATTTTAATATCAATTCATTTTTATAGTATCTTATTTACACTTTTGAAGAATGGAAAAATTTATATTTAAGCAATACAAGTCATTCGATTTTGATTTTTTATTATGATCGATGGAAAGTAGATTTTACTTAAATGTATAGTATTTGAATTCTCCTGTTGCTGAATCATTAAATTCAAGATTGGTATAATAAAATAAAGATGATAACTGAAGAGAGATTGGGTGTTAAATATTTGGCTTTTACGGGCGGGTGGTAGCGCTGCCGGTTTGTGATTCCCCGAATTTTGCTGATGGGATCAAACGGGATCAAACCGAATCCTTCCTCCCAGCTTCCTCCATTCATTTCGTAAGTAGCTGGCGTTGCAAGTGGTTGCAGGTAAGTTGCTGAAGACGAGTGTTTGATTAACAATTTATTTGCAAGTGAACTGTAGTTCGAACAATAACTGTATAGAAAGGTGTACATTGTGATTTAATTTTAAATTCTTAATGTAAAGACAATTTAGGTTTTAGTTTAATAAAGAATCACAAACAAATGAGAGTTTCAGTGAATTAAAACTGTCTCTTTTAATTCAGTCTATGTATTATTGTAGAATCTGTCGAGAGTCAACATTTAAACAAACAGTGTAATTAAAAGGGAATATGCGAGACGAAAATTAGATTCTGTATCCAAAGAGGGCGAGAAATATTGAAGGATTTTTCAAGAAACTGGAGTCTCGAAATAAATGAGGTTAGCAGGAAATTAAAATAAAATACACGTTTGCTTTTAGTGTTTAATGATCGGAGAAGAATCTTATACAAAACTGTAATTGATTTATAAGAAAATTTAAACAATCTTGATGATAAGGAAAAATTATCCGAACTTGAAAACGACGTGGAATATAATAATATACTAATTAAGCAGATCCGATACAACAGTTTCCATTTGTGCAGTAAATCATCTTTTTTCGGGTGTTGTATGATTACATTATTATTATTATTATTATTATTATTATTATTATTATTATTATTAGGTTATAGTATTACTTTCATTGCTATTTGTGGTCGTAGCGTTTGTAATTATCGTAGTCACCTAGTTTCTAAATCTTAATAGCATTTTGCAAAATAAGAGTACGTGTGTTTACAGAAAAAAATCATTTTTTTAACAAAATTTCAGGACAATGAATTGTATCACTGACAGTATTGTGAAACCACGAATGACGCTTCAAATAGTATTATATTCTCTTTTACTATTTATTTTTATTTTAAGACTGGTCGATGGGGCTCGTGATCTTGAAATTTAACGTTTTTTTTGTTTGGCTTAAAATGAATGAAAAAGTGCAGTCATATAAAATCTTGCTATTTCGATCCCGCCATTCATGAAACTAAACGGAAATACTCGAAAGATTTTAAATTCTCTGAACTTTGGTTATTTGTAGATAAATTGGCAAATAACTCATCAGTGTAAAGGAAATTTAATTGTCTACAACTTTTACCAACATGTACAACACAGAAGTACTATAGGGCGAAGATAATCGTAAAACGCGAGGCAAGATTTTTTGAAAATTTTCCATTTTCGCCAGCTCATAACTCGAAAGCTATTAGAAATAGAAAATATAATAAAAAAAGTAATTGTTTCTGATATCACTGATTACAACATCTATTTCGCCTGGTTGCAATGTTTTCATGTAGTAAGTGAAAAATATCTCTTACTTATGAACTGTGTTTGAGGTGGTTAGGATTTATAAAGAGGACACATTAAATTGCCCCTTGACCTACGATTAGTGCGAGGTGTAGACGGGTGCATAGATATTCCCTATTTTTTCGCGTAATTTTAAGTAGAATACTATAATTAATATTTTTAAGTTGTGGTAACCCATAGCGAGAAAAAGGGACGAAACAAAGTTCGGAACATCGGAATTCGAGGTTTTTCAGGACAATTGGGAAAACAGAACGAAGCTGTATTTTTAGAGGACGTTTACGAACGCAAGTATGAAAGTGCGTGAAGGTTGCTAATCCGCCTTCGAGACGGCTGAATTAATCTCTCGAAATTTGACATTAACATCCGATACCATTGCGATAAGCGCTGGTCTGAGCCCGCTGACAGAAAATTCGGAGAACTAGCCTTGTGAAAGGCCCACGTTTTTCGTGTGTTCTCAATTTTAATCGACCGACGCCGGAAACGTTCAACTTTATGGACGATAATTTGTTCGTCAAATTCAAGGCAATTTCATTGGCAGTGAAAGTATTCTCGGTTCAGTCCCGTGAGCGATTGTGTTTACAAATATTTCATCCAATTCATATTGCGAGGTGTGATCTGTAACACGTAGAAATTATTTGCATGAATTTCATGAGCGTTGGCTTACTTGGGCTGCTATTCCAAATTATGAGTCATTCCGCCAACCGAAGATTTCATGAAATTATTTTTGTTTCTAGAAGTCAAAGAGTACATTCCAAACCTTGAGAAAGAAACGTCAGGAAGATTATTTACACGAATTATTGTTTGACTGAAGATTGTTCTTTTTCGAATTTAACTGCGAGTGTGTTAAAAATTTAATTGAAGAATTGAAAGTTCTTTGACATTCGATGATAGTGGGTTGACCGTTTATATTCGATCCACAGTGATTCCGGGCGCGTCAACTGCATAGGTCATTACTCCTGTAAGTTCAGTGCTTATTTTTTAGAACGGAAGGGAGAGATTTTCCCCCGCTGGTTTCCCGGCTAATTTCCTGGCTTCCCCTCAGGTCTCCCTGCACGTGTGGTAGTACGGTGCAAGTAAGTGTACGTGTGTAAGTAGTGAGTATAGTAGGTCAGAGGATAGGACAAAGAGAAGATCGTGGGCGGTCCCTGGCCCGTTTGTTATGTTTCTGATGCGGCATTCGTCTTCTGTTGATCGGAGAAACCACGGAAAACAACCGATCAGACAGTGCCGCTAGAATTCTCCTAGACAGCGGGCAATTCAACGTAGCTATGTCGTCTAGCTAGTGTCGAACACTAGTATTGACCTACTAGTGTCTAGATCAACTAGACACTAGACCAAGCTAGTAGGTAGTCCCACTAGTAGGTAGTGTCCCATTAGAATTCCTACTAGTACGTAGTGTCGATCTAGCTAGTGTCGAAAATTCTGCCACCGTCGGGCCTCGAAACGTAGGACCTCCTGGTCGGATGTACCGCAGTGAAATCAACTGATGCCCGGAGCTTAGAGCTTGTCCCGACTGGGGCGGTGCCCCGCTGGTGGGAGAGTCCCGGTTAGGGGGAACCCCACTAGCCGACGGTAGGTCGGTGCCGGATCTCGCCCTCTAGCGAGGGGAAAATCACTGCCATCTCCCGCGAAAAAACATGCACTACACTAACGGGACTAATGACCGAAGCAGTTGGCGCGACTGGAAACTCGAAAATCAATCAATCAATCAACTGATGCCCGGAGCCCCCTAAGGCGGTGTTGATATTCGACATGCATGGCCTCATTTAATTTCTCTATCAGAGAATTCATTTTCAAGTTCTCAGATGCACTTTGTCATGATTTGCATCATTTTGTTCAGTATTGTTTTTAGTGGTAGACTCGGAACTAAATCACCCTGAACCTCTAAATGCACTCACAAGCGACATACCCGAGGCATTCCGGAATCTATCGAAATAATCGTCCGCTGACCTGAACCAAGAATACGAATACAATAAATGTGGTGATGGATTGATTGATTGATTTTTTCGTGTTTCCGGGCGCGTCAACTGCGTTGGTCGTTAGTCCCGTTAGTGTAGTGCATGTTTTTTTGCGGGAGATGGCAATGATCTTCCCCCGCTGGATGGCGAGATCCGGCGCCGACCTACCGTCGGCTAGTGGGGTTTCCCCTAATCAGGACTCTCCCACCTGCGGGGCACTGCCCGAGCCGGGACAAGCTCTAAGCTCCCGACCGGTCTCCCGGAATATGTGGTAGTGTAGCATGTTAGTGTAAGTGTGTGTGTGTGTGTGTGTGTGTGAGGGGAGAGGATAGGACAAGAAAGATCGCGCGCGGTCCATTGCCCGTTTGGTAGAGTACTGCTTCGGGATTCGCCTGGTGTTGATCGGAGAAACCACGGAAAACTACCGATCAGAGCACCCGGCCGCAAGAATTCTCCTCCAGACAGCGACTGAATTCGACCTAGCAGGAAAGCTAGTGTCGAAAATCCTGTCGCCGTCAGGACTCGAACCTAGGACCTCCCGATCAGAGGCGCTGCAGTGACATCAGTTGATGCACTGAGCTACCGCTCCCGGTATGTGGTGTGCGTCTCAGGGGAAAGGTACTGCCCCGTTCTCTCTTTTTGGCAGAACCTCGGCCCCGCTGGTAAACAGCTTTCAAAAGAAAGAAAAAAGTTCTAAAAATGTACCCTTCGGTCTCGATGCATAAATGATACTAATTAACATTAATAAAATGTGTTGTTAATAAAACCAACGGTCAGTAGGGGCATTGGAGAACACCGTCCCGGCGACATTTACCGAATAGATGAGACGACAATTCGTATCTGGACGCAACTTGAGTGAGGTCGTTAATCAAGTCTCTTCCATCGATGATTGATGATAAGCTTTCACATGACGTTTTTCCAGATAAATATATGACGGTCCTTTGAGGAACATGGAAGACCGCATACGTCGCAAACTTCATTTTTTAGGAATTCTATCAATTCCTGTTCAAATTCAGGTTATCTTAAAATGCGATGAATGACCATATACAATGTAGATTGTAAAAAAGTAAATTCCTAAGTTGAGTAGTTACAAGCAATGAAGGTCTAGGTTCAAGGGTTACGAGAACGTGTACATGTAAATTTACACTTACCGTAATTTAATGGACTATACAGTGGCATGTGCTCCGAATGTAGATACTTCATTTAGTTTGTAAATTTACATTCATAGAAACGTCAAATCATGCAGCTCGAAATATAAGCGACGAATTAGCGAACAAAAAGTAAATATGTAATTAATATAGACGTTTGGTTGAAGGGTTACTGAATTGAAATTCAGACGTACTAAGTTCTTTTTTTTTGCCTTGAGATACAGTGTTGCGCAAAGGAGCAAATGAAGTTTGTTTAGAATCTACAAGCTCGTGGGTGAATAAAGTGCAATAGAATTCAATTTTCACATTTGGTCATGTAGTTCTGAACATAAATATCAATAATTCGTGAAGTCAATTAACTACCACTCATCAACCTTTAAATTTATACAGGACGCGTGTTCTTTCATGATATCATTGATTCTTTAATGACATCATGATACATTCAATATGCTGAGATGCACGATATTCATCCACTGAATATCGTGCATCTCGGCATATTGTTTACTGAATCTTCGTGAATCTCGGTTTATTATTTTTTCAGAACGTGTATTATATTTCCTAGTAACTATGTTTCTTGCGTATGTGATTGTGAATAAATGAAACTTCGTATATAGAGGTTCTTCTCTCGAGTCCTGACAGGGGCGAATTTTCGACTCTAGCTTCGTAAATGGTACGATGGCCTGTCTGGTTGAGAACAACTGAGCCGGATGCTCCGATTGGCATTTTCTGCGGTTTCCTCTGGATTTTTCTCCCCCTCCTTCCCCCCGGCCTGTTGTCCTAGCGAGGAGGCCATTTATTAGCGATGTAGGTACGGGTACTTTTCATGTAGCTTAAGTGGCGAAAGTTACATAATGCCAACCAGATAACAGATACCCAATACCTTAAACAACGGCCAATGGTTTCTCTCACGACTTTTCCTTCCCAGTCCTGTCCCTATTCCTCTTCACGATCTGACGACTAGTCCAGCGTCTATCCCCGATATAAGCACCCATGATTCACAACCGAAATGCGAGTACGCGGTTGTCAGACCAAAGCAGTTCGTAAATACAAAGAAGGAAGTAAAACATTTCAACAGCCGGAAAGTAGAGTTAGCCTTATCACCAGAACAAGTGACGAGAACCAGTTACAGCGATATCGTCCCTTCGAATATGTGTGTTATTCTTAACCTCCCGTATCAACTTCTCGTATGTTCTACTTCGCAGGTGTAGCAACGTACCTGCGATGCCGAGCAACGCGAATGAAGAGTTCGTGGTGGAGCATGACGGGGAGAAATACAACATCGGCAAGTTCCTGCACTTCCACCCGGGAGGCAGGAACACGCTGGCGGCCTTCGAGGGCAAGGACATCACGCAAAAGCTGCAGCAGTACGAGCACTCCGATTCGGCGCTCTACCTCATGAAGGAGTACAAACTACGGCGGAACGCGCGCGGGGGCGACGACCTAGAGGTGAGCCTCGCGCCAGATCGTTATTTGTTTCACACTATACTCCGATTACCCGGCGAAGTGGCTCAGGGCGAAGCGCGCTGACTTCGCACTCGGGAGGCCCGGATTCAAACCCAGAGCCGGCCATCTCGACCGGGCTTTCCGTGGTTTCCCAGGCGAACGACGAGACGGTTTTACTGAAAGTTGACGACGCAAAACCGGCGTCGCTAGTCGAATTCGTTTACTACGTGAAGTCACGAAGATTAAGCAAATTCGAGGCAAAGCGGTTACTTACCTACTAGAGAGAATTGTAATCGGCTATTTTATGACAGAAAAACTCGTATTGCGGGGCTCGGATGACAATAAAGTGGATAAATCTTGTTCATACATATAGTAAATTACTTGGTCTGGCACGTTGTGCAGTAAGAATCCACGTTTTGTGCGTCCTTGATATCGAAAATCGATTCGCCGCAAAACGTCCGTGTGCCCGTCTGTTCTCAACGCTAGAGCCGCCACCGGTCAATTTTCTCCAGAATTGAAATTCCCCGGTCGATATGAATGCTCTATTGGTGCTGCGAGTTTAAGTAGTATGTTTTTATTTCTGGAGGTACTTTCCATGAAGTCTAACCAAAAATTTTCAAAATTTTATCAAAAAATTGCTTTAAATTTTTTAAATTAAATTGTCTTCATTTAACGTACAGAACGCTTAAGAATGGCAAAGGTGTCATTATCGTTGAAAACACCAATTTTTCGAAAATATTTTTGGCGTCTTCTTACAACTACAGTATATTAAATATTGATAGTTTTCTCCTTTAATCTATTCAAGGACAGATCTGGATAATGTACAGTTTTTCGAAAATGTGAGTTTTCGTGTGATTTTGCGTGAAATGTAGGCAAAACCAACCAAAAAAGACAATTTTCATATAAGAGTAAATTCAACATTATTTCAGATCAAAGCGAACGAATGTGAAAAAATAAGATTGTCAAGTTTTCATTATAAAAATGCATTTTTTGTATTATACAATTATAGAAAAAATATTTTTATTGTCCTGATGATTTTTTTTTCAGTTAATTGAAATTGAAAAATTAAAAAATAAGAACGATGAATTATTGAATTGAAAGGTTAATTCATTTGAACGATTATTACTAACAACGATTTTTCATTTTAAGTTCGATTTTTAATGGCGAGTCCGCTGCCTTAGGGTGCGTTTATGTTGGAGCAGCGACAAACGATGAGAGCAGCGCTACGAGCGAAGCAACGAGAACGTCCACATGTAAACAGATGGAAGTGTTCATGTTGACAGCGCGCTGATCACGGGATCAGCGCTGCGACCCGCGATAAGAGCGAAGAAAACCCTTCGGTAGGTTTTCGCTGCTAGTATCGCGCTGTTCCGCAGTCTTCACAGCTGGCACACTTCAGTGTTTTGCATGTCGAATAACATGAATGCTGAGAAATTGATCACTTGTTTTATTGTTAGGAGTCAATTTTGGGACAAAAGGGACACAAATCGCCGCAATAGCTTCGTTTTAGACAAATTGTGTGCCGCAGAAATGAGTTCAACACGTAAGTTTTAGAGGTTAGGTTACATTCGTTTTTCACTGAACGACAAGTATACAAATAATTACGGGATAACTGCCATTTTTATTGTTATATTGTGTTGTGCAAAACTAATTGTTAACTTAGATAAAGGACATAATCATCTGCCAGTGATGTTTTATTCTGAATCATTTTTTTGTATTGCAAACCCTCAGAAGTTTTGTTCACTTTGTTTGCCATAATCACCCATTTCATCTGTTAATGAATTTGTAAATTGCATCCACACCTTGTAAAACTATAGAAAAGAATTTATTGTAGTTGTGAGATATTGACCCAGAATGATTGAGATGATTATTTCTTATGTGCTTGCTGCCCATGGCACACAATGTGGATGCAATTCAAGGAAGTATAATTTATAACAGAAATTTTAAAATGAAACAAATGAACTTATTTTTAATTTTGTTAGTTTAATTAAATGATTGGGATGTTTTATCAGTGAATAACTATCACTGAAGAACAATATGAATAAAATGAAATGCCAGAAACAGAATATTTTTTTTATTTTTAAACTAGAAAATTTATTGAAAAGAATTATCTAAATTATTGCTTTTGATAGTACATGTATCTCATTTCCTAGAACAACATTTCGAAGGATGAAAATTGAATATTTGAAATTAATTCAAAATTGAAGTGATTGAAATCAGCTAGTCCCAAGCCACAATTTGGCAAAATATTGAGATGTTACACTACAAAGCCATCAGCCTTCCGTTTTGTCATAGTTTAAGATTTAAGAAACAATTTTAAGTAAAACAAATATGCCATTTACCTTTACTTATAATATATTTTCCTTGGAATTCAGAGTAGTTTTTACTTGAGAATACAAAATCATTTATTTACATTGGTCTTTGCAAAACTCAATCATTTTAGAAAATATCCTTTGTACACTTGGATAATATTTCATGAAGAACTTTCAAAATTTTGGGAGAGAGTGATATGTTGTTCAGTCTTTATTCACTTAAATTAAACACAGACAAACCACCACATATATGCTCTTTACAGACAATAGGAAACAAATACTGAGAATTCAATTAAGATTGGTAGAACTAACAGCAAAATTATTGTCTTAGACAATATTAAAATGAGAAGAATCCTTTCTTATTTTAAGACAATAACAATGAATTTGAAGATGTTTTAATTTTTCTTATTTACTCCATGATATATATTGCACAACAGATATTTTTCTTATATTACAGAATAAACAACCATAAAAAATACTACTTCAAATTAACTATTATCTCCTTTTAAATACTGAAAATGTACCAATCTGAAAACTGTTTTATAAAATGAAACTTGACAGACTAATAAAATATTAGAAAGACTATGAATAATAGAAATTGGCAGAATGGGAGAGCACTGCACACATTTGAAATTTTCTGTACATAGTCACTTTTCTTCACACAATTTCACACTTGTCTTCACTGTTTTTATTTTTCATACAACCTGGCATAAAATACTGTTATGTTTGTGAGATTCACATAGACATATAGTACACAATACATTTCCTTTCCTCCTTAGAAGACACAATTCCATAATTTTTTCTTAAACATTCATTCACATACAACCAGATTTCTTTCAAGAGACTAGCATCTTCTCTCTGTAAAGAAAAGGAAAGGCCATTGAGTTCCTCAAATGAAATCAATCACTAACCTCAATACTAAATGGTATACTATAATTATAACCCTGCTGGAAATATACATCTGTTTCTCTTTAACAGTCAATGTTAATATGTTTATATGTATGACACTTAATTTTCCATAAACACTAATGTGCATTAACATTCATTATTGTAGCCATGGCAGCTTACCTCTATAATCATCGCAACTTCAGGTAGGATATCATTTACGTGTCTGACTTTCTACAATTCTCATCACATTCATTGAAGAGTTTTTCGTCAAATGACGACGCATCGATGAAAACGCCAAGAAAAATATGAAATAACAATACATTTCCAAAACAAATCACTATTAAATTCGCTCGCAGTATAAAAACTTCGAAATACGTACGCTCTAGGACTAACTCTCTCGCGGGCTGCACACAGCTGCTTGCTGCATGTTGCAGACTGCGAAGTCACACATCTCTCTCACCAAGCATGCCAATATCCAGCCAAGAAAAATACTTAAGGTGTAATGCTTCCATTGCATGGGAATGATGTTGAGGTTGACTCCTACTGCGCTTCAACAAACGGTAACCAAAGTTCCTAAGCCAATTGAAGTAAATATGGCGGGTGATTTACATAAGGTTGGTATTGAATTGACAAGTTAGTTTCGCCGAATGTCCTGTAGATGTCTCTGGTGGATTCGGAGTGGCGCTGCTTCGCACTGCTCCGACATGAACACAGCAGCGCTGCGATTTCGCAATACCTACTCTCTCGTCGCTCTCATCGTTTATCGCCGCTCCAACATAAACGCAGCCTTACGCGACTGACAGTTCGAGAAGAAGAAAGAGAAGGGTTGGTTCTGAGGAGAAGGACGCCGATGAGATATGGTATTGGAGGTGGCCTTGAGATTTTCACACTAACGATAAAAAAGAAAATAATTTAGAACGATTTCTTGTGATTTTAACGTATTGAATAATTGGTATTAAGAATGAAGTCAAAGAGTGAATTATTTTGGTGACAACATGTATTTGCAGTAATTAAGTGAACTATTCATATTTCGAAAAACTTGTACATGAAATGATTTAACGATCTAATATTGAGAAATACATGGCACTGAGATATAAATATCTATCTTCGATGGAAAAAAAAATTTAACATTCTTCATCATTAGCTTAAAATTACGAAAATTAAAAAGAAATACAATTTTTAAAAACAGACTTCATTAAGTAAAAATTCCCTATCATCAACGTTGAGTTAGGGAATATTAATTTTTCTCCAGTTATCGAAAATACAAAGAGTTTACAGAAAATAGAACCTGTGCCATTTTTTAATCATGCTTAACTCTATTTGAGAAAAAGAACGCAATTGGAGCCATTTTTGAGAAAACATGTCCCACACGCACGAATTGCACTCACGCAAAAAATATGCGCTAACTACTCATACTTTTAAAAAAGAATGTATATCAACTTATTTAAAGATCTATTTTTCATTAAGAAATTAACATCTTTCATCATAGTAGTTAATGATAATTTCTGGGCAATTTTGGAAAGGACAGGGAGTTCACCGAAAATAGGACCCGCGCCATTATCATAAGTGCACTTCAATCTATCGGAGAAATAGTTTTGGGCCGTAATTGAAAAAATAAGTGCTTAAAAATTTTCTCCATTTCACGCACAGTGACGCGGAAAATTAATATTTTCGAAAATTTATACATGATCTTATTTAAAGATCTCACGCTGTATCACTTGCTTTTTCGACGTAACAAATGATTACGATTATAAAAGTGTATCATTTACAGAACAGTATCGAAGAACAGAATAGTATTAAAGTAACTATCAGTGAGTGTAGTAGCTCATTCATAATGTTAATGACAATGACAAATTACCGTCGAACCGTCTGGAAGTAAATACGGTCTATATCGGTCATCATGACTAAGTAGATCTTATGTCTGCACTAGATTTCTCGTTCTGTTTATTGCAAAGTCTCATTACATCTACGTTATTACGACATGCTGATAGCGTTGAGACCGTTGAATCATAAAGTCTATTTTTTGTGTGTGCACTCTTCACGTCATACTCAGAGGCAGGTGTACGTCTCAATGTTCAAACTTCTACTTGTTATCTTCTAAAGGATCTTCAATTGAATTGATGAACTTTGCAGTGAAGTTTACCGAAAACATATTTTTCTGTCACTGCAGCGCCTCTGACCGAGAGGTCCTAGGTTCGAGTCCTGACGGCGGCAGGGTTTTCGACACTAGCTTTTCACCTAGGCCGAATTCAGTCGCCGTCTAGAGGAGAATTCTAGCGGTCGGTTGCTCTGATCGGTGGTTTTCCGTGGATTCTCCGATCAACACCAGGTGAATCCTGGAGCAGTACCCTACCAAACGGGCCACGGACCGCGCGCGATCTGTCCTTCCTCTTCCTTGTCCTATCCTCTCCCCTTACACACACACTTACAGGAACATGCACTACACTACTACATATTCCGGGAGACCGGTAGGGAGCTTAGAACTTGTCCCGGTTGGGACGGTGGCCCGCTGGTGGGAGAGTCCTGGTTAGGGGGAAACCCCACTAGCCGACGGTAGGTCGGCGCCGGATCTCGCCATCCAGCGGGGGAAGATCACCGCCATATCCCGAGGAAAAACATGCACTACACTTACGGGACTAACGAGCAGACTTACGGCACTAGGCGGCAGACTGTTGGGTGTGAAAGAGGACGGTCATGCCGCGCATTTCGCGCTCCAGCCAACTTACTCTGTATATAGCTAACATCTATTACAATAACATTTGGGGGGGGTATTTGCTTTTATTGGGTCTGTAGTCCGACTTCGCCCGCCAGCTACCGGTGTCCCCCTTGCTTGGGCCTAGTTAAATTCCCATACTTGCGGGTGAGAACGACATGAGGCGAACCTGACGTATTCTCTTCACCGTAACTGGCAAGATCCGCCTGCTTCAGGTTTTCTTCGTCACACAACTACAGAAACTGGGACGGTTTTAAAGGCAAGCTACAACTATATTTTTGCCTCGCCCGGGTTCGAACCCGGGGACCACAGCACGGGAAGCTAGTACGCCGCCCACAAGCCATGCCAGAGGAACATTTATTTTTTTAGTCATAAACTATAATATGGGGGCCGTAGAAAATCTAACGGTCCACTAGGCATTACCACATTAAATGCACTTTCACACAATAATTAACCTCATTATCGACAATGGATATGACGCTCACGTGATTGATTGATTACTAGTGATTCCGGGCGCGTCAAGTGCTAAGGTCATTGGTTCCATTAGTGTAGTGTATGTTTTTTTGCTCGGGAGGTGGCGGTGATTTTGTCCCGCTGGATGGCGAGATCCGACGCCGACCTACCGTCGGCTAGCGGGTTATCTGCCACTAGGACACCGCCCCAGCCGGGACACGCTCTAAGCTCCCATCCGGTCTCCCGACATGTGTGGTAGTGTAGTGCATGTTCGTGTAAGTGTGTGTGTAAGGGGTGAGGATGGGACAAGTAATGGGAGGGAAAGATCGCGCGCGGTCCGTGGCCTGTTTGATAAGGTACTGCTCTAGTATTCGCCTGGTATTGATCGGAGAAACCATGGAAAACCACCGATCAGAGCAGCCGGCAGCTAGAATTCTCCAGCGACAAAACTACTACTACGTACCTAATGTTCTCCTAACGTACCTAATGTAACTCCTCCTACTACGTACCTAATGTAACTCCTACTACGTACGAACCTAGCTACGTACGTAATGTTGAAAGCCCCGCCACCGTCGGGTCTCGAACCCCAGGACCAAAGACACTGCAGTGACATCAAGTGATGCCCGGAGCCACATCTCCCGCTGTCACATCTGACCTGTGATTTATACAACATTCGGGATATGCGATTCATTTATTTACATTGAAATGGCAATATGAACCACATTCTGAAGCTGCTGATTCGCTGTTGCTCAACCCTTTGCACTGTGGAAAGGTTTCAAAGAAAACTAGAGCAAAAATGTTGTCCCGTAAAATGGGTTCCCTGAGCAGTAAAAATGTTTTGTTCTGAACCCTCGTGACTACTACATAGTTTCTTTCTTCCTCTTGTTTGACGTCAACTGTGTCGTAAGCATTGATGCACTGAGTGCGAGAATACAGTTGTAACATCTTGTAGGATGTTTTGAGAGATTTCATATTAATATAATCAAAATAAAAACGGTTTCCTTGTTTTCGAATTTTTCCAGCCTTCCTGGGTATCTAACGAAACCATTGATACCTCTCACCAGCTCCTAAGTTTCCGTCAAATTATACGTTAATTCGAAATTAGCAACTGAGGTACGAAATTAGCCTGTGAGGTTTAGTGGCCCGGAGTAGTGGCCACCATCATGATTATTTTCGATTGTGCGTTGTTCACAGCTCTGATGGGCAATGTTACTGAAGTTGAAATCCGTCAAACACTCTCTGACCAGTAGGAGTGAACACAAAACTAAAATACCTTCATTCCTTTCAGTGGTGTTGCGATAAGAATTCAAAAGTCAGAAGGTCAGAAGAGGTTAGGGACTATTAAACGGTACACTGAACACAGTAAAGGCAATAACAGTAATTCTAGATAATCGGTTGTGGTAAAGATCAAGAAAAATTAATGAGCAAGAAAAATTAATATCGAAGTTAGTTTACGACGATGATAGGGAATATAAAGAGAAAGATTTAACCCAAGACAAAAATAGAAATAAAGATGGAGTTGAGAAAGAAAAGTATGGACACATTTGGAAGAAATAAATTAAAGGAGATTTGTTAATATCTAAATCTAAGTGGTTAAAAATAATATATTTGGAGAAATAATGAAAATGATGTTTCCGCAAAATTAATTTGAGCTTAAAAATTGATTTTTGTAAGATTTGTTAAAACTTGTACATCACCTGACTTTTTATTTAAATATGACCATACAATCGCAAATAACTTTAGAAACCCGGATATATAAAAGTATCTACATTTTTATACAGCGATATCATTAAACAATACATTATTATAAGAGACCGGAAAATATGTACTATGAAACGTCAAAATATGTAATAAAAACAGTATAAATATGTAATAAATATTAACTATCAGATGTAATATGTAATATTAAAATACTCTAATTATAAAAACATTTAAATAATTCGAACTTAGATCTATAAAAAATTTCCTATACACATTTTAAAAGCAATGCAAACGTTTTAAAATTCATTTGGAAATCACAAGTTGATGCACTCACGCATCATACAACTTTCCCATCGGTAGTAAAACCTTCACAAATTGTTATCCAGGAATATTATTTAGCAGACAAACTAGAAGCAATAGAAACTATTGTAGAACAAACTAGCGATATCTACGACCAACAAACAATCACCGCAGCATGGAATATTATCATTGAAATGTTACACGACGACGATCGCCAAAGTTTCTTGGGTTGATTGATTGATTTGTTCGTGTTTCCGGGCGCGACAACTACTTTGGTCATTAGACCCGTTAGTGTAGTGCATGCTTTTCTTCGCGGGAGCTGGCGGTGATCTTTCCCCGCTGGATGGCGAGATCCGGCGCCGACCTACCGTCGGCTAGTGGGGTTTCCCCTAACCAGAACACTCCCACCAGCGGGGCACCGCCCCAGCCGGGACAAGCTCTAAGCTTCCGACCGGTCTCCTGGAATATGTGATAGTGTAGCATGTTAGTGTAAGTGTGTGTGTGTGTGTAAGGGGATTAGGAAGGTTAGGTGTGAGTGTGTGTGTGTAAGAGGATAGGACAAGGAAGAGGAAGGAAAGATCGCGCGCGGTCCATGGCCCGTTTGGTAGGGTACTGCTCTGGCATTCGCCTGGTGTTGATCGGAGAAACCACGGAAAACTACCGATCAGAGCAGCCGGCCGTTAGAATTCTCCTCCAGACAGCAACTGAATTCGACCTAGCTGAAAAGCAAGTGTCGAAAATCCTGCCGCCGTCAGGACTCGAACCTAGGACCTCCCGATCAGAGGCGCTGCAGTGACATCAGTTAATACACTGAGCTACCGCTCCCGGTATAAATGTGGTGTGCGTCTCGGGGTAAAGGTACTGTCCCGTACTCTCTTTTTGGCTGAACCTCGACCCCGCTGGTAAACAGAGCTTTCAAAAGAAAGAAAAAAGTTCTAAAAATTTACCCTTCAGTCTCGATGCATAAATGATACTAATTAACATTAATAAAATGTGTTGTTAATAAAACCAAGTCAGTAGGGGCATTGGAGAACACCGTCCCTGTGACATCTACCTAATAGATGAGACGACAATTCGTATCTGGACGCAACTTGACAGGACTTCAACCTAGGACCTCCCGGTCAGAGGCGCTGCAGTGACATCAGTTGACGCACTGAGCTACCGCTCCTGATCAAAGTTTCTTGGAAATTCTGGTTAAAGGTCGCCAAATGTGGCGTCAAGATACGTTTCACACATAAATGTAAAAATGTTATGTCGCAGACACGCGCATCCCACCTCTGAGATAACTGAAGCAGGCGCGTCGAACTGTGAGAATATCCGACCGCGTCTTCACGCACTGTCTCGAAAAGAGTACGCAACAGCACGCAGAAATGATATAGGAAAAATTGCTGACTGAAAAAATAGTTCTTTACATAAAAATATGTAAGAAAATTGATAGATTAAAAATATATTTTGTGAAAATAGCGAAATATGTAAAATATGTAATATAGTACTAAATATATAAAAATTTGTAACGAAAAAGTGGATATTGTGTTTGGACGGTGACATTTTACCAATATTAAAATTTTGAGAGCGATAAGTAGAAAGACAAAGAATATGTAATTACATAAAAATAGGTCTCTAATTATTATTATATATTTTGTTTTATTTAATACTGAATACTCCCATTAACCATCTTAACAGTTCATAAGTCAATTTAGACCTGGTGGTCCCTGATGGTCAAAATCATGCCAGAACGAACGCAGAAAATTGTGTGGCCAGTCAAGCTATTCATTAGAGCCGGTAAATATTAAGAGCTAGATGGGAGTAAGGTGTCACCAGCATAGCTCACAATTTAAGTACCAAGAGAGTTAGATACAGAATGTAACAGTATCATAGAGCAACTCCATCGTGTGTCGTATTGAGACGGCACGCCCCAACCACAACACTAACCTCAGACCGCGACATCAGAGCGTTCCGTTGCTTATCGATTTTCCAGCTTCACATCAAAGAAATGTTTCGTGTTTGCGTTGAGCATCCTCTTAGCCAGTCACAACGGAACTGCCGTGACCAGTGCTTTCCCAGTACGAAATGTATGTATGGAACGGCAGTGTTGCGGACATTGATTATGCGTTCATGTCCTGTTGCACGTAAGATCAATGTGTCCCGTAATGTTTTGTTACTATATTCTTTCTGTCGCGACGTTGATTTATAAATCGGTGTAGTTACGAAATGGACCCCAGCTTTAGATTTCGGCACTGGCCTTTCATGACCAAAACTTTCATGACCAAATCGTTTCCATGTTGTCGCAGCAGGAAGTAATAAGAGCCAAAATTTATTGCTTATTTATCCTTGAAAATAGATTTTATTACATGGGAGTTTTTTTTCTCCCTTTCAAAATTCAAAATTTATTGCTTATTTATCCTTGAAAATAGATTTTATTACATGGGAGTTTTTTTTCTCCCTTTCAAAATTCAAAATTTAAGTAGTAGGGACACAGACTGACTGAGTGTAGGGATCACAGACTTAGTGTATGTGCACACAATTCACTTTTTCCCATAGCACGTCATACGCAGTTTTTAACTGTTTTTTTTGACGTAAAATAAAATAAAAAACTGTCAACAACCTACTCATTTTATAACTTTTTTATAAGTTCCAAGACCATTTCTTCGTTAAAAGGTTATGTACTAAATATTTTTGCTAAAAAAGATAATATATTTTTCCATTATCTCACACCATTTCTCCTTTCCTCTCTTTGGCCACCCACATACCCTTCGTTTCTTTCGCAATCATGTATTTTGGCTACCCCTTGGCTGGTGTACGAAGGGATCTAAAGCAATTTTTTGGAAGGTTTTGAAGTGTTTAATGATAAATTAATTTGAATGTATTGAACCTGAATTAAAGAGTACGACAAGGTGTTTACAAATTAAACAACTTAGGTGCAAGTGGAATAATCATAATATGCGACAAATATGATTTTTTCGTTTATTCCATCTCTTGCGTCGTACATGCAAAGTTGTGACTTTCAATGAATGCCATAGTGCATGGTGGACAAAATTAAGGCAGAGAGTACGCAGGAAAGCAAGTTGCCAGTCAGGCTAGTCATTAGAGATGGAAAATATTCAGAGCTAGATGGGGTTGATTGATTGATAATTTTTTCGTGTTCCCGGGCGCGTCAACAGCTTTGGTCATTAGTCCCGTTAGCGTAGTTCATGCTTTTTTCGCGGGATATGGCGATGATCTTCCCCCGCTGGATGGCGAGATCCGGTGCCGACCTACCGTCGGCTGGTGGGGTTTCCCCAAACCAGGACTCTCCCACCAGCGGGGAACCGCCCCAGCCGTGACAAGCTCTATGCTCCTGACCGGTCTCCCGGAATATGTGGTAGTGTAGTGCATGTTAGTGTAAGTGTGTGTGTGTGTAAGGGGAGAGGATAGGACAAGGAAGAGGAAGGAGAGATCGCGCGCGGTCCGTGGCCCGTTTGGTAAGGTACTGCTCCGGCATTCGCCTGGTGTTGATCGGAGAAACCACGGAAAACTACCGATCAGAGCAGCCGGCCTCTACAATTCTCCAGACAGCGACTGAATTCGACCTAGCTGAAAAGCTAGTGTCGAAAATATTGCCGCCGTGAGGACTCGAACCTAGGACTTCCCGGTCAGAGGCGCTGCAGTGACATCAGTTGATGCACTGAGCTACTGCTCCCGGTAGCTAGATGGGAGTGAGATGTGGTCAGCATAACTGGCCATTTAAATGCAAAGGGTTTAGGTGTGTCTAGAATGTAACAAGTATCGTTGTGATGGTGTATGTTGTGTTTTCTTTTAGAATCATCATTAACAGAGAACATACAGCATACAGCAACATTAACAATTTCCTATTTAATAAACTCTTCATATTAGCAAAAAATGTTTCCCAGCGCGGAATTGCTTCATGGTACTTTGGATTTCTTCAAAAGATTTAATTTAAATCAGATTCAACCAGGCGTTATGAGATAATTAAGAAATGACACCAAAAATGCCACTAAAATATCTGTATTTTTTCCAAAACTAGCTTTCATTTGAAGAATTTGTTGTGATTAAATGTTCATAATCGTCGTAAAGTTAATATTTTATTGTAAGCGTCATAATTTTGTAATTGTGCAGTCACAACAAGACACGAAGTTTAAAAATTATCTCTTCAAATACTGTGGAAACAATTAAAAATTTTCAAAACTACTGATTTATAATTATTTCAAAGTATTGTATGTTATACTCATGTTTAACAGGAACGAACGAAAGACAATTATATGTTCACAGGTGGTTTTCTGTCTATCATGAGACATGTTAGAATGAAGAAGTTCTTCTGATCAAGAACTCTGTTCTTACCACCAGAAACTCTTATTAAACACATTTAATTCCTTCGTTCACAAACACCGAAAACATCTCGTGAAATTACTGTTAAGGGAAGTTAATAGTCATGTTGAATTTCTGTGTTGCTATACTAGTTTCAGAAAATAGAACATCGAAGATGTAGAGGAATGTCTAATTATGTGTTTGTGACAGCTTCTACTTGAATATTCAGAATTAGGAGAAAATTAGAGACAAAACATGCCTTGTTTTTAACTGTCTAGGCAAATTGGAATGCTTCAAGAAAGATATTAGTGTCGACGCAAGAGTCGTCAATATCTACATCCAAATGTGCACCTACCATAGGCCTACTAAGAAATACATATTTACATACATAATTTCGGTAATAGGTTAAAATTGTGAAAGAACCATAGCACCTACATGGCTGCAAAGTCTCCTTCAATTCCTTATTAACCCAAAGGGGATCGGAAAGCAAAAACTAAATTTTTGTTAGCTTAAAGCTTGGAGCGAGTCATAGTCAACCACCTTTATCCCTAATCGCTAGTCATTCCTCTCCAGAGTTGCCCTTTGGAAAGCCTGTGACGTCATACTGCCAGAGACATCGTCGTCGCTGCGCGAACTTGTTTTGTTCAACGCAGGGACTCAAATGTTTCTATTTAATCTGGATCTGTAATAGATCAAGATCTAGTTTTTCTTTGATTCATCCGATAGATTCAGTGCTCTATTCAGAGGTGTAATAACGCGTCTGTTGAATTAAAACATCCAAACGAAAATACAGCTGGAACACGGAATTGTTCATTTCTTTACCAAAAACGAACGTTCGTCCAAGTGATTTGCGGCATGGACCCAATTTTTCCAAAAGAAAGGTCTTCTGGCCTGAATGGAACGCCGACAAAGTATGTCCTCATAACTTTGTAATATCGGATTTCAAGGAATCTGACTTGCTGAAATGCAGATTCCACACAGATATCAGTCCGCATCTGAATCTTGGAGCAATACTTACCGTGAGAACTCTTTAAGTAATATACCTGCAGGAAAGAAATCTGGGAAAACTTAGGATAGCCAGAAGGAAATTTGTGGCATCTTATCGTAGGCATTAATGTGGGTCCCTCGTGTACTAAAGCTGAGGGGAGTATTTGTAAGAGTGATGAATCTAGCATTGTGCGACGAATAAGATTCATTCTGCAGAAGTGGACATACAACGTGAGATGGGAACTGAAATATTCAGAATTGAGTTCGCCTTAAAACGTTTCTGATGGAGGAAAACAACCTGATGAACATAATTTTGTTCCTAGTTCTGCTTCATGCATAAAGCCATGTGAAAGAAAAATTTTAACACTATGGATTTTTGTCACGTGAACTTCCTTAGTACAGCATTTCCAATTACTAGTCATTTGCTTTGAGACAATACGAAGGCAAAAGAATAGATGTTACGAGTCATAATAAGTGAACACGGTCATCATCTCCCATAGAATTCTTCAATTGCAACGAAAATTCTTAGAATGTAACTTACTAAACTCTGCTATTCTGTTTGGTGTTCAATTTCGAATTTTTAAAATGATTTTTGTGGTATTGTAAAATAATTCATGTTTTCCAGAATAATTTTTTTAATCTCTCGATTCTTTAGACGCCTCGTTGAAAATGTTGGGATGGACTTCTGAAAACAAAATATCAGTAAGCTTAGCTCACAAAGGTTTAAATTTTGATTTATTTTCATCAAAGAACAGTAATAACTGTATGCAACGTATGGAAGAGAAACATAATCTGCGCACGTTGTTTTGAGCTCAAGAATATCCTCACCATTTTACTTACATCATTCAGTGGTGAATAAAAGTATCAACAAAGCGAGATTAAACAATATTTGGAATACCAAACATTTCCACTTTCGTATTATAGAAAACTTTGTCAAATTGTAAACGAACTACAATTTGCTTTTTTAGTATTCTTGTCAAAAAGCAACCCACACCCCGACTCTGCCTCTACCACAACTAGCAAAAGGGAAGCTCTGCATATCCTGCACATAGTGAAGATACATTTATGCCCTAAAGCAAAAATATGTGAAATCTCAGCATCAAACTACCAATCAGTGGTCAGGGAAACTGGACAAAAACCTGATCGAGATGGAGACCATTGACCAAGACGCTGAAGAAGTACATTAATTTTTTATTCGCATATTTATTTTTGTTAAATCGTACTGTAATCGTAAATCGTAAATCTTAATGTTACCTAATTTATTAAATATCATTACTAAAATAAATATTATTTTTCTTGTTGATAGTCAGTATAGTCCCTAATTTTGTAGAAACGGTTATGCAGCGACAATATTTTACTTGGCACTTAAACGTGTGTATCGATTTCAATTGTTTAATGTCATTTGGCAATGAGTTGTAAAGGACATGTAATTCTTGCTTCTGACAAATGATGCATATGATTCCCACGACGCGTCGCGACATGTATTGTGATTCAGAATGTGTAATGCAAGTTTTCATTCTTATAGCCGGGCAGTTTTGACCAAAAATACAGATTCGTATTAAAAAACAACGCAATAGTAATATTCCAAGCTCAGTGAAGTGAATTGCGGGAATCAAGGGGATGGTATTAGTTTATTATTTGTACATTTTTATGCTATCTGGAAGATTGGGTGCCAAATGACATGCTTCTCCATAATATTATATCACATACCAGACGGGAATGAACATTCGCAAAATACACGCAGATGTGCATGAAGTCTGATTGATTTTAACAGAATTCTGAATCCGTAATGAACTTAATTAACTTAATTTAGTGTTCAGTTCATCTTTATAGATATATTTAACTGAATTGAGACACTCAGATAGACATATTGATTATTACGTGTTTCCGGGCGCGTTAAATACAATGGTTATTTTAATCGTAAGTGTTGTGCATGATTTTATTACGGATGGTGTCAATGTTCATCCCATGCAGGATGATGGGATCCGGCATCGGCCTATACGTAGGCGTGTAGGGTTTCTCCACCCAGGTTTCTCCCACCAGCGGGGCCTACCCCAAGAGGGGCATGCTCTATGGTCCCGATTAGTCTCCCGACATGTGTGGTAGTGTAGTGCAAAGAAGTATTAGTGGGTGAAAATAAGGGTTGAGGATTGGACTAGGAAGAGGTGGGAAAGATCGCGCATGGCCCATGAGCCGTTAATTAGGGTACTGCACCGGCATTCGCCTCGTATTGATAGGAGAAACTATGGAAAACTACCAATCTGAGCAGTCGGCTGCTAGAACTCTCTTCCAGACAGTGACTGATTCCGACCCCATACACAACTGGCAAATATTTGGAAAGATAAGTAAATAACGTTGTATTTGCGATGGATGTTTAAGGTATGAGGATATCCAATCTAGGGCAATACAACGAATTACATGTGTAGGTAATTTTGAAAGAAATATGTTAGGGTAAAAGATGTAAAAGTTTTCGAAAGATGTATAAATATTTCAATAGGAGCTTCATTCTGATCTGCTGATGATGGAACACCTTTATGAAAAAACTATCGATTTCAAAAAAGTTTCGTCTGAATGTTTTAATACAGCCAGTTATATTTACCTAGGTTTATTCCAAATATGTTACATAATCGATTGTGAACATAATTACTTCTTTTGAAATTAAAAGAATCATTAAGTCGATGCATGGAAACCCACTTACATACATCCCGCATCGGCTTCAGGAAAAGTACTGCGAATTTGACAACACATGCGGGAATTTCATTTCGATTATCCCCTCCTATTATCAGCCAAGCGTTAATCCAAAACGTCAATTGTTTTTATGTCCTTGCAGATTTCTGAAAGGTTCTGTATCTGCAAACTACGTTTCTTGCTTCGAGTGTCTGCTTTTTAAAATTAGTCGGTTTCGCATGGCATCTAGAACATCTAGATCCAAAACCAATTTTGCATTTAAGTTCTCATCACAATTTGTGATAAACTTCCTCATATGGAATTTACGTCATCAATTTCAACATGTTGTACTGACATTTCTTTATCCGTTGACTTGAGCTCCGTTTATTTCATTTCCACCTTACATCGTTTCTCCCATGTCCTTGGAAAATGTCAGGGATCGGCGCCACCGAGTGTTCAACGTTCCTTGTTTGAATACTATTTCCATGCCAAGGTTATAATTAATCCATATTAATGACGTCCGGACTGAAATGGTAAAATCATGAAATCCAAATGAAGGAAATGGATTGCACTCCAAGGATTCATTGAGACTAATGCGAAAGCATAGACGGTCTTCGTTTCACTCACCAAATCTTGTATTCATCCATCCGTGGAATTTTGAATATCCACCTCTGACTGATTGATTGATTGATGATTCAGGGCGCGTCAACTGCTAAGGAAATTAGTCCCGTAAGTATAATACATGTTTTATCGCGGGAAACGGCAATGATTTCCCCCCGCTGGATGGCGAGATCCGTCGCCGACCTACACGACGGCAGGCACGATTTCCCCCAACCATACATATCCCACCAGTGGCACACCGCCCCAACCGGGACATGTTCTAAGCTCCCGACTGGTCTCCCGGTATGTGTGTTAGTGTAGTGTGTCTGAGACAGGGGTAAGGATTGTATAAGGAAAGGGAAGGAAACATCGCGCGCGGTCCGTGGCCCGTTTGTTGGGATACTGCTCCGGCACTCGCTTGGTTTTGAGCGGAGAATCCACGTAAAACTACAAATCTGAGCAGCCGGCCACCGGAATTTTCCTCCAGATAGCGACTGAACTCAACCTAGTTATTTAGCTAATGTCGAAAATCCTGCCACCGTCGGGATTCGAACCTAGTCACACACACTAAATTGACATAAATTCATGTCCTGAGCCACCTACGCCGGTCCCCTCTCTAAAGAAAATGGCCAATTCGCACTCTGTGTTGATTCCTTCACAGTCTCTTTCGTTTTCAGGTTTGACACGGCTTATGATATTGCTTAACCACAGCAGCACAAACCACCAAGACGGAAAATGACAACAAGACATTTCCCTCCGCAAATGTTCACATTTGCAACGAGTTAAAAAACGTCACACAGCAATATCGACCAATTGCCGCAATCCGCAAGGTCAGAAATGTGACGTAATCATAAACGTGTTACTGTGCAACTGTGTGATAGTAATTGCACAATGGAATTCAATGTTATGTGTCTGTCGTTACTTCCATATGGTAAAACTAATTCGTTGCGGAAAATACTCCTGTTTACTGGGAGTGCGCATGTGTTGGGCTAAGGTCCGATACGAGCTGTCGCGCCATCCTCCCCCACCCAAAAACAAAAAAATTAATGAGGCGCCTATTAGACGATATGTTTTGCTGCTGAAGGCGCTCCTCGAATTTTACATGAGATTGCGCTCCTCGAATTATGAAAAAATTAGTCAATATGCATTCAATTACACGAATATGACCGAATTTCTATTATTCAATGTGTATGGAGAGCAGTCAGTGTGGGGGAGGGGGCGAATACTGGAAAGTCTGCGTTGTTAGGGAAGAAGATAGTGAGCAACGATGACAATGGTGCCAAGGCAAGAAATGGTGTACAATGAGATAAACGGCGTTTCAAAGCACATTATGCACCGCGTATGCATCAGAACGGTCAGTTTTATATTACTATTTTTATCAAATTACTTCAATACAATACCGTACCAGGTACAAGCAGTGTGGTCAAGTGATTCAGCTTCTACAGGCGAGCCCATATAAATGGGCACCAAGACTGTTGGGTTATAGATGTTTTGTGGCATGGCAAGAGGGGGCATGCCCAGTCCTTTGTGTATCACCACTTCTTTCACAATCCCTTGCCTGACCGGTAACAGTGTAGTGTCTATGTGCAATCTGTGTGTGTGTGTGTGTGTGTGTGTGTGTGTGTGTGTGTGTGTGTGTGTGTGATCACGCGTCATTGAACTGGCTCCCTACACCCAGAACAATGGTACAAGCTCCGGAATGGGTCAGGAGTTCAAGATGCGCCTAAGGACTGCATCGTCATCGATTGACTAGTGATTCAAGGCGCGTCAACGGCTGAGGTCATTAGACCCGTAAGTGTAGTGTATATTTTCCTCTGGAGTATGAGGTGGTGGTCGTGGTGGTGATGATCTTCTCCCGCTGGATGGAGAGATCCGGCGCCAACTTGCCAGCCGGGTTTACCCCAACCGGGTTTGTCCCACTAGCGGGCACCGCCCCGGCCGCGACGATCTCTAAGCTCCCGACTGGTCTCCCGGCATGTGTGGTAGTGTAGTGCATGTTAGTGCAAGTGTGTGTGTATAAGGGGAGATGATAGGACAAGGAAGAGGAAGGAAAGATTGCGCGCGGTCAGTTTGTTAGGGTACTCCCCCGGCATTCGCCTGGTGTTGGATCGGAGAAATCACGGAAAACTACCGATCAGAGCAGCCGGCCGCTAGAATTCTCCTCCAGACAGCGACTAAATTCGACATACCAATCTAGCTAGAGTCGAGACTCCTGCCACCGTCGGGACTCGAACCTAGGACCTCCCAGTCAAAGCTCACACTCTGAGCCCCCTCTCCCGGTCTACATCATCAAGATATTCGGAGTGCACAAGGAAGCTTTTCACTGGGAATTATTTCCAGGTAAGCGGTAGTTACCGCAGAGGTCCCAGGTAGGTTTTTAGGCGACAATATATAACAGCCGGAAAGGGGGTGCGACAAAATTGATAAGATAGCTTCGACTCAAAAGAAATGGAAAGTAACTAGTACCAGAAAGTCTGTGCCATTTTGAAGCACCGCTAATTTATTCTGAAGTTTCGTACTAATCATCTTGTAAATCATCGAATACTTCACATGGGGGCAAGATCTACTCTCTTGCCCCCAAGGTTACTTGAAAACGGAAGTTGAGGGCCAGAAGGTACAAGATGATAATGACACATATCATGCATTGTTAAAACCAGAATTTTACTTGTGCGATGGTCTCAATAATCTCTATATTCTTGTGGCGTCTCTTTACCTCTTCTAAAAGAAGTTAGAAGTAAACAAAAATCGCATGTACTCTGCGATGAAAAGTGTATCGTTGACGAACGTTCAACCAAGGATAATTCGCGACCCTAAAGTAAAAGGGTTGTATCTGCACCGTAGTAAATTTTACAGCAGAGCATTCCCTAGTTTTGGCCCTCTCTAAAACAAAATCTATTTTATTAAATGTATTCAAACTTTGTCAGTGAACTTGATATCCAAGCACGAAACTGTAGACTGATAATTATTCTAAAGGATAGTAACTTTGGTAGAAACCAAGACCCTATTTTTACAGATATAACCTTTTTTACTCTCAATATTTATTTTCAAGTTCGAGTAAAAAGATTTTATCTTTCATGGTAGGAAAAGTTGACTAATGTATTACTTAAACTGTATCAATTATCAATGTAATTAAATTTCAATGAATTTAAAGTAATCTGCTTGTATTTTAGTACAAATCTTTATGGTTTTCAATAATATTGACATTTTAGTTTCATATCATTACTTAGAATTAGCCAACTAGAAGAGGAAAACAGTATTTTATTGTAAATTACTGAATTACACTTAAATTTGCATTGATATTTTACATAGTTATTAAAGTAAAATGTCGCGTAGCAATAGTGTTATTATTTTTGTTTTTTAGCAATTATTTGAAATATATTTGATCCAGAGTTGGCATCCGTTTCAACATGTAGGGTAAATCGGTTACATTTTCCTTATTAAAATTTTATCTTTGGCCACATACGTCTAGATAGGATAGACGGATACGTACGTAGGCGGAAAGACGGGAGAACTTTTCCCCTCATAGAAATGTGTGGTGGCACATTTACAATGTAAAATTGTAAATCAGAATGTTTAATTTTATATTCTACTTCAGCTTGTCTGTGAGTGAATTTTAGATCAGAAACATGGGAGAACGGTATTTTATTAAAATGCAGATCTTTGCTGTTTTTATGTAAGTCCTTGAAATGCATTGTTAGCAACTGAATAACATTGAATGACTTCTTGATATTTACTGTCAAAAGTATCCGCGTGAAAGAAATCGGTGACCAGAAATCACTAGCTTTCGTAGCTTTCTCAATGTGGGAATGAACGTTGTCTACTTCCTAAATACACGAGTGACCAGCAGTAGAGTACTTCATAATTAAGTCATCGATTTGTGGGTGTCGTCTGAGCAAGTATTTCTTCGCCAGAGACATCATTTGATTTTTGTTTTGGGATACACAGCTCTCGCTCCACATTATATCTTAACATAGGTGAGTTTGAATTTTTTTGTTTTCAAAATTTAGGAAACACATCTGCAATGTCATTTCCAGAACGGCCTGTGTTGATTTCTGTCCAAATTGCGCAATATACATGTTTGGCTGGGAAAACATGAACGGGATCTAGTAGCCCGATGCTATATTTGTTGTTTTTAGAACATTCTGAAGATCTATTTGAGAAAATTTACGATGTTTTTCTCTGAGAAAGTATTAGAAAGGAATTTAATGGGACATGAATTTCAGTATATATTGCATATTTTAAAGACGATTTAATTAACACTACAAGAAAACAGAAATCATCCAATTCAATCCTAAACAAGAAGTTATAATTAAATTCCTGATTTATTCATTAAAAATAGTAGCGTTGTTTACATTAAGGCGTTTATAAATCATTTTTTGCTTGTTTACGTAAATTTAAGAAAGTATCACAGTTTTTGCAAATATATTTTGTGCGAGTTTTTGTTTTTTGTACATGGCCAGTACCTACTTCTCTTTTTACTTTGTAGTTTAGTGGGAATTTTACTTCTTGTAGCATTTATTGCATTTCTCCTGGACAAGTAATAGTAGATCTTTGCAATTGCTGGAGTAACAATTTTGAGTCAAGTTCTTTGTGTAGGTACTCTCATCGATGCTAAATAAATTGCTCGCCGTTTCCTAAATAAAAGACTCTCCCATTTGTTGCAGCAATATTTTGAAGATGAGAGAAAATCACTCTCGGCATTATTTGTATCATGTTTGTATACACGTGAAAAAATATGAGTCCTCCAAAATGTTGATATTGTTCTAAATCCTCTTGCCTACTTCATGGTCTACATCTAAATACAACAAAAAATAAAAATAATTTTGATTGAAATATTTATTTCGAACATCATATTTTAAAAGAAGTTCTCGTATCTTTCATACGTCATATGCCCTTTACAGATCAAGACGTTTCTTAACAGTTTTGTAAGGGAAATACAATGTTATTCTAACGCATACAAATATAGGAAGCACGCACGAATGCTGAAGTGCGAGTGAAGCACACGGCTGTGTCTTTCTAAGAATTGCATGTGTCGGCAAGGAAAGGGGAGCTATGTGACCTATCTTTTGGTAATCTTGTCTTCGGATGCAAAATCGTTCATCACAGGATGTCTGCGAAAACTTACATTGCACGAAACAAAGCAATTGCTAAAACTTACACTCACAACTCAGCGAGATATTGAGTTCTTAAAACGGATTGAGTCTACTAGATCGATAGGCGCCTTTCGAAGGGTTAACAACACATTTATTAACCGAACAAGAATTGAAATTGTAATAATCCGGGTTGTAAGTAGGAATTAGACGCAACCAATTTTATAACATTATAACAACATATGAAGCGGAGTGCAAGTAGTTAATGTCACGTAACCTATAAAATAAATTCGTAGTTAGCAAGATACTCATTCCCGCATCGTAAGGAATTCTCACAAATGCCCAATTTTGGCGAATTATTATAAATTCTGGCTGGTTGCAAATTAGACCTGATAAAGAATAAATAGTTCGATATTTATAAAAATATGTTTGCCTTCGTACAGCATTATGTTTTGTTTTAACACGTCCCCTTGGTGTCTCGTCTCTTTCAGTACTGCTTGCCGCACTAGGATCGTAGTCAGAACTAGAATGCTCAAATACAGCATCTTCAATTTTACTTTCATAACATAGCAATTAAATCTACTTCTCAAAAGATCGTATAAAATCTGGACACTGTGCGGGAATCGTGCAAGCAGGGAAGCCAACGAGATAGTGTCCCCCATACATGTAAACAGATCGATTTGCGCGTGCAAGCAGATATAACCTTTTTTCACGAACTTGTACATACGTTTTGCAGATAGTACCTTTTTACCTTATCTGTATCTCTTCGTATATCGATGTAACTTACAGATCATGTGAATGCCATCGCTACCATTACAAAAATCACAAAAAGTCAGTTTTGGAAAAAATGTTAGATAGAACCTTTTTACTTTAATGCCACGAATTATTTACATTCTTGTTGGGTCCTACACTTAGTTCTTTACTATCGACAACTTTTCCTTATGAAGTTATACGCAAGAAAACGACCTTTTCTGTTGCTAGAAATCGTTCATAAAATGTCGTGCTATGACAGTGTCGTTTATGGCAAAAATATTTGCGTCATTACACGTCATAGTTGCGACGTGGGAGTTGTGTCAACAGCTCACAGGGTATCCAAACGCAGTTTTTATTTACTCTCAATTAGATGCAAAATATGCAATAATCAATTAACTACACATTATTATTATTATTATTATTATTATTATTATTATTACTATTGTTATATTTACTACCAAAACCGAACCTTCTTTCGAGACATCATCAGTGCACATATTCTACAACTCCCTTCGCTTAAAAGCATCCACAATACCAAAAATCACAACAGCCTGAAAAAAAGTGCAAACACGGTGTTCCAACAGTTAATAAATATGTCAACTATAAATAAATAGTTTTAATATAATTGTAAATAGTGTTTGTGTATCATCAAAAGATATTTCTCATCAGCCGCTCCTAATAAAAATGTTCTTACATCATTTTGGAACAAGGCCATAGATTTTTCAGCTAACTGACGTGAGCTTGTTACATTTACAATTGAACATTTTAAGCGGCAATATTAATAATCAGTAATTTTACTTACTCGCTTTCCTGCTTATGCAGTACAGAGAAATTATTGCTATGATGCGGGGGAAAACGGCAATTTTTCGACAGAAAAACTCTTGCTGCCCAACCCCATGGTAACGAAAAAGTGGATTAATTTTAAATCCTTTACCTAATACGTTGAATCCACGTTTTGTGGATCATAATGCCGAAAAATCGATTGACAGCAAAACGTTTGTCTGTAAACAACACTGACACTATCTGTGATCTTCATTGCAACCTCCAATTAACTGATTTTGTATGTTTTGAGGTTCGTATTAAAAAAAATCTAGTGATGAATTAAAAGAACACCGTAAGCGCGCATTTCCTAAAGCTTTTTACTAAAAGTTTAAAAAAATACAGAGTTCACCTGCCAAATTACGTTGGTTCAAATTGAGATATGAACTAGATTCTTTCAAGTTAAATAATACTACAGTGTCCACCGTCAATCACTTTCTATTGAAAGTTGAAGTTGGTGTGATACTTATGTGTGTGTTAAAGAGTTACTGAGATAGGCACCTTACTCTCACAATATTTTAAGCCGAACAACTGGAAGATAATCTACTTTATTGATTGTATTAATTCAATACACCCAAATTGCTTTGTAAGATGGAGCTCCAGAAACTTCACAATTACTGAAGAAATTACGTTCGAAAAGCTCATTCAAAACTACGAGCATCGTAGTTTTGGTAGTATGGCCGACATATGCTTGCATTTTCTGCTTCCAAATCACGTATTAAACACCCCCCCCCCAAAAAAAAAAACGGAGAAAGATCCTTTGCCTCAATGGCTGCGTGCCATTCGTCATGCTCGAAATGTATCAGGAAAATACTGTTTTTTTTATTTATTTTTTTTATTATTCTCCCATTTCGATACCCTTCTATTCCAGTGTGCAATGTTCAAAGGTTTCTTTTTTTGAATACGTTCACAATTGTGTGAGTCCCTTGAAGCCGAAGTGGTGTAACTGCATTTTCAGTTAATCGTGTTCAGCAATTGACGATTATCTAAAAACCGATATTAAGAAGATAAGACTGATTACCCGGCGTTGCCCGGGTATTTCTTTACACCCCCGCCCCGCAATGCTGCTGCGTAAGGGCCCTGCACAGGAGCGTTGAGTCGACGCGCGTCGTAGAATACGAGTAACACGAAACTGCAACATGCGAAACGCCACACGAGCGCTTTGTCCGTTCCGCATAAGATAGTGATAATTTTCGACGCGCGTTACTTATCGCGAGTCAACGTAACGCTCGTGTAACACAGGCCTAAGTTTACTACGGATTACATTAAATCACTTTGTTTAATAATTCAAATTTAGGTAACCTTTAGAATTGCACCCTCTCTCCCATGATTTTTCTCGGTCGCTCAAAAGTAAAGTATTTATGCAGAACTTGGGAACAAACTCTCAGTATTTCAGAAGTTAAAAGGACACACTGATAAAGGCTACCCCAAACTCAAAATTCGAAAAACAAAACTTGGTCGCTTTCTACTTGCTTCATATTTTCAGAACAGCATGTGCCTTCTAGTGGTGATGTTTAGAAAATATATATAATTCTTTCCCTTCATTTTGGAGTAATAGTTGAAGAATAGGTTGCAAACATTTTATTAATATCGGCACTGAGATAAAGTATGATGAACCGATACTTTTTGGGATCCAAACATGTTCAGGAGTGGACATCGATTGGTGATTACTGAGCGGTCTGTCTAACCACTTCCAAACGTTTGGAATTTCCAAGTGATCACTACTGGAACATATTGAAAACTGTTCATTTATAGTCAAGGGTCTATTCTGAAAGAGATGCTAATTGCCAATTGAGTTTACCAATTGAATTCAGTATTGCAATCCAAGAATTTTGAGAAAACTACAAAAATGTTTTTCACTGTGGCCGCTAACTGGTGCTTTTTTTACTCTACACCCTTTTACTTTTATATAACAGATTATTAAGCATGTTGGCACCTTATTTTACTTCAGAACCATATACTATTATAATTTACACATCTGTATGTATTGTTTGATGTGTTCCAGAAATTGGTGGATTGGAATAAACCTATGCTTAAGCAAGTAGGAAAACTTGGTTCTCGCTATAGTGAATGGGTGCAGTCTCCAGTTGACAGAAAACTGCGACTTTTTGAATCAGATTTGGTTGAAAAAATTACAGTAACACCATGGTACCTTATTCCAATTATCTGGATACCTGTGGACATGCTTTTGCTGTACATTGGTTATTCAGATAATAAGCAGTTTTTCGAAGGTAAAAATGAGTTGCCTTTTTTTAAAATTTTATTTTATTTTTTTATTTTGTTTCAACAATAAGAATTTTTTTAAAAATAATTTTTAAAATAAGTGTTGAAAAAAAAACAACAAAAAATGATCATCCTTTGATCTCTTTTTTAGATACTTACTTACCATCATGGGTATTGTTATGTTTTGCAAGTGGATTTCTATTGTGGACATTACTTGAATACTCAATACATAGATGGTTGTTTCATTTACACCCACCAGACACATCACCAAGACTTATAACATTTCATTTTCTCATGCATGGATTGCATCACAAGGTAATTATAATTTTTTTAAATAAAAATATCAAACTCCATAAAGTTATGTTAGCAGTCATGGGAGTTTGATATTTATTTTTGATGGGAAAATTATATTAATGTGGTTTTTGCTTTACCATAAATCACATCCAAATGGATTGTTAAGAGTTAACTTTGTTTGGTATTATAAGATTAAGCTAATTAGGCTACTGCTAAACAAGGCAAAAAATATGCATTAAAATCATTCTCAAACAATGCATCCAATGCCTCCAATATTTGTAAGACGAACTCAAGTTTGAAGTTAATGGCTTTGTTCTTCTGACAGGTGCCATTTGATGAAAGCCGCCTCCTCATCCCTCCAGTCCCTGCAGCAATTGTAGTGGTAATATTATACTGTCTATTTTATTCAATACTTCCTTTATGGATGATGCATTTCTTTGTAGCTGGAATTTTGGCAGGTAAATACAATTATTGAACCAATTTTCAAAATGTCTTAATAATAAATCAGTACTGATATCCAAGATATTTACCTAAACCTTGTTTTTCAGGTTATGTGGTGTATGACTTGACCCACTTCTACTTGCATTATGGTTCACCTCGACCTAACACTTTCTTTTATCATATGAAACGCTATCATAATCACCATCATTTTACAGAGCCTGACAATGGTAAACTTCTTATAAATACTTTACATAAAACAAATTTAGCCTAAATTATTATTCTTACACTTAAAAATTATTTGAAAATAGTCTCGAATCATTAAAGTACCTACTGATTACTTTAAACATCCTTTGTCTTTCTTCTTTCAGGCTATGGGATAAGCTGTGACATATGGGACAGAGTTTTCAGAACCCAAATATATCTCAAGAAACTAAAATTTACCTTGAGGTGGTGAAAAATAAGTCTGGCATATTTGTGTGATCATTTGATATTGATGTCTTTGAAGCCTTAACTTGCCATTTTCAATGAGGTTCATGGACGAAACCTTGCTATTTCATGTCCAATAAATTTTCATATTTACAATCTACATCAACAAATAAAAAGAAGTGTACAATTACTCAGTAAAGTTGCTGCCATTGATTCTAATATTGTGATACTTTTAGGGAAAATATTTAAAGCAAAAAATTCATATTATCAATGTTGAAAAATTACTAAACTCAAGTTTTCAGAAGAGAGTTTCTTATACAAGTTGATCTGTATAAACAATGTAAAAAAATGTTAATTTATTTTTGATTAATAATATATCAACATATTTTCTATCAATTTTTGTGTGTTTGAAGCACTCTAGCACAAAAACATATCTTTACGTAGGCCTACTTAGAAAGAAACTTGCATTTGTCAGTGCATGCCATACACTGTACCTATCCTACAAAAATAATACAAACATATTTTTGAAAGATAAAAAAGTATTATATTTTTAATTAACAGTATTAAATTAGATAATGTTGAAATTCAGAAAACTGAATTCTGAAATCAGTATTCTGGTGGTGCAGTGTCGTAGGATTCTTAACTGTGTGAGACAATTTATGCTGTCTTGTAAAAAGTTGTTGCTTTTTTGTAATAAGTGTGTATTTTGTAAAAAAAACAACAAAAAACCATGACATTGTGAGTGTGTTTGTGTTTTTTAAATCTGATGAACATAATGGCTAATAAAAGTTGATATAAAATAATAATAATTTATTTAAATTACCATTTCAACCCATAATGTAAGTTACTTATGAAGCACCGTTTGCCAAATACCACAAAGATATATTTATACAAAGTATTTCATGGCAATCAGATCTTTTATTTATTGGAGTTTATGGCCCCTTCACCTACTGAGGTCATTGAGACCCATAATGGGAAAAGTTAAATGAGAGGAGGAGATTAGAAATAAGGAGAATTAAAGGAGAAAAGGAAAACCCATTGAAAATCTGCCCAGAGCTTGCTTTATCCAACACAAATTAAGTATAAACTAATGGGGGATTGTACCTGGGCTCAAGAAGGGAAAGCCAAATGCACCTGCCTTTACACCATGAACATGTCAGGTGCCACAGTTCTTCGCAGATGTGCATTCTATGAAGGTCTGGTACATGTTAGATAATATTTAAAGTTTTTTTTTCTTTTCATATTTCATTTATTAAAACATTACAGTGGGAAAATAGCCAAGAAACTCATAATAAAAATATATATGGGTAGGTTTCATGAGAAAGAGATTCAGATAGTTAATGGTAATTTCTTTGAAGGTGGTGGTGGATGACAGAAAAGCATTGAAATAGAGGATGAATTGATTTGGTTAAGATACAAGAAAATACGTTAGTCAAATATCATAAAAAAGTATATTTTTGTACAATTGTTCAATTATTCCATCACAATAAATGTTCTTACAACCCTCTTTTTCTTTTTCAAATAAATTAAGGTTGCAAATATAAATGCTAAATAAATAGTTTCAATGTCAGTCAAATATACATTTCTTTTTTCTCTTCAGTACTTTTTATTTGATACTCTTAACTTTGTGTATCCATAATGAATACATAAATTAAGTTAATAACGGTCTCGGGATGTTCTACACAATGGAGAACAAATGAAAAGTATCATTCTCAATTTTTCTCTTTCCTTCTTGTGGGTCATATTGTTTTTTTTTTTTTTTTTTTATTTTGCACAGATGGTTTCTGAATATGAAACTGGTTCTCCAAATCTGACTGAAGAAACCCTTCTTTACTTAAATTTATTTTAAAAATTTATAAAATGAGAAAAAAAAGGAAAAAAAAAAAAAAAAAAAAAAAGGAAAAAAAAAAAAAAAAGGAAAAAAAAAAAATCCAGAATTTTCTAGAAAATAATTTGAGCATTGCTGTTTATTATAACCACTGAAATGAGATTTGCACTCAGAACATTCTGGTAATTTGGTCATGTTATTGCAATTTAATGGAAATTGTAACATTATTGCAACATTTAAGTAATAAAATTATAACTGAAACAAATAAAATGCAGAAGCTTATTTCCAATGTTAACACATTACTTGAATACCTCTTACAAAAAAATTGAGAAATTACAAATTTCCATTGGTCCTGCATTTGAAACACACATTAAACATGACAAAGTAGTGTTCATTTAGGCAAAGTTGCAGATGAGATTTCACTTAAGGACACTTTTCTTTCAGATCTTACATAATACAATATTCATTTTCCTCAAGTTGTGTATAAGAATAATTTGTGGTACTAAAAAGTACAGTAAGATTATATTCACAAGTGAAAACATTTGGCCTGTCAAATGATGAATGCGCAGTTGCTATTTTACACTAGTGAATAAAATCTAAATACCCCTTAAGTGCCATATACATACAGTCATGACCACTGTGTAAAAACAAAGAAACTTAACATGAAATATCCAAGAATATGTTACCGTTAAAAAGTGAAAATTTTATTGTTCACATCTTGAATCATCTTTATGAGATTGGTGTCAGGGGTAAAAGAAAAAACAAATTTTAGTATGTGTAAATTCTATTGCCAGTGAAATAAATTCATAGAAAGGAAATAATTTGTATTTCACAAGAGAAATGAACACTTATGTTGTCAATGAAAACAAAATAAAATAATAGTGTACTTAGTGGTAACTGATCAAAACTGTTTATATGCATTGCAATTCAAATTCCAAAAAAGTACAAAGGGTTTTTTCTGTAAAATGTTAAAATTTGGCAAAAGTAATGAATGTTAATGTTTGTACTAAGTGATGTAAGTACAACACCAAAGGAAAACAATTTTATTAATTCTTGCATGAGAAACCTTTTTCTCTTAATGCAATACATAATCCAAATTTGAAAGACGGTTAAATTGATAACAAAATGAATGAGGAGTAAACTATATTGCACTGTCTCTTCATACAATAGATTACTATCAATTAGAATCAGGCCTACCAATTGTTTTCCTTACCATGCTGAGTTGAGGAAATGTACTCTTGTTGGGAGGAGGATTCAATCGTGAAGCAAGGTGAACAAATGGTTCATACAAAGAGTTTCTATCCATTGCATTAATTTCGTAATGTTTTACCTTTTCTCTCATTGCCCAATGTGATGCCTTACTTGCAGTATTTTCAAGACATCCAACATCCATAGGTTTAGTTTTGTTACCTAAAATGATGAGGGTGACCTACGAAGAAGCAATCAACAGAATTTCTTATACTAAATTACACATAATATTACAGTTAGTCGAAAATGAACAAACAGGAATGTCTCATTACATTATCATTAAAGCACCAAAAGTTTCTTTGGAGTTTTACTGAATAATCACTCAAATTAATGAATAAAACTTAATTATATTTACTTAATATGGTTTCTGGCTCCCTCAAATTGAAATACCATTTAAATTGCATTGTAAACTAGTACATTATAATAAATAATTATATGGAATGATTGTACGTTGAATATTCACATCTAGCAGAAAAACTTTTATAAGCCGTTTTTATAAGCAGTTCAAATACTTACTTCCTTTTTATCTCTATTTTTGTCAATTTCCTTCTTTAATGATATTAGTACATCAAGTGATTCTGGTCGGTCAGTATCATAAACCAAAACATATCCATCAGCAAGACCAAAGTATTGCCTGGCTACGTGTGACTGATCTCTTGAAATCTGATTTATTGAATGTGGATGGTCTAGACCAGCAGTATCATAAAATCGAACTTTCTCTTTTGTACCACGATCAGTCTCTATATTAGCAATGTATATATCTTCAATTGTGGAATGTAATTCCTTGAGAAAATAATAAACAAACAATACTAATGCAGATATTTGTTGATAATTATTCTATATTTATGTCTGTTGACACATACAAGCTTTACAAATTAAAATAAAAAAGAAATAAAGGATGGAACTTACTGTTGCTTTGGTAACATTGCCATAAATTAACTGCTCAAGAATTGCAGTCTTTCCAACACCCTTTAAACCAAATACAACAACTTTGGCAGTTTTCCCCATTTTTGAGGCAAATGGGGATTTTTTACCATGAAAATGTGGGCGACCTGAAATCAAAACATAATAAATTGCAATATACGATTAAAACTTGAAAATATAGGTTCACAATGTTTTATATTATTGATCAATAAGACTAACCAAATCGAAATATTTTGGATCTGGCCAAAAAACCTTTTCGTTTATGATGAGCATTATAACCGTTCTTATACATGACTGTATGTACCACAAGACTTGTGGAGAATGGAGTGCAAATTCTATTCATTAGCATGAGAATTAGGTAACCCTAATTATTTCTCCATTAGCAACCACAACAGAGCGTAAAGGTTTAAGCATCGCGATATCAAATTCACAAATGTTATATGCTAGTTTTAGGTTAATTCTATCATAAACAAAGGAACTTACCTAGACCAACACTATTAAATTGGCATGTAAATAAAAAGGGGTTAGATTTTGCTCATGACTTAATATTTAATAGAAAGTATCTACTAACGACACTTTTCCCGATATTGAAAGTCATTTGCAATAGAATAATGAGAATCAACAGGAACAGTTCACCAAGTTTACGTGTTCACATTTTTGCAATGTACAAATTCAGCAAACACAGTCATATGGCAATAACCTAGCTGTCAACATGCGCTGGCTGTAATACCAACAAAAACAATATACCCAGAAGAGACGAATTATTATTACTCCCAAAGAATTGTGAAATCATCATGTAATACGCATTGTATTACACTTATATCAATATAAATTTAATACTCCATTGATTAAATCTTTTTTAACTTTCGACATTCTCTTCAAATTCTTCACAAATTTTGTTTCTTAGGTTGGTGGCATAACCTAACCTCTAACGGTGTTGGAAGACGTGAAGTGTCAGATGCATACGAATTTCTGCTTTGTTTTTCAATATTCTTTCGGAAAATAGACCAAAAATGTTGACATGACATAAGTAAAAACTGAGGTATTTTTGTGACGCGTCGAAAGACATACTTCTGTTTACAAAGTGCTAGTACAGAGTTCGTCCTTTAGTGGCGCTTTGCACATCTCCCTGCGTCAGTTTATTGATCTTGTATAGTCCCTTCGAAGTAAAGCAGTATGACAGTTCTTGTTAAAAGTAATTTCTCGCTCAAGAACAATTTCTTTCTCTGATAAAAATATTTCCCTGTTCTTTAATCGAACTCTCTCAGGATATCTGCTGTGTTTCAATATGCAGCGTATGAAACTCAAGTGGAAAGTGTCATTTTGTGTCGAACATGATTGTTCCCCGTCTCTGACTGAGAGGTTCTCGTGTTCGTAGGGTAATGTGGTGAGGAACCCGGCTGCGTCCCTCCCAGGGGCAAGACTTGCCAATGCACAGTGTTGAGTGGAAATAATGTTGCATGTATTTTGGACTTCAGTAACATTTCATGGCAAGAAAAGAGACTTGCGAGGGAGGTTTTATGCATTCTTTCCGTTTCTACCTGTTGTGAAAAGTGCAGTTTTTGGATTATCATTTTATCGAATTGACTGAGTGTTGGTTTCAACAATGCCTCACAAGATTGGATTTACGGTCGTTCACGCCTCAGGTAATTATCTCCAAATTATCATGTATTTCAACTTTTGATTTTGCAGATTTTGTGGTATCATTGGTACCAATTTGCAGTACAATTCGATTTTCTACACTTGAATGTATCTTAATAATGATACTTTTGTATACAGTTATTTATTTATTTTTTGTTTTATGCGAGAGAAAGAACTGTTAGTCATAATGAGTTTATCTGTATTGTATAAATCACAATGAACTCGGGAAAACTGTCAAGGTTGTATATTTGAAGTTGCCTACTACAATGATTCGACTCGCAGATTCCAGATTTGACACGTCTTTCGTTTTCAATGCGTCCCGCATTTTCTCTAACGTGCACGTGCGAAGCGCGACAGTCCTCAGTTCGTGATTAAGCTTCCCTTCTACTAGAGAAACGCTCTTCAGACGATGATATAGTACTCGTAAATTATTCATTTATTAAAAATCGAGGCAAATCTAATATTGTATTCATTCCACCGTTGAGTAATAAAAATGCGATATCTACATAAAATATTTTCAAAACTTACCATGCTTTTACCTGAGACACTGGTTATTGCGGCGTCCAGGCAGGTATTACTCGTAGGTCATGTTTATCTACACCTATCTGTATCAAATAGAACGCGAAAACTGAATTGGGAAAAAGTGTAGACGAGGGTTGACGAACCACCAATCATAAATATAGTGATAGAGAGAAACGACTAATTTATTCAGTAAACTCACAATTAAAAAAAAATATCCGAAATTAATGTCAATTCTCATCTACGGCATTCTCCAACCTCTTACTAATACAGGTGCTCGTATATGTTTAGAGGTAATGCGATAACATTTTCTTCAAACGTTCCATAGTTATGATACTCTTTCTAAAATAATGCACAAATGCCCCTATTAAAAATACTGCATAATTATTATGAAACAACGTTCTTACTTCTACAGACTATGTAGTCTTTCAGTTATGAACATTAGCCGTGAACTTAATTAAGAAACTCGTTTCAAGTCGACTTCAAAAATCTTTATACACATGTTTCAATCCGATAGTTGAGTAACGAAGAGGAACTGCTATTACTTCGTTTTTTCCATTTTAGATGCATCTTACTTGAAATATATTACAATTATTGAAACACAATGTCTCTCGGAGGTGTTCGTTTTTTCTAGTTAATATTAATTTGACCAAAATGGATTCTATTTATTTTTCTTGTCATATTGAAAATAATGAATGTAGATTGCAGGACCACAATATTTCGCGCCTGCTACCTTAAACATGTGTTTCTCCTACACATCATAAAAAATGCTACAGAAAGTTTCAGTTTGTTCATAATAAATGAACAAAATAAGTTGAGACGTCAGCGGGAATAAGATTGGGATTATTTAATTTTGAAGGAAAGCGATTCTCAACATTTGCCTTTTACATTCGCAAATACAATCTTTCTTGTTTTATTATTCAAAAGACAACCTGAAAAAGATATTTCGTGTTTATGGGTTCTTTGGAAAATTCATTAAAATGTTGTTTCAATATTTTCGTAATTCTACAATTTTACAATACAAAGTTCAGGTAGAATACACCGTTTTCTTTAAAACAACTAGTTCTGAAAATCAAGAAATAAATCATTTTATTTCAACTTACACATTTGGAAGTATTTTTGTAATACATCTCTTGAGATAGCAAGCTATAACACCATCAATGATTGATTGATTGTTAGTGATTCCGGGAGGCGTCAACTACGGAGGTCATTATCCCGTAAGTATAGTGTATGTTTTTCATCGGTGATCTTTCCCCTCTGGATGGCGAGATCTGACGCCACCTACCGTCGACTACCGGGGTTTTCTCCAACCAGGTACCTTCCACCAGCAGGACACTGCCCCAGCCCGGACAAGTTCTAAGCTCCCGACCGGTCTCCCGGCATGTGAGGTAGTCTAATGCATGTTAGTGTAAATGAGGGTGTTAGGGGTGAGGATAGGACAAGGAAGAGGAAGGACAGATCGCGCACGGTCCGTGGCCCGTTTGTTAGGGTACTGGTCCGGCATTCGCCTGGTGTTGATCGGAGAAACCACGGAAAACTACCGATCAGTGCAACCGGCCGCTAGAATTCCCCTCCAGACAGTGACTGAATTCGACCTAGCTGCAAAGCCAGTGTCGAAAATCCTGCCGCTGTCGGGACTCGAATCTAGGACCTCCCGGTCAGAGGCAGCAGTGACTGCAGTGACATCAGTTGATGCACTGAGCCACCGCTCCTGGTATAAGACCATCAAGTTAGGTACATGATTCTGCGTATTGGATTTTTACGAGAAAAAAACGAGGCAATTTATAGTTCTTTGCGAAAAAAATTACAGTTGCTTACGAGTGCTTTGAAAAAACTTGTTATTTGTAATTATCTAATCATTATGTGAATGTATAAATATACGACAACATAAAAATTTGCATATTTAACTAAGTATGGGCTTCCGATTTGGGGGATGGATTCTTGTGCGATTACTCTTTACTGCGATTACTCTTTACTGCGATTACTCTTTACTGCGATTACTCTCTATAAGTTAATGCTTACGATGGGGGTAGACTGTTTTGGAATCGTCAGCGTAGCGGAGTCGTTACATCAGTGTCACCGAAATCCATACGCCTCTGATGTGACGACTCCGCCACCTAACGAGCTGGCCACCATCCGTAGCAACGATGATGGTAGAATACTAATGATTCTACATGCACAACGATGCTGTTAGCTATACTAAACAAAAATAACATTCAGTCTGTATGATCTTATTAACTTATTTAAGCCCACTGTTCCAAAAAAAAGAACAGCGGACTTCAACTGTTAGATGCTACAGCTGAGATTTCTAAAGCATAAAACACCCCTGGACTAGGCGTTTTCATGACTTGCTTTGGTTCGAATCTTCTAAAATCCTGCTATTTTTTTTAAAAGAAGATATGAACTTGAGTTTGTCGGGAGAGACCAGTGTCATGCTTAATTTACACAAGCTCAGTACTTGTCACTAATAATTATCATTTACACTAGTCACTCGCACGTGTACCCACGCGTGAAAAAAAAGTAGCAAGCTTGAGTAAATGTGGCAAGTGCAAGAGGATAGAATACCGACTTATTTACTAAGAGGCAAGTAGCTACCCCATCACAATACTGCCAAGAAGCTGAGGTCACAGAGTAAGTCTTGTAGTTTGCTGAGTTACATGAGCCACGTGTGCTTGCGGAGAAATGTTATAAAGAGCAGAAGCTAATTTCTGATGCCGAGAATGACCCTCATTCTGCAATTATATTTTGGCTTGTATTGCACCTCTCATTTTAATGGGCACTGAATCGCTGGAGTAACGTTTTGCTACATACCACCACACTGAACTACTGCCATTCCCATAAACATGTATTCATTTGAATCTTCGGTGCCAGCTCCATTAAAAGTTGAGCTTAACCATTAATACTCTCTTCTTTTAAAACATTTTTGCTTCACTTTCAAGTTCTACTATCATTGATAATATAATAGTGGAAAACTAGTGTTAGAACAAACAAGTATACCTCAAACCCCAGCAGCAATGGTAACCCATTCTTAACATATATTTTGCATTTATTTATTTAATGTCAATTCCATTAAAATTGTGTGACGTTCTATGGAGAGAAATACAATATGTACACGGTTTCTTGAGCTCTGGTATCTCTTCCCTAACTCATATACATATGAAGTTGAATTATGAATACAAGTAGCATGAATTCATTACCGATAATTTTCGATAGAAATCGAATTTTAGACTATTAAGTTTTACTCGCAACTCGTTTCTTCCTTAATTGTAAACGATATTTATTACTTTTAATTAAAACAGCTTTGCACGAGGTGATAAGAACTAGTGGCAAGTACTAAGCTCATGCAAATGTAAACTCGGCATACGGCGAGATGACAACGTGCGCCCGCGACGGGCAGCGAAAGTAATACGGACACACATGGATTCTATCAAATAGTCGTCCAGGAAGGGACGTGTCCGAGAGCGAGATTTTTCTTTCTTCCGCAGTCAGAATCTCCCATTTGCGGTTTTTGGGGGACAAACGCTGTGCGCCCCCCCCGTCTCGGCACCGCCCCGGGACCGAGTCCGCCCACTCGTTGAGGAGTTTGTGGTGGACAAAGAACGCTCGCATCTAGCGCTTAGAGGGGGCAAGGTGTGGGCTTTTGATTATTATCGATTGATTATTTCGTTTTCCCGAAGGCGTCATTATTCCCAAATGTAGTGTCGTTAGTTCCGGAAGTGTAGAGCAGGTATTTTTCTTGGGAGGTGGTGGTGGTGGTGAGATTCGCCGTCGACGTACACGATGGTTACCAGGGTTTTCCACAACCAGGTATCTCCTACCAGCGGGCCATCGTCCCAGCCGGGACAAGCTCTAAGCTCACGACTGGTCCGCGACATGTGTGATAGTATAGAGCATATAAGTGTAAATGTGTGTAAATTAGTGATGAGAATAGGAAGAGGAAGAAGAGATCGCGCGCGGTCCGTGGCTCTCTTGTTAGAGTACTTCTCCGGCATTCGCCTGGTAATGATCGGAGAAACCGCGGAAAACTATCGATCAAGGCAGCCGACCGCTGGAATTATTCTTCAAACCGCGTCTGTACAAGTCCTAGCTATTTCGCTAGTGTCGAAAATCCTGCCACCGTCGGGAATCGATCCTAGAACCCTCGATCAGAGGCATTGCAGAGTCATGACTTTATGCCATAAGCCACATTAGATGGTTCCTGTTTAGATTGATTAATTGATTGAGATTCCAGGCGCGTTAACTACTATGGTCATTAGCCCCGTAAGTGTGGTGCGTGATTTTGCTTTGGAGGTGGCTGTGGTCCTACCCCGTTGGATCACCAGATCCGGCGCTGGCCTACCGTCGGCTAACGGTTTTTTTTGTCAACCAGATATCTCCGACCAATGGGGCACCGCCCCAGCCGGGACAAGTTCTTAAGTCCCCGACCGGTCTCCCCGAATGTGTGGTAGTATAATGCATGTTAGTGTGAGTGTGTAAGGGGCGAGGATAGGACAAGGAAGAGAAAGGGAAGATTGCGTTCGGTTCGTGGCCTTTTTGTTACGGTACTGCTTCGGCATTCGCCTGGTGATGATCGGAGAAACCGCGGAAAACTGCCGATCAGGGCAGCCAACCGCTAGAATTCTTCAGATAGCGTCTGTATACGTCCTAGCTATTTAGCTAGTGTCGAAAATCCTGGCAATGTCGGGACTCGAACCCTTGGGCGTCCCGGTCAGAGGCGCTGCAGTGACATCAGTTCATGCTCTGATTCACCTAAGCCGGTAAGGTGTGGAGGTGGAGGCATTCTGCAGATAACAGGGTAGGGCCCTATTTTTGGAAATTTGGTCTTCTGTTTTTGCTCCTTGACATTATTCGAAAACATTAGACAGTTTTTCTACAAAGGCGTGGAGGGTTTAGATAATTATTGTACATACAATATTTACATACTTAGCGACCCCTTAAAATATTATCAAAATACATTAAAACGCAAGGTCTATTACTTTCCATTTCGTTTGAATAAATCGACATTATTATGTTCTCTGTCTTCAGTGAGTACTGGTTGAGTTAGCTCAGGGCAACAACTATTGCTACTGTAATGTCTCTGACCGGCAGGACTAAGTTCGTGTCCCGACGGTGATACATAGCTTTGTGGAATTCAGCCGCTTTCTGGACGAGACTTCTTTCGACCCGCTTCTCTGATCGGTAGTTTTCCGTATTTTTTATTAACTCCAGTACCTTAGCAAAGCTGGAGCAGTACCTTAGCAAACGGACCACGGACCGCGCGTAATATTTCCTTCCTCATCCTGGTCCTCTCCTTTCCGCTTAAACACACACATGCTTACAAACACTACACTACCACAATTGTCGGGAGACCAGTAGGAGGTTTAGAGATTGTTCCGTTTGAAGCGATGCTCTCTGGTGGGGATATTTAGAAAGAGAAAACCTCGGAAATCGTTTTATAAATCTGCCGCCATATCTCACATTCCAGGGGAGAAGGAACACTGTCACCTCTCGAGATACAACATGCATTTCACGTACGGGACTATCGAACATGGGGGTTGGCGCCTCCGGAATCACAAAATCATTCAATCTTCAATGTGTGTCACTTCATCGTCTGGCCATGGTCTGCCTCGACAATGGGGCTATAAATCGCTGTTTATTTAGCCTGGGCTGAAGTACGCCTCATTACTCCTTTTAGTTGTGTTATTCCCAGGATGTCACTTAGACTTTGATCTTTCATAGAAGAGCATCTTCATAATTTCCCCAGCGGTATCAAATGCTGGGGCATCCCACACACTCGAAGAACAGGTTGGAGTTGAATAATAAAGTTCTCGAGCCCAGTCTTGTCAATTATTTCAAATAATTCTGGTTTGTACGAACGCTCGTACCTCCCGAGAGGTCAATTCGCTAGCAATTATTTTCGGAAAAAGCCGCAATGGGATCCGAAAGTCAAAGTAAACCCTCTCCATTACGCCAGCGAGCCAACTGATTGCCGGCATCGTACATCGAACGAGTGCGGTTGAGTGGATAATGGAGTATTATTAGTGTATTGAAATATAATAATATATTGAGTAGGTCAGAGCACTTTTCTGAAAATACTAGCTGAAATTATTGTGGATTTGAGAAAACTTGCCTCTTAAGATACATTCGAACCTAACAAGCTTTTACCTATTCATGTAGTGTACGTATTTCGATTTTTACTTTACATGTTTTCAGTACATAAAGATCCAAATTATGACCAGGCTTTGGATGAACATATATAAACATTCTTTTATTGTCACCCAGAGCAATATTTATTTTTTATTTATTTACAAACGTCAAACGTCAAAAACAGTTAAAACTGTGTGTGACGTGCTACGGGGAGAAGTTAATTTTTTGCACGTTTTCATAATTCTGTGATCCCTACCCTGAGCTACTACTAGCTTAAATTTGAATACAGAAGAAATGAGCGATTTTTTGCAAGGACTGTTAACAAAATGTTCGCTCCGATATAACAAGATGTATTTTCAACGGTAAATCAGCTATAAATTGGGCTCTTATTGCTCATCGTGCCCATCGTGAAGGAATAATACTTCTTGCCACCACATGCAGAACGATAATTTGAATAGCTATATTTCCCACTAAATTCTAGAAGACGTGCACAGTTAATGAAGTTACATTTATGTCTAGGGGGCCATCTCAGCATTTGCTCAAGGATAAATTACATTTTAAAGAAGAAGAATCATTACTATTAGTAATGCGTAAATAGGTGGCCCAGTCGCCTGAGGTGTTAAACACTAAGCAGAAACCAGAGCTGCTGGTCATGCTCGGAGTGGAAAGTCTTGGCATGGAATGGAAAACGCATGGACATTTTCGTTACGAATGTGCCACACGATGTATGGGACTGCGTCAGCCACCACGATATCACAAATGACATCCCTTAACACAAACTTCAATTGTCGAGTTGCATTTGCTGATTCAAGCATCAATAAAAAATGTTTGCTGTAATTTTTAAAAGTTCCTCTTATAAATGTTTGCTGGCTGCTACCAGCCTAGAATCTGATGGCCAATACTCTTTACGAAGAAATTTTGTACGCGCCTTGCCATGAAGTGACGTTTTCAATCATGGTGGCCTTGGCTCCACTACGCTCCGCTTCGACTCTCTATCCATCTCTCTTGACAAAGTACCACTTCCTGGCCTTGATACAGAAAGTACTCGTAGTACTTCAAGGCTCGCATACAGTTGACTTGTGACGAAACGTACTGACTAGCGTTAAAACCGATCTGTTGTTCTCTTGATTTGGTGGTGCTATGGCTTCCAGAGAAATGTTAGCCCTTTTCCTACCCTTCCTTAATTGAACTTAAGTGCAGCGGAGAGGGCGTGGCCCGTTAGGTTGGTGAGTCACTACATTATACGAGGGTTGGCTATGTTTTTAAGAGTTCGAAAGGGTCCGACCCCCAGGCTTTCAATTTATTAACCCCAGAAAGGTGTACCTGAGTAAGGTAATTTTTAGAAAGAAACTACAAATAAAATCTACTCGGAAGTTTTGAAGTATAATTTTTCTTAGTAAATTGTAGTTTCCAGAATATATGTCAAAGAAGAAAGGAAAAGAATCATCTAATCAATCATGTGGTTATTATCGAGAATCATTTTTGCTCAAACATTGGAGCAAAAGAAAGAGAATCCTTAATTCTTAACAAAAATGGGCTTATTAGGAAGCGATTCCTATAATTAAATGTTTTTGAAATGTTTGATACTATTTTTTTAATGTTACAATAGATTCGACTGTTTCGGTAGTGCTTTTGGTGGTTGACTTTTCTGAGTGCGGGATTTTAGTGTTATTTATTTTATTATCTGACGGAAAAATAAATAATGAAAGTATCAGCCAAAGGAAAATATTAGAATGAAGGAAAAGAACGTGGTATTTTGCGGAATTTCAAACCTTAAGTTTCTTTAAGAGCTTTATTAACCTTCCTCGAGGTCACCACGCTGATGAGTGCGGTCAGCGCTCCTAAATGCAACTTTAAGCCCTGCCGAAAGTTCGGATGAATAATTGAAACTGCCCTCCGACCTCACTGCCGCCTTCGCACGAGCAGATTCCGCTTGCCGCGTCGTGGGAGGAGGAGGGGCTGTGGAGGGAAAGAGAGGGAAAGGGTGGGCGGGATAGAAGGGGAGAGGAAGGGAGATAAGAATGAAAGGTGCAAGAGGGAGGGTGAGTGAGTTGGGGACGGATAAATATCATTAAGACCCCTAGCCATGACCTAACGATGGACTCCTCAATAATATTGAAATATGAATAGATATTGAACATATGTAACCTAACTATAATCAAAATTAAAATAAAACTTTAACATTTCAATTTACACAATTTAATATTTAAATGAAACTATAATATATATATATATATATATATATATATAAAACTTTAAAATGACTTTCCTCTGCATTTATGTAGAGCATTTTTTACTGCATCATTTATTTTTAATATCTGATTACAGTTAGTTAATTTTGTGAATCTTAATAAATAGTTAATTATCAAGAACTAATATATATTTTTGTTTAAATACATTGTTGGGAGACGCCTATCCCGTCGAGGCGTTAATCATGTGCTTTGTGCGCTTATGTGTTAATCCACCTCCGGGAGGGAGTGGGGGAAGCCGGAGGGGCGCCGGGGCAGCGATGAATATCGGATGGGCGCCGCTGGGAAGCGGAGATGACTCGTCGCCATTCCTTTTACGGGCCACAAAGCTGCAGATGCTGCCCTTCGTCTGGCGCGCGGCCTCCGCGATAATAGTGTTTGCGGGAGCGGTATCTCGGCGACTATCTACCGGGGCCTCGCGTTTTTTACGATCCCGGCGCATCCACCGCCAGCGCAGGCGCCCTTGGGGAACCCCTCTCGTCACGCACGAGAGACTGGTGGCCGGGTGGGTCTTCTGAGAAAGTGGTTCAACTCTTGTGTTAGGAGCTACTAGCTATTTACATTATTAGGCCGTTAAACCAGCAAATATCAAACGAGTATGTTGTTTATGCTATCGGGGGTTTGTCGTTCAATACTTTTCGTAATATCATCTTCTTGTAACAAAAGCTTATGAAAGAAAAACTTATATTTCTTGGAATAAGAGAGAATAACAGTTACAGAAGAGTCGCGTTGCGCTTTCAAGGCCTACAGAAAGTGAACTACGTAACGTTATTGGAGTGAAGGCCGAATATTGGATAACTTCCTGTTTATTTCGGGTGAATATCCGAGAGCCGTGTCGCACCGTTGTTGACACACCGTTGCATCAGCCCCCGGATGTGAACTATAAATTAACTTGTGGCATGAAGCAGTAAACGATGGTAATTTGTTGGGCTGATCATCAATAATGCTGATAAAATCTTTCTTCGTATTATATGCAATTGCGCTAGGTCATTTTGGCATTCTTCGCTTGCTCACGGGAGTCTATTCCGACGCAGTCTTTGTGGGGAATAGGCTGAAGGGTAAAGGAGATTCAGCTGCACAGGATGGGAGTGCGAGCTGGTCGCTTAAGGGACGATCGTGCGCGGTTTGCAACCAGTTGTATAAAGTAATTTGCGTGCGTCCGTTCGTTCCTTCGCTGTCCTTCGCTCCGTCCGACCGTCCGTCCGTTCATCAATCCGTTCCTTCGTCAATCCGTTCGTTCGTCGATCCGACCGGCCGTCCGTTGATCCGTCGGTCCGTCCGACCGTGGGTTCGTGCGTCCATATGTTCGTCCGTCCGTCATCACTTCCGCTCCACAATCCAGACCAATGAAGGTCATTCGACGCATGTCGGTCACCTGATTGGGAACTGATCACTTTTTATGAATGCACTAGAAAAATATAAGAATTTCTAAAAAAAAAGGTGATTTGTAAACGTTGATTGATTGCATTTTTCGTGTTTCCGGGCGCGAAAACCGCGTTGATCATTCGTTCCGTAAGTGTAGTGCATGTTGTCCCCCGGAAGGTGGCGGTGATCTTCCCCCGCTGGATGGCGAGATCCGGCGCCGATCTACCGTCGGCTAGTGGGGTTTACCCCTAACCAGGACTCTCCCACCAGCGGGGCAGCGCCCCAGCCGGGACAAGCTCTAAGCTCCCGACCGGTCTCCTAGAATATGTAGTAGTATAGTGCATGTTAGTGTGTGTGTAAGGGGGGAGGTTAGAACAAAGGAGAGGAAGGAAAGATCGCGCGCGGTCCGTGGCCCGTTTTGGAAGGGTACTGCTCTGGCATTCGCCTGATGTTGATTGGAGAAACCACGGAACACTACCGATCCGAGCAGCCGGCCGCTAGAATTCTCCTTCAGACAGCGACTGAATTCGACCCAGCTGAAAAGCTAGTGTCGAAAATCCTACCGCCGTCAGGACTCGAACCTAGGACCTCCCGGTCAGAGGCGCTGCTGTGACATCAGTTGATGTACTGAGCTACCGCTCCCGGGTTTTTTAAACGTGTTTTGAGTGACTTCCGTCACCTTCGGAGGTGGTCTATTGCTCAATCGATACCTCTCGTTAAGACAAATCGATTGACACCTTTCTTGGTCGGTTTCCTTTAGGATTTCTGGAATAATTCTAGAAAACGTGTGTATTGGATGGTTTCAATGCACCTTCGAGTGCTTAGGTGAAACGTGAATTACAATACTTCTTTTCCGACTTTTACATGAATCATTACGACATAATTATTTTGAGTGATGTTACTTGAACCTATTTTTGCAATGAAACAAAAAATTAAACAAAACATGTTGATGGATACTTTTTCATATGAATTCCTACGCATGGAAATAGACGAGCCGGGCAACTACTGCAATATGTTTATCATTTATTTTTATTACGAATTTCCACAGCAAAAATAAAAATATTTATCATGAAAATAACGCCAGAGGTGCCATACGAAGCTAATTGTTTCATACGAGAATGAAAGTTACATTAGACTGCGGTCCTGGAATGAATTTTTTGTTTTTCCCGAGCTGTCGAGTTAATTCCGAATCGAATGAATCATTTTGCAGCCTTGTAAGTGTTATGATTCCCGCACAGTTTTATTTATTTCATGTCGAATTTATAGTATATATAGACGTTTCAGAATAAAAGTTACAAACTTCCAGGGCTTGTAAGGGGATCGGAGATCACTGCCAATGAGCGTATGGCGGAAGGTGACATAATACGCCTCATGTGATATCTGCGACTGGTTCTTAGGCAACTCTTCATGCATTAGTGATCATGTTCTGAAGCAGAGAAATTTCGTGTACCTGCCGAACACTAGTGCATGAAAAGTTGCCTGACATTCAGGGGCAAACGTCATGTGTGTAAGTGCGTCACGTGTGTAATTTCTCACTACATATGTAACTGCGTTACATGGAATTTTCTACTACGTGTTTATTTAAAAAAAAATTGCTCACCCTCCTCTAAACCCCTAGTTTTTTTTGTGACATTTAGTCGGAGATTTCGTGATTGAGCGTGGATGGCGGATAGGCAATTTGCTTGACGTGCGAGTCACACTTGTTGTATGGGGCGGAGTCAAAATATCAAGCATGAATCTTGTCTCTCCTCGCCCTGGTGGCGATTTTTCTTGCCCTTAAATTATCATTGCGTCGTCAGAATTTCTTATTTTTCTTTGGCAAGATACTTAAGAGACTCTTTATTCATAATCATATATGATATGACTCGTGTGACGTACTGGATTCAAGAACACAAACAACTGTTTTTCAAATAAAATATTTATATGTATTTTTTCACAAAAAAAGTTAATTTTACAAACATTGAAAAAAATCCCCTTAGCCGCAAAAATCCCGCGACAGTACCTACGCCTACAGCCCAGCGCCACTGCTTTAACGCAGGTGAGCAACGCGTGGTGCGATGTTGTCGGGCGCTGAGTCCCTTATAACCCCAGGTTTTTACATGGTCTAACGCCGAACGGGTGACCGCCTGTCAGACCGCGTGCATGAGAGCACAGGAGACATTGCTCAGTCTTTCGACTCCCAACATATCTCGCGTGGGCGCCGTTGACACTGCGTTAAGTGCCTTGAGGGCTCGCCCCTCCCCTCGGCGCTTTCATGCTATCGGGCGTCCGGAAGGGTCGACGTCCAGCCTTCTCCAGGGGTCTTGCACAATTATCCCAGACTCGTCACTAACTTTTCTGAATAGGTTATTTAAGAGGGGGTTTTTCCAGACGCCCCCTCGCTCTGGCGTCCCTCTATTCAGCGCAGGTGCGCTCCACGGCGCCAGGCACGCAAATCTAGGAAGAGCATACCAACCGCCCCATCCCCGATATCATCCGCCTCAAGCGTGCACCCAGGTTTGTACATGGTCTAACGCCGAACGGGTCACCGCCAGTCTGACCGCGTTCATGAGAGCACAGGAGACATTGCCCAGTCTTTCGACTCCCTACATATCTCGCGTGGGCGCAGTCGACGCTGCGTAAAGTACCTTGAGGGATCACCCATCCCCTCAGCGCTTCCATGATATCGCAACGGTTTCCTCCGACCCGACTGGCTAGAAAACGTTGCCACGAAGCCACACTAGCAACCCGACGTTGACCCACCCTACTCCTCCCAGCTGCCATCCTCCCTTCCTCGCTCGGCCCGCCTCGCCCCTCCGCGTTTCTTGGCCCGCTCCGCTCTTCTCCACCCGCGACGCTCCTTCGCCCGACACGCGCACCATGCTCCACCCATGTCGTCCCTTCGCGCACCGACAACGTTCCCGTTCTGCCTTCCTCTTCCGAGTCATTTTCACTACGATAATCGTTGCTTCTGAATGCATTACTGCATGCTCCCGTCCAACTTTCAGTAATGTACAATACCTTTTCTCCATCCTTTTATGGGATGTACTGGTTGCATTCATTGTAATAGGAACTTGTATACAAAATTTCAAGTGCCCTGCTTTAGTAATTGGGGTTTGACATTGATATTTTAGTTAGTTTTTTCTCCTATAAGATGGCCTTATTATGTAAAGAAGAACGAACCAGACTGCGTCTGTATTCGAGAGAAAGCTTTGTAGCTCGGGAGGTCCAAGTTTGAGTCCCGACATTAATGGACATCCACACTGTCGAGTAAGTAATTGATCCGTCGATGCCACTGCCTGGATGAGAATTCTAGAAGTCGACTGCCCTGATCAGTGGTTTCCGTGGAGGATGCTTTAATGAGGGATGCTCAAGGGGCGGCCCACGTGTCCTGTACCAACGTGGATCTGCGGGTGACCGATGGGGCCCGGTGCTTCTTGAGTCAGCCCAATGGGAGGGGAGGCGCTCGGGCGGGATCGGCTCTGGTCCAGTGACAGGCGAGTGGCATGTGGGCCACCGCACGATTTGATGCATATGAGCAGTCCAGCCTCAAAGAATAGGTCATGGAGCAAGAGTGATCCTTTTCATCCATTCGAAACCCGCTTTTAACATGAGAATTTGGCGTTGTGCCAACCTAAAATCATCTCCCCTTTTTTGAGAATTTGAATAATTTGTACAAAGACCATCCTTACGGATATAACAACCCAGGTTTCCATAAACTACGAGAAAATCGTGTTACTTTTAGTTAGAAAAATGGAAATCGATATTACATATAGCACTTTTCAAAAATTGGTTTCAAAGCTCAAATTGAGATGCAGCTGCACAAAATAAAATCGGAAAAATTAAATAATTTGTGTGAAATATTTAATAACGTAATGTATTTTTTTTTTCAAATTCTCGTACTTTGATTTCTTTCCGAGGAAAATTTGTGAATCGTGCGGCTTCACGGTGAAATTTAGTGTAAAATTACTATCAGCTTAAATGCTGGGAGTAAATTAAGTCTTATTTCGTAGATAAAAATGCTATATTTAGTTCTATTTTTAAAAATATGAGGCAAGAAATTATTTGTACTGATTGACTGATGTGTTCTTATTTTGGACAAGGTAATTTTCTCCCGGAAATTGTGTGTTGAACATCCCCACTATACGTAATACGTTAAGGAAAGATGACGGATTGATCCATTTTATAAGAATCTATAAACAAATAATTCCTTACGGGTATTACTGCTGAATACGGAATAATTCCCTAGAGGGCGCCGAAGAGATTTCAGACGAAAAATTCAAAGTACGCAGATTATGGCACAGTTGGATTTTCAGGCGTACACGCAACCAGCAAAACAATAACAGTTTACTCTCGTGCTTATATTGAAAACAATGCTTCTCTACTGAGAAGAACATTTGGTGGAACATGTGGGAACATTTCGAGGGGAACTTGTGATGAACGTGGGACATGTGAAAAAACATGTAGGAGATCCTAGAGAGAACGTGTGGAGATACATGCGGGGGTACAGAAAAGGAATATGTAATGAAAGTGCGACAAATCATGCAACGGAACATGCGGAGAATGTATGAGAGGAATAGAACGGGGAGTATGTGGGGAAATATGAAGGGGTCAGGTGAAATGAAGAACTGAGGTGAGTGAAGATTTAGCTCTTTACCTCTACACCGTGTCAGGGTAGTCAGAAACGATCAGAAACTAGAAATCTGTGTAAAATTAAATTGACTTCTTAATAGGGACGTCATGATGTGCCATTATTGCTTCAATGTACAGTTCAGGTTTTGTCCTGAAGTTGAGATCCAGTATTAAGCTATTTTCACCTTTAAACCAATGATTTACGAATGAATGTGTTGTCGTCTGTTATCTGCTATTTTGTTAAAAATATTTTGCCTTTTTCAAACCAAATTAATTATCACCCACCCACATTAATACATATCTCCAATAATTTATTTTGTTTAACGTTTCTATCATTAGTGTGGTCTTTTTTAAAAAATCTAGGATCCAAAATTGCAAACAAATGTAATTAGCACCCACCCACATTGATGAATTTCTCCAATAATTTACTTCGTTTAACGTTTCTGTCGTTATTAGGGTCCTTCTCAAAAAAATATCTAGGATCCAAAATTGTAAGACGAAGTTAAATTTTTAAAACTATTGGATATAATTTCATGTACACTTTCCAATATTAAAATCCATTGGAATGAAAGGTTGTGTTTCTAACATGTTCACGTAAAGAGTCTCGTAGTTTTTATCCTAATGACTTTTGAGATAATAAAAAGGCAGATACTTTGAAACCACTGACGAACTCTTCATAATATGCATCAAGACAATGTTAACATTTTTTGCTTAATGAGAGCATAGACTTCGGCGGCCTGAGACTTACTTACTTGGCTGGTCGGGAGACGCCGCATCCTAGGCAAAGGTGAAAAACTTTTCATCCACCATCCTGCGACCTTTGTCAGGGCGAAATACTTTCTGTATTTCGCCCTGATGAAGGTCGCAGAAAGGCGGACGAAACGTTTGCACGTTTTCCTAGGACCGGACGTCTCCCGAACAGCTAAGAATTTGTTTTCACTTTCTCGCCACGGAGTAGAGTGAAAGTGATGTAATGCTGCGCGAAAAAACGGCGAATTTTCGACAGAAAAAATTCTTATTGCTGGGCCATGGTAACGAAAAAGTGAATAAATCTAGTTGCTAATTTTAGAAAAAATCTACTAACATGTGGTTAGCCGGTATTCATATTTTGTGGGTCCTTGAGAGTGAAAAATCGATTGAAGGAAAAACGTCCGTCCGTCCGTCCGTCCGTCCGTCCGTCCGTCCGTCCGTCCGTCCGTCCGTCCGTCCGTCCGTCCGTCCGTCCGTCCGTCCGTCCGTCCGTCCGTCCGTCCGTCCGTCCGTCCGTCCGTCCGTCCGTCCGTCCGTCCGCCGTCCGTCCGCCCGTCCGTCCGTCCGCCTCGTCCGTTCCCCGCGACTAAACCGTTCAGCCGATTTTCTTCCAATCGATCTGGCTGATGTCGCGGCCCCTTGAATTTGAAACCGATATTTTAATTTTGGGGGTACTTTTTTACACGAACCACCTGGGACATTTTCCAAATTTAAAAAAAAATGCTTCCATCGTTTTTAATTGAAGTTTTGGTTGGATAGTGTAAATGACGTTTAAGACGTGCAGGTCTCATGTTCGTTTAAACCCTGATTTTTCGAAAATTGCAAAAGTTTAACATTTTTTCGGCGTCTTTCTACAACTACAATTATGAAGATTGAGCTTTTTTCCCTGATGAAAACTGTTAATAAAGATAAATTTTGTAATAAGGTAATGTACAGTTTTTCGAAAATTGGATTACTTACTCCCGTAATTTTTCGTGAAATTACGGGTGAGAAAGTATGTGCTGTCAGTGTGAATAATATTAGGGTTCTTCGAACGGGAGGTTTGTCTTTGAACACAGTCTGTTTTGTTTGATCGGAGTATTTTTCAAATAACCGGAGAGAGAAACAAGAACAATTAGAGAACTGTCCGCTTGTTTATGTGCAATAAGTAGGCGGGGAATGGCGGCGCTCGTCCTTTGTTGACATTTACAACAAACAGCGTGGATACAAGGTTTTGTTGCAGTTTACTCGTTCGCGAGATCACATTAAAATTGCACACTGACATAGAAATTCCCGCGTGCAGTATGCGATTTCTGGTACGAAAGTACTTTCGCCTGAAAATGTTACTTGAATTTAGACGAGCCATTGAAAAGAAGAAGCATAAATGAGTCTAACTTCTTGTGCGTATGCTGACTATTCCTAGTTCAAGGTACGGAATACCCACACACCAGTAGTCACACCTAAGGAGCCTTGGAGAAGTTCTGTGCGGACCTATCTTCCCTGTAGCCCAGATTTCGTGGCGATCACCTCTTCATGCACCTGAAACTCTGGTCTGCGCCTCACTACCTCCACAATGAATATGCGCTAGACGATGCTGTTCGTTATGAGGTAGCTTCTGGCAGAAACACCCTAATGGGAGAATTTTGTATAGAGGGAATTTCAAATCTTGTCACACATTTGAATAAGTGTCTCCATTTGAATGGGAAAGTAATGTAATGTGATCGTTTTATAATGTACGAGGAGTTAACAACAAAAGTTCTGTTCACAAAATACATCAATAACGAAATGAAAATTTCATTTCCAATTGCCCTCAGGAATGTAGAAACGAGAGAAAAAAAATGGTTTTTCACAGGATTTGCCTATTTCATCTGTGATGCTTCGTTTAATATTAAAACTGCTTCATTTGTGCTTTCGATATCACAGACATATCACACACATCTACTTTTGCCACCATGTCACCTCATAGGTTTTGAATGAGATAAATTGTATGTTTTAGGACTCATAAATTCTTTGTGTGTGATATGCAATGCCAGTAAATATCGCGGAAGCGAAGTTTTTGATAAGAGTCAGAGATCGGAATCAAAATATCCACAAAAAATCAAAATATACACAAAAGTTAGAATTAGATGAATAAAAGAACGTCATGTGGCCACGCGATCTTTGTAATTATTACTCCTATTTATCCAACAAGAAAATGTCCCGCAAAGTCAATGTGTAGATCCACTTCTAATGAGACTCCTGGTACAAAGAAAGATCATTAAGATTAAGATATGGACATTTTATGATTAAAACTTGTAGAATATTTGTGTTAATACAGTTAAAATATCTGTATTCTTTGTTAGAAGTACACCAGAACTGGAAATGGAAGTATCTTCACATGATTGAATGTTTGCATATTAAGTTATAGCGCCATATCATGTTTGAAATGTTTTTTACGTGTTTTCTCGGCAAAATTGAAAAGTTGTGCTTATGTTTTAGTGTATATTGCGTCTCAGATCCGTAAATTGCGTCACGGATGTACTAGAAAAGTCCAACTTGTTATATTCAAATGTTTTTCTATTGCAGGTCATTCAGACTGCATACCAAGTCGGTTGATTATGCTGATCAACCGCTGTGGTTTTTCCTGATAGGTGGCGATGCATTGAATTTTCCCCCTAACACTCATAAATTGCGCTCTTCAGTTGTAGTTCTCCTTTTTTAATGCGAACTTTGGACATAGATTAGATTAGGAGAAATACTTTAATTGAGTGGTTTTATTAAAATACTAACAGAAGTACGGGTTGTTTGGGTATTTATTTACTCAAATAAACCGGAAAAGGTATGAATTCTTTCTATACTCGTCTATTGAATGAAGACATGAATTCTTTCTATTCCCGCCTTAGCCTGATCTGCACTGCGCCACATTGCTCAACTCCTTTCTAATTCGTTGCCCTGCTTTGCCTCGCCTGACCTCGCCCCTGCATCACTCCTCTCCTGTCTGCTCGTTTATTTAAAATTTATTTCTATCTGCTTGGCCCGAAGCCCTCAACAGCCGAATACGATACACTCAGAGTAGATTGAATAATACTGACATTGTTTAGGAATCGTGATCAATAGATGAATACATTGAGTACATGGACTCATTAAGTAGATTCAATAAATTGTTTGTGAATTCAATGTGCGAAGCCGCATCAGATACATGCTGGTCAGGGAAGGTCGAAGAACTGTCGCGGTAGTTTCCACTTTAGCCTATTGTGGTGAGGATTTTGAAATATACTGACTGCTCGCTACCATTACCATTGATACTACCATTTTTGTGATGGGTAAATAGATGGATTTTTGCATACTCCCTGTAACAATTTTGACCTGTGATTACTCAAAGCGTAAAGGTACTACTGGAATGAAATGAAAAGTACCGAAAAGGAAATTTTATGGAGTTTAAATGTACTTTAATGGATTTCTTCATCTTTTACAAAATCATCTCCAAAAAATGAGAGTGCACGGTCAAAGTTAGCTCTAAGAGTAGAATAGGGGTATATGGTGTATTTAAAGGGATTTCATGCACAAAAAGTTTTAAAAGAATTTAAATGGTTTTATATCTAAATAAACATAAGCGATTATAAAAAGGCAATTATGTGGAAACCACAGACTCACTAATTTTCTTAACATATATTTACTGATAGTTTTTACTACTGAGATGTTGGCTTGAAAGAAAAACGATGATTACCTTGCACCTTACTCGAAACGACGATAAAAAAGTTTATTCCAATTTGATGTTTCGAACAATAAAAAGTTTCATCATTACATTTTCCATAAATTTTATGCAATATATTTGCGTTGTCTTGACGGAATATAACCCACATCATTGAGACTGTAATTGTATTCCATGCAGGAAAGTTATTTGACCAAATTACATACTATTTGACCTACGCGTTTGATCATTGTCAAGTGAATGTGCATTCGAAACACGGTGGTTCATTAGGATACTGTGGCGTCATACGGGTGTAATCAGTACACAGACGAGAGTGGGTTGTCATAACAGCAGGTTTATTCACAATTTAGACCGTAGTCACAAATAACCAATGCACTGTATACAATTAACTAACTAAATAGACACCACTGCTAGGAGAGATATTTACAACGGCTACCACACCGCAACATACTACCTAATGTTTCGACGTGCGTAGTACCGCCTGCCCTGAGACCAACTACATGTCTCACTAGTCACGACAATAACTACCGTCTCCTTGTGCCGCGGGCACTTTCGCACCTCTTACGGACGACCTACGCTGCCGCTGCCGCTGCCAGGATCACAAAGAAGGAAGAGCTATTGTTCTCACGGCCCTTAAATAGCCCTCGCGACGCTGCCCGCCGCATCCATTGCCTCCGCCCTAGAGATGCGCACACCCTGTCAGACCCCCCCCCCCGCGTCATCACTTCTGCCTTTCTCTACGCATCCGGTGCACACCTCGCCGCGTGCCCACGCTGGTTTTTAGCGACACGACGCTACAATACGTTGATGCGGCGCCACACGCGTCATTCCACAAGTACGGAGCATCCGCACGCCGAATTAGGAGTGCTGGGGATGAGTGGTATGATCTTGGGCGAGCGCCAATCCTTCGGTCCAATCCTCTCTGCAGCGTGTTGGTCTTTTGAAGCACATCAAAGGAAGCAAATATTCGCCAAGCACGTCGGAAAGGGAATATGTTGAGTTAGAAAAACTAGGAAACAGTTGTGTTGCCAAAATATTCCTTACATGATAGAATTAAGGCCACATGTCTCTGCGAAATGTACAAGAAGAGAAAAGCTACAAAATAATGAGAAATTTATTGAAATGTGTTTCATAACAGTGATCTGTATTAACAAATTCTTCGACCAAAAATTGTAACTTCACATGAGTAAATTTCAGTCCGCTTTGCATACAATGTGTTTACTTCTGCGGCCACTTCAATCTGTCGTCTTCTATTCGTCTACTTTTGATCCTTGATTGCTGATCTCAAACTGCTTGTACTGCCTCTGATATTTTTGCAGTAGACTTTTTTCGAATACTATTTACTTTTCTTATTCTCCATTACTCAGGATTAGACGAGCATTTACTCAGTACCTCCAATGTACACGTACCTGTATCTTTAGAATCAGCAGTTTGGAAGAAGTTCATGAATAGTTACTACTTTATTTAACGCCGTACAATGTAAATTATTGTAGAATTTTATTTATTAGAATATTAAATTTGTGTACATTACTCAGAGAATGCGATTTGGGAGCCGGGTGAACTTGCAACATTCAATTAAACTACGAGAGTTTTGGAGAACTAAGAAAAAAAATGCCGAGTATGACAATGGAAAGGTTTGTGTGAGCACCCTCTTACTGCGGAGACTGACCGCTAGCCGCAATGGGTATCGACCACGAGAGCGAGTGGCGCATGGCGCGGCCGGGCGGGCGGGAGTTCGCGTCCCGTGCAGCCCGCGGGAGCACGCCACCTCCCATCGCCCGCCCACGCCCACCGCCATCCTCCCACCGCTCACTGCCTTGCGCACGCCTGTCCACGCCCATGTATAGTGTCGTCCCACTGCCCCGTCTACTGCCCGACCGCGACTATTTTTCTTTGGCAAAAAGCCAAGTATACGGGGAAATGGAACACGTGGGGATGCGCGTATTTAATGATCTACACAAACTACACTAGTAATTATGCCAGGGAAGCGAGTCAAAATAAGCTCTGTCTGAATTTTGGTATAAATTTCTTTTGAAATTTTCTTTTATATTAATCGTGGAGACCAAAGGCGGCAAGACTCGCCGTCGACTTGGAAATGTGCGAGCTAAGGTCGTCAAATTGGCCGCATCAAATTGGCGATATTTGGCGAAAATTGGCAATATTTTACAGAGCCAATGTAACCAACTACCTTAACACATACTACTTTTTGAATCACCTTTTAAACAGCATTCTAAGCGTTCTCTATATTTTTTGTGCTAGGTGTTTGTCAAAAAAGAACAAAAAACGACTATAATTGAATTGAATTGGCCTTATTTTACCTGGCGAGACTCAGGCCATGAGGCCTGCTCTTCCGCCTGACCACGCAAATTCCGCTTCGCTCCTTTCACCAACCATGGGAGAAAGAAGGTGGGGTGACGAAACAGGCGATTTGAATTTAGCTCCGAAGCATCATTTAGGCTTGAGGATCTTTTACATGCAGTTAATCTACTAACATGGGACAGCCGGCTTTACTTCCCCTCCGAAGAAAGGCGTACGAAGGATTTTTCGCCCTTAAAAATCCACGGCTTCGATCGAGTTCGAACCCGCAAACTTGGGTATAACAGTCCAATACGCCAACCGTTACACCATCGCCGCCGCCAAATCGCACTATATGCCTCCCATCTGCCCTATTCTTTCCCACCGCTTATCCCCCGTCCACAAATCGGAGGAAGGCGTATGAGATGTAGTGGCTGAAGTTCTAAAACCTCGTTCAACTGGAGGGGCTCATCCTAAACGAAGTAAAAGTAAAATAAAAGATTGAATGCTTTAATAAAACAAGGAAATTTATATTTTGAAATAAAGTTAATTATTCAAAATGATTTACATTTTAGATTGTTCGTTTTGCAACATATGGCGATGACGAAATGAATAAAAACGTAAACAGGATTCGGAAGAAAGTCTCTTGCAGAAATATGAAGGCACGTAGAAGCATTTTGAGACCAGTAATCATGGATCAAAAGTGAACGAATTGAAGACGACAGATTGAAGCGGCCGCAGAAGTAGGTAGATACACAGTATTCAATGTAGCAGTGAAATGTAGGCGTGTGAAGTGAGAAGTTTTGATACTGGAATTCGTTAGCATAGATCACTATTATAGATATAAGGTATATTCTATAACTGGGCAGATGTTGCCCGGTGGCAGAATTCAGAAACATAAAACTACAATTGTATTTACAAACAGAATTACAAATAAAAAACACCATAAATCACAATTGAAACACATTTCAATAAATTTCTCATTATTTTGTAACTTTACTATTTTGGAATTTTCTATGTCATGCAGGGAAATGTAGCCTTAATTCTATCATGAAAGGAAGATTTTGGCTCTGTTTCCCAGCTTTTGTACCAAAATATTGCGAACCAATCACATTTTGGCAAGAATTTTTCCGGGAGTGGAGTTATTTACGAAGGACGTATACGTTATCCGGCATAAGTGACAGACTTTTTCGTTCCTCATTTATTAAAATTAATGGTGACTACTAACATTACTTTCCCTGAACCTCCGCCAACCTTCCTCTGCCAGCTTCAAGATAATGTGATGAACTGAGATTGATTATCTTAGTGTTAAGTTGTTGATAATAAAATGTTTTTCGTTAAAGAAGTTTGTCATTTGGAGTTAGTTCACGTTAGTTCTTTTTTCTACGGCCATAATGTATGCGTATTTGCCCTTGAAGCCGGGGCTATCAACCATTAAATGCTGTGTCCCGAAGTGAACGTTCTTGTTTTGATCTCATTTTTTTGTACCAGTTGTGAGAAACAATTCAGCAATGAAACTGAAGAAATTACATTGGCATTCAGGTTGTAATCGATACCTTTTATATGTTTAACGTACGTTTCTTAAGACAGTTATATTTTTCCATGTCGTACTTTGTCAAACACGAGGATTGAAAGTTATATTAGCGATAATAATCTCATGTGGTTGGAGAGGTTTTTTTTTTTGGTTTTCAGTTCCGTATTGCGCTAGATATTAACGTAATCCATCATAGAGCTGTCTGGAATGATATTGATGCTGATGCACTTCGCAATTTACGTGTAGTGTTGTAAAACAAATGTCATTAATATGAGATGAATGTGATATCAATTTGTAGAAAAACATAATCAAGGACCGCAATTAGTCCGTGGAACTCATATTATTAGTTCAAGCAGCCACGAGTGAAATATAGGACAATGTTAGAAGATGCGTCTTATATTTGTCAACTTAAAGGCAGAGGTGAGTTGCGGAATATTATGGCCTTGTGCATTTTCCAATGATATTGCGGGTCAAAACTAAAGTTTCTCTCTGACGCCAGAGCTACCCATCACGTAGTGGTCAAACAGCTGGCCTTCCAGTACCGCAGGCCCAATTCAATCCCCGTCCGATGCAAGTGGAGTGAGACGTGTTATTATCAATCGTACACTGAACAAAAGCGGGTTTTAAGAGGTTTTCTATGGGTCCTTACATTTACCTACTTCTCACTCCACATCTTCTCAATTCTCGTACTATATTACACCATGATCATTATCATAATCATCATCATCATCATCATCATCAATATATTTCAACATAAGCGCCTTTATGGGGAGACCCGACGACGACATCGTTCGACGGAGATTCTGGTTTCAGAACTACGAACATGTGCAGTTTCTCCGAAAATTCATGTGTAGTAAGATAAATAATAACTAGCGTACCCGTGCGAGAACCCTTGCACGTTAAACCTCACTCTCTTCCCTATTTTTCAATTTACATATTAAGCCTGTAATATATATTTTTCTTCAAGACCATCTTATCCTCCATTACTTGTTCTATGTCTCCTTGTAACTGATAATAAAATGCACCCTTGTCAATATAAAATATTCTTATTTAACGTTATTGCTGAGCAGAGAGCTACACCCGTGTAATTCAATCGCGTAGAATATTAAGTTATTAGTTTAATTTCACATGCAGTTGCAGATTCTGCAGGTTCTGAACAACGGGGTAGAATCGAAAAACGACGAACCAGAAAGAATGTAATAGAATGTTGAAGAAGATTTCATCCTGTAGATTACGGAGTGAGAATTTTTTGAGGCCTTTGGCCTTAAAAACTAAATTTTGATATCTTTGACCTAAAAATGTTTGTTTTTAAGACCCTAAAACGCTTCGTTTATGAGTTATTTAACAATGTAGATTAAAATCCGGCCGAGTGTTGCGGGTTGCATTTAACGTGAATATTTATTTGCGTTTTATTAAGAAATCCTTCATATTTTTAAAATCAATATGTAATTCGTCTCGTCGCCGTGAAATTATCTTTCTTTAAAAACCTCATTAATAATGGTTGGTGGCGTGTGAGGGTCGCTGGTCGAAGGTACTACTGAAATAAAATAGAGTATTCGTAAACCGATAGGTCTGCGATTTATTTTGGGCGTTGGTCGCTAGTTCCGGTACCGGGTAATCAGGTAGATGGTGACTACTTCTTGGATGAGAATTCAGGAGGCTGGCTCGTGGGTCATTATGATGGCGGATGTGGGATCTGTACTTTAAGCAACGGATCGCACGATACTTTCCCGTTTCGGGCCTCTTCCATTCTCAGGATCGGGCGAGGATCTGACCCATCAATCCAAACAGGTTCATCCTCATAAGCCACAAAGTACACCGACAGTTCCACTAGTACGAGGATGTCAGATCTAAACCCATGGAGGGTAGTGGAGGCAGAGAAAAATATTTAGACTAGAAGCTAATGAAATTGCGTCGTTCAGTTTGGGAGTGAGGACGGTGTTCTCGACCAGGAGCCCGCGGCTATCCCTTGGGCAATGTGACTGCTCACGCGAAACGGGGCTTTGGGGACCCTCCCAAACCGACCCCGCTTCCACCCCTCTCCCCTCCCCTTCCACCCCGGTTACGAGTCAGCCTCACGACTCCGACATGTCGCGGAGCGCCCGGCCCTTGCTCTCACCCTCCCACACACCCCCGACCTTGGCAGCGCCCGTGCATTAACCTCTGGCGTCCTCTCTCTCGTGACCTTCCGCCACCCCTTCAGTACTCCACCCGCCCAACCTCCTGTAACACGTTCGTTGGCGAAGTAAATGGCAAGAGAAGTATTGAACCCGTTCAAGGATTGGTTTGGTTTTTTCGTGTTTCCGGGCGCGTCAATTGCTTTGGTCATTAGTCCCCTTAGTATAGTGCATGTTTTTTCTCGGGAGATGGCGGTGATCTTCCCCCACTGGATGGCGAGATCCGGCACCGACCTATCGTCGGCTAGTGGGGTTTCCCCCTAACCAGGACTCCCCCACCAGCGGGCCACCGCCCCCAGTCGCAACAAGCTCTAAGTTCCCGACCGGTCGCCCGGAATATGTGGTAGTGTAGTGTTTGTTAGTGTAAGTGTGTGTGTAAGGGGAGAGGATAGGACAAGGAAGAGGAAGGACAGATCGTGCGCGGTCCGTGGCCCGTTTGGTAAGGTACTGCTTCGGCATTCGCCTGGTGTTGATCGGAGAAACCACGGAAAACTACCGATCAGAGCAGCCGGCCGCTAGAATTCTCCTCCAGGCAGCGACTGAATTCTACCTAGCTGAAAAGCTAGTGTCGAAAATCCTGCTGCCGCCGGGACTCGATCCTGGGACCTCCCGGTCAGTGGCGCTGCAGTGACATCAGTTGATGCATTGATCTACCGCTACCGGTACCGTTCAAGGAAATGATGAGATGTAATGAATATGTAAAATATGCACCAAACGTTATTCCGCTATGTGCAATGAGAGAATGAGGTGTATGTTTAAAAGAGGTCGGGCGTCTGTTATTGAAGGAAAGAGGATCTCCCAACATTTTACGCAATTACATTTTAGGTGAAAACGATTTTAAGAGAAAGGCGGCAAGGAATGACGGAATTCTAAACATACAAGAGTAGAGGGGAAATCTGAAGGATGGAAACTCTACCCTCGTGAAAGCGCGTTAAAATAAGTGAAAGAACAGTGAGATAATTATGATGATCTCTGCTGGTACATAATTCCTCTAGTTTGCTCCCCTCGCCGCTCGCGTTTTCGGGTAGTCCACTGCTCATTTCCCTTCATGGAAAAGCCCCCGGCCCTCTCTGACCTTCACCCCTCGCCGTATTTCCGGAGCGGTCGCCTGCCCACCCATTCTCTCCATGCGCACTTACTCCCGTCCTCGCCTGAACGCTCTCGGCTCCGGGAGCGCGTGTGCACTTCTTCCTCAACGTGATGAGTTTGCCCGTTCGTTCAGAGAAACCCTTTTGTCGTGCCTGGCTTTCTCGTGTACATGCCCGCCAGCTTCAACCCCTCCATTCGACCTCCTACCTGCGCTTTCATTTCTGTTTCTTCCCTTCCCCCTTCTCATAATCCCTTCCCTTCTCTGACCTTCCTCCACCGCACTTTGACTTTCCTTTCCCCTTTCTCCTCTCACATCCCCTCCATATTTCTTCCTCTCCCCTCCCTCCATCCCTTCTTCTCGAAATCGCTTTCTCTCTTTCCGCTGACGTGTGACCCTGGTTCGTTCGGTTACCTTTTCACCGCTCCGCCTGCCCTCTGACGGTCTTTCTCCCTTCCGCACTCGCGCAACGGGCTCGGCCGCCGGTGCCGCCACATGAATATTCGCCGCCCCGGAAACGTGGACACGGACCGTTGCCGCTGTCCCATGAACGGTCGAGTTATTGCGGAACTTTGTAAAGCGGTTTCTGAAATAACTTCCAGTTTGCGTCGCTAGGGGATTCTGGATGACAATTTAGTTCGGGTTGGAAGAGAGATACCGGTTAGCTGCAGCTCATCTTTTCACTGCACTGACGCCGCATGCACTCTTATGCGTAATGCGTCGTAAGTATTTTGTGCAGCTAGGTTATAACTAGGGATCTGCAGAAGCAAAAATACTGCTGAACAAAAGCGCGAAAGTTGTTTTCTTGATGCTTTAAACCGTGTTACAAATATTTTTACACGTTGAAATGTCTACAACGCAAGTTGCCGTGCTTTAAACTTTTTAAAAATGTTTTCATGTGCTGAAAATGTCTACAATGCAAGTTCTGAATAATCAGGGCAGGGCTTGAATCATACGGAAAGAAAAGTTTCATCAAGAGAGTTGCCAGCCCGTAGCATAATTATCATTTCATATGATACTTTTGTTATGAGTAGCAAAATACGATAGTGCTAATGGGATAATCTCCTTTTGCAATTTTAACTACAAAATTATATTCTCATGTATATAAGAATTGAACGGTATGTTCTAGAATAGGAGCTTGTAGATGTTCAGATTTTCTTTAGTAAGCTGCCCCATAATACACTGAAATAATGTACTATTCTTTACAAGTCTTCTCGGATTAGGTTTTCTAAAACCGTATTCTGGGGTGGATTGTTGCCGTAGCCCGAGAAAAGATCCGACAAAGAAAAGTTGAGACCACGCATTTATTATATATTCTTTAATTCTAATACGAATATTGCTTTTTACGTTCTACGCCCGAGGGTGAAAGAAACGGACAATTGTATTTTTAAGGTTTCTTTTTATTTAGAACTTGCGTAGTCGACATTTTCAACTTACGAAAACATTTTTAAAAGGTTAAAAGCGTCGGCAATGCGACATTCAGATAGTTTATATCAGGTTTCAATGCAACTACTAGTACATTGGTGAATTGTTGCGAATATACTCTCTTTTCGACATTTATATGAATCGTTAAGACTTAGTTCAGGTGATTGATGACAATTAAACATAATGAAAGATATACAATTAAACATTTGTAATGAAACAAAACAATATTTGTTAACTTCCAAAGCACAAATAAAACATTTTAACTTGCAAATACCTGCCGAGAGCGCCACGCTAAGCTATAAATTTAAATATTGTAATAAGAACAGCCTTCACAACACTGCAGAAACATAGTGCAGAATGTATTCAGTACAAAAGTTATTCACATACAACGAATATAAAAATGTTGCTTTTACATAATGTAAGGTACAAATGACAAATATTTAAAGGAGAGCAGCCTCTTCCTTGGAGTATTGCTGTTACATCACGTCAGCTGTGTCGTAAGCAGAGACGTATTGGGAATGCGAATTCAGTCGGTCGTGCAGTGTGAGAATGGGCGGAACAACGCAATCAACATTTTCATTTTTCATAATTATATTTATTCAAAGAATTGGTCGTGCCGACTGGGTTTTGAACCTGGACCTCCTGGTTTACGCCCAGATGATCCAACCACGAAGCTACCGAGGCAACTAATCCTTTGAACAGTTTTCACGTGCCAATTATACCCATTATAGAATATATAATTGTCACCTTATTGGTCGCAATTACGGTCGGAAATATGTTCCGCAATCGTAAAGAAATCTAAGTTGTGAACATGTTACAGAGTAACAATGTATTTTTATTAATTAAATTTGTTCAAAGAATTGGCAGCCCCGAGCGGCACTTGAACCCGGGCCTCCTGGTGTGTGCCCTGATGCTCTAACCACTAAGCTACCGAAATAAGAATTTTTATTTTTCCGTCAAAATCGAAACTGTTTCATTTCCCCCTGTCATCCTGTTAAGTATCTAACAAATCCACAAACAACTCATATGTCCGCGATCTGCATATTTTTCTAATTCGACGCTCATTGGAAATTAAGAATACAGAAGTTATGCTTTGTTGCGTTAAATACTTGTTCTGATAACGACGGTAGGAGCGAGTTTTCAAATTTGTACGAATGCTATAAAGTAACATAAACGACTTGAATACGCTATTTTTGGGGAACAGCATTGTGCATTTATATAAGGCAAAATTAATTTTGGAAAGAAATCTCAAAAGTAGTTTTGCAGTTGGCAACATAGACGTTGGTATTTATATGACGTCACACACGAAAGACTACTAAGGAGGACGGACAGGAAGGCCTGTCAGAGGACGGTTGGGACGAACGTGTGGGAAGGATGGGCAGAAACTCTGACGTATGTGATGACGCAATTATTCACGTCGTAAACGGCCGTGTGTGCCATAAAATGCCATTTTATGAACAATTTCTTGCAACGGAAAAAGTCGTGTTTAATGCTGATATACAAAAAGAGTGTTTTGCGATAATTGACGTTTCCAGTTCAAGTGGTCCGAAAGCGCATAAGACGGACATACCATCTGCACACGTCTCCGCTTGTATCTCGTGCACTCGTGTACTCGTGTGGCGTCCGTGACAGATAACACGGGTTTTACGAAGAAGCGTGGACACAAGTAGTGCCTATTGTTTTTTACCGGAACGTGAAGATAACGCGATTGTTAGCTGTGCAAAAACTATGCGAAGAACACGCTGATGACACATTTATCGACTCATCTTATACTTTGAACTTATGTACCCTCTCGGAAAACCCACATGGTACTTTCTAGAGTTCTGTTGTGGAAAAATTGAACGATATTTTATTTCAATGTTTAGTTGTATGATTTTCTTAAAGTTTCTCGACGCTGAAAAAGAGGATCCGCCTTAAATTTCAAGGACATGTTTGCGAACATCTAAACATGTTTGGGAACGTTATTCAAGATCAGGTTCAAGGATCGTTTTAAAAAATCTCGTTTTTCTGAGAGATTTGGATGAAACGGGATTTAATATGAAAGTGTATTATACTATTTTAAACAATATTCTTTTACGTTTTTTATGTAAATATAATGAATGGCGAATTGAACTGAAATCCGATGCACATAATACGGTCAGATTGAGCAAAATGTTTGAAATTATTCTGTAGAGAAGCATTAACTGATACGTTTTTAACCACTGATCTCAAATATTTAAAAAAATATAATTTCAGTATTTTTTTATTCCACTCGATCTGACTGGGCAGGGCATGTTTTAGCAATGGTCCCTCTGTTTTTCAATGAACATCCCTCTTTGATCTTTCTCAATGTAACAACTATTAACTTCCAATCTTTAAAGAAGTTCGTTACAATTAACACTCCCTGTCCACACGATGCAAAATGAGTCTCCTTCCTATTTTGTCGCCTTGGACCAAGAGGCATTGACCTTCATGTAAACGTGCACTGCTTCATACGCCTTCCCTTTTCACGCATTCAGATAACCCAGTGGTTTCTTATTTGTTGGGACATTTTTATGTCGGTGTAGCTGTACTTTTGGACCATTATTTGACATACGAAACTGTCGTACAGAATTTGCAGTTTGTCACCGATGGCGAGATGATTTAACTGATGGCGGGTTGATTTAAGAATAAGTTCCCCATTTATGATTACATTTTTGCTCGATGTGCACGTGATATGCGACTTGATTTTATTTAAGAATAGAGATGAAATATTTTTAAATTTTTAGAAATATGATTTAATGTAATCCTCTCCTCAATGAAAATCGTATGTGCATTATCGTTCATTGTCAATCATTATGACAAGTTAGTGAGGCTGTGATGTATCTCCAGATAACGTGGGTCTATTGGAGGGAAGAAATTTATTGATAACAGCGTCTATATACGTTGCTAATATCAAATTTGTACCATGTCGGATTCATTTCTTCATTTAGAAAGAAGAGTATTGAATTTAGACATACGCGTATCCAGGGCAGGATTAATATATTAATGATCACTAAGAAAACTATGGACCTCTTTAACAATATTGAAATATTAAACTTACGTAATCAAAACTAACGCGCAAATAAACTATACCATTCGGAATGTGAAGATTTATTTTTTAGGACCCTGTCACACTCATGAGCATACCAATGTGAGTAGTGCCTTACCTCTCTTCTTCTCTGTAATGTAGGTCAATATGGTACTCATTTCACGCCCCATAGGTGTGTTTGAAGCACGAACAGCAAGGTATAGGTTTAGATCTTCGCTCACAACGCTATGTATTACGCAAGATACATCTATGACATATAATTTGCGGTAATACGAGTATTCTTTTAAAATTTCTCGCCTGTCAGGCAACTGACTCACGTACTCAGTTCAGACATTTTACGAAGAGCCATCTCCATTTTACGACTAATGACGTTCATTTGAAGTGTATCAAACTGAAATACTTTCCCATAACACGACCGTTGGTACAAAAAGACGCGAGCTTTCGTAAATTTGTGGCATGGTGAGGGAAGGCAGTCATTCAGTTATTGGCTTTGCCAGAGCTTATGGTACCAGTCTCGCGGGAGCCTTTGGAGTCAATGGAAGTGGATCATATGAGAGAATCGACCCGCCGCTCGGCTCTGCAACGTGGAGTAGGGACAGGGTGGGACGCGGGAGGATCGTACGGATTGGTGGTGGGCTGCTGCTCTACCACGCACCTCGCGCTTTACCAGACTTTGGAGCACTGGAGGTGATCGCGGCGAGTCTCTTGCATTCTCGTCCCCCTTCAGAGCATAGGGACGTCGACTGGCTCTCTGATCGGTTGCTTAACATGATTTCTCTGATCAATATCAGGCGAATGCCATATGAGAAACCTAACAAACGGGCCAGGAACCGCGCGTGATCTTCCTTTTCTCATTCGTGTCCCATCTTCTCCCCTTTCACTTCTTCTCCTTGCTTAAATGCACTGTACTACCAAAGAAATCGGGAGTTCAGGCGGTGCTAAGAGCTTGTCCGTGCTGGGGCGGTCTTCGCTGGGAGATGTACGTGGAGGGGAGCAACCCCGCCTGCCGACCTGAAGCCCGGCAGCGAATCTCCAATAGCAGCCTAGGAGGAACACCACCTTTCAAGGACAACACTCGAACTAACAAAAGTAAATGACACATCTGGAAATACTAAATACAGCAAACCGTCATTAACATGAATTCCAAGGGACCGAAATAATCGGGCTTCGTGTTATCTGAGTATTATAAATGTCAGTATTACCGTAATCCCTTGCCGGTACCAGAGTTTTGTTCGTGCTATGTCGAAATTCGTGTTAAGCGATTCGTGCTAAGGCGGGTTTACTGTTCTCACTCAGTCCAACTGGTATCAGGATTAATGTCTCAACATCTCGTGGGTATTTCGACGGCAAAACTACTACATCAATTCTGTAGCTCGTTTTTCGAAGCGGATAGCTTATTTTACACGCAAGTAAAATACCTTGTTATCATGTATTGTCAACAACGTTCGTTGCTATCTTTTTATTCTTTTTTTATTTATTGCAGATTGTAGTGATTATACAACTCTCAGCCATACACCTTCTCAGTTGTTAGGAGGGAGGATATGCAGACGAAGATGATGCGAAAGGGGTGGCTATGGCAACCCCCTTTAAACATTAGAATTAGGCAATACGGTTATTGAAGAGGGAGAGTGCATATTGTTGACTGTTGATGGGAGGAGTATTTATTTCATTATCTAAATCAGTCAGATTGCTATCTTCTGTTCATGACGTAACTAATTTCAGAAAAAGGAATTACGATAGAGCCTTTAGAGCTCAAGAAAACGCGCGCATATAATACTTGTGCCTCTTCTGAGGATGTTCTTTACTTTTTTATTTTGTTTTTCGGGCGTCAGTCTCCGGGTAACGCGCGTCCTAGCTCCTCCGCTTTCCGCCACCTTCCCCGGGCGTCCTACACTTTTACGGCGGGAGGCAGCGGAGGCGGCGGCTGTTCCGGTCGTCCATCACTTCCTCGCGAGGACGTCCGCCGTAAAAGAAAGAACCCGCCCGCCGCGCCACATGGATATGGCGTGTGCTTCCCGCAGGTCGGGAAGCCATCTGAAATCGTGGGCGGACGGAAACGAAGCTGCGGAAGAACAAAAACAACAGACAGCGCAATCACGTGGAGTTAGTTGAACGTGATCAGGAGAGTATGGCCCCGGCCGCGATATCGCGTGAGAAAGTATGGTGCTAGTCGCATGTTGACGATAGAAATTACACACACGGTATCCGAAATCTAAGGCAGCCTACGTCTTACCAGACTCGTTCTGAAGGGTTGAGGGTTCGAATCTCGTTCGGTCATGGATGCTTGTTTGCATGCTGTGGTACGGAGAGCTCACCCAACACCGTGTGCCATGTTTCATCTTTCCTTCCATTCCGGGCCGGTCTGGTGGTGCAGGAGTTAGGGATATTTACGCCTAAGTAGTACGCGTTACATCCGAGCTGTCCGAATCCCCCGAAGGCATGCATTTAGTGTGTGTTGGTGTGGTATTCCTGGCAATCACCCTTGAATCTCAAATGCTATCCTTAATTTCTTCTCCTCCCTGGTACGTTGTGTGAGCGTAGATAAGACCTTCTTCCGACGTGCATTTTGATTTACTTTAAAGAAATATTTCTGCGTATGAAATCCGTATTGTACTTTAAAGTGAGTTCTTTTAATACATGTTTACATGGTCACCTTGCAGAGTATGTGTCCTTGAAGAAAAAACAAGAATATAAAAAGGTTTTGCACTTCAAGTTCTCATTAATACAGGTTCATTTTGTTTAATCAATTGTATATCTCATTTTTATATCATTTTAAACAAATGATAAAGGAAAAGCGAAAAATTGCAACCTTGACTGTAACTATCACCTTTCTATCGACCACAGTTCTACAGGCTCTTAGTCTGCTTCTTCAATTTTTCAATATGTTAGCAATGGCATTATTTGACAACAATTAAATTAATGCAGATCAATGTGTACACGAACATTGATGATTTGTAAGCAGATGTTCTGCGATATTCCACATCTAGTGCTCTGAAGGACACTAAGTCATCACCAGTTCCGTTTGTTATATTAGAATATCCTTATTTTGCTAAACATTAAAGCTTTTTTAACAAGAAATCTCATTGTTCAGAATTTGTTTGCTTTAAATATGTTTTGTTAAACTGTTTGGTTGTTATTACATTTCATTCGCAATATTACATTATGTTTAGGACCTTACATTTTTAACACAAAGAATTTGAAAACGCTTGATATTCTATTGCTTTTAGTTATAATGAGGATGCGAGTACAGATGTTTTGGGAAGTAGAAAATGTACAGTAGACAATGAATACATACAGGAATAAATAAAACGTAATGAATTCAACAACAACAACAACAACATATTCATCAGTTAAGGTTTATGCGGGATGGCTTCTTCTCCTATAACTTGCTAGGATTGTATTCAATCCCTAGCGTTGTAATTGGACATTCGTATTTAATTTTCTATTAGCGTATCCTCGGGTTTATGGTAAGATGCAATGAGTTAACAGTATCATGTGGATGGAAATTCATTGTACAATTCGCTCGAAAGTTGGATTCGTACCGTCAAGTAGCGTGAGGGGGGTTAGATCGCTCACATTGTGAGGTCCATCAGTTATAAATGTCTATTTCAACTACAATACTGTTCATTCTTACCAAATCTGAAGTATAGGAAACAACATTATCGACCATTTTCAAATGGATCTCTCTTATTTAGTATTTTTATTTGATGTAGCGAAATTAATTCCTTGCAGACAGTAACACCCCCTTTTGGCCAGGATATTTCTGAGACGATGAGGATCGCATCCAAGTTTGCCAACAATTTTTGTGTAAAAGAGAGATACCCGATAAGCCACAAAAAAAAATCCAACAGCATCAACCCATTTCTTTTTATAAATATTTAATTTGGACTAACATCAGCTCTATTTCTTTCTTCTCTCCATTTGTAATTCAAGTGAAAAAAATTGTTTACGAAATGCAGATGAAGATGGTCTGAGCGCCTCTTTTTTATTTTTTATTTATTTTCCTTAGACACAGTCACTATTGTGCATGCGTATTTCAGCGTTCAAAAAAAGGATATTCATGTTTTCTATTCTAAATCAAACAATAAACGATACAACGTAGCAGATGTTAGACATGTGATAAAATAAATGACAACAACTATTAAAAAAGTACTAAAAGGAGGACATTTGAAATACAGAGGAGGACCAGAAGACAAATGACGTCAATAGAGGATTGTACTCCCAAAAGGCGGATGGTTGGCAACCCTAGCCGCATGTGACGCCTATTGATATTTGTCACCTCTAACAGCGACGCTGCTCCAGAGCTGGACCGTCGTCATGTTACTCGCGCTATCTGCGCGGACTCCCCACAATCGAGATCCAGAGATAACGGTAACACGCTACGGACGTCCTGTGCCTGTCGATAACATGGGTAGAATATGTACTCGAACACAGCGGTAAGTTTTTCCTCTAGAGACGTAATCAGAGATAGTTATTGTGGTAAGCCATTGAATGTACGGTGCAACGGATACCAGAATGAAAAGGGTTCTGCAAATCATTGGGAGAGGAGGGAGAAAGACATGAGAGGTCGTTCATACATTACGTAAAGCTGAAGGGAGGAGATGGGTTTAAAGCGGTGTTACACTGCGTTACATAGGGGTAGGGGGAGTTACCTTATTGTGACATGACGCTTATAATAATTTTTTCTATTTTAATATTTACTGAAATAATCGCTTTTATTGAGTCGTAAACTAAGCCAACAAAACACACTCATGTTAAATAAGTTATGATGTATAAATTGTTGTAATAAATGAAAATACTTTTTCATGACTGATATACTAATTGAATGTTAGATAATGAAAATACTAGAAATTAATCTATAGTATATCGAAAATCCAATTAAATTACTTCTTGAGGCTCCTACAGGAGGCTCTTGAGTATTATCTACGATGTCAGTGCAACTTGCTGCGAGAAATCAGCTTTTCTCCTAAGCGCTCTTTATTCCCTCACCCATTCTCCTTACTTATTATTGTTAAGTGCAGCTAGCAGGTGCAACTAATTCTAACAGTCGGTAACATTTAGGTTTTGTTTGGCGTGCGTAAATTAATTAGTTTAAATTCATTTTTTAATCGCGTGTACTTTGCATGATTCGTAGTGATTACATGATGATACTTTGACTCATTTACAAGAGAGAATTTTAATAGATGTTACCTAAAGGCAAGATCGTTATGACTTCTCAAAAGCATTAAACTACATGTACAAAGTGAGTCAAAATTAGATATTATATTTCGCAATTTTTGACGTCAAAACAATATCTGTAGACATGGTCTACTGAAAAAAAATCATCGTTGTCAGTGTTTTGATGGAAATTGACGGCTCGAGAAGACGTACAAAATAAAAAAACAAAACAGAAAGAAAATATACATTGTAGAGTGAGGACGAAAAAGTTTAATTGAACACTTCAGTGGCGTAACTCAGTGGAGAATTTTGTTGTAAGAAATGCAGTGTCATATTGGTGATATATTTGATTGAGGACAGTATTATGAAAAAGAAAAGCCCTACAATATTTGGGAGGGTCTATATAGTGAAGGGCATTTAAGGAATTGGATCTAAAGAAAGGACTTTTGTTATTTGAAAGGGGAAGAAGATAAATATAGGTATCGTAATTGAAAATTGTGAAATTAACTACACGTTTTATTGTGATTTTCAGTTTAAAAACAATATTCTGCATGTTTTTGTTATTATTATGAATACATGTTCTTTATTATTTTGAATTCGATGTTCGATTTAATATTTCAATAAGATACCATCTTCGAATCTATGATGTATACCATAGACTCATTGGCCCAAACAAATGTTACATGAAATTTTTTTTCTTATTAAGTTCATTAATTAAGTAAATCTATTAATGGAAAAGTAAAACCAATCTCAATACCCGTTGGCCAAGCTCAATTCGTGAGACTTCTTGAGAGTTGTGAATGTTCAAGGCATTTCGTTTTTCGTGGTAAAACTGGGACGGCACAACGATGAATATCCTATCTCCTCTCCTCTACTTTAGGTGCTGCATGTTTAACGAAATTTTAAGCAAGAATTATCGAAAGTTGTCAGCTGGCGAATAAGAAACCGCAAGTGCTTTTGTACGAAGATGTTTTAATTTATTTTTCAAATATTTAATTTATTTAATTATAAATTTTAATACGTAAACAAAATAAAATTAATTAAAATTGGTGTTAATCTTATGAAATATATTTTTACGTTTACAAATGGGGTGACGCAGGCTTTACGCAATTATTTATGGATACTAAAGCGCTCTATTGGTGCGTTACACGAGGAGAGGAATCGAAAATACTCCAAATTTATGTTACGTTATTTATGGACAGCCCTTGAACTGTCACTACTATTTTAACCCGCAAACAACCATTAATTCACTAATAAAATATTTGTGTTGCACAGTCATTAAATTCAAAAGAATTGAAGAGCTTGCTTCAAAATAGTTCCATTCCACGTTTTCACGTTTCAAAAGTGAGGTACTCCTTCTAACATATAATATATGCTATATCGATTTTTACATTTTGTTTTAGTATTATGAGCCTGGTGTAACGAATGTCGCTGTGCTACCGAACCATTTGTTCTTTACCCCTTGACTAAGGACATCGGGTTGAAAACTTATTTCTCATAATTAGGGGACGGATTTTAATGTAATTAATTTTTTTTCTTTCACTTTAGAACAATGCCGCTTAGTATAGATTTTCATTTTATTTTATGACATTTTAATTTTTATACGTCATTTCTTTGCATTTTTTATCGACTAATAAGTCATTTTATAACCTTTTCCGTAATTTTTAAAGCGTTTTTGATTTAATCGATTTTAATGTCATTTTAATGGTACTTTTTTCAAATAATATTTACAAGATGTAACAAATGTTCTCCACAGAATTCCTGCATACCTATACCTGGTAGCCTATTCGATTCCTTTGCTCAGAAGTTGTAATGTCATTCATTGTATGTAATCTGAGGTTCCTGTGACACCTGCGAGCGCCATTGGCTGTTCAGCCGATTACGGGACAACTAAAGACAGTTTTTTGTATAAAGAATAGAAAAACAATCCCAACCAAAAGTTTGAAAGGCAAGTTCACTTGAACGAATAGAAGAAACCTCGATTACATCAGGAACATATCCAACAACTTAAGCTGTTCATCTGAACTGGTTTTGATAACATTTTTACGTCATTTTTCTTTGCTTTTAGGGTATTTGAAAAACATTTTAAGAGAATTTTATTGAGCATTTTTGGCGATGTTTTAGGTCATCAAAATCGGCCCCCTACTCATAATGAACTCGATGGAACACATTTGCACTCATGCAGTTGCTAGGAATTAAGGAATAAGTAAGGTCAAAGGGCTCTGTCGGCTTAAATACCAAGACTTTTAGGTTAATACTCTCCAACAATTTATATAATATAGCAAGCAAGCTGTATTCGCGGATGAGACAAAAATTAAACAGTCACGTTTCGCTGTCATATCCCAATTCATGTAGCTAGTTGAAAGCTTCTCGCACATGGAATATGCCTAGAAATGGTAGATTTACGCCATTGCTAAAAATGCGAAATGTTACCAAACGGTGAGAAAATTAGTAATTTCATGTTTGACGGTCGTTTAAGTTTTAAATCTGCGATAAAATGCGAAATCGATCGCATAATACGAAATCACGTACAAAGTAGGAAATGATCGTGAATATGTAAAATAATTGCTAAATTGCATTTTATGGTTTCCTTGTGTTCGCTGTCTAACTTGGGATGCATTAACAACAACACATTATGTTCGAAAACATTTAATTTGAGAGTAGCTTCAGTCGCTGTCTGGAGGAGAATTCTAGCGGCCGGCTGCTCTGATCGTTAGTTTTTCGTGGTTTCTCCGATCAACACCAGACGAATGCCGGAGCAGTACCCTAACAAACGGGCCACGGAGCGCGCGATCTTTCCTTCCCCTTCCTTGTCCTATCCCTTACACACACACACTTACCTTATCATGCACTACACTACTACACATGCCGGGAGACCGGCCGGGGACTTAGAACATGTCCCGATTGGGGAGGTGTCCCGCTGGTAGGAGATACCTGGTTAGGGAAAACCCGTTAGTCGATGGTAGGTCGGCGCCGGATCTGGACATCCAGTGAGGGAAGACAACCGTCACCTCCCGATGAAAAACATGCACTACACTTCCGGGACTAATGACCTTGGTAGTTGACGCGCCCGGAATCACTAATCAATCAATTGAGAGTAGCCGTGTTTATTAATTTATAATTAATATTTAAATCACAAAACAAAGAAAAAATAATAAAAATAATTTTTAAAACAGATTCTGAAACCTTGACCTCTCAGGGGCATCTCAGGAGGTCTCGGCTTCCTCAGTTCGCTGTACAGAGAAGGTCACGGGAAGAAGAGGGAGGCCCTACGGCTACTGCGCACGCGTTACTTCTTACGCTTTTATATTTGCTGAAAAACACGAATGGCGAAATATTAAGTTAGTTTCCCTTATTTCCTGATTTTAATGGGAAAATTTAGAAAGCATCAAAATATTTTTTTAAATCTTAGGGTCCGCCTTTAATTATAATTTTCATGCCAAATGCTACAAAATGCTAAAATATACTATAGCTTTGTTTTCAAAATGTGATTTCAAAATTGAAAGTGCTAAATTCTACCATCACTAAGTAGAAGTAGTCAAATAAATGGCGTAAGAGGTTGCTTGCCTCAGGTCTCCCGAGCCCTAGGTCGTCAGAATGGGACGCCATGTCATGGGCGTCATCTGATGAGGCTGTAGTGCCAGAGTACGTATAATTTTAGGTTGCTTTGACTTCACTGTTTACTAACAAGGCAACATTGACGAATTTCGAACATGAGAAAGGTGTACTACAGGGCGACGGAGAATTCTAATTGGACCCGGGAAAACTACTACTCGATAAACGAGGTGATGAAATGTGGCCAACAAACCCACTAGTCCTCGGGCCCCTTTGTGTGGGGAACTGTGAAATGCTTCGTGTATGCGGCAGTTCCTATCATTTCAGATGCCAAGACAATGCGCATTTTAGCAGATTGTGGTCAGATGCTGCAAGAAACACTCCCGGCCACTGCTTCATAGGTGAATCGCTGTTAACGAAAAATATAACCCTTTCACAAGAAAATAGTCATACCCGGTTTTGGAAACGTCAATAAATATGTTTATTTGAATGATATTACTCTTATTATTTTCCAGATTTTGAACATGAGCGTTTTGATAGGAGTATCTTCATGTATGTTTTTTTTCGTTTTAAATTAGTTTGATGGCAACAAACTTGTTACTAAACCTAAGCAAGAAAAGCAAATATACGTACTGAAATCATTCTTTTGTACATGTCTGATCTTTCTTTTCATAGTAATATTGTAGATACCTCAAATTTATGATTACAAAGCGTATTGAGGTATGCATCTCCGATGATATCAATATAATCTCAAACTCCTGTCCCCCCTTGTGCATTTAAAACTCGTAAAAACTCAGACCCGAGGTCGTTAGCATCTCACCGGAATGGCATTAGAAAGGTTTGTTATCGGCAAGCTTTCTGGTTTTCCGGCAGAGTACATAAGACTTGCGGAGGCTTACAAGGTACGTAAGGTTACTGATGAGACCAGCCACCATCGCAAGCTGTAGTATGACCTTTTGCAACTAAGTGTACTATCGTCTCTAATTGTTATATTTCACTATACATAATTTGTAAAAATATTTATATCATATTTTGTTTTTACAGAACTATAGGTTTCTGAAGGAATATACTACTTTACTCTACTACTGTAAAAACATTGTTGTGTCATTATCTCCAAAATTATAAATGTTACAAACGAAAAATCGAAAAATAGTCTTATTGCCATTTGCGACAACCTAGTGCAAATTCCATCTCGATGCACGAAACCATTTTGAAGACATTTGCATTGGCAAACTTCTGCGAACCATCCTTTACACACAGGATTCAGTTTCTACCCTTCAATATTTAGAACCATCAATATATAGTTATCTGAAGAAAATACCATTCGATTGTGGGAATCCATTCATTCAGAATGTATATTTTCAGAAAGGTTCTTAAGAAGAAAGAAAAATATTAAAAGACAGAATGCCTAAAATGAGAAATAATTTCCAAACATCAAATAAAAAGGGGTGGATTAAAGAATGTGTAATAAAATGCGTCGAATGTAGACGAAGTTGTCTTGGTTTTTTAATGCAAATCTACCCCTTAACGGGTATTTCGATCTTAAAGAAACTTTGAACACTTTGCTTTTATAACAAGAGGAGAGAGGGCTACTGTCTTCACGAAGTTCCGAAAAAAATATCCGGACTTTCTTTCACATCTCCTAAAGCAAAATTTAAGTGTGCGCTCTTTTAACTTTTTTCGCAAATTTTTCGTAAACTTGGAGCAGGCCGGCCAAAGAGGATATCAATTTTCTGTAAGTTCATAAATGATCTTAATAAATTAATTCCAATTCAATTCGATGAGAACAATAGTCTTCCAATTATTCGAAGTCAAAGTGAAAATTAGTACCGACGGGGAAAAGCAGGGCGGCAGTGGACAGAGAGTAAATGATGTGGAGAATTGCGGGTAAGGATGATTGGCGGATCGGGGCGGGGATGGAGCGAGAATGGAGCGAGAAGGCAGAGCGGGGGCAGAGCGAGGGCAGAGCGGGGGCAGAGCGGGGCAGAGCGGGGGCAGAGCGGGGCAGAGCAGAGGGGGCAGAGCGGGGGCGGAGGGGCAGGCGGGCGAGCGGGGCGGAGCGGGGCGGAGCGGGGCGGAGCGGGGGCGGAGGGGCGGAGCGGGGGGGAGCGGGGCGGAGCGGGGCGGAGCGGCAGGGGGCGGCGGGGGAGCAGGGGGGGGCGGGAGGGGCGGGGGCGGAGCGGGCGGAGGGGGCGGAGCGGGGGCGGAGCGGGGGCGGAGCGGGAGGGGCGGAGCGGGGGCGGAGGCGGAGGGGCGGAGCGGGGCGGAGCGGGAGGCGGAGGGGGCGGAGCGGGGGGAGCGAGCGGGGGCGGAGCGGGGCGGAGCGGGGCGGCAGGGAGGGGGCGGAGCAGGGCGGACGGGACGTGACGGAGCAAGGGCGGAGGTGGAGAGCGTGAGCGGGCGGCGGTGGGTGAGGAACAGGGCGGAGGCGGGGACGAAGCGAAAGGAAAGGAGTGAATCAGGAAGATAAATGTGTCACCCAGAGAAGTGGGGTGGGAGGAGCGGAGGTAGGGTGGGTAGGGTTGTATGAAGCGGGGTGGGGCAGAGTGGAGTAGGGACGGGGATGAGTCCAGAAAGGCGAGGTGAATCGAAACATGTAGGGGAGGGGCGCAGGCATTGAGAGATGAAGTTCGACGAAAGGCGAAAGTAGAAGTCGTTTGGAGATAAGCGGTGAGTGATACAAAAGGGCAAGTACTGAGCTCACTACATTACAAAAAAGGAAATCCACCATACCTTTTTCTGTGTGGAGGTCAAAAACCAAAACATCGACAGGTGTCTCCAAGAGATGAAAATGACTGAGAGGATAGACGGTATAAGTTTTTGCCCCATTCCGTCTCAGGGCGGGGCGGGAAACGTCTCGCAGATAGCCGAGTGGCACACTCTCACTTGACCGGAAGTTATACAACAGATAACGTATCGTCACTCAAGGTGTTTGGCGCTGCCCGACCTGTTTAGGAGGAGCGCACCTTCTTATCTTGTGTACACTTGGGCGTATTTTCTTCGTTGAACGTAATAAGCGACTGATAATATGCCTCGGTTCCCAAACTGATAGAAGGCGTCATTCTAGCTAGGAAATACACAGCTTTGTGCGTTTCCTTGCCCTTACTGAAATATTTAAAGCAGGGCACCTCGGAGTATAATACCTTTCACTGGTTGCCTTCTAATATAGTATGCATCTCCGCCCTTTTACGTTACGCCAAGATACCTTTTTTTGTTCCTTAGGAACCCGAAGAAAAAATACATTAAATCATCAGGATACAACAGTTTTAACGGGCATATGGACAGGAGAGAAATACTACGATGCACTTTTTTAAAACAGTAGATTTTTATTGACGTAGAAAATGATGAATTCTGGGTGTTTGCATTGTATAACGTTTAACCGACCCAAATATTACTGAACAAAAATAATCGAGGCACTTCTAAGCATCGGACTAACAGGCACAAAAAATGATTCTTTACAACTTTTTACAGAAATAATACACGTCTGAAAAGTTCACAAGCATATTTTGTTGTGTTCCGTTTAAATCAGTTTATGTCATATTCATATCATATATATCCTTTTATACCATTGGTGATCTAAAACATAATCAATTAAGCCCGAAATTATTACGTACGTCGCAATAATTCATGTACATAAATTTCCTTGCGCGGTTACTTTAATACATTTTTTTTGTTTTGTCAGAGAAAATAAATGAAAGTAAACCTTGGATTTTTGACAAATACATCACTGAGACAAATCATTATTCATGTGAACCTATACATTATTCATCTATAGGAAAGAATCCTTAGAAAATAGAAGTCAGTGCAAATAATTTAAGCGCCAGCTTTGACATAAATTGAATAGTTGCATTTATTTCGAGAATAACTTTTATATAGATGATAAGCAAAGTTGATCTTAATTCTTTTTAAGGCGATCGATTTGTTTCGAAGTCCGAGAGCAACTCAGCATATTACATGGTTTTATTTCTGAATAGCTACATGTATGATCGATGAAGCCCTATTTACCATATGGAATGAGACATGCATTGTCGTTCTAAATTCAATTTTTTGCTTGTGCAGGGTAATGAACTAACCACGTGAACATCGGCACATCACTCTACATAATTTATACTTTGATAGGAATACAATTGAGGGTAGTAAAGATACGGAGTATCTCCACAGTTATCTGTCCAAACATATGTTTTCCAAACACACTCGCTCAACCGTAAGAGAGATGGAGTGCCAAATTTTAACCTTAAATCACGGGTATCATGTTTTGACATCTACAATGACTAGCTGTCAAAGAGCATTACCTACGTGTAAACTCCAATATGTGGGATTATGTAAGAGCGACTTTCATTTGTGTGAAGTTGGCTGGATTGTATTGTGAAAGATGGCGGCCAGTTCGGCGGGTCGCCGTGGTCACGCACTTACGGACAACGAGGTGCTGGGCAGGTGTCTCAAGTGTACGAGGCGTGTGTGTGCGTGCAGCTCCGAAGAACCAGGGCTGAGCGTGGGCGTGGCGGGTGGGCGTAACCCCAAACCCGGCAGGGGGGAGAGGACGTGCAGGCGCGGCGGCCACTTACCGTAGACGGATCCCATAGCGGCGGCGGGCATGTCCTGCCGCACGGGGCTTCGCTCCAGCAACCGGTGGGAGGTGGCGGATCTCCTGAGGGGGCGTGGCAGGGCGGACATCCCGGCGCGGGGCGGCGCGGCGCGGAGCGGTGCGGCCCGGGCGGTCCGTCGCGGCGCGCGGCTGGGGCGGCTGGCAACGGGCCCGCGGGTCGTGGCCCGGCGGCGACGGCCGCGGGGGGGGGCGGTCGCTGGCGCCGGAGGGTGATCGATGGTGGCTGCACGAAGAGGTGTGCGGACGGCGGAGGCGGCGGCGTCGAGGCGTGTTCGGCGGCGTCGGGACGTCCCTGGCGTGGCGCGCCGCCGACTGCCTGCCGCCGCCGCCGGCCGCCCGTGCGCGAGCGCGCGCCGGCGGCGCCGGCAGCCGGTCCCGGGCGGGGCCGCCGCCAGCCGGTCCACGGGCAGGAAAGCTCCCTGGCAACCGGACACACGAGGCGTGTTCGGGCCGAAGGCTTCAGCATATCTGTCTGATTTGCTGCCTGTAATTAGTTTTCGGTCCGAAAGCTTTAGCATATCTCCCTGATTTACTCCTTGTAATTAGTTTTCGGTTGTTGGTACAGGATTGTTTTGGTATTCATTTTTTTAAACTCACATCTATGTCCAAACTCTGCACATTCTATATTAGTAGCATTCTTAACAATATAATTATACTTAGGTGCAACTTTTATTATTAAATGTATCCATTTGTACTAAAGAACGAGTGGATGAGTTGCCTGTTTCCGGTATTTGTGCGGTAAACGTTACTTTCCTCCTGTGATATTGTGAAAACATTTTTGGTATCCTTATAACAATATCATTGCCCAAATAAATCGCCTTCCACGGTTTGCACATCGCCTAATGTAAAATTACGCTTACTAGAAAGACAACGCACATTCTGGAATGTGGGAAGCTGTACAAGAGTGAAGATTGATCTAAACAGAAATTCTGTTTTGCACGAGGACATCTGATTTTTGAGGAGCCCTGTTTGTAACATATTCTCCGACGTTTCACCCGTGATTCTATGACCTGGCGCAGACCAGCGGGCTGTGCTTTACAAATATGGGAACTTGCTATGATCGCAGTTGCCACCCGAAGGCCCGAGCCCAAACTTCTTTTGTGGGCGAGAGCACGCGTTGCCGCGTGGGCTGACCCCCACCTGTGGCGCGGCGGGCAGTCCGCCTCTCAACTGGTACGCGGGGGCCGACGCAATGCTCTGGGCTGCGTGCGTGAAAAATAAGGAAAATAAAAGAAATGTCACATTTTTATTGAAAGCATACCAGAAAAATAATAAACCTCATTTTTCACATCCAAAATAAAGATCCTAAAATTTCTCCTCGAAATAAACATTATGTGTATTATCAAGTTCATATAATACCAGGGAAGTCGTTCATAGAACTTTACGGTATAGAATACTTGTATAAAAAGGCAGAAGGATATTTATACATAAATGTACAAATGTCTATATTTGCACTTTAGTTTCCCTCTGGCTTACAAAAAAAAATTAAGGCCTTAACCCTTTGAAATTTTTGTTGGTGAAATACGAACGCTTCCTTGAAATCTTCAGGTAAAAGCAATGATCTTAAAGAAATAAAAGGTTTAAAACCAATTTTATATTAGAAAATTCCCGTTAGTGACATCACCTCACCGTACTTGGAAGATTCATATTAGTAAACATAAAACTTGAAACTAGTAACAAACTTTACGAATAATATTGCTTATTTTTAGTTTTGTGTTACACATTTTTGTCTATTGAAGTGTTAGATCTGAAATCAGAGTATGTTCTGCTACGGGTTTTGACACTGTGGACGTGAGTTTTGACGGGGACGGGGCGGAAGAGGAGATGAAGGGAGGGGCGTGACGTTGAGTTCGCCGACGGATGCAACTGGGAGCCACATACGTGTTGCAGTTGCTGCTTTGTTGTCCGGTCGGATATGCTCGTTATGACTCCTCTGACAGCTTCCTCACAAATACCCTTCATCGCAGCGGTGATTTATAGGCCCCGCAGGAATGCCAACCCTCGTTAGATCCGACAGCAAAACAGCTTTTCCTCTCGTAAGGGAAAGGGCATTGGATGTACTATATTAAATCATATCGCAGTCTCCATCAATTTTGCTCTTGTCTGCTTGTCCTTTCCTTTTTCTTTTCTCTCTCTCTCTCTCTCTCTCTCTCTCTCTCTCTCTCTCTCTCTCTCTCTCTTTCTTTCTTCTGCTGACGCTTCATTTAATTATTTGTTTTATACTGCCATTATTTTTAGTCAAACTTCCCTCATATTTGTTTCAAGGTATATCTTTCTTTTCTTCCTTCCTCGACATACAACTCATGACCCCTTTTTAAAAAAAATACTCCCGAAAGTTATTCGTCACTTATTTTCCTCAGCCATGAGCAAATAATTTTCTCGAAATACAAATTGTTATGTTATTATTGGATCATGTTTATATAGATTGCCATACATGCTCGCCTCACACAAATAGCTTCCAGTTGCAGATCTCTATTTGCGTTTTCAAAGACAATCATATTTTAAACTTAATCGCGACTAATTCTCCAAATTTCAAGTTTCAAGAACATTAACACTTGAATATGAAGAGAGCAAGGTTACAGAGATATCAAGAAACCACGGTATTGATAAGATATTGATGATACATTTTTCGATATTCCTGTCCACCTGTGACTAATTATTACGTAGAGCGGAAATGTTTGTATGTTATCTTTCACATTTGCGATAAATGGAATATTGAAAATACAGTACTGAATGTCTGTTATGCTGAGTATAGAAAGATGACTGTGTATATAATTTCTCAAAAAAAGTGGAAGCAAAATTTTATATGGTTTCACTAACAAAATAGCCCGAACATAAGACTGATCCATAATTTATTAATATACACCACTATCATTCTCTGGCATCATCATACACATTCAAAATTTCGAGAAATTAAATGAGAGATCATTTGAAATTTTATGTTGATTCTTCCCCATATCCTAAACGATCTCGATGTTCTCGAACATTTTACGTCCTTACATTCTCACGTTCCAGGGAACCCCACAGATGGCAGCAGTTTCCAAGCACATGCTTTCTTCTGTTTAAACAGCATCAAATAGGGTTTATTGCTTTAAGATATAGTTATTGATTTTTCTGTAAATTTTGCATATGATTTTCTCTGGAGACTTGGACCATGTTAGAGAATCACCTAGTTTGAGGTCAAAAGAATTCCTAATCTAAGTTATAAAATCCTGTACTTCCTTTTTTTAGGTGAGGGGGGAGGGGAATAAGAGCCTTTTCACATCTCTTGCAAATATAAAGAACACGAACTTCTTCAGTCAACTCATACCATGAAAATATTTTCATAAACTCTCTTTTGCTTGCAGATTCGGTCAAGTAATGATACAGTGTTAAGATAAGTGTTAGAAAGGGGCTTGTATTTAGAGTTAAGTCACAAGTACACCAGGGGCTTGTATTTAGAGTAAAGTAACAACAAAAACACCAATACAATAACAACAAAAATAGTTTTTAGAAGAAAAAATACCCGTAAAAGTAATTAATTTTAACATTGGTAAACTTTTGTCTTTTAAAACTTAATTATATTACGAAATCGAGAACAGAAAAACTAACTTAAAATGAAATGTTTAAATATAAAATTTTATTAGAACGCATTGCCAAATTTGCAATGTATGTAACAAACTTTCACTGCATTATTCAGCAAAATTTTCCCTAGGTAAAGAAAAATTAAAATATTTCTTCGAAAATGCAGGGCCTCTAGTAAGGAAACATTAGACTCTGTAAGTTAAAGATATACGACTGACAAACAATTGGGCAAATGGTTCAAATTTCCTTTCGGTGGGTGTGACTGTCTTAAGTAAAGTGTATTTACGTCAACATCTCCATATCAAGTTTTTCCACAATTATTTACCATTATATAATAATCATAAGCAAAATTATAAAAATGTGTACAATAAAACAAGTTTTTAAATATTTCTTTAATGGAAAAATTATGTAATTATTTATCATCTATATTAAAAATATGAAATTTATGTTTTATAGTTATATAAAACGAAAATAACTATAAAAATTATAAAATATGACACATAATGTATTACATATTGTTATATACAGATTATGTCCCATTATCTATTCAGTCCATGTGTCCGTTAGTACTTGTATGATTTTACAATTTGGCGCAAGAAATAACATTGATTCCAGGTATATTTACGGTTGCCATAGACGAGTAGTAAAGCACAATGAATCACAGAACACGTCTACGTTATTGATAACTGTGTTATTTTCCCCGTACGCTCTAAAAATAGCGCGGTGTGTTTTGCACGCGTTGAAACATTCATGAGTACCTGCTACAGCCGGTGCATTTAGTTCGTGAGTTCACTACAGATGGCAGCACTCATCAGACATGTGGCGACAGTTTAAAAATGTTTTCTGGTAAAACAAAAGGCTGGTGTTATTTACACCTGGAATAGCTTAACAGATGCATATAAAGTGAGAAATTTACTTTGTAATTGGGTATAATGAAATAAATTATTGTAATTTCAGAATAAAATATGTAGTGTTGTTTGTTAGTGGAACTTCGACATCCCATACTTTCTCACGGTATTTGTAACTTTTGAAATTTTCGTAAATACAGAGTTCAACAAAAATAAGACCTGCGTAATTTATAAGCGTCATTTTCTCTATACGATAAATACAATTTGCAACCGTTTATAGAAAAAAATAAATTGCCTTTACTTCCATCAAGAAATATTAGGAATATTTTTTCACTAAAACTGTTTTGTAGCAGCTCTAAGAACACCGCCTATGGGCCAAGTGACGTTCAGTTTTTGCATGTTCTAAGGGTATTTCCATTCTAATTTACTGTAGTATATTTTATATTATTCACTCCCCTGTTGATATCGTAGTTATTGACGAATTATTTTCTGTCTTCTTTCATCAGTTGTTGATAATAATATTTCCATTGTTGTAGACTTATAATTTGTGGAATGACCAATATTCCTAATTTTTTTTATATCTTTTATAAATTTCTTACACTCTTTTGCTATGATATTGCAAATACAACTTATCAGTCTCTTCACATTTTTTCCCAAGCAGCATTCTTAACTTTTTAATTTATTTTTTAGTTTCCCTACTTATTTATTTCATTGTACATCATTCGGTCATCATCATTATCTTGGGCACTCAACCATTCCCTATAAGCATTTTCTTTCTCTTTTACTTTCTTTTCTTAAGAATAATTCAACAAAATATCACTTATCTTTATTTTATCGTCTTTCTACGTATTTACGAAGTGACGGGTAAGTATTGTAATGCTGTGGCAGAAATCAGCTATTTTTAAACAGAAAAACTCGTGTTTTGGGGCTCTAGTATTGAAAAAGATAAATCTCGTTGCAATGTATGCAAAATATATCGTATATTTCTTCGCTTGGACGTTTTGAGATCTGAATCAACGTTTTGTGGACCCTTAATACCCAAAAATCGATTGAGCAAAATATACGTCTGCTCGCCTGTCCGTTTGTCAATGTGTGGTCAACGGTAGCGCCAGCGCATAAACCATTTAGACCATTCTTCCCCGATCGATCTAGACGAACATAGGGCCCTGCGAGTTAGTAACGGATATTTTGATTCTGGGAGATATTTCACATAAAGCTTCAACATTTTCAAAATTGTCTCAGAATTGGCTCCAATTTTTACTTCTTCGCTACTGCTTACGCAGTACAGAGAGAGTTGTGTAATGCTGCGCAAAAAAAACGCACTTTTTTGGCAGAAAAAATCTTATTACCGCACCCAGGTAACGAACATGTGGATACATCCAGTTGCTAAAGTCCTCTAAGACGTGGTGTAACCAGAATCCATGTTTTGTGGGACCTAGATACCGAGAAATCGATTGACGGCAAAAATTCGGTCGGTCTGTCTGTCTGTGTGCTTGTCCATCGGTCTGTCGGTACGTCCGTCTGTTAACAATGCTAGCGGCTAAACCGTTCTGCCGATTTTCTCCAAAATTGATATTCCTCAATCGATCTGGCTGATGTTGCGGCTCCTTGAATTTGAAACTCAAATTTTAATTTTGGACTTTACATGAAGACCCTGGGACATTTTCAAAATTTCAGAAAAGGCTCCAAAGTTTTTTATTTAAATTTATTATTGGATCGTATAGGATGCGTATGTGACGCTTAAAAGAATGATGCTGGTGTCATGCTAGTTAAAAATTTTAATTTTTTGAAAATTGCAAAAATTCAAATTTTTTGGGGCATCTTATCACAATTACAATTAAGAAGATAAAAATTTTTTCTTAATGAAGTACGTCATCAAAACTCTATTTTCAAATAATGTCATGTTCAATTTTTTGAAAATGTGAATTTGTTTTTCGAAATTTTGTGTCAATCCTAGGCAATTTTTATTTTCTCTAAACAATTTTTTCTTAAATATGCACAACATTTTTTGATTAAATTTAGACCGTAGATAGCGTAAAGGATGCTTACGAGAATTGTGTAGGTCTCATATTTGTTGAAATTCCTTAGTTTACGGAAATTGAAAAATATTAAAATCTTTATGACGACTTCCGGCTAAAATGAGGAATATATATCTTGGTATTTTGCTTGGATGTAGCGGTTAGAGAGAGATGATTTCAATAGAAGATAAAATTCATGAAGTTACACGGATTTTATTTTATACAGAAGTCACTCATGCCATACTTTGTCAAATGCTTGCTGTATGTCTAGAAAAACAGCTGACAACTTCCTTGAGATGAGGATTTAGTCTTTGTAACAGGTTTGTCACAAGACTGGTAGTAGGCTTATTGGGCGGTAGGATGCGGTCTCATTGGCGATTTCCCAGGTTTTAATAAGGAAACTACCCGAGCCACTTTCCATTGACTAGGAAAATGGTTGCATCGAAGGGTAGCGTTGAAGAGAGGTAATGAAGGCAAATCCCTTTTGCGGTAGTTCTTGAAGCACTTTACACGCGATGAGATCATAGCCAGGACTCTTATTCCAGTTAATGAATTATTTAATGGACTTTACTATGTCATTGAGAGAAAATGGTTCTATTGGAGGTGATAGTTGGAAGGAGGCTTGAAGATACTGGGTTATTTCTTATTCATTTGTATTATTTTGTGAGGGCAGTGGCTCAAATACAGTAGCGAAAAGTTCTGTCCTTTGGACCTCTTGCTCAGGTACCGTTTTTTTTCGGAAGAGGCGGAAATTGCGTGTTTGGTAGTTTGTATTTTTTTTCTAGCTTTTCAGATTTAATAGTTTGTTGTTACTGTTGCTCTTAAGGATTGAATATATAGGTGGGAAGAATCATTTCTTAATTTTGTAGGGATTGCTTAAGGAGACGAGATGCTCTATTGAAATTAATTTTATCTTTGTGATGCCTAATGGGCATCCAGATTTGTCTTAGTCCACGCTTCCCTTTCGCTGCCTCCAATACTTGAAGGATATGAATAGTGTCTGAAGCAGAATAGAGGTGACTCTTATGCTGCATGTTGAATGTATCTTGTTAGAAATTCGATTCATTCGTCTATGTTGTCTGCTTTTCTTAATGGAGCGTTTGCTGAAATTCTGCTATCTATGATTTCATGACAGTTATTTCAGTCTGTGTGGGTGTGTGTGTGTACTACTTATACAGTTTTGTTGGCGTACAGTGTAACAGTTCTCTGGAGGTAACTGTTTAAAACTACAGGGCTATGATCCGAAGATTGATCGTAGTTTGATTTTATTTACATTCTATCTGTAGCAATAACTTTCGTAATAAAGAAATCCGTGAGATTAGGAATTTTATTATTGTCTGATGGCCAATACGTCAGTTCTCCAGTAGATATTGTAGTAAGATTGTTGCTTTGGATACATTTGTAAAATTGATGACCTTTTGGAGTATCAAGTCGGGAGACCCACAGCACGTGCTTCGTGTTGTAGTCGCCGCCGCCGATAAATCTTGTTCCCAATAAATTGAAGAAAGAATCAAACATCAGTTTTGTTATGGAGTGTTTGGGTTGACAATAAACAGCAGCTATAATGATGGGGCCCAAGATATCATTAAGTTTGACAATGGTAGATTGTAAATAATCGCGTTTATATATTTATTGTTCATAATGTTTTATATTGTTAGTGTAACAATAGAGGTTGCTGCATGAGCCATGGCATGAGGATGATTGAAGATCAAGGAGTCTGGAATTCACAAGATCAAGAGTTTTTAAATTCTAATATTAGTTATAGCACTAAAAAAATGTTCTGCGATCGTTTGATTCACGTGTTTCTTTACAAAAAAATCACTGACAATAATTATATGTGGTGCATTACGTTTCTAAATTAAGGAGAATTTCCTGTTATAATTCACATCCTATGTAGCATTTCCAGGTATAGTTCACGACAAAATACATGTTTGATGAAAATAAAACATTTCAATAACATTTTACGAATCATATGTAAATCTGTGGTGACAGTGAGTGGTTGGATATTGTTCCAGTTTGAAAATCTCTCCCATTCATTAGTTTTAGGGAATAAATACTGAACGACAGGAAATAACATATTCGAGAAGTTTCCATTTTACATATAGTGCGTATGTTATATATTTCTGTCGTTTAGCTTAGTGTGTCGTGTAGCTTTTCTGCAGTTCTTCGTTATGTGCAATGTAATCTCAAGTATTCATTTGGCTTAATAATTAATTTCTCTAAATGAAGTACACCATATATTCTTTTTTGGTGTTTTTTGGTTGTGCTTTTAATACTCGTGTCTTAAATAAACTCGCCTTTTACGTAAGAATAATTTATCTTGAATGAGAAGGACATAATAGAGAGGAAACTCCTCTGATAAAATTAGAGAGCTTGTATGTTTTTATTCTTCTCGGTGTAAAAATGAAGATGTCTGAAAGGATAGCCAAGCTTAGAATGCAAGAGGGTATTGATTACTGTGACTTCGGCAAAGAATGCCAACATGTAGGCTGCCAAAAACAGGCAGGGAACTGTCACAGAAGGAAAAACGTAAAAGAATGCTTGAAAGAGATGACACATTCCGCAAAAGGACAGCGCGTCCATGCGTGAGCGAGGAGAGAACAAAATGTCCGTTCTTTTGCAAGGATAGTTTATTTTGTATCACGTCATTATGAGGACAACGCTTGATTTATTTTTCTCATAATTTAAAAATAGCGGTTGATTAAAATAAATTTCATCATCAAAAAATTTCAACTGATGTTATTTGAGATTGGTGATTTTTAATTTACTCATTTAATGAAATATATATTTCATATTTAATTCATCGGCAAATATGTTCTCTCAAACAATGAACTCAATCATGAATTTCGAAATCGTCGTAATTAATTGTAATTATTGCAGTTGTAATTCAACGAAAATGTTGATGTAAGGAGAGAGAAATGTTTTGAAGTGGGAGAGATTCGAGAGTTACTTCGTACTGAGTTTGTCTTGATGCTCAACAATAATGTTGTACATCAGGGGCATATTTCTCAGGGTTAGATTGGGAAGTCAGATTTCCCTTATAAACTATCGAAAATTTAAATAAAACTTTCTTAATGACCTACACTCAGTTTCCACAATATTATTCTTATTTAAAGAAATCGTTTCGTTTGAAGGTTGTAAAACACGTGTGTATTGCCTCCGACGACCTGAAAGATTGAAAGGCCGGTAACTCTGCGTGTGAGGTAGTTCGGCCTCTGACCGCCCACTCTATCGCTCTCGTGACACTCTGTGACCCCCACTGACGCCACACAATAGCAAAGCGTGTGGCGGCCAGGGCAATTGTCACCTACGAGCACATTAGCTTCGTTTACAAGAGTAAAATGATTGAAGGCGTTGTCATTGTCAACAATACTATTTATTTAACGTCAAAAAACAGTTAAAACTGTGTATGACGTGCTATGGGGAAAAGTGAATTGTGTGCACATTTTCAAAGTTCTGTGATCCCTACACTAAGTCATACACTACTTAAATTTTGAAAAAAAAGCTCCCATGTAATAAAATCTATTTTCAAGGATAAATAAGCAATACATTTTGGCTCTTATCCATGTTGTCCTTCGGAATAATACTTCCTGCCGCGACAACATGGAAACGATAATTTGAATAATTGTATTTCCCACTGAATTCTAGAAGACGTGCACAGAAAATGAAGTTACATTTATGTCCAGAAGCAACGCAAGGGGCCATCTCAGTATTTGCTCAATGGATCAGGGAAACTGGGCGAAAAACCTGATCGAGATGGGGGATATTTATTTTAATAAGAGCAGCTTTCGGTGCTAAGAGCAGCTGATGATGGCTAAGCCATAGAAAGCTGCTCTTATTGAAATAAATAGTATTGTTGACAATGACAACGCCTTCAATCATTTCAATTATGTAAATGTCAACTACAACTCACCACTAAACCAATATTCGTTTACAAGCTTCGCGTGGTATTTATTAACACTTGCTTCTAGGTGGTAAGAGTGTACTACACATAGAAGAGAGGAAGAAAAAGTGTGAAGTATTTGAAAAAGTGTTTTGGAAGAGTTAAATGTAATAAGTTTTTAATACTTCATTTTTTGTGATAATCGGAAAATATGATCGTAGGGAAGAAAATTAACTTAATTTAATAGTTTGTTGAAATTTCACTTTTCAACCAGAAAATATTGCGAGAGAAGTAACATTTTAAGATATTAACGAGTTTATCGTTTCTATGTTCTGGTTCAAAAATCAGAAATAATTGTGGGGAAGTAAAGAGATAGAAAAATTGTTTTGCTGGTCTCCCCGGCGAAGCCATGGATCGCCATTGCTGGTCATCCTGGTCATTTTGTTATACGCCAGTACAGCATAATTTTTTCACCCAAATATTGGGGTGCTATTGAATATTAGAAGTTGTTTAACCAGTGAACATTCACGAAGGAAGTTGTATCGAAATGTTAAAATTTCGCAACTCACGGGCGACCAGTGTTACCGTTTGAGACTTTGAGGTTCGTCGCCGGTGTATCAACGGTCTTCATATTATTCATTAGAGGCGGCGTTCTCTGGATATACGAACGCGAGATTTGATTAGAACAGGCATTCTCGGACTACTTAATTTTGCCGAATATTTATTCAAGGCCCTTTTAAATGCCATAAGCGTTACTCTGAACACTGAGTATTTTTCGACCTTAGAAAATCCACAACCCGCAGTTCCGTCTGTACCCGCAAATTTGCGTCTAGGAAGCCATTGTCTGTGTTAATCTCCACGTCATTGGAGCCAACATACAGTAAGAACTGTTTGGAAGGCATTTATCTTGTGGACCTTTCAAAGACTTACCGCCTACCACAGAAAAAACTGTTTTTGCATCTGCAGTGCGACAAACGTAATCCTATCGTTTATCAAGCAATGTCAGATTTTGCAGTTTATTTGTTCTCCTGTGTTCTGTTTGTCAATTGAAATCCACAAAAAAGTTGATTGTCAAATTGATAAAGATGGCATTGCAGGGCATATGCAATATATGCAATATATAATATATATGCAATCATCCAAATAGTTTCTGCGTAGTAGCTCAGCCTTAACAACCCCTGCGCTTTTATAACAAGCTCCGAGTAATTGTGAATAAATCTAGCCCAGAGTAATATTGTCGTTTTTGCAAGATAGCATCGCGTTTCCTGCAAATTTACGCCTCCTCTGAAATGACTCCTCGGCGCGCGCTGCTTAAGCATCCCTGCGATACTCCGTCTCGAGCGCGGGTTAAAGGGCTCCGCTGATGCGAGACGGCTCCCCGGGGCCCTTTCCGCCTCGACGAGGCCTTTAAGCAATTCGGCGCGTCTTTAGCTCTTTAGCGCGGAGGCGGTCGCATCAGCCCCGCCCCTCCCCGCCTTCCAGGGCCGAGGAGATCAGAAGGAGAGGCGCGACGGCGCTCCACGTGTGGAGAGCTTTCTCAAGAGCACTAGCACTCGACATTACGCCATACGACATTACGCCACTCGACATTACGCCATACTCGACATTACGTCATACGCAGTTTTTAACTGTTTTTTTTTTGACGTAAAATAAATGAAATAAATAAATAAATTACATGTCGTGACATTTAAATGTCTAAATGTATACTCAAAATGTATGTAAATGAACGTCGCAATTTGGTTCACAAAATTATGGATTAATTGAGAAATTAAAAAGGGATTCCTCAGAAAAACATAAATCTACGAATATTTGCTTGAGTTCGGTAAGTGCAATTTTCGGTAAGTGCGGCGGATTTATATATTTCATTACAGAAATTTTGCTTCAGTAGATTTATCACACTTTTTGCCTTACATAAGTGAAAAACGTTCTTTAAACTATGTGGTTATTATCATAATCAAATATTCAATATATGTCAGTTTTGAATATTGCATACCTTGAAATAAGAATACATAATGAAAACAAAATATTGATATTCAAGGGAAAATGAAAGAGTAAACAAAAGAGAGCACAAGACTATGACATTATGTGAGGCTGTAAGGTGTGAAAGAAAGTTAGGGTGCGTGAGACAGAAAGTGAGAGTGAAATTGTGGGTATTTAGTTTTATTTCAATAAATGTGAAATACGATATATTAATATTGTGAGTTAGGTCATAAAATTGGACAGTAAAACAGAGTTAAAACTAGTGGTGTTATAGCAGCAAATACTTTCTTGCAATGTTTGGAACTTTTGCAATTTTTGAAAATTCAGAGTTCAACGAAAATCGAACCTGCTTTACCTTTGTAAGAGAACATTGCTTTGTTCGAGAAAAAAAAATCAATAAAAAATTGGAACTTTTATAAGAAAATAATTATCTAAAAATTTCTACACTTCGTGGAAAATTACGCAAAAACTGCTCAAAGTTTCGAAATATTGTGTATGATCTTATTTAAAGAGGTGCCTTTGAAGAACATATTTCATTAAGAAGTTTTTCGTTATCGCGGACGGGCAATATAAGTTTGGCAAACGAAAAATCTCAACTTTACGCTGCAATATTACGATATTTTCTCTTTACGATGAAAGTAAGTAGGAATATTTTCCTCGGATAGAGCAAAGGTGCTTAAAACACTGGCGCGGTATTGCTTTCGTAGAAGACTCTGACTCTTCGAAAATTGGAACATACACATAATGTGAGAAAGTATGAATTGTTGTAATACGACTAGTTGGTTCAGTTCTGCTCGATTTGAAACAGCTGCTGATCTGCGTTAAAAACATTGTTTGTTCTTAACATTCGCAAAAGTTGTTATTGTTTGGGGGTAACTATTAGCCTCGTATTTTTCTCCATTTTGCCTACTTTTTAGGCAAACGTTTGATTAATGGATCACGGACATTTTATTTTATCGATCAATAACATGTTTAAAAAATTATAGTGTTTTAAACAAACCTATGAGTGATTGATATTGCGAAAGAAGGGAGGGTGTTTTAAACAATCATGCTCAATTTTACAGTTTACCTCATTCGTCTGGTATTGATCGGAAAAACAACGGAAAACTACTGATCAGAGCAATCGGATGCTGGAATTCTTCTCCAGACAGTGACTGGACTCGGCCTAGCTATTTAACTGGTTTCGAAAATCCTGCCACTGTTGGGACTCGAACGTAGGACCTCCTGGTCAGAGGCACTGCAGTGTCATCAGTTGAAGCTCTGAACCACCACAGCCGGTTTCTCATTTGCGCAGCCGGGTTCTAAAGATTCAAATTGACTCCGTTTTGCGACTGAGATGACTAGGGATAGAATTTATTGTAATAAAAAGCAAAATATGGACATATATATGAATTTATTTTTCTAAAATATGTAGGGAAAAATATAAAATATGTGAGATAAAAATTCGTTAAAATGGTTAAAATTCCATTCTTCAAGTTTTTTTAGCACAGTACATTGTAGATCAGATTTTATCGTGGATTCAGAGGGTCTGAAAGAAAGTTTTACCATCTACAGACGCAATTATTCGCTAGTTTCATCCGAAATGTACAGTACTTTCGTTGTATGTGTTCATAGTATGTTGTTTACGAGGAGCCCCGCTCAAGTGAATAGTACCGTGCAGCCTGTGATAGAAATAGGGGGAGGGGTAAAGGGAGCGTACGCCTCCCCCGACTCCAGAAAAGCAATAAGACAATGATCTAAGAAATATTTGTTTTATCGAGTTACGCATGGGGTCTTGGAAACATGAGTAAGCACGTGGTTGAAGTTCCGTTTGCTTCACATACATCCGTTCCTCCATTGATCCCGAGTACGCGGTTTCCAAGAAGCAGAAGAGGCGGGGAGGGGAAGGGGTAAGTTTGACAATTAATAGCGAAGGTTCGGCGTTAATACAAGCGCATTGCGTGGCCTTGCAAGTATTTTAGTAACAAAGTTTTGAAGAAACATATTTCGAACTCGCGTGTGAAATGTTCATTTTCGGCTTATAAATATATTAGAATGTAACAAAATATGTAGCAATAAATATAATATGTAAAAATATGTAATTATACTAAAATATGTAAAATAAAAATGGTTCCAATTCGTTCAGAATATCGTGTAAATTAAAAAATATTATTGAATACAGGTATCTCGTCGCTGTAAATATATGTATTTACATGAAAATCCGTTCCCTTCAGGGACGATGACCATCGTTTAACGTGTTTGTGTGACGTGTGTGTGTGTGTTTCAGGGGAGGACGAGCGGCACCGCGCGAGCGAGCTGAACGCGCACGGCCCCACGGTGCGCGGCTGGCAGTCGGCGCGCTGCTGCAGCTACCCGCAGGAGCTGGTGCTTGAGCTGCACGCCGTCGCCACCGTGCAGCGCATCCAGGTGCTCGCGCACCAGTACCTCATCCGTAAGGACCTGCCGCACGCCCAGCACGCGCCAAGGCCCTCCCCTGATCGTTTTAGTTATTTGCCCCGTAAAGAAGTTGAATCGTTTATAAAGGAATCTGTTATTTTTAAATCCCCGCAAGTCAGAGTTGCAAAGTTGTGCAAGAAAAAGTGGATAATTAAACTCATACAGAACTTTTCTGTTAAAAAAAAATTTCTAATGCATAAATCTTGATTGAGAAGCCATGGAGACATGTAATTTACTTGCATGAATTGTAGTAGTCGCTGGACTTATTTAAAAGTTTATGACTTACTGGATTTTAAAAATCAAGATTTTTGTAAATAAATACACATTGCAGGTTCTATTTGTAATTTGACATATTGATTACAATATTACGTGAAATGACAATGTGCATCTACATCAAACATGATTTATAGGACAGAAACAGTTGCTTGATATATGTGTTTGTATGAAAGCACATAGGAATATTTTCTTATTGAACCTCCCTTTTAAACAATTTCTCTGTCAGTGGTATCCCAGTCATACACACTGTATATATACATACTCCGCAAGTCAATGACTTACTGAGTCTCGTAACCAAACCACAGCTTTGCAGTGTCTGTCCTCACGGTTATTCTATTAATCTGATTTACGGGCTTTACACACGTAATATTCTAAATCCTTATAAAAATCTGTTTAAAAATGAAGCTGTTGTTGTTTGTAGTTTGAAACAGTTTAATGCCGTTAAAATTTTATTTTTTAAAAAGATAATTTTAGGTCTTTAGGAGCCTGATCAACTTTTTGGGGGGAAAGATCCATCGCCGGAACTCTCAGAAAACAATAAGTCTTGAGGAAAGAAATGCTACACTAACCATTAGGTTTGAAATAACTGTTAGGTTAGATACAAACTTAATCATCGAGGATATGAAGGTCTCTGAAGAGATTTTACTGCATGTCTACGTAACTGTGTCCTTGCGCAACGTTTTTATTTTACTGAAGAATTCTACTGAAGAATAAAAAGCGATAGCAAATTATTACTTCCACCTTTTCATGTAGAATTCCGCAATTATTTGTACCTCTTGCTTTTCATATTTAAACATTGTGCAGTAAAATAAGGAATAAAATTAGAGTGTTCATTCCGCAGATATCTCTTATTAGATGGAAAGGAAACTGCGTATTTACTTACTCTTTCTCTCTTACGTATTTTTATTGGGCTATATTTTCTCGAATGTTTAGTTAGTAATAATTTATCAACTGTTCACTAAACAATTGTACCAGATTAAGTCAAAAGGAATTAATAACACTTAAATTTAATTGTGTGATCATTTATTCTGGATTATTCGTGTGTGGAAATTGTTCCAGTTTTTAGAAATAAGTGTAAAACAAGTTGACTGTTGAAGTTTGTATCACACCCATCGAAAACAGGCTTTTGGTTCTGAACATTGGGTATCTTGCAATTTTGTAAAATTACAGTGAACCCTCGTTAGCACGAACTCGTTTGACACGAATTTCGCCGTAACACGAACAAAACATCCGTCCCGGTAAGGGATTACGGTAATACCGACTCGGATAACACGAATTTTGATAACACGAACTCCGATTCCTTAGAATTCATGTTAATGATGTGTTTACTGTATATATGACTTCTTGGATTTGTGCAAAGATTTTGTACGCTGTAACTCATTGTTTTAAATGTGAAAATAGGTTTATACTGGAACCTGTGAACGATCGTTTCCGACGAGCCATGCCAGAGAGGAGGAATACCCTCCATAAATGTTGTAGAATCTTCACATATGTTTCATTCCGATGATCGCGGCATAAAAAAATTATCTCGTGATGCTTAGGGGACACAACTATCAGGTTTTCAGGTTTTAGGACGCACCGTTTCCGATGTGCGCTATGGTATCGTGTTTCTCCCGAGCGAAGTGGCTCAGGGCGTAGCGCGCTGACTTCGCATTCGGAAGGCCCAGGTTTAATCCCTTTGCCGGCCATCTTGGCAGGGGTTTTCGCGGTTTTCCTAGGTCATCTAGGCGAATGCTGGGATGGTTCTAAAGAAAGGCCACGACCGCGAAACCGGCGTCGCAAGCCGAATTCGTTAACTTCGTGAAGACACGAAGGTTGAGCGAATTCGAGACTTCGCGTGTTCCTGGTTGGGTGACCGACTAGGAACCTCAGGATCTAACGGCGCCGAGGCCACTTGCCCTTTATGAGACATGTAATGGCTTTAAAATACAAAATACAAATAAAACGTGTTGTTGCAGGGTGGTGAGGGTCGCCTGTGTGCCTGCCACTTCCCTTGTCATAAAAATACGGACGCCTATTGTTTAGTCTTAAGTCTTTATGATGCAGAACTGGGAGAAGTCTCTTATCAATAGCACACATACTGGAGTTTTGTGTTCATGGATTTTCGTAAATGGTACAAAACCGTCTTTTCACCTAACAACATTTACACACACACACACACACACACACACACACACACACACACACCACACACACACAAAGCAGTGTATAGTAAGTAACCTATTCGAAAAATAAAGTATATTTTTTGAATTTGATATGTTTTGACTAAGTTGCTTTAACGTGTAAATTAATTGTTTCTTTTATCACAAACGTTGAAGTATCGGCACCGTGGGCATTTCTTCACTGAATTTTCGACATGTCGTGACATTTTTAATTGCATGGACGTTGATATCGAGTTTTCGTCCTTGTGTAGAAAATGTCTTACGAGTGCAGACAATAAGCTCTGAAAGCCTGCAGGAAGTCCTTAGATATGTTATTATTTGTGCAGATATAATGTATGTCTTTTCAAATTTTGTCATCCGTTTTTTTAAAATTTCATTCTTCGTTCTTAACTCCGTGTAGTGTACAAAAAAAGACAGCTTATTTTATTTTTTCTTTCTCTATTACAAATTTCTGATAAATTTAAATTTCAAAATGCAAAAGTGATGTACCTCTATTCTCTCAGCTTCGGTACTTTTAAAAATGGCTTAGACTCGTGACACAAATGAGAAAATTCAGCGTTGGGCGACCTGTACTCTTAGCACAGCTAGCATCACACCTCTTGGAATTAACATTCAAATCCCACATGTCGAATATGAAATGGGCAAAGCCGGTTCCAGAAGATTTCCTAGGGGTCCTACCCATCAATCTCCACGCTTATTACTTGCCGTACCATCTGTCATTACGTTATTGACATCTCTGGGCTGATGCCGTACGGGAGAGTTGAGAACGGGTGATGAGATCGATCTAGTTGCGGGACTGCAGTCGAAGGCCAACTTCCCGAAATTTCAAGCTGTACGATAAATAAGGAGCTAACGATCCGTGTTACTTTACCACCCACTGTGGCACCCACCTAACCTTTAACATCACTGGATTCTAAAAGCTCATTCTTAATGAATATAAACGTAACGTGAACACAAAACCTTGCAGCCATGTTATTCGACGGAACCTTTCAGGAGAGTGAACGTGGATATAAACAGAAACAGGTACGCAAACTCCAAGTTTTCACGTTGACGTTAATGTAATTGGATAAAAACATAATAAGGAGAAGTGCGGACACATGTAACGAAAGTCAAGCGTTTTCGTTAGGTAGAAGTTTGAAGAATATAAACTTGAAAAGACGTGTACAAGAATCATCATCACAACTTGACGACCGCACCGACTTGATCATTGTATCATCATCACCGTTGATGAAACGCTCCTTAGAAGTTTTCATCGTTTTCTTAACGGCCGGTGCCCATTAAGTGTGTTTAATATTCACCGTCCGTTAAGAACAATAAAAAATGAGTTGTATCAACGAGTGGTAGATGAATGATCCTGTCAAAGTTATTCATGATACGAGTGGTAAAAGTGCTTTTTATTTTGCGAGTGGGAAAGATTGCGATTCGAGGCCGACAGGCCGAGTGGGGCAGTCCTATGAACAAACTAATGCCACTTTTACCACGTCTGTCATACACTATTCTTTAGACAACCTTACTGACTTTCAATCCATTTAATTTAATTTAAGTACACAAGTCACTCAATGATGCATTAAGATCGGTAGTAGCTGATTAGGTCAGACGAAAGTATTTTGTTTTCTTTGTTGCATTCACAGATTTATAGAACACTTGAGCATCGTCTCACTTTTAGCACCAGTGCTAAAAATTGAACTTTTGGCACACTACGCATGCCCTCAAAGAACAGATTTTAGTAGCAGCTGTCTAAAAAGGTATTTCTTATTTCTGTGAATTTTTTGGTGAAGATTTTTTCTCAACTCTTAAGGTAGTGTTATCACAAGTACTGAACGATAACGCCTTTGGTTACAAACCTCGTCTACTGTACAAATATCAACCTCGTTCGAGGTTGCTTTAAATTGGCCCATTGATAGCAATTACGTTCTTGCCAAGCTTCAATTGTTTTAGCTTTAAATTGACCCAATGATGTTAATAACGAATACGTACTTGCCGAGCTTCAATTGTTTTAGCTTTAAATTGGTTCAATGATGTTAATAATGAATACGTACTTGTCGAGCTTCAATTGTTTTATATGTGCAAACTATTTTATTGCATTCATAGTTTGCTATATTGATATGTAGCCGTCGTGAGGTTTACATTTATGTTGACTGAATTTCCATGTTTATATAAAATGAAGTTTGTCTCCCACCTTACGGTTTTTATTGTGAATGAACATAACAGCTGTGTTGTGCTTCGCAGAGGCGAAGTTCTTCCCCTTCCTTATCCGTGCAGCTCACCGCCCCGCATCCAATTTAATTCCACATTCCTTAACTGCAAAGAGAAAGCATCTCCTTGGGGAGGTACCAGTTCAGATTTCCTCGTCAACTCTCTCAGGAAAGTTCCTTGTTTCAACAGAAGACTGAGATGAAATAATTTCTTGGTGTTGACTTTACATTCCAGTACGGAACAGAATATCTTGCGGAGAAAAGGAAAGTGATGAAAGAGTCAATGTCAATATTCGTCCGTTCTTTGTTTCCAAAGAGGTCTTTCACGATTACATTATTTAAAATTCTAAAAGAGAATATTATGTATTTTCATTCATTAAAAAATTCATTTTCATTCATTAATTATTTCATTGATAATATATAAATCATTTAACACAAATTGTTTACAAGTACTTACATTAATTTTCAAACTAATTCCTTGAATTATTTTGTTTGTTTCATAGACAATAGTTGTTATTTATATTAAAAACTTTTCATTATCAAGTTTTGTTTGCACGTACGTCCATACATAGTGAAAAAGAGGTTGAAAAATTCACGTTAACAACACTAATGATATTATTCGTATGCATTTTCCCATTTAGTTCCTTCTTAGTTTCCTTTTCTCCAGATGTTTACGCTATTTTGTATCAGTAGTTATTGCCAGTAGCACAACCAAGGTGGGGAAGGGGTAGGGTTCAAGGCACTTCATCCCCTCTCCCGAAGCTAAAAATACATATTAAAAATATAGCCCTTACTAATTTTGTATACAAGCAAAAGTCATTCAATATATCAATTGTTTATTTATAAATATTAGCTTGAAGTCAAATAAAAATACATTTTAGATTCAAATGCAAAATTATTTATAAAAAGTATATCAAGTCGGCTGGACACAGTACCTGCCCCCCCTTCCTCAGGCATCTCCTCTGTCACCCGTCTCTCAACCGAGACAAGCTCTAAGCTCACGACTGAGCTCCCGATATGTTTGGTTGTGTAGTGTACATAAGTGTAACTGTAGTGTAAGTGTAACTGTAGTGTAAGTGTAAGTGTAACTGTAGTGTAAGTGCAACTGTAGTGTAAGTGTAACTGTAGTGTAAGTGTAACTAGAATGTGTGTGCGTCAAGTGTCAGGAGGGGACAAGAATGAGGAAGCAATGTTCGCGCACGGATTGTGCCCTGTTTGCTAATGGACTGATCTGACATTCGCCAGCTGTTGATCGAAGAAACCACGGAAAACGATCGATCAGAGTACAGTATCCTGCTGCTGGAATCCTCCTTTAGACAGCGGCTGAAATCGACCTAGTTGTGTAGCTAGTACTGAAAATTCGCCACTGTCTGGTCTCAAACTCTAAGACCTCCCTTCAACGACGTCGCGAAGGCAACGATATTGCCTTTGCAAAATCGAAGTCGGCTGGTGAGATGGAGTGGGAAGGGTTTTGCTTCATCTAGTTGTTTTCCTGGCGTACATGACATGCGCGCGTGTTTATGTACGTCAGTAGATAGGTAGATAGAGACGTAGAAGTTGATATTCGTAGCGTCCAATGCCCGAGGATAGATTTATAAAATGCAAGAAATATAAAATTAAACAATACATAAAAATAAATAAATAAAATACAACACAGGGCGAGCAACTCAAATATAGGTTTACGGTCTCAGGTTTTGTTTAAAATTTAAACTGAATAATGAATTCGTACCTAAATACATGCATACTATATACACTCTACAGACTTCGCTTATTTCAAAAGGACAACCAACACTTGACACACAACATTGATCACACTTCCAACACTCTCAGCTATGTGTTATTCTATCAACCCTCAATCACAAAATCACATACAAATTACACACTACATAGACACCAACTTGCATTGACATTTGCCAAGAGACTGCGTATACTCCAACGCACACATCAAGCATCGCTCCAGCGCCAAAAAACACCCACAACACATACAGACACAAATAGCCCACGCACGCACTTGATTGCTTACACGTATTTTTACTTCCTCGCTGCGGATTAGAGAGAAAGTTATGTGATGCTGCGCGAAAAACGACGAATTTTCGGTAGAAAAAATCTTATTACATGGCCCTGGTAACGAAAAAGTGGATAACTCCAGTTGATAAATTTAGAAAAAAATCTTCTAACACGTGGTGTAGCCGGAATTCATGTTTTGTGGGTCCTTGGTAGTGAAAAATCAAATGACGGAAAACGTCCATCTGTGTCAGTCTGTGAACAACGTTAGCGGCTAAACCGTTCAAGCGGATTTTCACCACAATTGATATTCTCCAATCTATCTGGCTGATGTCGTGGCCCCTTGAATTTAAAACTGATATTTTAATTTTGGGGGCTACTTTACAAGAAGTCTCTGGGACATTTTCACAATTTAAAAAATGGTTCCATCGTTTTTGAATAAATTTTATTGTAGTGTATAGTATATATTGTAAAAAGTGTGAAGAAATTGTAAGAAGATGGTAAAAGTCTCATGTTCGTTGAAAACTTTGGTTTTTCGAAAATTGCATAAGTTCGTAATTTTTTCGGAGATGTCCTAAAACTAAAATATAGAAGATAGAGATTTATCCCTTAATGAAATCTGATCGGCTAGGTTTTGAAATAAGGTCAAGAACAACATTTTGAAGATTAGATTACTTTTCGCGTAATATTACGCGCAAATACGGGCGAGAAACTCCGTGCTGTTTTAGGGCCACTAGTATCACCCTTGTGCGTGTGTGTGGCGCAGCGGAGAAGCTGGACTGTGGGCGGGCGTGCAGTCGACGCCGTCGCCCGACGCCGACGAGGGCGGCGCGTCGCTGCAGGGCCTGGGGCTGCAGGTGCTGCAGGGCCCCTCGGGCCCCAACAGCTGGTCGGCGGCGCTCTTCGAGTACCTGGGCTTCATCACGCTGTCGGACAACCACAGCACGGCGTTCAAGTCGCGCGAGCTCAAGTCGGTGACGGTGCCGTCGTGCACCGCGCGCTTCCTCAAGCTGCGCCTGCACAAGAACCACACCAACGCCCTCAACCCGCACAACCAGGTGGGTTGACGCTTACACCCTCGTCTTTAATTTATCGTCTTCTTCATTCACGCAATCACGCTCGCTCAACCCGCACAACCGGGTGGGTAGACGCTTCCACTCTCGTTTTTTGTTTTAAATTTTTAACTTATCATTTTCTTCATTCACGCAATGACGCTCGCTCAACCCGCACAACCAGGAGGGTAGCCGATTACACCCTCGTCTTTTGTCTTAACTTTTTACCGGTCTACTTGACTCACGCAATTCCGCTTGCTCAACCCAATCAAACAGGTGAGTAGCAACTTTCACCCTCGTCTTTAATTTATCGTCTTCTTCATTCACGCAATGACGCTCGCTCAACCCGCACAACCAGGAGGGTAGCTGATTACACCCTCGTCTTTTGTCTTAACTTTTTACCGCATCTTCTTGACTCACGCAATTGCGCTCGCTCAGCCCAATCAACCAGGTGGGTAGCCACTTTTACCATCGTCTATTGTCTTACCTTTTTAATTCATCTTCTCCTTCTTAATATTCACGTAATCGTGCTCGCTCACCCCGCGCAAGCATGTACACACTTTTCCATTCTTCGTCTTCTTTTTATCTCTATTTTCTCCTTCTTAGCCGTCGCAATCGGCTCGCTCAACCCGAACAACAACGTGGGTAGACACAACCACCCTTATTTCTTGGCTTGTTCTTTCCCTTCTCAATCCACGCAATTGCGCTCGTTCAACTCGCACAACCAAATGGATAGCCACTTCCATCCTGGTCTTTGGTATTCGTCCCCTTTATCTTCTCCTTAATCTTCGCAATTGCCCTCGTTCAACCCGATCAACCAAGTGGGTAGTAACGTCCACCCACATCTTTTGTCTTAACTTTTTAACTTATCTTCTCATTCTTCACTCACGCAATGGTGCTCGCTCATCTCGTTCAGCCAGGTGGCTAACCACTTCCTCCATCGTTTTTTGTATCTGCTTCCCCTTTTCCTCTTCTTCTTAATCCACAGATCCAAGCTCGCCCAACCCCATTAACAACGTGAGTAGTCACATCTACCCTGATTTTTGTCTTGTTCTTCCCTTTTTCCGCCTTCTCAATCCAAGCAATCACGCTTATTCAACCCGCACAACCAAGTAGTTAACCTCTTCTGCCCTCGTCGTTTGTGTTCTCCTTACCTCCTCCTCTTTCTTCTTGTACTTCTTCTTCTTCTTCTTCTTCTTAATCCACGCAATCGCGCTCGATCAACCCGAAGAACCACGTGCGTAGCCGCAGTCATACCCATCTCTTGTCTTATCTCCTTCTCAATCCAAGCAATCGCACTCGCTGAACTCGATTAACCGTGTGGGCAGCCACTTCCACCCTGGTCTTTTGTTTTCTTCCCTTTTATCTTCTCCTCTTTAATCCATGCAAACGCACTCCCCCAACCCGATTATGCAGGATTGGGATACTTTTAGAAGAAAAGGTGATATTGACTTTTGTGTTTACGGTTGTAGTATGTGGACAGAATGGCGTAGAGTAAGGCTTTCGCGTTCGAGACTCGCATTCTCTTGTGAACTCCTTACTGAACCTCTTCCCCAGTCGCCTTCTCGTTGTCTCGGGAAATTTCTCTTCCTAACGTTCTGTGATGAGATTCCCCGACACCACTTCGTACTGTACTTTTTCGTAGCTTCTACATTATCTTACATTATCTGTAAGACCTTACATTCATAGTCCTGAAGAGAACTATTCGAGTTTTCAACAAACGAAGTTTCATGCCAACGATTATTATCTTGAAGAGGAGCTAAACACGCAAAGTTTTGGTGCAGAGAGCTTTTGCTTCTAGGCTCTTTACAACGCTCTTAGCCCTTGCGTTCTCAGCTATTGAAAATTATGACTCTAAAACATGTGCAATCCCGTTTACGACAGCAGTTCTCTCCTTCTACCAAAGCGAACAACTTAAACACGAAAACTTAATGTATTTCGCTGTATTGTTAATGATCTATTGAGGTCGACAGTCCGTTATTTTCGGAACTTCTGATAAATATTCAATGGATCACAGAATGGAGATGCCTTCAGTAAAACTGCGCTGTCTTTCGCTTTAAAACAAAGCGGTAACTTTTCCGTGGGTAAAGACTTATGCAAACCGCAGTGGTGGAAGTTCTTTCATTAACGGACAATAATAAGAGTCTGAAGACTTGTTAGAACTACTACTTTGAGCTAAGAAACCTCACAAGCCTTTGTGGCTTTAGGGTATAGAGGCTTTCAGGTCTTGTGCATGGAGTGAAGCAGAATTTTGTTGCGATACAGTTTGATAAGCATGAAACATACCATTATCATTAGATTGTGTCAAGAAGCTATTATATCAATTCAATTACAATTGACCTTTTAGAAAATCATTAATAGTTTAATACAAATTCTAAGATTATGTTTAAACAATGTGAGTGATCAAATAACGTATTCATAATGAAGTTACATTCTTTCCGGAACTGACTTTTGAATTTGACTCTGCGAGCTCTTCTAGAGAGTTCCTTATATAAATAGATATTTCGGTAGTGTAAGCAAGCATTATGACTTCGAAATAGAAAGGGAATATTATATTACCTGGCGAAGGATTCATTAACTTCACTCTAGTAAATGGACAATCAGCAACAGTTAATGGATAATCAGAAGCAAATATTATGATTTATTAATACTCCTTTACATATGTTTTAATAAACAACTTTTAGTGTTTACCTTACTGTCGTGTTTGAAGGTAAATAACTAACGTTCAACAAGTAACGTAACAACATGATGAATATTTTACTTGATTGCTGACAAGTGATCGGTTCAGTATTAAGGCTCAACATTTTTTTCTGAAATTTAGTTGGATTAAATGAAACTTCAACCATATCCTATGTCCGAGTACTATAGTAGTATGTCATATAGGTCCACAGTGGATTTTTATGCAAGTGTGTAGCTTTAAAATAATCGGTACATTAGCTTAACAAAAATCTCAGTCAAAAAAGAGGCTATCTCACAAGTCAATGAAACTATGTTCACAGCGATTCTTGTGTGGGGCAGAATATAAATTATTCAGTAATGATGAGAAGGGGAATGGAATATGAAAAGAAATATGTGGAAGTGTTTGCTGAAAATGGTTTGGTTTGAATAAAAGAAAAGTTCTTGGCTCACGTATATATCTTGCGATGCTGATTTTTGCACATGCAGAACTATAAAAACGAATAAATACTGCAAATAAATAATAATAATAATAATAATAATAAAATAATAATAATAATAATAATAATAATAATAATAAATCTCTGAAATTAGACGCTTTCCTCGAGTATAGGGCAGAAAACATGAAAGTATATGATGTCTATTTTTTCTAATTTAGCAAAATAGAAAAAAATTTAGCAAAATAGAAAAAACATGCTATCAAATATAGATGGCAGCAAGTATTCCAGTAAGATATTCGTAATACATGGTTTGTGCGTTACTGTGTTAAACTTCTCCTTAAATATGTCAAAACATGTGTGCGCGTCAAAGATTGCATACCCCCATTAGGAAAACAAGGAAAGCGTGAATCACAAAATCCCGTCCGTGCCTGTCCTGCGGAACGTACCGCCTTTCGCCGGTGCCTGGGCTCCGCCCGCCCGACGCGGGGCCGGGGGCCGGGCGCCCCGCTGCCCCCCCGTCGCAAAGGTCGAGAGGTCGCGCCTCCTGGCGCCCGCGTTGCGCGGTCCGCGTTGCCAGATCGCCACTTCCCCGCCCTGCCCCGCCCCCCCCCCCCGCCATACTCCACCCGCTCCGCCCCGTTTCTCCTCGCTTCGCCCAGCTCCGCCCCGCCCCGTTCCGTCCCGTTCCCTCGCGTTCCGTCCCGCCCCGTTCCGTCCCCTTCGCCCCCCACCGCCCCGCCTCCTCCCGCCCCGTTCCGTCCCACTTCGCCCAGCACCGACCAGCCCCGCCTCATTCCCACCCTGCTCCGTCCCACTCCACCGTCCTCCGTCCGCTCTTCCTCCCGCCCCGCTTCGTCCGCTCCGTCCCGTTCCGCCCCGCTCCACTTGGTGCGCCTCGCCCCACCGCGTCCCGCTCCCAACTCTTGGCCTGCGGCACTCCACTCAGCGACAGACACAAAAAACATCCAGAGACGGACTCCGTGAACAGAGACTGTGGTGACGAGCGCCCTAGGCATGAGTAGCGGGCGAGCGCGCAAAACGAGTCTGGTCCATCTCTTTATTTTGCTATGTAGAATTCTCATTTTTTTGTAAAATTTTAAATTCGTTTTAATCATTTTATGAACGTACTTTACTATCCTAAAAGCATACGAATATATTGAAGCTCAAATTACCATTGCAGAATCAGTTTATGGGTCATCCTTCTCTATAGCTACAGGGTTCTATAGACTCCATGTTATTATTGGAACGACATTTCCTTCAGTTACTTTATAACGATATATAATATAGCGAGCCAGGAAAGTCTCTCCAGAGTAGCACCTTGCTCTTTCCCAGTGATCTGTTTGGTGCCAACATAAAATACAATTTTTAAGAGGATGTCCTGATTCGATTCGGTGGGAAGATTCTTTCTGGCGCACTGCATTTCATTTCCCATCCAATCATCATTTCGGATTTGAATGGTTATCTCTATTTTCATATATTAATGTTACTAGAATAATAATTTTAAAAATTGGGTATGTACAAAAACGTGATAACATAATGGGGACTGGCACGAAAGAGGTTCCCTTTCCTTCTTACGAACTTATTTTCAAACGTTTCTCGGAAGAGTCACATTTGACATGCGTACCTCGGGAACTAAGAATTGTTCGCCTCAAATGACTACTTCGCTCGTGGGATACAGCACAGCGCTTGTCACTTCCCGGGAGAAAACTTTATTTCGAAAAGCGAAGACCGGAAATGCATATCACAAGTTGGCCCTCTAAGAATTTTCTGCGAGGGATATTTAGATATTTATTTTGTCAAAAAACAGTAAAATACTGTATGTGACGCATGGGGGAGAAAATCATCTGCGCACGCTTTCTTGAATTTCAGAATCCTTTCCCCACAATTTAACTATTAAGAGTTAAAAGATGAAAAACAGGTTTAAAAATAATAATAGTAATAATAATAGTAATTAATAATAATAATAATAATAATAATAATAATAATAAACTTTTACTAATTATTTGATTACATATATTCGGGATTGAATTGATTTTAGTATTCCCCCCTCTCCAACTTACCTTCACGATGAGTACATTGCGTCATTCTCATTTTTTAGTGCAAGGGCAAGACGAGTTTATATTCTCCAATCCTAGAAAACAATCACACTGATGGCTTATCTTTACCTTCCACTGAATGATGAATATCTGTACAATAATGGAGAGGGGGAACAATGTTAAGTAAAAAAAGAATGAGATGGATGAACTATTTGAACAAGTTCTGATGGGTGAACTATGTAGTGGCATGAAGAGCGCGGTACCTGATCAAAATCCTTTTTTTATGCGGAACTCGAACCCAGTCCCCTTAGGCTCCTTCGTCTGCGCTTAAAGCCTCTGCACCAGCTACCCCAGCAAAGGGCGATTTCTGAAGTATATTTTGAAAGAGGTTATAAAATATTAGTGTTTTAAATTGAATTAAAATTAAGAAACAATAATTTTTCAAGGAACACATTTACATGAAATGTTTCTATCAGCCACATTTCTATCGGCCATGAAAACGGAGTTAAGAACAATAAAGTTTCCTTTGCCTTGCATAAAAAAACTTTGAATAAAGATTTCGAATTCTCATAATTTCAAATAGCAACAAAATAAATTTTTGTTCTTGATACTATTTTAAAAACTTTTACATAGATTAAGTACTAATTTAACGATAAAATGAAATAATAATATATTACATATAAGTAATGATACAAACATTTGGAAATTTGTTAGAACCATTGATAAGCATTCTTTCATTCAACTTATCGAACTTGCCGTAATTATCAAATAAAAAGATCTCTGGTGACATTCTTGAGGAATTTAAAAAGTCGAAACCAATTTTAAACTTGCTCCATTTCTTTCACTCCAAGTTGTCAATAAAAGAAGTGAGAAGTTTTGTCATTGCACACGAGAAAATTTTGACATGTCTCCCACATCCAATCGTTTCCACGACGGAATCGAAGGTTCTTCTTTCTAAACTTCACGTCGAGTCGTTTAAGAAGCTTTTAGGTTTCTCAAATCGTACGGTTAAGAAATGAAACCAGATTATTGTCTACGAAACTTTTCCGACGAGTCCTAGGCGCCACACTCAAGCGGGTCTGTGTGTGAGGCTGTGCAAGTCGATGAACGGTAAACTTTTCGTACAAAAGAGAGGATATTGATTGCAACAGTAGTCATGATAGTCAACGAAGCGACACATGGGCAGTCAAATCTCCTGAAATAGTAAAGTTCATTCAAAAAACATTTTGAGCTTATTTTTTGGCAATGGAGCGCTTCTGTGTTATTTTACCAGAAAATTATAAAATAATATTTGTATACAGCTATTGTTTTCATATGTGAAGTAAAAGAAAAACACATTTTTATTATCGTTCACCACCTAGTTTTTAAATTCGTTTAAAAATTTTTATTATCGTTCACCACCTAGTTCGGAAATTCTAGTTTTTAACGTCGATTAAAGATTCAATTGTAACGAATTAATTTGATGAATTTTCTCTCATACTTAATTTGACTGGAATTCAAAATATGAAAAAAGTCATAATATTGAGAGCCGAAATGATAATTGGAAATTTAAGTTTTGTCGCATTATTGGACGGTAAACATTTCTTTGCGGATGGATATATAATTTTAATGAAGAAATTTGACAGCAAGAAAAAATACGGAAAATGATGTACGAGTATACATTACTTAACAAGAGAAGCAAGCGGATAAACTAGGATAATTCTGACAATGTTAAGATAGCAAATGAACCACTTGAGTGCAACGACTCATACAGTGTGCATTCGAATAGGTTTATTCCAATGTTGAATCTTTGAGAATGTAAGGAATCTCGCATTTCCAACCAATCTCGCATTTTCTACTCACCCTACAATACTGCTGGTAGTTGTCAGATGAACAGTGAACTAGTAACTCGGAAATCAGGGCCTCTGAACCCCTTCGTGATGCTTTGGAGAGCCGCTCATAGTCCTCTCGCGACATCTGGTGAATCAACTGATTAAATCTCCACCGAGGTTAATCGGATTTATAGACTATGAAAAGCCTTGTTGCGCACATAGCATTAAGTGGATCTTTATGAACGAATTATGGCCCATAAACTCATTTTCAACACACCCACTGGTGGAATTTTATTACTACTGCTGTTAATTCTCTAATTTCAAATTCAGATGGTTTAAGTGCATGGATTTTCGCCTTAAGAAGGTGACGTATCAAAAGACACCTCGCTGAGAGTCCTATTTTAAAATGTCGTTCGTTTTCCAGTAATATTACCGTCGGTAACATAATTATGTATTTAGTATTAGATATATTTTTGACCAATTCGGAGAAATAAAATCAATTTTTCATTGGAATTGATTGCATTTATGATTTATCCTCGTCGCTAACGCTGGAACTGCATTGCTTTCGCCGTTTTTCTTAATGCTCATCAAGTAGTTTGCGTTAATAAAGTTCTTTACATCAAGCGAGCGTATCAGGAGCGGGAAACTCATATTCAGAAGGCCAGGGTTCAAAACAAAACGCTTAAAACTTTTATAAACGCAAACATTACCCAGGTCCAAAACCATAACCCGACTGCAAATATGTACTTTGAGGCTATCCCCTCTTCCGCACACACGCGCTCTCTCTTCAGCGATGCACCACTTCCCGGGTGACTACTCACCGCAGGAGGCCCCTCTGCCTCCACGCCGGCACCGCTCCTCCTCCAGCAACTTCTCTCCGCTGCATGTCGACGGAATTGCCTCCTCTGTTCAACACTCGCTGACCCCGGCTTTGCACATCCTGCCCTACATGTCACTCGCTGCTGGCCGAGGCAGAAATCCCCGAACTTTGCGCGTCTATCTGCGCTGTCTCCCGCTGGTGCGGGCCTCCCAGCTTATAATGCCTGACACCTCCAGAGCGAGTCTGCCACTGGAGGTCCGTCCATTGCTTTTCCCGCCGGCCGGGTCGTAACCATCCCCGGAGGGGAAAATTGGGAAAGTTCTTCCCACGGGGCAGGTGTTTGCCCCTAGTCCCTCCCTTCCTCCCGCCCGCCCTGCCTTGCCTACCCTACCCTACCCTACCCTACTCTTCCCTTGCCCAGCCCCGCCTTACCTTGCTTTGACTTGCCTCGCCCACCCTTGCCTTGTTCCGTCACGCCCCTCTGTGTTGCTTTGGCCGCTGTGCAACCTCGCGCGGTCGGTCTCAATAAAACGCGTTATGAGAGCAACTTTGATTAGCGCGGAACGAGTATGCAACCCTCTTAACATATGCGTATCACGGTACAGCTGTTGTAAAAGGAGCAACCTCGCTGTAGGCAGGGTATGTTGCACTGAGATTATCATTTTCATTCATTTTCACGAAAATGTATGATTTTGACACTCTTTTCAGGTATTTTTGAATCACAATAGGTGGCTATCTCAAATTTTGTAGGAATAAAATGATAGCGCAATAAATAAGTAACGGCCCATAATTGCGATGGTTAGCCTTGACATCATTCTGGAACAACACTTAATAATATTAGTGTTCGATGTGTGCAGGCAGATCGGAAGTACTGCAAAAAATCGTATTGAATATGAAAGTGTGTTATTAACGTACGATGAGCTCGTGATAAAATTAATTCAGTTGAGCGTACAAAGGTGTCTTGCAAACGCTGTTATTATGACACGTCGTTCGAAAAATATTTTACACGGTACATCAAAACTTACTGCGGGTCTACTGGTCTAATATTTTATTTATTTATTAAAGTTAAGTTCAAAACTGACTTCATAATAAGCGTACACTGTAATTTACATTGATTTACGTTAATTTACACTTTTTAGTGTACTACAATATAGTTATGCATGAACCCTAGACACATTTGAAATGAATTTTACACATTGTGCAACTTACATTGAGTCAAACTTGGTTTATTGCAATAATGTTAGAATTTTGTAACATTTTCCCAGTGTGCTGAGTAAATCAAGAAAGTAGGTGTTGATTTTAAGTTTTGATCTTTCACTTGCTGTGCTCAACACTCTTTGCTTACCCAAATGAAAGAAATTATTTATAGTTTTGATGATCTACTCTATCAAAACTATAGATATAGCTGTAACTGTAGATATAGATATAAATATAATTGACATATTTTGTTTATATGTATGTTTAACATTTAATAATAACTCGGTTTTTCCATCGGGTTGTATAAGAATGCGGTAGAACCGTAGTATCCTTCTCGGGAGCCCCAGAGTCTCCCGATTTATTGAGGGATGCACGATGAAGTCGCAGCGCATACGCGCGCATGCACACGCGCGCACGTACATGCACATGCACAGGCAAGTAGACCCGCATGATCACACACAGGCATCTCTCTACACACATGCACCCAAATACTACACACACATTACACACAGACACATAAATACAAAATACATACAGACACATACACACACAAAAAGATCACACGCACCAACCGCATGCACGCACACACAGACACACCACACCTCTTACACCGGATAGACACACACAGCCAAATTCTGACGCTCTCTCTCTCTACCTCTCTTTCTTTCTCTTTCTGTCTCTCCCTCTCTCTCTTTCTTTCTCCCTCTCTCTATCTTTCTCTCTGTCTTTCTCTATCTCCTTGTCTATCTTTCTCTCTCTCACTCATTTTCTCTCTCTTACACACTCTCACTCCATTTTCTCTCTCTTACACACTCTCACTCATTTTCTCTCTCTCACCCATTTCTCTCTCTCTTTCTTTGTTTTTATCTTTCTGTCACTATCTTTCCTTCTTCTGTATGTCTGGTCTGTGTGTCTGTGTATGTCTGTCTATGTGTCTGTATGTCTGTCTATGTGTCTGTATGTCTGTCTATGTGTCTGTATGTCTGTCTATGTGTCTGTATGTCTGTCTATGTGTCTGTATGTCTGTCTATGTGTCTGTGTGTCTGTCTATGTGTCTGTCTGTCTGCTGTGCTGTATGTCTGTCTATGTGTCTGTCTGTCTGTCTGTATGTGTCTGTCTGTCTGTCTGTCTGTCTATGTGTCTGTCTGTCTGTCTGTCTGTCTGTCTGTGTGTCTGTTGTCTGTCTGTCTGTCTGTCTGTCTGTCTGTCGTGTCTGTCTGTCTGTTTGTCTGTTGTCTGTCTGTCTGTGTGTCTGTCTGTCTGTGTGTCTGTCTCTCCCTCTCTCTCTCTCTCTCTCTCTCGCTCTCTCTCATACACACTGATACAACCACAGACCGTCACTGAGCTCCTTCCACCCTAAGTGGCCGTGTGGCGCCTTGTGTGGCAGGTGGGGCTGATCGCCATCAACGTGCTGGGCCAGCAGCTGGGGCCCTCGCGCTCGGGCAGCGCGGGCGCGGGCGTGGGCGCGGGCCCCGAGCCCAACAACAACGGGGAGCCTGCCGCCAGCAACGGAAACAACAACAACAACGCCCTCCTGCTCGTCAACAACCCGCAGTACACCTCGCCCTACGACGACCTGGCCTTCGAGATGTACGTGGACCAGGAGGTGGCGCGCATCATCCGCACCATGGAGCTCAAGAAGCAACAGGCAGTTATCGGTGAGTGCGCGCGTCCATCTCATCCATTTCAGTTCTAAGAAAACGTACTAGATATGTTTCCGTTAAATGTAGACCGGTAATCTATATAAATAAAAATGAATGGCCGAAATGTGCATAATTTCCGGACGATTGGATAGTTATTTTTTTGTGTGTTCACATTGTTAGAACAATGTTTGAATAGAAGAGCATTTTCAAAAAATCGAACAGAACTTTTTTTAAATCTCATAATATGAAATGAATGAGACCGAAGACTGAGAGATCTTCAATACATTAACAAATTATTAAAAAAGGAAAAGAGAGAGGAGAAAGGAGAGAAACGAAGAGAGAAAGAGGGGAAAAAGAGAGAAAGAGGGGAAAAAGAGAGAAAGAGGGGAAAAAGAAGAAAGGGGAAAAGAGAGAAAGAGGAAAGAGAAAGGAAAAGAGAGAGAGGAAGAGAGAAGAGGAAGAAAAGAAGAGAGGTAAAGAGGGAAATGTTAGGGGAATAACTGGGAAAGTAGAAACGAAAAAAAAAGAGAAGGGAAAGAAAAAGAAAAAAAAGAAGAGGAAAGGGAAAAGTGAGATAAAAAGAGCGGGAAAAAAAGAGAAGTGGGAAATGAGAGGGGAATGACGGAAAGGGGTAAGAGAGAAAGGAAAAGAGAGAAGAAAAAAAAAGTTAGAATGAAAAGAATTAAGGAGAGAGAAAAAAGGAAAAAGAGGACAAAGAGAAAGAGGAAAGGACAGCGTCTGGCGGGTTCTGCTAGTTAATAATTAAATAACATTTGGATACCACGTTATCATCCAGAAGTTGCACTTGTTATTCTGTCAGATTTTTAAAACAACGTTAGAGAAGCTTATATGGCAATAGAATATCATTTTGAAATCAGCAGATTCGCACAGTTCTTTAAAAGAACCGTAGCTTCTTACAATCAGTGAACCTCTTTCAATCATTTTGCAGTTATACACTTAATACACAGAAAGTATAAAATGAATTACTATACTCATTCATATTGTGCTTCAGCCAGAAATATATCAGATCTAGTTGAAGGTGAATGAGGTGAAAGTGATATTTTTTTAAATTACAGATCGTACACTATATGGAAATTCTGAATTGCCAAAATCATATATTACAATACACCATATAAAATTACAAACCATGTTCTTGTGGTTAATTCAGCTATATAAAACTTCAAATATACAATATCCTCGTACTTGATACCTGTAGAACATGAAAATGCCAACATTTTTCATTAATTCCGACACATTGTGTGTGTGCCATTACAGGTAACACAGTATTGATGGGCCCATCTTCATCAGACTCCGGTTTCCCAATCCATGCAACATACTCCCATTCGAAGATGGTTATTTCCCAGAACTTGGACTTTCGCTCACGACGCTGACCATGAACGGTTTGTTAGGGGTGCTGCTGCATTCCTTTGTCGCTGATCGAAAAAAAAACACGGAAAACTACCGATTAGATCAGCCAAACGCTAGAATTCTCCTTCAGGCAGCGGCTGATTTCGATCGAGCTAACTAGCTAGTGCCGCAAATCCCGCCACCGTCGGGAATCGAACCTTGGGACCTGCGGGTCAGCGGCACTCGAGTGCCATCAATTGATCCCTGAGCCAATGTATGTGTGTGTGTGTTGCAGGGGAGCGCTTCGAGTACGCGCGCAAGCTGAAGCTGGCCATGGAGGACCTGCGCACGGCGGGCGAGCGCCTGTCCAAGTACGAGCTGGAGAAGCGCCAGGCCATCCAGCTGGAGGACTACGACCGCGCCAAGCTCAAGAAGGCGCAGATGGACGAGTACCGGCACACCGTCTACCGCTTCCTCGAGGTGGACGACCTGCTCGAGATCAACGGGGTGAGCGTGCTCTAATGAACACCCCGCTCTTTTTGAGAGCGAGCGCGCGTCGGCAGTTCGCGAGGACGGAGATGGGGAGGGGCATTTCAAAAGGATGAAGACGGCACCTTCGTGAGCAGCTTTTACGATGGTGTCGGTAGGGGTAGCTCCGAAAGAAGTACTGGATGGCGATCGCCTGATAACCCATCAATGTTGCAGTATTACTGTTTCTTTGTGGTTTGGTTCTCCATACATTTGTGACCAGTCGTTTTCCGTAATAAAGCAGCCACATAGTGTTTCATTAAAATCAGTTCATTTTATAGCGGAAGACAACAACTTGAAACAGCGTTTTGATGAACTAGCAAATACATATAAAATGTAATAATGTTTATAATAATAGTGACCAATGTAGTCATATGTTTACGTAGTAAGAGTAGTTCCTGTTCAAAGTAGATTATATAGTTGTGGAAGTTGCTGTAGGGTTTTATATTTTTATACACACGTTTTTGTTATTTATTAATTAATATGCATTTATTTCGTTAATATTTAGGAAATTCTCTTGAATAATCCTAATTCATTTTGTAGTCATAAAGAATGCGACTTCTTCGTTTGGCACTACGACCTGATGTAAATCTTGGTCGTAATGAAGTACGCAACTTACATCTTATAATCTGTAATTCCGCCTCACCCGTACACACCCACGTACGTATTCCCCTTCGCGTTTACGGAAGGAGCACGGATCGACGCGGCGTTTGCGAACGCGGCCACTATATGTGTTGTGATCGGGAGCTGCGAGCTGGCCCAGCAAGCGCGAACCTTGCACAAGACATCTCAAGCACCTGCAACGCGTTTACGCAAGGGCTGAAAAATATTGTATGAGTACATGAAGATTTGCACTGGACGGGAAACAGGATCCTCCAGCGCTGCTGGCCGGTTCTCTCATTCCATTCCGCAAATGTAAATGATTTTCTGGCTCATACATAGTGATATGATGAGAAAAGGTCTAGACATGTATCCAGAGTACATGGAGGGAACATCTGAGATCGAATTAGTGCATAATTAAGCTTTTTTAAAGTCATTAATAAAAAAATAAATGTACTCATAGCTTTTGTGTTTGAATTTAAGTGCTCCATCAAGATAAGTAAAAGTATTTTAACGAGCACCCTTGTATATTCATTATTATATTCAGTTGTCATACAATAAATGATCAGCAACTAACGACTTAATTGTTTGACCTGAGTACTTACAAGTAGATGTTTCTTTCTATATTCAATATTATTCTCAGTTATTATACAATAATTAGCCTACGAATTAATCATTAGATCCTTGTAAACTAGTACATTGAAAGCAGATGCTTCCATTAGGTTATTATGGCCGATTCGCATCTTCAAGAATGTTTCAATTTCTTTGTTTTCGCCATGCCATGTTAGTGTGTCGATGGTAAAATAATATCGCATTGCAATAATAATACGAAATATCGTAATTTCGTAGTTCCAAAATCCTTCACTTTCAATTTACGCAAGTATTAAATCCACAGTGATGAAGTACTTTTTCATAAAAATAGGTAAAAACCAATAACTTCATGAATAAGGGCGGAAATGAATGGGGGAGGATAGGAGAAAACCATGTTCTGTTGGTGTTCAATCGAAAATTTCACGCCGAGGACGCGGAGTAAATTGAATTTTCGCCTTTCCGTTGCAAGATTATAAGCATTAAGACATCTCTCCCTTCTAACCACTTAATTTGACAGTCAATGGAGATGTACTAAATACTAGACATTAACGAAGGGAAATTTGCCCGCTGCAACACAACTGGGGTACGGCTCGGGATCGACTGATTTCCGTGCTCTTTGGACTCTGAACAGGGGAATTTCAGAAGAAAATCTACGACTAACAACTAGTAGTCAACTTACATTTTATTTTACATTCCTAGATTAGAATCCCTATTCTTCTAGCAAAAAGTTCTGAATGTTAAAAATCAGATATTAGATATGCTATTGCTTGCAATAAAATGTGTTGTATTGCACATACTGTATTCGATAGAAGATCATAAATTTGATTTCAGTAGTGTAAGACATGTCTAGGTCAGTTATATTGATAACAATCTGAAATAAATTAAGAATATGTGAAGGCAGATGAAAGATTTAAAAGGAAAAAAGCCAAAAATTGGCGAATGTTTTGTTACGACTAATGTGTGTATTCAGGAACATGAAATTATATTAATCGTCTCTTCTTACCTCTATCACATAATTCAGTATAAAAACCCTTCTTTTTCGCGAACTTTAAACTTTGGAATTCATAGACCTATTGAAATTGTGCTAATATGTGCAGATATAAATCCTCAGTATAAATGGATATTCCTTTGAAACGTTACTCCTACATCATAAGAGGCAATTTCAAAACTACGAGAAATTATATTAATGATAGAGGATACTGCGAATATGACGCATCCAGTGAGCATTTAGCATTGGAGTTTCGCTCACAAAGTGGATGAAAACCAATTCGTTTTCGATAAATGTACGCAGTTGGAGTCCCTCCCCCTTTCATCCCATTAACTCACGCGCAGCAAACGAACGGGGCATTTACCTCAAGTTGTCGTCCCACAGGTCAGTCCACTCCGCTCTGCCCAACCCCCGCATCCCAGACCCCAATTTCCAGGGAGGACAGCTTCCGGCGGAAATAGCCGCGCGTCCGAATCGGGGCCCGTCAGCCGCCTCGACTGGCGGGCGAATCGATTGGGACGTACAGCGGCGTCAAGGGAGATCGCTAACGCAGTTGTGCGGGCCCGCGTTCGCTCGCTCGCCGCCACTCATCCAATCCCCCCCCCCCACTCCAACGAAATTTTATCTCGAGAGAACCTCGGATGGAAGCACACAGCACCGAGGTTTGGAAAATGTGACTTTGTTTGGGCGTCCCGGTTTCGTATTATTGGACTGCGCTTCAAAGTCGGTGGATGGGAGTAGTGATTAGCTATTCAAGCGTTCGATCGCGCTCGCGTTTGTCGCCACAAACACAAAAGATGCAGACAAGCGACTGACAGCGTTTTAACTCGCGCCTGAGGCGGGAAAGGCGAGGAAGGGAGTTCCCGTTTGTCTACGTTCTCTTTTTCTATCTATTCCAGTGCTTCTCTTCACCTTCGTGCCTTTGGTGGGAGTCGGAGAAAGGACTCCTTTTTTTTTTTCTGGCGCTGTACGTTACCATTCTCGCCTTTTAGCTGATTGGAGAAGGGATCTATTTTTGTCTTCATCCTCTTTCTACTTTGGTAGCAGAGGGAGAGAGGATAACTTTTCCTCTCTATTCTACGAGTAGTTTTTTTTCCATTCTTTGTTGCCTTTCCCGCCTTTAGCGCGAGTGAGAGAAGAGATATTCTTTCGTCTCTCATCTTTCTTCATTTCTTTCAGTCCTGTTTAATCGTACTTCCTCCCTTCGATGGGAGAAGGTGAAGAAATCTTCTTTTGAGTCCGTTCTATTTCTCCATTTCTTCCAGCGCTGTTCGTTGTCTTTACTACCTTGGTGCGGAAAGAGAAGGATATGTTTTTCCCTTCATTCTTCTTGTTTTTTGTCCCTTCCATTTCGTGCCCATTCCAGTCTTTATTGCTTTTTCTATTTTTAGAGGAAGTGAGAGGAAATATATTTCATTCATCTTCCTTGATTTCTTTCAGTTGCTTTCCGTCGTTCTTCCTCGCTTCCATAGGAGAAGGAGAAGAGACCTTTTGCCTCCGTTCTCTTTCTTCATTTGCTTTGAGCGGTGTTTGTCGGGTGCGAGATGAAGCGCCGTCCTCAGAAAAAGGCTTAGGCTCAAGGGGAGGACGTGAGATATAGAGGGTTCAAGGATGAGAAATCAGAGCAAAGGTGGTAAATAAGGGGACGTCGAAGGGAAATAAATGGGAAGATGTCAGCCCAGTACAGGCGATTGAACAAGACAGATTGACAATAGAGGGGCGAGGTGGAAGAAGGAAGGAAAATAATGTGATGAGCTGAACTGAACGAGACATGAATTGAAGAAGAGAGATGAGAATGTGTTTGATAAAAGAAATAACGATTATGCGCGGTAATCCGAAACGTTTTAAAAAGTTCTGTTATTTTATTTCGCAACTTCTGCCTATCGTAACCACGTACGAGTACTGGCGATGTATATGGAGTAGAGTGATCCTCCTTTAACCTACGCAGTCATCGTCAAGTCTTTTTTATCCTTCCTGCCAGGGGATTCTTTTCCGCTTCTTGGTGTTTTTACTCAACTATTACCCAGATTTTAAAAAAATGTGAATTATATAATTTATAGATCTACAATGGAATAAAGTTACACAGAATAAAACTTCCAGGTCATAAGAAACAACTTGGTTGATAAAATGGTTTCGAAATGGGACCTGTCGTTATATTTTGAGCAGGAAGGATGCATGCCGGAAATGAGAAATATGTGGAATGCATATTTACTCCCAATTAAAATTATTTTTTCATAATTTAATCTCACATGTCTATCATTAATATTTTTTTTGCACTTAAAGAACGTAAGAACAGTAGCCTGCATCCTTTAATGTAAAGTATAGCATCAAGGCGAAAAAGACATTAAAGAAATTTTGCAATTCAGTATGAAAGTAAAGTAAAATATTGCATAACAGTTTGCATCTAATTCAGAGGTGTAAAATCAGTTTGAAAGGAACAAGCTCGACTGTTTCAACTTAAATGTGAACTCTGAGAAGAAAGTTATCTAATGCTAAAATATTTTCTTTTACTACATCGATGAAATTCAAATCGTGGAATTATAAGGAGATAAAATAAGAAATGGTGTATACTACTTGTTGAACAAAGAATCAAACCATATTACCATTACCAACATACCATTACCATATGTGTATATTACCATAACATGTGAAATATTTCCAACCACTGGTGCAATGTAAACTGTAATGTAATTCACTGAACTAAAATGAAAAAATGTAAAATGTAACCATGCCATGAAAACCCCTTATTGTAAACTTACAGAATAGTCGCTAATAACGTCGGAGTTGATGCGACTATAAATAAATTTAAAAAGAAGGAATAAAAAAATAGCTAGTCCAGTTGTTATAGTGCAGTATCAGCAGTGTCATTTTGGACATGGGTCCTTTTTTATGGTACTCCAAGGTCTAGAAAAATATCGGTGGTTGTTTACTTCTATGATTTCTAATTAGAATTCAACGTTATAGGGAACATTTCGGAGGTGAAAAATGAGGCATAGAAAGATAATATTACAACTAAATCATTTTGTATTAAGGGATTTTGGTGAAGAATATCTTTAAGTTCTAGATTGTCCATGTTTCGGAGATTTATTCTTGTTTCTGCAGGGTTTGCGTGTAAATAAGTACATTTACATATCCCTTCTCTGTAATAATATACACTTTTATTCACAGATAAATCTTAAGTAAGGAAAATAAATCTCTGAAACGCACAACGTGAACATAAACTGGTGGTGCTATAGCATGGCACAGACTTTCACGTAGTAAAGTTTTCTAATTTCCTTGGTGTGGATACCAATGAATTTTTTCCTGTCGAAAATCAGCGGTTTGTTCGCGCAGCATTACATAAATTTCCATATAATACGTATATTACTCCGAATAACGTATGTATACGAGAAAGTAAAAATTCCTAACTCCATATTCTTAACCTTACTCAGTGTTTCAGAATAATGGAGTGGTCATTAACTAAATGAATATTACAGTTGAACCACAAAGCATTGTGGTTCAACTGTAATATTCATTAGTTGTAAAATGTGATGGATGGGAAAAAATAGTAAATAATTAATCAGACTATTCGGAATAACGAAAGCGATACAACGTAAGCAAAAATCCAAATTTCAGTGACCAAAACGCTCTTAGACTATGTTGATAATTACAGTGGAACAATTAATTTAAAACATGCTTGACTGATCATTCCCGTGAAATGAACAATTTTTAGTGTAAAAGCTCGATGAAAAAGAGTTGTGCAGATCAAGTCCTCATAAAAGATTTCTTCATATTAATGTGCCAGAGAATACTCGTCCGTCTGAAAAAAGCTCTTGTTCCTGAAGTGTGTCAAGAAAGAGTAGAGATAGTTGAAAAATATGGTAAAAGCTGAATGTTGGGAAATACTGATATAGTATGTAGCGCATAAAAGAGGAGATTTTTCATTTCATTTTAAAAGGTACTAGTATTACATGTCACAGACATTTAGAGACCACGCAACGCTGCTTGCCTGATGATGGGACCGCTAAATCCTGCAACCGTGCTCGCGCATACGCAACAAGAAAATTCTACCCCAGGTCTCGGGTCACTCAAATATCAGAGGTCACAACATGTTCAGTGCCCTGAACTTTATTTATGTTCCACACTACGATTGCGTGCTTGAGCTATACGGCTTTTGTGGGTAACTTTCTCTCCTAAATATTCTCAGTTGCCTTCAAAATTTCGCTTCATCATTGTGCCCTCTAGCTATGTTTTCGTACACCACATGGATTAATGTTTTTGAAATAGATCGTTTCTCCACGATATCTCAGCAAATGGCGGGGGGGGAGTGCCTGGCCTTGGGCAATATTTGAATCTCTTAATCTACGGAGGTACTTAATCTACTCTGGTCTCTTAAACATCTGGCGCAGACAAAAACGAGGGTGTTCAGCGACTCGTACATCAAAGAGCGCAACTCACCAACCTCAGTGGTTTAAAATCTGTCGCCGGCGCAACCCCTTGCGTTGCCAAAGGAACGAAGAAGGTAGCGTTGATGATAAATATACAACATGAAAATGTTAAGCGTGAGAGAGGCTCACAAGTCAGACTTGCTGGTGTATGACGACCACCATGAAAACCATTCACAATTGAACTTAAACGTAACATAAACGGAAAAGAATCCTGCCTTGTTTTTAATTAAACCGGCATAGGTGATTGTGAGCGGAACATAAACATAAGAAATAACCGAGAAGATTCGCATGTTGCAACCTTTCTCGTTCATATTATTGTGATCTGAAAATCACATACAATCGTGTACTGCTGCAAGGTACAACTAACTTCTAGCATTTTCGTTCTACACATGAAGACTATAGTCTGGAAGAGGAACTACCGCAGTTTTGAAGAGCATAAATGACCATTCATCGTTGTAATTGCTCGTGAAACGTTCCATAGAATCGTGGTGCTCTGTATTCGAAATACTAATTTTATCCAACCATGAATCCTTCTATTTAAATTAATATCATTCAAATGTATACAGAATTTCCGTGTCCAGTATTAATTGCATTCAAATCTATGTGTTTCTGTGTTCACGCTTACGTTGTATGTTAAAAGGACTGATTTATGCCCTCACGTACACGTAACGTTTTCATTGTGAATGGCTCTTGAGCTCGTTTTACACGGTCGTTTTTTAATATTTTTTTGTACAGATAATGGATGGATAACGTTCGTTCGTTTCCACGCGGTTCTGTATCGGCATTGAAACTGGATCAACGAATTGAAGCGTTTCAGTCATTTCATTTGCTGAATGTAAACGTGATGAAAATATTTTCTCTGGACGCCGCAACAAACGCTGATGACCAAACAGTTGAACATAGCATCCACCGTAACAAATTAAGTTAGGATGTATTAGGACTGAGCATGGAACGAGATGACATTAGAACAGAGTAGATGCTTTATTTTTCACTACATGATATCTTCACATTACAATTCAACGAACGCTCTCAAACGTACACAAAAGGAGCAAATCGCACCAGACGCATAGCAAATCAGAAAAAGTTCTGAAAAGCGATACCAGCAGCGCGGTAGTATAACTAGATGAATTTATACAAAAAATTAAGCAAACATAATTTTTTTGTGTACAAACTACATACCATCTATTCCGGCACTTTTCTGTACCGAAGAAAAATTATGAAACAAGTAAAAAAGAATTTAGTATCTCTCTTCAAAACCAGTATTTGGCACAGCATTTATACGCCACAAAGGTGAGCTTTGGCGGCCTAGGCCAAAAATGAATTTTAGAGGACTAATATCATGGCAACGTCAAGTACACTAGAAAATGTACAAATGGCTGTTGACACATTTGCAAAGACTTTTATTAATACAGAATGTTTTTAACTTATTGTTAACATTTATATTAAAACAGAATTTGATATATTCTGAAATTGTTTCATTTACTTCGATTACATTTTTCTCTTTTTCCATTTCAAAAAGTGTTCCTACTCTCTTTCGTATGAAACCTTTGATTTTTAAGGAAGTAAACTCTCAGTAGCAGCTTCAGCTTCCTCAATTATAATCTCTGAGATATCGCTCGCCATACTTACGAAACAAATAGCTAAAACCAGCAGCAAATTCTACACGCTTTAACAAATTGTGACAGTACTAACTTCAGAGGCGATCATGAAAAAGAACATCTGCATTTACATGACGAAACCGCATGGTATAAATGATTTCTCTCTAAAATTTCAAACCTAAAATTGGGAGGTGAGTATCCGAAAAATAGTTGTATGCACCTCGTTCAAAACTAAATGATTTTGGACTCGGTTAGTTTACCAATCCCAGCTCCACCTCGATTTGTAAACACCTTATCCAAAATCATTTATTTTTCGGCCTCGATACACAAATAACTATTTTGTAATTTTTGAAAAAATAAAAAGAATAGTCTATTGGGATTTTTGTCGTCTTAGAGAGTACATTTAGCACTATCCCTACCAAAAGTTTAAAGAAGAAATTTGGAGCCTTTTTGGATAAAATGTTGTTTATGTTATTTTTTAATATTGCACGCAATATTGCCTGGAAACTACTTAAATTTTAAAAAAATTGTACACCCCGTAATGAAGGAACTAATTATGGAGAAAAAATGTTACTTGAAGGAAACATTTCTATCTTCAATTTTTTAATAGGGAATAAGCCGAAAAAAAAAGACCTTGTGAATCGCGCTTTACGATGGGCTTGTGTTGTTCGCAGCCGCTGGAGAAGAACGACGAGTGCCTGGACGTGGCGAGCCGGCGGCCGGAGCTGCCGCCGCCGCCGCGGCTGGTGCCGGTGGGCGGCGGCCCGGGGCCGGGGGCGGGCCCGGCGCGGCGCCGCCGCCGCCGGCCGCGCCGGCGCCCACGCCAGCGCCCGCGCCCCACAGCCCGCCGCGCGCCGCCGAGGCGCGGGACGTGCCGCCGTCGCCCAGCCACGCGGCGCCGGGCGTCCACCACAGCCCCGTGTCGCCCCTGCACTACCACGCGCGCCCCAAGAGCCCCGCGGCCGGGAGCGGCGGCGCGGCGCCCGCCCCCGCGCCCGCCCCCGCCACCACGCCCGCCCCCGCGCCCGCGCGCGTCTCCTTCGAGGGGGGCGCGGCCGCCCCACACGCACACACCCACGCCCACACAGGTAGGACAGCGCACCTCCCTAATCGCAAACTTCTCAAAAACTATTCATATTAGGCTCAAAATGTGTCGCTTTTTTATTGCCAATTCCTTTCAGAATTTTTTTTTTAATTTTAAGATAAATTTACAATATATTTTTTACAAAATAATAAGTAAATGTGATATCTATTGTTGAATTATTATGACAATGATTAGTAGTGATGGTATCCCATCGGTACTCTTCATCTTCTTCATACTATAACAAAAAGCAATTATTATTATTTTAGGTTGAAAGCAATTGGAATTGATAATTTGGTGGTGATCATTTTTCAGTTACTTCTTGAGTATCTGTATGGGAGTTGTATGGGTGAGGTTCTGGTTAGACGATGGATATCTGCACTATTGTCAAGGAGGTTGAGGGCTAAGTGATTTGGATGGTTTTCAAGACGCTGGAGATGGTTTGAGCTGATTGATTCTATTCTTTCTAAGACAGTGGGCATTTTTAAGTCTTACACAAAAAAATTGTCGCTCTTCATTTGACTTTGCTAATAAAGATTCGCCTATCCTGATATCAAGTTAGCATCGTGAACTCAAGAAAAACAACAAATTACAGAGATAAATAAAAAAATAACCACAAAGAAATTTGTCGCTTTTTTGTTGCTCAAGAGTTCCCAAAAAAGAAAATTTGTCGCTATTTAAATAACAGCAATGCACTTTTTTGCCAAACGCGATGCCAACTTGGTATCAAGTTAGCATCGGGGCTCCAAAAAACAAATAAATTACAGAAATAAATAAAAAACATTATTTTAATTTATGAGTCAAATGAAGCGCGACAAATTTTTATTTTTGCATAACAAATTAGCAACAAAAAAGCGACAAATTTAAGCCTAATTTCAAAACATTTTGAACACTTTGCGATGCTAACTTTAGGAATGTGGACAGTGCCAGCGCAGCGCAGCGCCCCTCGCGACGTAGAGCTGGCCTCCGCAAGTAACTGCGTAGGGCACAGCCAGTGGGAAAAGGCACTTGTCAAAGATTAGCACGATAAAAAGTTTTGTTGAATTTTTAAGAGAATTCTGCGGGCGAGTTATTATCGATTCGTAATCTTATTTTTTACCCTCATGAAGAATCAATCGGTAGCGTGAAAGACTTGGAGTAAAAATAATAGCTACCATTACCTTTCCCAAGGAGTTATTGCTGTTTTTTTTACAAAAGCAACTTATACTTTTCTTGACAATTTGCGAAAAAAATGAGTTCTTCTTATGCTCCGCGTTTTACTCCATTTTCTTGTACGTCTCCTTAATTTTGTTTTCCATCTTCTTTTCCTTTTTCTTTCCCTTGCCGTTCTCTTCCTTCTTCTTCTTGTTCCCTTTTCATTCTTCCTTCTTTTTATCCTTCTCCCGATTCTCCTATTTATGAAATTTCATTTGTGAAATAGTGTTATTAAAAATAACTTGTGCTTAGGGAATTCTAGTATAACATAAATTCAGTCATCGATTCATGGCTATTGATTTAATCTAAATATTCCAAAGGATAGTCGAATTACTAACGAATATATTAATTACAAAATTTAAATACTAATGTGGTAACTGCTCAAAGTGATTTGATACTCATGATGTATGTCATTGATATAAATTGTAGTTGTATAATTTGTTGCGTTTAATTTGGAATTTATAAATGATTAATTTAAACTTGAAAAATAAAGTGACAATTAAGGGAATGATGTTTGTTATACGAGTACATCTACTTTAAGCTTAAATTCTCTTCAACTCATGACGAATGACATGCGTGGTCGACACACACTTTTATTGCAAAGAGCCCTATTCTGTTATAGATGGAGATCAATGGATGCAAGCCTTTTATATCCTCTTCCTCAACAAGTTAGTAGTGAGTACATATTTTTCTCTTCGGTGCAGTATCCAGAGTCAACTTCTCGACGATGTACGTAAAACAACTCAGACTGCATTACTGCAAATGAAACAAAATTTCGGAATGAAAACCATTTTGTTAGTAGAATAAAGAAAAAAAATATTTTTAACAAGCCTTGCTCGAAACGCAATTTTTCCTGCTTGTTTTACATGCGCGAATCAAAATTTTTTACTTTCTCGCCTTATTTCATTTTAATAGTGTGCATCTTTTGCACACGGCGTTTTTACAATAGTATAAGCAACACGTGCGCGAGGTAATTCGTGCACTGGTTACGAACTTTACTCTAATAGAACACTCTAGCTCGCATACTCTGTGAATATGAATCTAATCATGTAGTACCGTCATCATTGTAATTGTTCTACTTTTACCATATTGAGTAGTGCCATATAAATACTTAAGTGAAATGAACATAAATATTTTGCTACAAGGCAATTCTTGTCCTAATAAATTATTAATTTTTTACAATAACTCTTTTCATAAATATAATTTATACAATATCATCATTTATTACTACACAACTACACAATTACGGCACAAAACTAAAGATTCCTTTATAAATCGCTTCAATTTCTCCCGAAAAATGTATCCATAATTATTGTTACACAATTAGAATGTATTATTGTTTATAATCACATTAAATGTAAATGTAGAAATGTATTAACTACCACTACAAAACGCAAAATGAACTTCAAAATCGAATGGGTTAATGTATCCTTAATAATAGACAATCAAAGATGAGCATAATATGTTTAATAAATTACGCACATGTATTGAGAATAAGTAATATAAAGTATCATCAGGTATCAGCTGATGCACCTGAAGAAGCAGACATATCGGTCTGTGACAGGTATTTTATAATACTTGTTGTCAAAGTGCGTAATGATTAAACACATTACGTTCGTCTTTGACTGTCTAGGATACAGTAACCCATTAAATTTCAACAGACTGTCTCAAGAGAAACCTTATTTAACTTCAAAATCCATTGTGTCGATTTTCCGGTAACGTGGTCGCGCTGCCTGTTGGGTGAGGTGGACACAAAAGAGTAGAGGCCGTGGAGTTAGTGCAGCCTTACGAAGAAGATCTCCCAGGCAGCGCGGTGCTTCGTCTCGACGACGCGACGCGACGCCAGGCGATGCGACGCGACGCGACACGACGCGACGCGACGCGACGCGACGCGACGCGACGCGACGCGACGCGACGCGACGCGACGCGACGCGACGCGACGCGACGCGACGCGACGCGACGCGACGCGACGCGACGCGACGCGATGCGACGCGACGCGACGCGACGCGACGCGACGCGACGCGACGCGACGCGACGCGACGCGACGCGACGCGACGCGAGCGATGCGATGCGATGCGATGCGATGCGATGCGATGCGATGCGATGCGATGATGCGATGCGACGCGACGCGACGCGACGCGACGCGACGCGACGCGACGCGACGCGACGCGACGCGACGCGAGGCAAGGGGAGGCGAGCAGAAGGGCGAGCGCGGAGACGCAAACGCAACAGTACGTCGGAGGCGGCAGCGCTGGGGCGGAAGCAGCGCCTGCGAGCGCCCCCGGAAATAGACCCCGAGGCGCCCACGCGTCGCTGGCCACAGGCGGCGCTTTCATCCTCCTTCGATAGAGCGCGCGACGGAGGAAGCAACGCGATCGTTCAGGTCGTTCACCGTTCGCCGTTCAGAACGGGAATATCGGGAGAGCGGATCCCTACATCTTTATCTTTTCAGAACTTACAAGTTTCATTTGCATCGGGTTTTCTCTCAAATCAGATTCGTATTTTATCTAACGTGATTATATAAAGGAGCAAGGAGAAGTTCACGGCGTCAGACAGGGACGAGAAATACTTGTAACATCTTTGACAAAATTCAAGGGAGTTTTCAAGACAGAATCCGTAATTAATATGAGCGCAGCCCCTTTTAATTTAGCTGCTCAGGTGTGTTTCTTTTATCTTTATCCAACAGGGCGCTCTCTCGATGCACTCAAAGGAGAGTCCCTCCATACAGAGAGTCCTTTATACAGAACAATCCTTTGCGCCGCCGATTCCGCAATTTGATATGCAGTTGCTAGGAAGGTTCGAAATGTGTAGTATTGTGTGTGTAGAGAACCACTAATTTGTCCAATAACCAGTGATATGTTGCAGCTGGAAACCCGTTAAAATGGGAGTCCGAAGCCTTCGGGATTTGTAATCTGCCTAGTGCAGTGTCATTCAGCAAGTTGCTGCAACTTCTACTAAGCTACTACTGCTAGTAATAAAATTGACGTAATCTCGCTGAGAAGAATACTACAGTAGTAACAGTTTTGTAAATAAAAGAATTTTAAATATTTTCGTGGTCTTCGGACACACTGCTTTTGTCCCAAATATAATGAACCGGTGTTTCAAAATAAATGTTAGTACTTTTATTTCAATATTTTATTTAAATTGTAGCAAGCAATGGTTTCGATGCATTTCGCTTCAACGAATGCCTAAGAATCATTGTCATTAGTGAAATACATGTGAGGCAAATAAACCGGAAATCGGATCATACAGCGTGAATGTACGAAGGTTCACATGGGATCGCATACCTGATATTTAAGGAAGTATAAACCAATTCTTGGATAAGATATCCATTTTCTATTGTAATGTGCACGTTTTCACATTCATGCCGTTTAATAAATAAATATAACTTCAAACTCGCACAACAAATCGAATTGATTAACAAATGACGGCAGATAATCGTTAATATAATTAATATTTAGTATTTAATCTATAAAGCCAGTTAATAAAAGTAAGCAATAACTCAAATAGAGCTCACTACATTTCATTTAAAGTAAACATTACAAAATTTCGTTTGGTAGAAAGATCAAATTTATTTCTGAGGGAAGGCCCTTAGAGTTTTAAATATAGGTATCCTTGGAAGCTTTCAAGTGCCTTAAATTGTTATCGATTCTCTTTAAATCCTGAAAGTTGCTTGCCAAGGGTATCGGATGGGAGGATGTTAAATGGCGGAGGTTGCGCTACTTTCTGTATCCAGGGTCCAATGGAGAAAGTAAAACGGTGGCTTATATCCCTCGGAGCCGTTCAAAGCCACACGGTTCGTAATTGAAAAATTAGTGTAACAGATTCGGGTATCTCGTTTCGCCTCCTATTCCTTAGACCTTCCGCTAATCTCCGATGGCATTGGGTTTTCGCTTTCATCAGACTCATTTTAATCATCGACGTGAAATTGTAAGAGACACTGTAGGAGAGGAAGGAGTTCTCAGCGGCAGACTGACACAGTCTTAACATTTTGGGCCATCTTTTCCCAACGTGGAATAAATTCCTGGAGACATATTTCGAAATAAATGCGATCAGATACCCTTCAATACCCAACATGACATTAGTTATGCCACTGCAAACGTTAGTTTGCTAGTTTATGATTCTATTCGTTTCTTAATGCGTATTCATGAAATTACCGAGATTAGCGAATGGATCAATGCAAATGTAACTTCCTAAAACAAATATTACCGCTTTAGAGATAAGACTTCGCCGACCATATGCTACCGACACATGCTTTGAAGGCCATTCATTCACGATTATTACTTTTACGAGCGTCTCCGTCTCAGTAGCTGTCATAAAAAGTTATCTCAGACGCCCTTTCAAATTACAAGCTACAAAGAGTAATACAACGTATCATGTCAGACGAAAGGATTTATCTGGGTAAAGCTTCCGGTTACATAATGTGATGTAAAGAAGCAGTAAGTAAGCGAATTCTGAAACTTACGTACAAAACTTATTTCAGTACATTCCTTATAAGCGCAGTTCTTAAAAATTGTTTTCAAAGCATACGCTATTGTGAGAAGTTTTCGTAACGGCTCCCAATTCCTGCTTGAAGTACTTGCTATCATAGCGACTTTCGTTCGATATTTTGTTTAACGCTCTTTTAAATCTTGAGCAGAATAGTTAACCAGCTGATGAACTTTGTGTTGTTTGAGCTGCTGTTGTGTTGCTTTAGTTTCTTCCTTTGCTTTGGCCCCCGTCCATCAAATGACAATTGTCCTGTATATTCCGAAAATTCCGTGTTTTGTTTCAAAGATAACAAGCGATTTAATGATATACCTGAGTGTTATGCCATCATAGCAATTTTTACAAAATCGTATATATACCATAGACATATTAACTTGCATATAATTAATATGAAACAATAGTTTTATAAAAATTCAAATACGGTAGGGTGTTCATGCAATTTCCGACCAAGTAAACGTTTTCAGCATTCGTTCATCAGAAATGATGAATTATAGTGTATAATATTTATCTACCATTAAATTGTTTTTAAATGGCAATATAATAACACTAAATTATATTTAAAACTCAAATAATTTATTGACATGTACAAACCGACACTTCCAATTTGTAATACATTACTCACTACTTTCTTTCCCAAAGCAACCTAATCTGATATAGAAATCTAGTTACAGGATTGTGTGTTAAAAACTGTTCACGAGCAAGTTGCCTTTCTCCTTGCTTCCACAGTAGGGCGCAGCCCAACCACAAGCCCCACGAATCTCCAGCAGCAACAGCATCAACAGCACCACCACCACCATCAGCAGCATCACCAGCAACAATCGCAAGCAACAGCACAACAATCACAACCGCCGCAACAGCTGTCGGCGCCTGCGACCAGCGCCAGCGGCGGCGGGGGCGGCGGTTTCCAGTCGCACTCGACGCCTCTCCGCAGCTCCCAGCGGCGCCGCAACAAATCGGCTTCGCCGGGCACCGGAGGCGGCAGCGGCGGCGGGAGCGCGGGCGGCGGCGGCGGCGCGGGAGGCGGCGCAGGCGGAGGCGGCGGTAGGCGGCGGCGCGGCGCCCGCCCGCAGCAGCTACGAGGCGTACGAAGAGCGCACGGTGCCCGCGCTCAGGCAGTTGAGTTTCCCCCTCCAGGTCAAGCTTTCGCGTGGGGGCGGCGGGCAACGTTGGGCTGTTGGAAGGCGTATCTTAGAAATATTTAGAAAATCCAACCCAAAAGTTATCCTTCAAAAGTCTCGTTGGCCCAAATGGTTTATAAAAGTGAGGCTTCCCTGTTGTCAGGGCATTAGTGTTTTGTTCTTTTGAGCTGGATCTTAAAGATCGCAATGACCAAGGAGGAGTTCACGTTAAACTCTACAATTGTGACGCCATTTGCGCCAAGAAGGATGTTCTTTTCGAACTTGAGCTGTTCTCAAAGTCTCAATGGATTACGAAAGTCGAGGCTCTAGAGCTGCTAGTCAATTGTGATGGGAGGTACCAACCCTTTGAACATCACTTGTTTCTTTAAGGACCTGGCGATCCAATGGGTAGGTGGATGTAAGGTTCCAAAGCTGGCAGGGTAAAAAGGGTGCATTTCATTGGGTGATTTATCCCAATTCCCGCCTCTAGTCTCTTTGATACCCGGTCGAAAGATTCTTTGTAGATCAAATACTGCAATAGGGAGAACTGAACTTTCAAACTTACAAAAAATGCGACGGGTCTTCCGAATTATTAGCCAAAATATCATCAGATTCTCCCGGAGATGTATTTGGTAGTAGCTCTATGCCACAACTGCTTAACTTTTTGGAATATATTCAATGACACAGCACTTCTTCGTGTACATGGATTTAGTCATATAATTTATTCCACCACTAAATACCAAATTGTGGAGGGTATGCTGAGACAAAACCGCGCTTGCCTCGCCCTCTTGCTTCCGAGAGAGGGAAGTTCTATCCGAGAAAGAGGTTCTGGGTGGAGGCCCCATCTTCTTTCTACCTCCTCACTGCGACGGCTGTAGGAGGGAGTACATAAATAGGGAATCGGATGCGTCCGTCGATTCCAGGTAGCTGTCACTTGCTGGCAAATCGTTCGCGTTGTCTGGCAACGAAGATGGTAATTCCAAGAATAAGAAAGTATATCACATCAATCCCGTCGCTGCTGTCGTAGCGGATATGACGACAGCAGTTCATAAAATGGTTGCTGTAGAGACATTCTTAAAGGAAACTATGGTGAAATAATAAAGTTTAAATTCAAGAGACAATACGATCCCATGTTAAGATTCAATCAATATTGGACATATTGCAAAGAGTAAATGAAATTATTTCGTGGTCTCTAGGTTTAGGAACTATTTGCTTTGAATCGACGATGCGCTCTTTCCATATACAATAATAACCTTGTGCTCTGGAAAGAATCGATGAAGCTATTAGCGCGAACATGTGATTCAAATCGACACTGACTAAATTGCCGTTATGTAACGTGTGAACAGTTGCAGTATCCCATGCTAATTCTGTCTTATTACGACGATTACTCCGTAACGACCATTCTGTCTGCTTAAAACCGGTAGATTTTCATTTCTGGTAATTTTCGTTTGCAAATGTTTTGACTTCATTTGTTTTTCTCTATTTAGAGCCACTACTTCTACAGTAGATTCAGAACTTTCAGGAAATAAAAGATTAAATGTTTACTCAGATGCTGTCATTATTTATGATATAAACTTCAAAATGTCTGAAGCAAAGTTGCAAAAATATGTTTTGTTATGAAACGAAAGAAAGCAACGTGCATCGCGGCTTGTTCAGAAAACCAGATATCAAAGAAATACGAAATCCAACCTGTTGCATACCATTAAATATTTAGTTCAAGTAGAAACAATAAAAAATAGCGTGTTTTTAGTACAAAAAAAATTTGCAAAGATCTTATCTTTTACTTTTTTCTTCGTTTAATGCCTAGTGCTCACCAATATGTATATGGATGTAGGACATATCACGCAACAGCCGGCTAAAAACAAAAGGAGAATAGAGAAAGGAAATTATATATATTCGACCCAGCGATCAAAGCAAAACCTTCCATGGCGCAATCATGAAAGTGAGACGGCGCGAGTTCAAAGTACACAAGGAGTCGTCTTCTCCTACTGTATTTTAAATACGCTATGCCTTTGTCAATTCACGCTTTTCTCGTCAAAAATCTGCATAGCAAGTTTAAATTCAGTTCACTTGACAGACAGGATTGCGATATTCACCTTTTGTATAATTGCTTCAAACACCTAACGACTTTCTTTCTTTCTTTCTTTCTTTCTGTCATCCTCGCAGTCCGTCTGTCTCTTTGTATTTCTCGCTTTTTCGCTCGTTCTCTCTCGCTCGCTCGCTCCTTGTCGCGGCAATCGATGTCTACGTTAAATGGCAGCGTACCTTAAAGCCAACGATATTCCACCGCTTGGCTCTAAGTTCAACAATTGCACTCACGGGTCGTAGATTTCATGTGAAGAGTTAAAATAAATATGCACATTAAAATCAACAATGATATGATATGACAATGAACATTAAAATAATATAAGGATAATAAAAATAGCAGTAACGTTCAGTGTTCCAAAAATAATGTTCTTAAATGCTGGCACATATATCAGTGTTCCTTAGTGATACAATTCTGCCACATAAATCTCCGAAGAAAACTTTTTAAAACATTTTTACAAATTTAGCTGTTTTATTTGTAAACAAGTTTCCCAGGCAATGGATCAAAACCTATGGCAAAATTCCAATAAAAATGCAGGCGTTCATTATATATTTAGATAGAGACAACTAGTATTGCATTACGTAATATTCTGAGTTCAGGTATTATCCACATACCTCCGTTCCAGTAGTCTATGCATACGTGAGTTTTAGTGCAGTAGTGTACATTGAGAACCAGCTAAATGAAGACGCATGAATTAACATAACACATTCAATACTTTTTCTGGCTCTTGCATGCTCTCAAGGAAAAGTGCTTATCTCATATAGTTTGCGAATTGAAGAAAGCTCAAAAATTGGTTTTATGCCAGTTTGTGGTCCTATTACACGCAACACCGAATTTAAATTAGTCTTATTTTGATTCATACATCGGTTGCTGCATTTTATGACACTTTTTAGAACACTTACTTGTTTTATTCAATAAATTCAATAATTTACTCAATGAAAATAACAATTATTGAATAAAACATTATAAACCACTAAAACTGCACTCTTTCATAAAATAAACATGTTGTAATGAAGTTCTATACTACATTAAAAAGGCAATATATGCTCACATTGATAAATTAATGAAAGACAAGAACTTTGTGAATAAATTAAGTGAAATATAATGAAGGAAAGGAAGCATGCCGTAAAAATGACAGCGTAGTTCAAATAAATGGCAAATGACTATTAAACTTGCAACTGTTCATCTTAAATACAGAAATAATGATAGTTATTAAAACTTCAAAAACTATTAAATGCAATAAACTAAGTGCCATGGAAATAAAAAATGCACCGCCGCAACGATAAGAGCACGTGGTGGTTTCATTGGCGCCCACCGTGGGGCACGTCGCGTGGGGACGCGGCTGCGCGGCCGGCCGCCCCCGCCGCGGGCTGGCTAGCGCGCGCCGTGGCGCGGCGGGGGCGGGGCGGGGCGGGCGCGCGGGCGCGCCGACGCGTCACCGGCAGGCTGCCCGGCAGGCTGCCCGCCGGGCGCGGGGGCGCGGCCGGGGCCGGGGCCGCCGGCTGCCGCCGCCCCCGCCCCCGCGGCCTCGCGGGCGGGGCCGGCGCGCTCGCGCCTCACCGACCGCGAGAAGAAGCAGGCGGCGCTGCCCCTCGCCGTCTTCGGCAGCGACCTACCCACACCGCCTCCCACTCACCTGCCAAACGCCCGCCGTCTTCCCCCAGGACAGGAGGCGGCATCGTGATGTAATGGTTGACCTGCTCATCTTTTACATCTAGCTACCCATCATACAAATTATATCATAACCTCCAACAAAGCCAGGTATCCCAGATATGCCGTAAAGGCTAGGTTATGTCAATCGCAAAAACGAATTGGGAGCCTGTCTTCATAATCCGTCGATTAGAGTTCTTTGGTGACGGTTACTCCTCTGTATCCAAGAGCAGGCGATGTATCTGGGCAAATACTTATCTTCGGTGGTAGGAGGATGGCGGGCCCTTGACTGAACTTTTCGACTATCACTCTTTTGCTCCCTAACTTGGCAAGTCGACAATGCATGCCAAGCGCCCTCAATCCATTTGTCCGGTCTCCTGATTGGCTACCTGCTCCAGTCACATGATCATGAAAGTGATACTAGTATACACATTTCCGAGACTTATACCGCACCGACTATTTTGCCCTGACAATAGCCCTGGAATTAGGAAGTCGAAATGTCCTTCAGCCAAAAACACGGAGTTTCTCTGACAGCTAAGATGAACACATTGGGCTCTAGCTGCGCAAGTCTGTGCTGCAGTCGTCTAAATAGCTCGGAGAAACTGATGCTCACTTCAAAGCAAGGTTACTAGCTCAGAGGCGGTTGAGAATACCCTCCTTTGCTTTTATGTACCAAAGCACGTAACAGTGCCGATCTCTTCCAGCTCTATTGTTCAGGAGAGGAAACGATTAGTTCTCTAATTGTTGTCCATTTACAATCACGATTAAGAGCACTATAGGTGGCTGCCGGTGAGCCTCTTGAAGAACAAAGAAGAGTCTTCTGTTGCTCTTAATTTAAATAATTCTAGTCAACAATGCGCCAGCTATTCATAATTTGACTACTCTCAAATGTTAAATAAAATGGGTGATTTAAAATGTGTTAAAATAATTAGCACATTTTGTTGAATAAATTGTCATTCTTTTCTGAAACTTTCTCAATATTTTAAACACGCGTCTACTTAATGTCAGCATCTCTAATTTACAAGTATTATATCATTAGTATGTAGAAGAAAGGCTGAGTATAATAAAAATATTAATAAGTGGTGGTGGATAAGTTTCCATAACTAGTTAAAACGTGTCGAAGCCTTATCGCATACATTACAGTAAAAACCTTTTTCGATCGCAGAGCGCGGAGCTTCAGTGGAAAAGTGTGGCGGCTGATGCAGGTAGAAAAACAAACTGACTGCCCGAAAGAGCACTTTGCTCTAACCTTTTAAGGCATGAACACTAAGAGCAATTTTGATTCGGCGCGACCCAGACGACCGGTAAGGGTCAGGGCTCAAAGCATTGAGCTGGATTCTGGACATCTTGGCCCGGAAAATACCAGGGGTATCACCCCTGGAGGAGGGGTAACTTCCTCCCCTCCTTTACTTCCCTTCCCTTCCCTTCACTTCACTTCACTTCACTTTTCTCCGCTTTCCCGTCTGCGGACGGCCCATCTCGCCCAATGACGCGGTTTGAGGAGATTGTACTGAACATCCTGCAAATACAGCTAGCAGGAAAAGTTAACAATTATTTGTTTTGCAAAAAAAGGTTTATTCTAGTTATCAATATTTTTAATAATTAAAATATTTTCGATCACATAACGATCATCATTAGAGCGAAAAAATTGACATTATTACAAAATATAATGTTAAACTGTGGCAGATGCATAAGCTAACTGGATCGTACATACTTTACAGAATCTGGGCGGAAAACGAAATTCCACGGTTTCTCGGAAGTACAAGACGAGTATTATTGCGTACTCAGTTATAGTATCCAACATTATAATTTCAAATAATTTTTATAATATTTTCAGTTGGATGATCGCTACGTGATCGAAAGTATTGGTACCTAGTTGTTAAGTAGCATTAAAAGTATTGATACCTAGATTGCACATTTATATGCTATTTATTACAAGATATCAACCTCACCAATATATTAATTAATTATCTAGTATTTAGGGATTTAAGTAGATGTTTTTGCCCCGAAGGGCAAAATATGAGGGCCTGTGGCCTGTGCTTTCTACATATTACTACTAGGCACTACGCCTCAAGAAGCATATGTGTGTATAAAAGAAAATGCAGTACGTAACAGTGAAATAGTGATTGACAGGAATATTAAATTCACAGCAAAATTTCAAAATTTCAATTTTCATATTGATTCAACTAAATAACAGTTATATTGAGTTTTTTTAATACTATGCTATTTATTTATTACATATTAATGTTTTGTAAGTTTAATAAATCAAATCCATTAAAATGAGAGTTATTTATCGTGTTGGTAGCGGAGCTGGCATTGAGTATTCAAACGGTTTACCGGGCGTAAGAATTCGAAAGTTCTGCAATTGAAACACATCATTAAGTGATTCGTTTCCGATCCATGAACACAGTAACGAACTAGTAAACCATACAAGACTAGAAGAATTAATCGTCTTGGGTGCATTATCCAGTAATTAGTAATACGTAAAAAAGACGGAAGCATTTTTGGCCTGGAAGTCCTGAAGAGTACACAGACAAGCGCGTCACGTTGGAACTCTTTTCAGAGGTGAGCTTGAAGTAATGCGCGAGCCCCCAGTGGCAACCCGTGTGCCCATGGTTTTCATCAGACCTGGCCTAAAGGGATAATAAACATATATGATGCTAACCATTCACAGTGATGTACACTGTTAACCATGTGGAACGTGAAGTCGTAGGCTTCCGCGGCCAGAGTCATGTAAATGATCTTGGCTGTCCAGGTGACGCCGCGTCGAAGGCTGTGTTGCCGACGTTTCGACCATCTTGTCGTGGTCTTCCTCTCGCACAACAGCCCTGAGGAAGACCACGACAAGATGGTCGAAACGTCGGCAACACAGCCTTCGACGCGGCGTCACCTGGGCAGCCAAGATCATTTACAACCATGTGGAACGTTGCATCGCTTGTACGCGCGCACGCCCCCGCCTTCCACATGGCGCCGCCTGACGAGCCGCCCTTGTGTTGCCCTTGCGCGTTCGCGCGCGCGCGCGCGCCAGGTGGAGAGGTTCTTCTCGAAGCAGTTCTCCGACAAGGAGGAGGGGCTGCGCCTGCTCAAGGAGGAGCTGCGCGCGCAGGCCAGCGGCGAGAGCACGCGCGACCCGCAGGCGCCGCCCAACAAGACGGCGCGCGCCGCCATCTTCCTGCTGCACCGCGCGCTGCGCGACAAGGTCTACTCGGTGTACTCGCTGGCCGCCGAGACCATCCGCATCTTCTTCACGGAGTTCGTGCCCACCAGGTAGGTGCCTGCCAGTCATTGCAGTCTTTCTAGTATCGACACTGAACAGAATAAAAAAAATGCCTCTCTACATTCCAAATGCGGTGAATTTATTTATTCGTTATTCTGAGCGCGTCGACGACAAAAGTCATTAGTCCTGTAAGTATAGTGCATGTTTTGTCGCGGGAGGTGGCGGTTGTCTTCGCTCGCTGGATGGCGAGATCCGGTGCCCACCTATGTCAGCTGACGGGGACTTCCCCCAAGCAGGTGTCTCGGCGAGGCACCGCCCCAGCCGGGACAAACTCTAAGCTTTCGACTGGTTTCCCGGCATGTGTGGTAGCGTAGTGCATGTAAGTGTAGCAAAGGATCGGAGCAGCCATCGGCTAGAAGCTCTCTTCCAGATAGAGGGTGAATTCGAACTAGCTATGTAGCTCGTGTCGAAAATCTTACCAGCGTCGGGGGTCGGATCCTAGGATCTACCGGTCAGAGGCACTGTAGAAATCCTAATACGGTGAAGAGGCTGTAAACCAATACAAATAAAGCAAATTCCTCTCATATGCAACATCACTGGAACTAGATTTTTTTTTAGAAATTGTGATTAATTGACTCGCACAAGGTGTGTTCTTGAAGTAAAGACATGTTTTAAACAAAAAGTCTCGACCATTTCCTCAACTTCACGGGCACAGTATTTTTTGCAACGAAAATAATGCGTTCGTTATATTCCTTCCTATTCATGTATGAAACATTATGACAACAGAACTATCACTCCATTTTTATACGGTGACTCAGAATAAATGTTGCAAACTTCTAGGGCATGTAGAAGGGCTCAAGATAACTTATTTTTGACAATGAACTAGTGGTGGGAAGTTCATATAAACAAATTACACGGGACCTTTGTCCCTTATTGATATGCAGCTTCTCATGTACTAGTGCTTGATAGGTCACGTTTTGATATAAACAATTTTCGTTGTGCCAGTCAAACATTAGTACAGTAACAGTTGATTTGGGATCAAATTGTGATACATTTATTCTTAGACATCTGTACACAGAACGACTACCTGTCGAGGCATCATTGTATAGCGGTTTGGTAAGCGAGAAATAATGTGCAGATTACGTAATTCGTAAGTGGTTGATCACACTGCGTTGAGCTAAGTAAAAATGCTTCCTTGGGTCGCATTAGCGTAAAGGTTAGGGCACACGCATATGCGGTCATGTTCTATTCAGGGCGGTCCTGAACTTCATTCAGCCCCGTTTCCAAATAAGTACCAATATTTAAATAGCCTTGTTAGCATAAGTAAGAAAGGCTGAAACATGATGCTCGCCAGAACATCTTCAGAACACATCGACCTCCATAAGACGTACTGGAGATACTCGTCACGTTAACTATACAGAGGACCGTGGAAGAGGGTAGACATCAGAAAAGGAAAAAAGGAGGATTCCTAACTCCTTCTAATCTTAAGCAAGTACACACTTTCAGTGTAGATGGTAATAAAAGCTTTCTTCGATTTCCTATAATCGAACCTCGCGAAAACTTCTTGTAAGAGTTTCATTAACTAATGAAATGTCTAATTTGGGGTTAAAAGTAAATCGAAATTAAAGAGTATTTACATTTTAATAAAAAAAATGCATTTCAATGCATACATCTACACGTTTGCTGGGCCCAATCCACAGCTTTCTCATAAAGAAGATTCATTCACTACCGACATTCACTGAAGACTCATTCGTTGCCGGCGGCGCTAGCCGAATTCGTTTACTACGCTCCGTGAAGTCACGAAGGTTAAGCGAATTCGAGACTCGCGGGTTCTTGGTTGGGTGACCGGCCAGAAACCCCGGGATCTAACGACGTCGAGCCCTTGGCCGAAGAGATAAAAGGCACTGACTGACTACGACGTGACGAGACTTGATTTGAGATTATTGTAACAGAGGATTACTCCAAAAATAAAAAGCACATTAATGGAGGATTACTCCCCAGTGCAAAGCGCTCAACGCCCGTTAAGGGGCTTGGAGACGCGTTGCGTCAAGGTGTAGATGCAACAAATTAAAAAAAAAAAAAGAGTGCGTATAGCCCCTCAGCTTCGAAGCCCAACCGATTGCGCGGTGCGTGTAGGGTGACGGCGGCGGAGGTGTCGCGCAGCGTGGAGCGCCTGCTGCCCGAGCTGCTGTCCAAGTCGGGCGACACCACGCCGCGCATCCACAACATGGCCGTCCACACCATCCTCAGCATGGCCGACTGCCAGGAGGTCAGGTGAGCGACAACGCACGCTTCCCTTCGCCGCCGCTGCTGCTGCTGCTGTGGAGAACTTTGACATTCGTGACTGGGCGTGGGCGAGGGAGGCGGCACGACATTATTTTTATGACCTTCCACTTTTTTTGTATTGATGGCAGGTGAGATAATGAAGGGTGAATGGGGATAATGTATTAGATTGGATAACTGATATTACAACAGTTATTTACATACCAAGATCTTGAAAACAATTGTTGCTCCTAAATGCAATTCGTTAATAGCAAATATTTATTGGTGAGGGGGGGGGGCTTTTCCTTAGAGATTGCTGTCACTTGATGTGCGTTGTGTTGTAAACAGTGACCGACTGAGAATGAGAATTCATTTGTAAAGTGCAATATGAGAATAGGCGAAAAAAAAATCAAATATTTTCATTTTTAAGTCACAATCGTTGTTTCATAGTTTTTGTATTTATACCGAGTTTCTCGGTATCTAACAAAACCTTAGACATCTCACTTTTGACCGGAGACTACACATATTAATTACATCGTATTTGAAACGCTTACGTGCAAAGGAAATATTAATAATATAAATGTTTAGAGCCGACCTGGATGGCCGAGGTGGCTAAGAGCGAGTACCGACTCAGCGCTTCGGTCCGAAGGGTCGCGGGTTCGAGTCCCGCCTTGGGCATGGTTGTTTGTCCCTTGTCTTTGTATGTATGTGTTGTCGTGGAGGGCCTCGCGTTCTGCTGACCCCAGATCAGAGAAGCCCGCAAGTGTGTTGGTGTCTAGTGTATGGTCGAATATGCGTCCCATCGGGACGCAAAGGGTAACCGGCTGTCGGCTGGATAAAAACCCTAGAAAGAAAGAAGAAGATAAATGTTTAGGTATTTTCCGCGAGTTCCTGTGTATCTAACGAAACCATGGACCTCCCACATGGCCGGAGGCTGCAACGTTTTCTTTTAATTTCCGCGCGCATTGGAAATAATTAACATAGATTTTTAAGTATAAACTAAAACAACATTTTGTTAAAAGTATTGGTGGCCGCGGGAGCCACAAAGCACGTGATTAGTTCTCTTGCCCATCCCACCCCGATGCGCACAAGCCGAAGGGTAGCAGAGGCACGGGCGTGTGCGCAGGGAGCTGAACCTGATCCCGGTGCACCTGAGCCGGCCGCTCACCAGCTCCACGCACCCGCGCCTGGCGCTCAGCCGCCTGGAGATGGTGGAGCAGCTGGTGCTCAGCCACGGCATCTCCACCGACAAGAACAGGTGAGAGCACCGCTCGCTGCGCTTTATCAGTCACGACTGTGCACTACACAAACACATGCAGTAGTGCAGCGTTTCACAGACGGTGAAACACGTGGAAACTACCAGTTGAACGTGAAAGGAATCCAGGAGGTTTGTGACTTGCTACAGGGAAAATGCTATGTATATAAACACATTGTATACAAACACATGTATACAAACCAATTGTGTTGTGTATGGAGGATATTTTACATGCTGTAGATTTACTGCTTGAAAAAGATCCCCCAAGCATAAATGAAGCCTCTGAGCCATATTCAAATCGCCTGTTTTGTCGTCCAAGCGACCTCCTTTCTCTACCAGTCAGTGAAAGGAGCGCAGCGGAATTTCCGTGGCCAGACGGAAGAGCAGGCCTCACGGCCTGAGCCTCGCCACGGACAATAAGGCATCATTGAATTGAATTGAATTGTTAAAGTTAATATTGAAAACTAGTGGAAATGAACCAATGCAACTCATACCGTACATGTTTGAACACGAATTTATAGCAGAAATACCCTCAATCTGTGTTTATTCAAATACACTACTCATTGCCGTTGAACAATGCAGACATCACTATCAACAGTTCTTTTAATGCGCATTACCCCATGTATGTAATGTCCATGCACAACCAATGCAACACGATTGTAGAACACCTACTGAGGACTCATTCAAATATTATCACTAGAGCACAGCACTCGTGCCATTTGAAGGCTTTTCGATGCTATGGTTCTCTTACAATTGCATTCCATTATCGGAATTGTGTTTACGTTAGGTTGAAGTCCGAAACGGACTAAATACCGAATTATCCAGTGAATGTTCGCATTATACAAAAGGGATCGATAAAGCCCGAAGTAGAAATGTTTCCAAGAATACTTCAGACATTAGCTGGATGACATTGACAGTAAGCAACATGAGGAAGCTAGTAAATATGAAGTTATTTATGGTGATGGATATCGCAGATAAAATTAGGCGCAGAGAATATACTGTTCGTGGCAAGTTTATAAAGCTGGTTGGATACGGTGTGTAGTTTTGAGTTCCACTGTCAGTGTCGTAAATTTCTATTACACGTTGCCGTCTAGTCTAGTCTAATCTAACTTCACTATATTAATCAGGTGACGCTTCGCTGTGCATTTCGGGTAGGCGGCGAAACTCCGGCTTTCGACCAACGCGCTTAACATACAACAATCTTGAGCCTGTGCATCTTTTATGCCTGTGCATTTTTAAACAAGATAGCCTTACATTTGCACCTGGCACCTTGTGAGACTAATAGTGCCCCTGCATTTTGTTTTGGATCTCTCTGAGATTTCGACAATTCGTACCTGAAATAAAGACAATTCAAAATCAAATCATGCATGAATCATTATGATTTGATGCGATTCTTTCACTTCATCTTCATGAGGCGGTCTACGAAAATACCTAAAATTTGAGTGATCTGGTTACTTATAAAAAGATTCTACACACCTTACAGTAATTGCAGTATGTTCAGTACAGATTGATACACTTGTGTTCACACGATGGCGGACGTTATTCCGTTTACTTTCACTGACGGAGACTTGGCCAGAGTGTGTCGTTTGCTGTTTCTCCTTTTTATATTGATGTAAGTTTTATAATTTTGAATGTCTACTGAATATTTAACTCATTACTTTCTATTGCAAATACAAGTGAATGGTGGTTTTGGCTCGCAGTCAAAGGATTTCAGGTGTGAGAAAATTCAATATATTTGCAATGATTCATTCCTGCAAGTTCGTGCATGATTTCTCTCTTATGACGAAAAGTTGCAGAAATATTGCTCATGAGTATTTTTGCTAGAAATTGTTCAAGGAATGATTGCTATTTCTGAAAATGTTTTGAATACTGAAATCTTATGTTTTTGATTGCCATGCAAGCAAGTGGTTTCGCAACGGGCTAACTTGCCGCAGGCTGGCGAAGCTAGGCTTAGGTTTCCCATGGGTGCTATAGTCAAGCAAGATCGGCTCGCAAACTTGGCTCATGTTGTAACCCTGCCGTCGCTGCTACCTGTCTCATTAAAGGTTCCAGTGCGGCGGCGGCGGCCCTAATAACTTGAGCAAGCTCAGATCGCAAACTTGTCTAACGTAGCATATCGTCAGCGATACCTGCTCCATTGAAGGAACAAAGCGGCGGCGACAGATTTGCAAGAGTCAAACTCGCGAGCCAGGCTTGCTAGTTTAGGGCGCCACTGACGCCAAGCACAATCCCGGATGTGGTTGCGCAGCGCGCTGACTTGTCACATGCTGGTATCATCGGTACTGTACCACCCACGCAAACTTAATGATCGTCACATATGAGCAAGGTCGGCTCGCAAACCTAGAACGTGGTATAAATCTGTCGTCAGCTCAACCTGCTCCAACGAGGAAACAATGCGGCGACGACAGATTTAAACGAGCCAGACCTGCGAGCCGGACTTGCTAGTGTAGGCCCCCTAATGACGCGCGGCGCGTGGCTGCACAGCGGGCTGACGTGCCGCACGCTGGCGGAGCTGGGCGCGTCGGGGCTGCACCACCCGGCGGAGGCCGTGCGCAAGGTGGCGGAGCGCGTGCTCACGCTCGTGTACCGCGTCAACCCGCGCCTCGTGCGCAAGCAGCTGCCGCCCGACGACGACATCACCCGACGCAACCTGCTCTACCGCCAGCTCTTCCACGAGTTCGACCGCATCGACATTCAGGTAACGCCTCTAGCACTTCGTCAACAGGGTGTTCCTGGATGGAACGCCCCCAATCAACAATATATATATATATATATATATATATATATATATATATATATAACACACACACACACACACACACACCTAAATATCCTAATAATAGTATATAGAACCCTAAATTTTCATGATGAAATGTCACCACTTTCAGTATTTCTGTTTTGTTCAAGTGAAAATAGAAGCAATCATTATAAATTATATTCTTTTATAAAATCAGCCTGAATTCGTTGGGCAAAATATTTGTAAATATGACGTAATTATTGGGGGTAAAATATATTACATAAGAAAAGAAAATATTAGAAAAATAATTCAAGGCAATAACAGTACTTCAATATTATAATTACTTGCAATGTTAGTTCTTTCGTATGTAATATAAATCAGTGGTACTTACTTCTCAATCTAATGTTAAGGGGTAGAATCTGCAAGGGCACAGGTACAATCTGCAAAAGAGATTATGGTAGGAATTTAGTGTTAAAAATGAAAGATGTAGATAATAGAACAAAACAAACATTTCGTCATTCACTTGCTAGGAGAAAAGACACCATATTTTCATTGCAAAAATACTGATGTTTCTTTTGCCGTATTTATAGTTAACTTGCATGCAGGAAGGAAGAACCAGACAACTTTGACTCTCTTTCCCTATGAATAAAATGTGTAGAATCCCAGATCTTTCAGTAAAATTATTTAATATACTATAATCTAAAAATATAAATGATTTTTTATTCCTTTAATGAGCATTATCATTATAAAATAATTGCTTTGGGTATGTTTTCGATTATTTCCATTAATAGTAGTTTATATAATTATTTCATAAAGATAAGCTTTATTGCACGAGTAACGTTATGAAAACGAACGACGTTAGGAGCGAGTTTTCAAATTTGTATGAATGCAATAAAGAAACATTATAAACGAGTTGTATGCACTATTTTTTGGATAACATTATACATTTATTAGACAATGAAACTTAATTTTGCGAAACAACTTTGACGTGTCGGGTATTTCACATCTATGCGAGAAAACGGTGGTCGGTTGTTCCGTTCACCGCTACCTCCCCACGATTCTCTCGCTGCGATTGGCTGAATGTGTAATGTCACAATCATTGGTGCCTTAAAATCTAATACGTCATGATTGCTGCCGTAAAAGGCTCTTTTATGAACGATTTCTTGCAACAGAAAATGTAGTTTATAATGTTGGTATACAAATATTTGCTTTTTGTATTTCAGTTACAAAAGTTGATAAAAATACTTTAAATGTTGTATAATAACACATTGTTCTTTTAGCGTAAGAAAGAAATTTTGGAAAAAAACAAGCAAGCCGCTCGGGCAGCCAATATGTTCAACAATACATCCAGTAGCCCTGCCAATAATGCTGCAGTTAGCACAAAAGGCTCAGGTCAACAGACAGGTAGTTCATCGTCATCTGCAAGTGCCATCACTTCACCAAGTGACACTTCCCAACATGACGCTGGGGATGACAAGTAAGTACAAAGAATTCCAAAATGCTACCATTTAGAAACCACAGGCTATAAAAAGTGAGAGACATGTGCCACTGCAATGTAATTAACAATAAATTACACTTCGTAATGAAATGTAATTTCTTGGTACTTTTGTTTCTGATTATACGTCTGTGTTCTATTTGAAGTTGTTTTTTCGTTAACGACCATACACTGACCGGCGTCGGTAGCCGAACAGCTTAACCACACTTCGTTAAGTCACGGAGGTTAAGCAATTCCAGACATCGAGGGTCCCTAAATGGGTGGCTGTCTGGGAACCCCGGATACTAAATGCGTCTAGCCCCTGGCCGATAGGGATGAAAGACAATTATATTATGACACAGTGATTACGTTCTAGGGGAATTACTCCGTGTATTGAAACATTGTTACAATAATTAATTGACTTTTCAAATTCATGAACTTTACAAAATGCATACAAAAAATGAGTTTTTAATTTTCGAAATTGATTCATTTCAAAGAAATTCATATGGTCGATAACGAAGAAATAACTTATTTTGAGCTTTGCTTCTTCAAAATTCCCTATGTTGCAGAATGTGCATTTTCTGTCTTGCGCGATCAGAAACATTTACAGAAGAAGGTTTGAATGTCCATTACTGGCGCTCTTGTCCCATGCTTTTACGATGTGCACATTGTAAGCAAGTTGTTGAAATTGCCCTGTTTTCTCAGCATCTCTTAGGTAGGTAAACAATTAAGACGGGAAATTTGTTAAATATTCTAATAACTTTCCCAAAAAAGATTTGCAATAAGTGTTTATTACATTGAGGCCTTTGTGTTCTATTTGAGCTCATTCCATTACTTCCCACCATTCACTTTCTTGCATTTTGCTTTAGGGGATCCTTCATAACCTCAGGGTCCTCCTCACATACCTTCACAACCAGAAGGGATATAGTTAAAATCCAGCTTATTACCACCAAAAATATGACAAGAATATTTCTCGTTGAAGTCAAACTACATGTGGACGCGAGATTTTATTTCCTCTAGCAATTTGTTTTGCAAATGAAATGAGCTTGTTTTGATGGTGAACGTTTCAATAACAAAATGATTTTTTATCACTACTATGATATTTCAACATAATTTTAATAGAGGTGAAAAACTGATAATTTATGAGCGGAATGTCATTATCATATGCATTTATTAATCTTTATTTGGTTAATAATTTGAATATTATATTTAATGATCCCTTTTCTCACGTATTGCTAAAATGCATCTATTTAGAAACATGAACATTTAGTTTTGTGGAGTACACAAAAACTTAAAACATTGCGTTGGTTCTACTATTTCAGAAGAGTGTGATATGAAGCACCTCTACAAGAAGTGTGAAAGATGCACAGAAGCTGTTTTGGCAGATTTCTTTGACGAGCATGTTTCGTCAGTGGACTGCACAGGTAAATGAAAGTAGAGATTGGGCAGAGTAACATGCAATTTTAAAATAACAAGGAAAACTATTTACTGTTGCAATATTTATTGTTGCTGCATTAAATTACACGTAAAAAGGAAGTTAAGAAAAGTAAGATGTCATAATTTAATTTTTGAAAATGAAAGCTGAAAGATGAAGGCCATTTACGTTTAAATATTGCTGACAAGGCCGTCGTGTTGCTAAAGCAACTTTTTCGTGCATTATTTACATGTTTTACATATTCGGAGGCTTGGGCTCTTTGATTTTATTGTTGAGAAGTTCCTTCAAAATTCTGATTTGTTTTTATTGCATGGGCTTATAGAACTAATTGCGAATTATGCAAACATTTGTACAAGAAGCATGACGCTCGTCCATATAGGTGATCATACACTAGGGGGCGGGGTTCGCAAGCCTGGCTTGCGCCGACTATTAGTCTGCTGTTAATGTTACACAGATTTACAATAGTGAGTGGGTCGCAATAGTTACAATAGTGAGTGGGTTACAATAGGCTAGTGAGTCACGTTCGCTCGTGTATAGGCGACTCCACACATTCGTTATTAAGCGAACAACCGCTCGCCGAATCTCGAGTAGTGTGGATGGTTGCTTGCTATATTACGAGTGACGAACATTCGGTGTTCGGCCTACCCACGGCGTGTTGGTCTTTTGGACACCTCAAAGGGAGCGAACATTCACCGAACACGTCAGCTGCTCGGGATTGGGAGAGGACTAGCTCGCTGCTCGGCGAATGCCGAATGTGTGGAACCGTCTTAAGAGTACTGTCTCGATAAAATGCTTTATGGAACTTTTGCTTGCAACAGAGTTTGCTCGTTGTTTTATACTCCACCAATCAATTGTAACTACATGCTACGAAGCATAGAACACGCTCGGAAACATTCTAACCCCTGCGCAACGAGATAAAAATCTATTCTCCAATTCTATTCTAAATCTATTCTGTAATTCAAGCTCGTTTCCCCTGCGCTTCTGTACTAAATATTGCGGACATTTGAAAAGTCGCCCGTTATTCTGCTTCGTTTGCAGTATCCAAAATGTTTAGGGCACATTTTGGTGGTTGATGGGGGTAAGACAATGGATCAAAAAGAGTTGCTAAATGAAATATTAACTTAATTAAATATAAATAGAAAAATATTGTTTGTATTTGTCTGAAAGCATTTCCCCTCATAAATTTCAGTGTGGAGTATAACTAAGTGAAATAAAACTCACACATGTCTAATGATACTTGCAATGTTACATTAACGATTGTTGTAGTTTCACTTCTACAAAATGTCTTGTATTTGTCATTTGAAGATCATTTTTTAAGTTCCTATTTTTGAAAGGTTTATTCTGATGGACTTTACATCTAATTTAACCAATGTTTTGTTTTTGATCAATGGATGATGCACTTAATTTAAAATTGCCGTAAACTCAAAATGTGCGGTCAATATTGATAGCATTTTTTTTAATATATAAGAAACTTTACACTTTAATCCACTAGTTTTATATAACAGGCACTTCATTCACCCTGTTTTTCAAATTGCCTGTACCGTCGTAAAATTTGATTTATTTTGCGTCAAAATCAGGGGAAACAGTATGTGCATATGGAAGATTAAAATTTGTCTATTTTTATATACTGCATGCACCTTGTAACCTTGTAACTAAAATTCCGCAGAGGTACACACTTCCTTTGATGTCCCCCTAAATGTCACGCATCACTCTGAACAAAAAAGTAGTGTCTTAGTGTTTCAACGATATCTTTCAATAGATCTCCTTTATACAAACATTCCAATATCACGTTAATACTCGATTGATTGATGATTTCGGGCGCGTCAACTGAGAAGGTCATTAGTCCCGTAAATGTAGTGAATGCCTTTACGGCGGGAGCTGGCGGTGATTCTTACGCGCTGACTGGCGTCGACCTACGTCGGCTTAGGGGGGTTTCCCTAAGCAGGTATCTCCACCAGCGGGTTATCGCCTCAGGCGGGAGAAGCTCAATGCTCTCGACTAGTTTCTCGACATATGTGATAGTGTAATGCACGTGAGTTTAAGTGCATATAAGTAAGGGGAGGAAAGGACAAGAAAGGTCCGTGGCCCGTTTTTTAGAGTAATGCTCCGGCATTCGCGTAGTGTGGATTGGAGAAAACCCGGAAAACTACCGATCAGAGCAGCCGGTCGCTTGAATTCTCCTCCACACAGCTGCTAAATTCGACCTAGCTATGCAGCCAGTGTCAAAAATCCTGCCACCGTCAGTACACCATCCCTAGCATTTCCCGATCAGAGGCACTGCAGTTACTCAGTTGTTGTGCCAGTGCCAGTTACCCTGAGCCACCTTTGCCGGTACATCATCAACTGTATTTATTTACTTGGTCAAAAAACAGTAAAAACTGTATATGATGTATGGGGAAAAAGAATATTTACGCACGATTTCTTGAGTACCTGAATCCCATCCCAACACTTTAATAAATAGTTGAAACTTAAAACAACAACAACGATAATAATAATAATAATGATAATAATAATACAATTTAGTAAAGTGGGAATAAATGTTAATAATAATAGTAATGTAATCATAATAACAATAATAACAATAATAATAATAACAATAATACATTTATTATTATTATTATTATTATTTTATTTATTCGATTTAACTCGTCGCCATTCAAGATACGCTAAGCAAGGCTCGAAAATGGCGGATGAAAACACTCATCTTTCTAGAGCCTTATTGCTACCGAAAAGCCATTTTCTAAAAAATATCTCGTAATTGTTTTTGAAAACTTTCTGTACGTATACTGCAAAATGCACTGAATAAAAAATAGCATGGCGATCATTTTAGTTTATTCTTTTGATTTTTCAAAACTACACAAATATATTTTTTTTAATATTTCTCACGACGTTAATATTTACATTACGGACGTTTCTTGTACGTCATACATTTGTGAGTAGTAGTACTTCAAATTATTTCCAACGAAGTTTCTCGAAAACTACAGTTTTCTGTGATTGATTGATTGATTGTTTTCATGTTTCCGGGCGCGTCAACTGCTTCGGTCATTAGTCCCGTTAGTGTAGTGCATGTTTTTCTCGGGAGATGGCGGTGATCTTCGCCCGCTGGATGGCGAGATCCGGCGCCGACCTACCGTCGGCTAGTGGGGTTTCCCCCTAACCACGACTCTCCCACCAGCGGGGCACCGCCCCAGTCGGGACCAGCTCGAAGCTCCCGACCGGTCTCCCGGAATTTGTGGTAGTGTACTGAATGTTAGTGTAAGGGGAGAGGATAGGAGAAGGGAGAGGAAGGACAGATCGCGCGCGGTCCGTGGCCCGTTTGGTAGGGTACTGCTCCGGCATTCGCCTGGTGTTGATCGGAGAAACCACGGAAAACTACCGATCAGAGCAACCGGTCGCTAGAATTCTCCTCCAGACAGCAGCTGAATTCGACCTAGCTGAAAAGCTAGTGTTGAAAACCCTGCCGCCGTCAGGACTCGCAAAGTTTTCTGTTTTCTGTGAAAATGAGCTTTGAACCTGTGCATTTTCAAACGAAACTTTCTGAAAAATGGCTCCAAATGTTTCCACGAAATTATGCATAATTTTGCATTGTGCTTCTATAATATTGTTAACGTTGTATTGCATTTGTACCACTAAGGGACCAAGAAAATGAGAAAATGTGAAAAAATGTATTAGGCGGCAATAAATGGCTGCTGGAAAGAGAGTGGAGCAAAACCGAAAGTAAGCCCTGACTAAACAAATTAGAAAACGAACTAGTAAGAGAAAGGCTGTGCCATGCTGTAGCACCACTAGTTTACCGTGTATTAAATCGCATCACATACTACCTCAAGTTTCTTCAATATCATAAGAATAATGCAAACACAAACTATCAATTTACTCAATTAATTTATTTCAAAATTGCTACCTTGTAGTAAAAAGACTGTGAATTGAATGTAATAGATACATGTCTTCTTACAGCTGCAGAAGCTACCTCTGTGGCCAATCACTGTCCACTGTGTCACACAAATATTCCTCCTTGGGAGGACGGTTGGAGACAGCATCTAGTGGGCCTTCCCTGCCCTAACCATCCTCGCAAGAAGCACATCAAGCACCGTAGGTGTCTGTATTGATGGTAACAGAAGGTGAGGGAAACCAGCTAACACAGACAACTTCAACCAAGGATCCACTTTCACAGTTCAGCAACAATATACCTTTTAAATAAGTCTTGTACATATTATTGTGTTATGCTACACTTGCAGCACATTGGCAGCAAATTGAATTGGTAGCTCATTGCAAGGGACAGTGCACGAAAAAGTTTTTGGTCCATTTCCAATATTGCTCAAAGGTGATTTATGAGACCCAAATATCTGCACTAGGGCTGTAAGCCACAAATCCCATTGCATTCAAAATTGATTTTATTCAGAATAGTTGTATCTCAGATTTTGAATCACCTATAAATTGATCATTTAATCTTATCATAAACTGAGTTTTATGCATGCTCCTTGTGACATTTGGAATGTGAAGAGAAATTTGAACAAACATTTGCATTCTGTGCTACATACATATTTTATTGTGACAGTGTTAACAGATTGGTGATGAACTACTTTCCATGTTCCTGGAAAGAGATCTTACATGGTTGACTGACTCAAGCAACATGTTTATGGAGTGTTATTTCCCATTTATACACGCTAGTCATGAAAAACCAAGTAACAAGCAAGTCCTCCACATTATGAAACTCCCCATCCAGCAAAACACACCAGTTACAACAGCTGGTTTTCTCTGTGCCTCTCTTTACCAATTTTCAAAATTTTAATCAATTATCTAAATGTTTTTTAGATTTGATGTTGTTGTTTGAGATTGTCTTTGGAAATGAAAGCTTAAAAAGTTCTCTCCCCCTTCCCATACTCTTTTTATTTCATCTTCTTGCATGCATTTCAAGAATATGCATTTTGAATTACACCCTAATTAAGATTTATTATCAATACAGTTGTGTACTTCATTTCTGACACATTTTATGTTAACTTATCATATAGATAATTTGCAAGTGTTGCATGGCAAGGTAGCAATTATTGATTGTCTTAATTAATTTCTGAATTGCAGTGCATGGTTAATAAAAATGTATAATAAATTTAGATATATGAAATAGTATATCTAAAATAATGAAATTTTCTATGGATTTGAAAACAGTATTATAAAACATAACATTCCTTCGATTTTTTTTCACGTATTGAACCTACTGGTTTGGAATTGTAACATAAATTCCATGTATTTAAAGTGCATACCAGCATCTTTCCAGGAAATCATTGCCATAATGCTACTACAAAAAATATCCAAATATATTTCAGAATTAATGAATGTAAAATATCAGTGCAGAAAAATTCTTTTGATAAATTCTATTTAAAGTGAACTGTAATAATCTACTTTTTCCAATCCATACAATTGTGAACAATTTTTGCTATAATAGTATATTCTTCTCAAGTTGCTTCATAGTAGAACTGCACGAGATACTTTCAAAACTCTTATAAATTAGTTTGTGTGTACTGATCAGTTTTAATAAGAAATGGTACTGCTTTCTCTCTTCACTTTCAAGTTAGCTCCTTGATTTCTATATTTTCCATTTGTTAATACAGTAGAGTGTCAATAATTGGAGTTAATGTGTAGAGTGCCAATACTGAATGTATGTAGGTATTTCTTTTAAACAAACAATCCATAATAATTAATAATAATGATTGATTGCAGAGAATTAGGCCCTACTTAATTCATACATACAAAATATGCTATAAATAAGATAACTTAAATTTTATGATTAAGTTTAAATAAATTATTGTAAAATATTATGGACTATTCTTATTAACGGCAACAATGTATTACAAGTAATAGGCATCTAAGAGAAATGTTCCTGAAACCATATACTATTATTACATCCTATTGTTTTCCATGAACAATGACTCTTGACATGTCCGATTAAATTCTATTTTCTCAAGCACTTAAGAGAACATTGGCACACACATGCTCTTTACTACTGATGGTTACTACTTTGAAGGTTTTATTCATCCTCTCTAACTTTGTAACCATCAGAGAGAATTATTTAACTTCAGCAAGTTTTTGTTATGTTGAAATTGTTTACTTATTTGGTTCATTGTGAAAGTCAACAATTTACTAATCTGGAAGACTCTGGTCCCAATTAATCCTGATTATCGATGCTCAATTGTATTGTTTGTGTATTAATATTGATTTTTTCGTATAATTTTGGCTGTCCATGAATCTAATTATTTTTTCTTCAAACCATGTTGGTTTTTTCATGATTAACTATCTTTTTTCAGGGTCCAAATCACCGTCCGATAAAGATCTGCCAATCCAGCCTCCAAAAACTCCTACTCATATGCCTCATGGAATATGAATTTAATATCCCTAAGGAATATGGAATAATATTGCGTCCCTATATAGCAGACTTTAGTACAAATTATGTGCAATTTAGCCTGAACTTCAAGTCACTTCTACATTCATTAGAAGTTAATGACATTCCTGTAAGCTGTCCTTTTACACGAAGCAGATCCAAACACCATTTTGATTGGATGAAGCTCTTGTTATCTACAGAGATGAGGAAACTCAACTGGAAATTATTCAGTCCTGTTAAGTTTTATTACTGCAGGTAATGGAAATTGTATTCATACTCTTGCCACTTGTTTGTGGAATAGAGATCTGTTACAGTTTGTCTTCCCATTGTTATTTATTTGTGATCATTTTCAGTATTAATTGTTAGGGCTGTGCTTTTATGTACTAAATTTAATATTGACTTTCAAGGCATGCGAGTAAGGCATACTCAAATTTCTTAAGGAATTGCAATCAATGCTCAGAAATAGTTTGAGGTAATGCTATACTAATGAACTTCTTTGTCACTGTTTGATATGTGTTTCCATGGGTAGAATTAGAAAAAAAGCACAATCATTGTCAAATCTCCTCACCATGTAAATTGTCATCCATAATTCTAGCGCTATTTTTTTTTCTCAATGAAACCTGGCTTCCATAGCTGACTGACACTAGTATGATTTAGTTCAACATGAATTAGTCATGCAATATGATCAGCACAGCCCTTGTTTTAAAATAATGGTATTTTAAAATATCAGGCATTATTTATGTGATGTGTATACTGTGCTCAATTTGGGAAAAGAAGATTCGTCAGTTTATTTGGAAGAGAAGTCTTAATAAAATGTGCAAGATCAATTTGAAATGTTATTTCTACAATGTAAAATCATTTTGTAAATTCCTGCTTTTTGTTAGTGTTACAAATGTGACTGCTTTATTTTGTTAGTTATTTTGAAGTTTATGTATAACTGTATTCCCTAAATATGTTAATTATTCATTGTCACATATATTGTTCTGTTCTTTAAAATCTGAAGTTTTCTTAATTTGTACCTGATGTATAATTTTCACTAAAGGCCTAAAGAAACATCTGGTTGTTCAATGAGTGAAATTAATCATACTCATACAAGTATTTTCTTGCCAGATGTTGCTATGCTCAACACATTTCCATATTTTGTATATTTATTTTATTACATTTGTTAATTTTACACAATTTGATTGCAATAAAGTAGGGATCTATAATGCAAAGTATTACAAGCAGAAGAAATGAGCTATGAAAAATACTACTTCATTAATAGGGTGCAAATTTATGTTGTTTTCTTTCTCCCAGCTTCTGCTACTTCAGAGTCTGCATTATTGACACCAATTGTTTTGATTCAATGCTTTTGACATTTCATGTCACTCATAATTCAATTTTTTTAAAAATATTTGCTAAATTGTTCTATGTGAACCATATGTCTTAAAAAAAAATTTTAAAAACAATTGCTTTATCATTTTCTGTCATTTCTTTCATAAATCTACTACTAATACTTATAAATAGCATTATCCTTTCAGAGATCATTAACACAGCATTACTTGGTAATATTTGTGAAAAGAAGGCTTAATTTTGAAAAATCAATTTACAATATTCATTGCAGATTAGCATTAAACGTTTGTTTTATCAAATTTTATAGTATTATAAGATATCCTACCACATTGCTCCTAATAAAATATTAATTAATAGAATGATTTGTAATATGAATGGATAATATGGAATAATTATTAATAAAAGGTTTCAAATCTTTAAAACATGGCACTTAATAGGAGCCATCCCTATTTTAAATAATGCTTTGGAGAATTTTGAATACTCCCTTTCCGTTCCATAATGCACCAGTCACAGGTGCTTGACTCCCCCCTAAATAATTATGTATCGCTTGTGACAACCCCTTTCCCCATATACCATAAGTCAAAAATTAATTAAATAACAGTAAAAACAATTTGTATTATTCCTGTTTGTATTAAAATACTTATTGTACTATTAAAATTGCTGATAATTAGTCAGAATTAGTAGCCAATGTTGAGCACATTGACTAACAATAATATTGGGGCCAAGTTTTGAGTGAAGGAAGGATGTATTGGTGATAAAATATTTGACAAGCCAGGCACAATCCATTATGGATGATGCATGAGCAAGAGTGTATTGAGCCAATTTAATTTGATTCTAGAATATGCTATAGATCAGTTTTGAATATTTTCTTTCTAATTGAACAGTTTCAACTAATAATACCCCTGATTAAAATACTTTTACATATTTTAACAATTTATACATTTTTAATTTATTTATATTCTTTTAAATTTAATTTGTTACTATTATAATGTTTTAGCCTAAGATTGAACCCACCCCCTTACCCCTTGTAACGAAGCATTACGATGTCTCAAACCAACTCCCCACCAACATAAGCAATACATAATTTATGGACGATCCCATAATTAAAGATGGTGCTTACTTTTAGACTGATTAATGGTATTTGAAACCTAATTTTTATTACATTTAATTATAAATATTTTTAAAAGTATAAAAAGAAAATTTCCATGTATACTTACAGGAATAAAACCCATTAGTTAAAAATTGACTCACATTAGAGACATAATTGTGGTATCTAATACGACTTTTTTCCTACCAGAATTCTTTAGAAACATAATAAATGAGGACTAATATGTATGGATAAACTTCAGTTAAAAAGTTGGTAATAAATTTTAGTTTTCACCTGATTATAACATACTAAATATTCAATTAATTAATTTCATTATTTATAATAACATTCATTAATTTCATTATTAACTTAACATTTAAGTTTTAGAACACAAATGAACTGTTAAAGCCAGCTTGTTTGTGAAAGTGAAGGTAAAATGTGTGTGTAGTCAAGAAATTAAATCATTCTAGGAACTTTATATCATTCAATAATGAGCAGCATTTGCATTCTTTTTATGTTTCCATTCAACATTGAAATATTGATGCTCTTTCCAATCAACTTTAATGTTTCAAAATATCTACATCTGTATGAAAGAAATATATATTTGCTTTTCTGTTGGGAACTATTGATTGCAAAGGAAACTTTTTATGAAGGCATTAAAAAATTGATAATGAAATACAATGTAAAATACTTGGTATTTTAAGGTTCAAAGAGAATAGTTTCTGGGACTCAGACTGCTGTGTCTCTTCAGTAATCTCTCCAAAAGTAAATTTTTATTATCTAGTTTAAATGCAAGTGAGGAAAATTGGATTACATGACTGCTGATACTACTTTTTCTACTCAAATTTTCTACTCAATTTTCAATGTTATTCATTCTAAAAATTGTCTGTATTTTACATACTTTATTCATAGGATCTTATACAAAATATAACTTTATTAAACTTCAAAATCATTTTATTCTGGTTTTATATTTAATGATATAATTCATTCTTAGTAGTAGTTTTCACAAATTTTTTGAAAAAAATCACATATCCTTCCTTGAAAGAGAAATGCACCTAAAATATTCCTAGAATTGTTAGATCATCTTTAAGTTATAAAAATGTAAATATAAACCAAAATGCTGTTTGGTAATAGTGACCCTATTTCTGAAAAATATGTTTGCATTATGAATAGTTGAAAGATCTTTGAGGTAATTCACATTTTGTGAAACCAGGTTTAAGTCATTTCTGTTTTACATTTTATAAATACATACAAAGTTTGATATAACTGAGCGTTTTACCCCTTCAGGTACTGTACAAGAAAAGTTTTTTAATATGACATAAAAAGCTTCAAATGCAAGAACAATTTCAGGTTTGACCAATCAAACTATTGTTTAATAATATATCACATCTATAGACATACACATCAACACAAGAAATGCACACCACACAAAATTTGAAAATTTCATCAAAAAATAAAAATTTTAATTAAAAAGTTACTGTTCATCAAAACCAGACCTTATATTGTGTCTCAAAAAAAACAAAAAACAAACAAACAACAACACACAATATAAAACAACAATAAATGTTAATGTTAAGTTTTCTCATAGACACAATGTCACAATGAGGAAGACAAAGACAAACAAGAATAATTAAATTTTGATGTAACAATTACCTTTTTCATTTTACTCTTTGAATGAGAAAAGACTTTTAAAAAAAAAAAAGGTTTAACCCCCAATTCTTTACCTCTTTATTTATGAAAAAGAGGTTTTTGTCAAAAATGACATTCTCAGAGTTGTACATTTATATTCAAGCCATGACAGATATCTATAATTATAATATATGATGTAGGAATCATATTCATCGGATGTCAGAATCTACAACTCTCAACAAAAATCTGCTTGTTCATGTTTTATGGTATTTTACAACATATTACAGATTAATTAAAATTCATTCATGGGTCGTTTCCATTTAATGTTCTTTAATCAGAGGTTATGATTTTTAAGAATATTTTTGGGTAAGATAATAAGGAAGGGAAAAATACTTAATATATTTTAAAGTATTATAGATTTCTAACTGCTTACTTAGCCTACGCTGCGATATGGTGTTCGCAAAAATTAATCATCATGTTAAAAATCACATGAGTGATATATTAATACCTGTCCCATCCACCCTTTGGAAATATGTCAATGTAAATACCATGGAGGGTAAATGTGGTATACATGCAGGTAAGTGTTGGCTGTTGCAGTTAACTTCATTCAATTCTAAAGAAAGGATTTCATTTTTTAAGCTCATAGTAACAGTCACAATCTTTGGACAAACTATTGCCCCAACATTTCTTCTTCGTAAACTATCTAGATTGTTACATGGCAGTGTGATCCAAATGGCATTGTTGAAAACAATGGAAAATGTATTGTATCTTATGGAATGGTAGCAGCTACTTGTTACAGTTTGAGGAAGATGTTTCCAAGCTATGCCATTGGTAACCTCTGTAATTAGTAATTTCATTCATTTAATGAGTGTTATCATTATTTCTTCCTCTTTTAAATTCTTGAATTTCCTAATATTTTAACAGATTATTATATTTGAAAATACTGGGGCCGGATTCAGCCCATTATTTTGGAGGGGGCTATCCAAAATTTTTGTTAAATAATAAACATTTGTTATTATATTGCATATTATTTTTGAAGTGTATATATGATTACTATACAATATTCGTTTTTAAATAATTACATAATTCTAATATAAATAAATATTTAAATCAATATTACTAAATAAAAGAGGGTAACAAATGAAAACTCTAATTGTTTTTTTTCTTGGGGGCATGTCCTCGGAACTGGAATACTCCTTCGTAACCGCGGCAAAACAAATGTTTCCCGACTTTCCCAACATTCGGAACAACATTTTAAAGTCATTAAATTCAAGTGTTATTTCTGACGAGTTGTACGAAATGTTGGGTAGCACTCTTGAGGGTGCGTGGAAGCTCATGTAAGCGCGCAAATAAAAATTAAATAGCAAATTATTCTTACCGTCCTTTATTGAGAGGTAAAATAAATATATTTTTAAAGTGTGAAAAAGCTTCAATGTTGAAAACGAGCTTTCTCTACGAGAGAGCTAAACATTGGTGGAAATATCTCTATTTCGCCACCGGTAATCGGAAGAAAGTTAAGAAGCTCGAGACACACAGGGTCCCTGGATGGATGACCGACTGGGGATCCCGAATATACTAACGGGGCCGAGTTCCTGACCGATAGGAATAAAAGATCACAACATTATGATAAAATTAGCATGTTCAAGTAGAAGTACGGTAATGTATGCTTAATTTCTTATGGCTATGGACAAGGAGAATTATTCCGGGTCCAATGCCTCATGAAAGCTTGGGATAATTTCGAGAGAATAAACTTTATTTTAATATACATTTAATTCTCTCACGAGTCTTAATAATAAGATATTTGTTTCTTCTTACTTTCACTTTTTTTCTGAAGACTATTTAGAGTGTGACGCATACTCATACAGAATTCGGTAATTAAAGTTCAACTTTTTTCAATATCAACCTGGAAACGCACTGAAAGTACGAACTGAAAATTGGTACTCTTCAATCATTTAAGTAACTTTTTATTGTTGATAAAAGCTACTAGGTTGATAGGAAGTTGACGGTGGCACGGTTCTTTTGGTTTACTTTACGACTCATTTTTGTCAAGGAACGAAAGAATCAAAGTGCAGGGCAGAGCGTACTATTTACCTTTAAAATAAATTCTCTTAAAAGTGAGGGAGGTTTATAAAACAGCGTGAGTGCCGGAGCGAGACCGGAAGCGCCAACCTGGTCGCGAGAGCGAGAGCCGGAAAACCCTTGTAGCACGTTGGATCCGTAGCGGACCACTTGGTATCAAAACGCGTCGGCTACAAAACTCTTCTGTTCGTGTTGTTGAGACTCCTTTCTGCTGAACAAAGTTTTCGGGCCAAAAGAAGAGTGCCACCGTAAATTTCCGATTTATCAATATTGCGTTGGCTGATTTCTAGCGTGAACAATACGAACTGAAAAAATCAGTTCATTAATTTATCGAATGAACTGATTATTTCAGTTCGTATCGTTCATTCATTGAATTATAGACCCTTTTTAACAGAAGCGCATGTTCATTTTCATTTATTTCATTTTTACCAATATACGAGAAATAAAAGTTTCAAAAATTGTAATACAAAATTGTCCCTCACATTTATAAGTGGCAGCCCTCATGTGACTCGTGGACCGCGGGTTGGTCAGGCCTGTCCGCCAACAATGTCGTTATAGGGTTTCGTGAACAATTTTATCGAAAAACAGCATGTTGTCACCTAATTTCTGTGAGTCATCTCTCATGATACCGACGGATCTCACAGGATACAATAAAGGACGTTCAACGAAGCTGTTTGGGGGCGAGGAGTCATCGGTATTTGGGCGAGGGGACGATGAGGTCTGGGCAATGCGAGATGAATTGAATATTTCAACATGCGTTTAATTCTGAAAAGCGTAGACTTACTTTGCCACAGTGAACTATTAGATTGTTTACAGGCGCGTCAACAGTTAACGTCATTAGTCCCGTAAGTGTAGTCGCTGATAGTGGCAGTGATCTTCCCCTTTCGGATGGGGAGATACGGCGCCGACTTACCGCCAGCTAGCTGGGTCAGCCAGCAACCAGGTATCTCCCGCCACTGGGTCATCGCCCCTGCCGGGACAAGCTCTAAGCTCCCGACTGGGCTCTCGACATATTTGGTAGTGTAATGCGTGTAAGTGTATGTATAAGTAATGGGCGAAGATAGGGCAAGGAAGAGGATGGAAATACCACGCGCGGTCCGTGGCGCGTTAAGTTACTGCTTCGGCATAGCCTGGTATGGATCGAAGAAACCACGGAAAACAATCGATCAGAGTAGCCGGCAGAGAGAATTCTCCTCCAGATAGCGTCTGAACTCGTCCTAGCTATCTAGCGTCAAAAATCCTGCCACCTTCAGGACTCAAACCTAGGACCCCCCGGTCTGAGGCACTGCAGTGACATCAGTCGATGCCCTGAGCTACCTTCCCGGTGGCTGAATTACACCTAGCCATTTAGCTAATGTGAAAAAACGGCTGAACTTTCGGATGGCAGTTTGAATGTTGATTCATTTGGATCGCAGACTTTATTTATCAAACCAGTAATTAACTATTAATTCATTATGTTATATTTCTCATTCTGGCCTACTTAAAAGCGTCAGAGAAAGAATTTTTTGAATGAAAATTTGCGGCGTTTTTGCCTTTACGGGAGGAAAATTTGACTATATAACAGCAGTAGAATGTACTTCAAATCATTTAGATCAACTGTAATCCATGAATTATTTTTTAAATTTTGAGTAAAACAATATTTTTTATATCTCTTGCGTAAATAGAATATAAACTCTCTTGAAATTCGAATACCGTTTACTCAGTGGTGTAGCAAAACTAGAAAATACACTTTCTGGGATATTGGCATGTAAACTGCCGATTTGACTTATAATGTTTTGGGCTCTGCCGCTCTTCACGCATTTGCAGCGTTTTCTGTTGTGTTCACGTTGTTTTGCACTGGTCTCCTCATTATAGAGTTCGGATGAGTTATCTGCGCATTCGACGACCGTCAAAACGCGAGCGAAACAGGTGAAAAAAGGAGACACAGCGCATGCGCAGTATAGCCATCTTATGCGTACTGTCACTTTTTCGAAAAAAATCGAAGAACGCAATGCGAACCAAGGATTTTAATCGCTGAACAGAACGATCAGAAATGTGTTGTGTTTACATTAGCCATTTGTTTCACTGGTTTTATGATGGTGTTTCTTACCCGAAATGTAAATGTGCTGAGACTGTCTGTCGAAAAGCTAGGTCAATGTTTTTGAGACATCAGGTGTAGCTGTCTCCATCTTGTGACGTCAGCAGCGCGCAAACTCTAATACTGGCCCTGAAATGTGCTTATGCTCAAAGGCAGGGATGGAATTTGTCCTCATCCGAACCGCGTGACTCTCAAAATATGACAATTTTTACAAAAAAATTTCTGTACTTTACTTACACAATCTAATTCGTTAATATGAACACATTCAAGAGTGCGTGTGCATTTACCTCAGCAATTTTCATTAATCTAAAGAAGAGACTTTGTCCACCTCCTGGTAAACCTAGATTCGGATTATTCGTCTTTTGCGGCAATACACTCCATGATGAAGCATGGCATTTTAGTATCAGCTCTTTAGGGTCAATGTCAGGTTGGTCATGCATTGTTGACTACCACTCTTTGCTAAGTGGGAAGTACATTATTCATCCTGAAAGCCGAATTGAGAAGTTTCTACTTCTCGTGTTTTGTTGAGAGAATTAGCGAAGGGTTAGTGGGTTAATAGTTTTTAATGTCCAATTCTTTTTCCTCACTGTTCCCGTTGCGATCGTATCAAGTTTCAATAGTCGTTTGCTAAAGGGTAGTTTGTGTAGTAATTGTTGTCATGTTTCTGGTTATCTTTTGTACGTACGTAACTAGACTCACTACATTGTCACATGAGGAATGAACACTCGGTATGGGCTCTCATTCTTCTGTTTTCCTCGGAGTACTTCTAAGTTGCCAATAAAGAAACTTAAGGTGTGCCAATAAAGAAACTTATGGCGTAAATGCCCAATTTACAGCGTGCAAGTTTGTTCGGAATGAACAGATGCATCAACCGTTTCAAAAAATATCCGATAGCAACACGAAAACTAAGATCTTAGTTGATTGATTGGTGACTATCTCCTGAAGGCGTTAGTCCAGTTGTGTGTCCAAGACAGCATCTGGCACGACCTTTTGCATCTTTCTCGGTTCTGCCGCACGATGTCGCATGGTCGCGACCGTATCAGTGTTGTAGGTCAAGCGACTCTAGCAGCATGACTGAGAAAGAAGCGAAAAGTCGAGCCATATTCCATCAGGGAGATACTACCCTCAGATGCCTCACTAGAAAATCCCAAGCAGTACTCACGCAACTTTCCTTGAACGATGACCTTGCTTCGCCCTCGCTTCAGCAATAAACAGTTGAAGGCAAAAGCTAGCAGCGAGTACTGATGACAACATTCCAAGCATTAATACTTGGTTGGCGCGAAACAGAAGCTAGTCAAATCTCGTTGCTTTCATAGTCGAGAACTTCTGTTCAGCTTTATTACCATTATCCAGGTCATTCAAGGGAGGCACATAAATCTTCTATCTAGTGTTCCTGCTGTTGCCTACCCATAGTGATGACCTGGCCGCACACGTAGCAGGTTTGACTTTGATTTTCCAAAGATTGGTATTACTGTACCGACTTTTTAACTAATACCCCCACTCCACCCGCATTTCTTCCATCTATTGTTCAAGAAAAGTTGCGCGAGTAGTACGGATATATATGCCACGAAGGATATAGCAGTACAGTAGACGGCGGGCATCCTTCTGGGGGGTCACCTTTAGGTGGCTGTAATTTCAGCTGGTTTGCACTTTGCGTGTGAGAGGAATTTTTGAATCAGACAAATGATACGTATTACTTAATTCTGAAGATAAAGGTCTACAAATTTCTATTGATAACATGAAAGAAGCAGAATGAGATGTTTTAAAAGTATTCTCTGAAAACGAGAAATATCTACGAAAAAGAGTACGAATATTTCTGCAAATGGAGAAATTACAGGAAAGTAAGAAACGTTTCAGAAGTTGAGTTGTACTTACGTATTCTAACAATACATCAAAAGCACAGAAGTCTTCATCGTTTTGGAGGTATTTTTCAATGGTGACGGCAACGTTACGTGCCGTTGATATCTCTACGTATTTCTCTAGAAAAATTGATGATACGTGTTTAACGTTTCAATAGATATTAATATTTTTAGATAGTGTAAATTGATTGTATTTTTGAAGAGACATGGAAATGGTTACTAGTCAAAAAAACTAAGACTTATACAAATGCTTGAAGTTTACAGCTTTGTTACAGAAGCTTGTGACAATCAGTATTTATTATTGAAGGTTTGAGTTTAACTTACATATATGTATTCTCCCAGATTTACGGTATATAAAAACTCTCTTTCTCAGATTGTAATGATAATGGGAGTCGCTGGTTGGTGTAGTTATTTTAATCCCGGAGGGAATGAAGAGCTACTTTAATCCATGGAGGAATAGAAACACTTTTAATAGGAAAAAGTGTGATTAAAGCCGCAATTTAATCACGTTTAAAAATAAAGTTAATTAAATGCATTGAAATAAGTTCACAAGTAATCATTTTTTAATATAATTATTTAAAAAATAAAAACAATTTAACAAAAAATCTGACATTCTAAACTAGAAAGTAGCAATCAATTATATCATATCACAAAAGGCAATTTATTAATGATGTACATTCAAGAAAATATGCTCCAGGAAAGTAGTGGCCACAGATTAGAAATGCATTTTGAAGAAATGCTTCAGAAGGGGGAAACCATTATGATTTTCAACACCATCCATCATTTGTTGACACAAATGAAAAATAAAATTTATTTTTCTCAAAGGTTTTATTTCAATTTAACGCGCGTTCCCCTTAAAAAAATTAAACATTTCACGAAAAAGCAATACTTGTATCACACGAGGAATGAGAACATTGTGTAAAAACAAACGGACGCTTTAATTTATTTCTAAACATTACAGCGTATCACCCAGTTTCCATGTCTACTTCCGAGAATACAAAATAATTTTAAGAAAAGTACTAGTTCAGGCAAAAATAATGATATTTTGAACGATAGTAACAAAACTAAAGCAATGTGGAATATCGTAAAAAATGCGACTATGTCATCACGATACTTCGTAGAGAATGTTGTTTTAAAGGATAATGAAAAAAGGCAAATAATCCAGAAAAAGTTGCGAATCTCTTCAACCAACACATTTCGAGAAGTGCTATTGATCTTACGAAGGGACTAAAACCACAAAATTTCACATCATACGCTTCCCAAAAAAATTTCGGCACGATGTTTATTTCCGAAACTTCCAACAAAATCCTCAGAATAGTCAGTAAACAAAAAGTAAATATTAGTAAACACCAGTAAATATTCATCTGGTTTGGATGAATTTAGGGATTGTTTATTAAAAAACTTGTGCACCTGCAATTATCACCAATTAACTCACATTTTCAATGCTTCCTTATGCACAGGAATATTTCCAGATATTTTCAAAACAGCAAAAATGAAGTCACTTTTTAAAAAAGGGAACAGAAATGAAATTCAAAATTACCGGCCAATTTTTCTTTTGTCAGTTTTCTCAAAAATACTAGAGAAGCTTTTCTATATGCGAAAGGAAACTTTTCTCGGGAAAAACGAAGCGTTTTCAAACTCTCAACACTGTTTCAGAAAATTAAAATGTACGGAAACGGCCAGTTTTTCTTTTCTTAAAGATGTTGCTTCAACAATGGACCAAAATGAAGAACCCATTGAAATATTTTTAGATCTTTCGAAAGCTTTTGACGTTATTAATCATAACATCTTGCTGTCAAAATTACCTTCGTGGTATTGCTTCGTGTATTGGATAACTTTCTACCTTAAACATCAACCTCAAAGAGTACAAATACCGTACTGGCACTAAAGAATATTATTTACTTATATTTACAATTCTTTGCCAATTGAACATGGGGTCCTACAAGGTTCGATTTTAGGTCCTATTCACTTTCTGTTGTACGTAAACGATATGCCCTCCTTTATTAAAAATGGAAGAACAGTTCTGTTTGCCGCTGGCACGAATGTTCTTTGCAAAAAAGAAATAATAAATAGTACAATTACAGAAGTTTCAAATTGGTTTTGTAATAAATTAATAGTTAACGAAGGAAAAACGCTGTCATGCATTTTTGTATTTCAAATCGGTAATCGTATGCTACATTGAAAACGAACAATATGCAATTAGCTGATGTGAAGCTAACTAAAATTCCTACGTCTCTCAATTCAGTCAAACCTCTAATAGAATGTATATATAACAGAATTAAACACTAAATTAAATTTCATTCTGTTACGCATTCAGAATGCTTTCAAAGTCTGTCAGCCTTCATGCAGCTCGTTGCGTGTACTTTGCAAATGTACTACATTCCCGCCTGAGATATGGCATGATATTCTGGGGAAGCTCATCTTGTAGTATCCACTCATTTAGATCGAAAAAGAAAATTATCCGAATAATGAAAAAATGCCGTCCACGTGATCCCTGCAAGCCTCTTCATTGAGCTTGGAATCATACCATTGCCTTGCCTATTTATTTACGAATCTGTAATATTTGTCAAAACTGACTTACTTAACTGCAGGAACATATTTTCGTGTAATACTGATATTTATAATTACAACGCACGTCGTAGAAATCAGTTCATCAAGTGTCAGTATCAACAACTCACTACAATACATGTACGTTACTGTACAATGCATTGCCAGATGACATTAAACAATTAAATTCGGTTAACAAATTTAAGTTAAAAGTAAAATCTTTTCTGCTGCATAACAGTTTCTTTACAATTAGAGAGTATTCTGATCATCACAAAGAAAAATAATGTTTATTATAACAAAAAAATGAGTCAGTATAGTTTATTTTAACAAAACAACGAATATAGTATAATGAATTAGTTTACATTTGTATTGTATAATTTTGAAAAAATACTTAATATGCCGTAACAAGTAACTTACTTCAGTTTCCGGGTCAATGACCCCCATCTCGATCGGGTTTTTGTCTAGTTTCCCTGTTACATTGAGCAAATGCAGAGATGGCCCCTTGATTTGCTTCTGGACGTAAATGTTCCTTCACTATGCGCACATTTTGTTGAGTTCTCTTTTTGCTTGTAGTGGTAGTGGAGCTTAGGATGAGTTACTATTTTGTTAACAATACAGGAAAATCAAATTTGGGGTTTGTTTATCGTTAAAAATAAGTTTTCTATAACTCGGGAACGAAAATATCTAGTTTTTGAAATGTTAACCTCGAGCTTTTAAAACTTTTATTATTATTGTTGTTGTTATTATTATTATTATTATTATTATTATTATTATTATTATTATTATTAATTTAAAAAAATCATCTTTCAATTATTAATAGTTCAATTGTTGGGAAGGGATTCTGAATATCAAGAAAGCGTGTGCAGATGATTTTTTCCCTCATACGTCAGATACAATTTTTTTACTGTTTTTTGACTAAATAAATAAAATCTTGCTGAATATCGCTAATCTCAAGTTGCACTAACTCTTCATAAATATTTATGAAAATAATTTCCTCCTCTTTTACTTCAGATTTTCACATCAGATTTTATTTTAGGCATCTCTGAAGTTAACCATTTCCTAATAAAATTATGAGAAGACTTGACAATTGTAAATATCTTACAACTTTAATTTCAGAATCTATTACTGCTTGGAAAGATTTCACATATTAAGATACCCCTCTCCTAATTTTTTTTGTAGATTAATACAAATCTGGATGACAACTGAGATGTAGTATATCACAAAATAACCTCATCCACAATGAAACTAATTCAATAGTAGGCACAACACAATGTTATATGTACTAGTGTAATAACTTAAGAAAATAAACTTAATGAAATTATGAAACTTATCTTACTTGTTTTGCAACTATAAGTAAAGTTTCAACCTCCTTTCAAACAGCAAATGCTCTGCATGATGAAAAGAGATTTCAATTATGAAACATTTTTCAAACTAAAGCACTAGCATGAAAAACACAATGAAGTTCATGATGTTTTATTCAATATTTATTCTTGCTCTAAGGCAGTTTCATAAATATCCACTGAGCACTGAGGAGTAAGGTAAATATCCTCTAATGCCAATTCACATGCACATTACTGAGGCAAGTCAGGAATACTTATGGCTTGGAACCTCAACCCCTCGTACCTGTACGCCAAAATGCGTTATTTTCAAAAACTCCGTTAATTTACATAAACCAAAGAATTTTATATAACTTACTTACTTACATATAATTAATCTACTTGATAAATGTGTGAACTTCAATTCTAGAAATTTCACGCGAAGTCTGCATGTTTGGCACATGGAAGAAGGTATGCAGGATTTATCTTATTAAGTCCCTTTTCCCCAGCATAAAATAAATTCTCAAATCAAAAATACCAAGAATGAACGAGCAATCTATTAATTATTAACGGAAATGTTTTGACTTCTCATCAAATGTACATGATCTTATCAGAAAATCATGCTATGGTCAATAGAAGAGACGATATGAAAAAATATTCACGCCGCGGGAAAGATTAGGTTCTTGTTCTGAATAATTATCAATTTCCGAATTGAAACCGATTCTGATTGTTTTTCTAATAGTATTACGGGAAGAAATATTTACCTCGAATTATTGATAATGCGTCCTCTTCATACGTTTGGCACCTGACCACTTCCTTGACAGCCAAATAAAACACTCTTTGTATGTAAAGATTCTATCCACATACCATGTATTACACGTTTTGAATGTTATGTTTTCTCATTATTGTCTTTGTGGAATTTTATCATACGATGTATTCCTTTTGGATAATGATTTAGTTGTTCACGTCATAATATTGAATGCAAACACTATACATTTACGTAATTATACTAAGGTTCTACACGGTATTTACTCTTTGAAACGACGATGCCCGGGAAACTTGGAAGTACGCTGTCCGATTCCTTCGGCGTCATGCTTAGACTACCCGAACATATAAAGGATTATTAAAATAGTATTTATGTAGTGGTTCCCGAGTAATATTTGTAAAGAAAAAGGCCCTTCAGCACATTTCATTTGTATTTTATACAAAATACAAATATAGGAGTCTCAACATATATTTTTGTGATTGTCATAACCTGATTTTACAATTTTTTGCCGTGATAAGTGTTTTAAAATATCAAATAATTGCTTTTTAAATGTTTATAAACATGAAAATTAATTAAAATTGAAATTTTGTGTGAGGAATATTTTTGTTTTGTTAAGAAAATTATTGATATTTTATGAACCATCTTTTGACGTTTTGATGGTTTTTGATGTTCTTTGGTATGAAAATAATTGATTATGATTTCCAGGAAGATAAATAAACATTCATCTTTAGCAACTACAAAATCTAGCATCTAAAACAAGCATGAAAACAGGAAAAGTTGCTGAAAAATAAATATTTTCATTGAACAATAGATTTGCAAAGAGATGCTTCACATTTATTGGTTTTATAATCAGCAATTCTATTCATGTGAGGTAACAACTGCTATTGAATTAAATGCACCTTTCTTTAATGACTGGAAATGTAATTTTCTATTTTATAATTTTTTGGGGACACATTTCCAACTTTCAAAGCCCACGTTCAACACGTATATGCCATTGCTTTCTAGGTACATTTCATTACCTACATGAATTTGTTCTTTATACTTAGCTCCCCTCCTAGTTCATTATACTTACATTTAAATCCTATTTGAAAATAACAATGGGATGAATTAATTTAATTAAAAATAATTGTTCTCTTTTGCCATTGTGTTTACCTGAGATTGTTGAGGAAGTAGCATATAACATTCTCGACTCAGAAGGTAATAGGTTTGAACCCTGCCTCAGGGATGTATTTTGTTTGTGTGATGGTATGGTGGGACTTCCCCAACCAATATGAATCACTTTTCTACACTCTTCCATCCTTTCAAATTCTCCTTAACATCGGCATTAATAGATAATATGGGCCTGCAGGGTACCGCAACATAAAAAAAGTAGAAAACTGACCGAGATGGCCCACCTCAGGCAGCACCTTGCACTCTAGGAAGCTAAGGAGAAAAGGAGGAATAGCTGGGAGGAGGAGTGAATAAGTTCCAAAAGGTAAGAATGACTTTTAAAAAGTTGCACAATTTCATTGCAACTATGAATCCAAATGTTATTAATGTGTTTATTAGACTTAAAATATTTCAGTAATACATTGTAAATAAACAAAATGACCATTCTTTATGATTTTATTTCTTTTGAACATTTAGAATTAATTATTATTACGGATATTAGATTTCCTTGATGATAAAGAAAAAGATTCCTGAAAATTAAATATACAACGCCTTTTGGAAACATTTTTTTTTTTCAAAATGTGTATGTGAAGGTATAAAAAAAATAGAACTTTTATCAAGATTTCATATTCAAATTCCTTTTTTTCAATGCCCCATACTTCAATATGTATCTTATGTTTTTATTTTCTTTCTTGAGTTTTAATCAAATCTATAGGCTTGAAAGGAACTAATCCAATAATTATGCATTCAAACACACACAATTGTGTGGCTGTAGAATTATTTCTCTGCAAGAATGGGAGGTAAGTAAGTGACTGACAGTTTGTTGGATATAAATTCTCTTGCTTGTAGGGGAATATGTTTATGCAAATATCTTGTGTTTTAATATTTTAATTTATAATTTTTTGTGATGAATCATATTAAATAATAAACAAAGAATTAGAGAAAATGTATTTAGTACCAAAGAACAGTGTAATTTTAGAGCTGAGTGATTGTGTGTAAAAAGATATTCTATTTGAAAATTACAGCTACGAAAATGTATTATCTCAGAAGGCTCCTCCTCATATTGGTTGTCTGCAGAGAATGGGTTATATTAGGTATCCATCTCTAAATTGCAGGAAATTTTGTGGATCCATAACATAAGTTACACAAGATCAGAAAATTGAGAGCACATGAGAAGTAAATATGAAAAAGAAAACCTTTCTTAAGATGTTGAAGTTCTATAAGGTCTGAGATTCACATGACACTGTGCCTTACATGGAACTTAATTGGAAAAGAAAAAGCTTCTGATGTGTATGTAGAATGCTCTCTATAAGTGTACTTCACTATATTCAAATAGAAAAAGTTCTAAAACGTTTGGAGCCATTTTTGACAAAATTTTGAAAATGTCTTTGGGGCTTCACATAAAATTCCTCCTGAAATCAAAATATTGAGTTCAAATTCCCAGAGATCCCGACATCAACCAGATCAATTGAGGAATATCAATTTTGATGAAAACCTTGCATACGCTTTAGTTTCTAATGATGTTCACAAGCAGATGTTTTGCCATAAACCAATCTTTCGGTTTCCAGAACACACAAAATATGCATTCTAACTAATTTATTAAAGGATTAATTATTTATTACATATAGGAGTGAGAATTATCCATTTTTTGGGAATCAGGAACCCATTTTATGCTTTTTCTGTGGAAAACTCAGCATTTTCCGCTGCATTATTTTAGTACTTTCTTTGTACTATGTAAGTTGCATGCAGGAAAGTAAAAATTACAACACAACAACTGTTTTTGAGTCTATACAGACTTTACTTATGAAGAAAAGTAGTAAATAAGACTTCTGTAAGTTTTTCTAGAGTTACAATAATTACTAAATGTTAAATAAAATTCAGTGTTAAAACATCAAATTTCTACATTAACAAACGTCTGACTCTTTTGATAACAGATTAGCTATGTAAGATTTTTTCTTCTTTAACATTGAGATCATCACTGCATCTGTGAATGCCATCTGATCAGTTTTGTACTTTTCGCCCCTTCATTTTCATCAAGCACAATTTTCCTTTCCTCATTGAACTTTTAAGAAATCGTGAACAGAAGTCAATAATATAAGAGTAGCTTGGTTAAAAGTGCTGTTAATATTAATTGGATTAAAATGGATGTGGGAATATTATGTTATTGAAACAGAGGAGTAAGAGTAAAACTATTCAAGGAATAAATATAAAATATAAACAAATGGTTTTTTTACTTCCAGTGATATTCTCTAAGAAAACACAAGCAATTCAGATAACAGATATTGTTTCTTAATGTGGGGGATAGGGTATACAGCATGTTTCAAACATAGACATAATTAAGCAGAAGTCAGCACTAAACCATCCTTGGGACCCAGCTTGATGCTGCTAGCCTCAACCACATCCCTGTAACAAATAATACGTTATCAGTCTTCATTCTCAGAATGATTCATATAATTAGCTAGTGTTGAAAATCCTTCACCTTTGTGACTCGAACCGTACACTCTGTATATCAACGAAGCTTCAGATGCAACTGTGTTGCCATTGAGCTATTGCAATGTTAGTTAATGCCTTATTTTACGTGGCTCGACTCGGAATATTAAGCCCGCTCTTTCGCCTGACCACGCAAATTTCCCTACACTTCTTTTACTATCTAGCGGAGAAAGAAGGTATTATTTCGGGCGACGAAACATACGATTTTATTTTAGCTCAGAGGCTTCTTTTAGGCTTGAGGATCTTTTACATGCAGTAAGTCTACTGCATGGGACAGTCAGATTTTCTTGCCTTCTGAAGGAAGGCGTACGAAGAATTTGTTCGCCCTTAAAAATCCACGGCTTCGATCGGATTTGAACCTGCAATCTTGGGTTCCGTTATACCACCGAATCCTCGTATAACGGATAATATGTTACGGATAAGCTGACAGAACGTGACAGCCTGCTCCAGCCTCATGCAGCTGCAAGTGACTCACCCTTCGGAGTAGGAAGCGTTGTCGCTGGGAATGAGCACGGTGAGCTCGCCCTGCGCACCGGCCAGCACGGAGGCGTCGACGGTGAGCGAGTCGGCGCCCCAGTTCACCAGCACCACCACGGTCTGCTCGCCCTCCAGGGTCCTGAGGACACGAGGCACGGGCTCAAACATTCGGCGTCACTTCGCCTCACCTACAGCCTCGCATTAATATATAAATGGGGCTTAAACACGACCACATTTCTGGGCTCTCCAATTATATTAAATTGTTTAAACTATATAGCAATCATCAACATGAAAATTAAACTATAACCTTTCAATTTACAAATGTAACAATCAAGTAATAAATATAATATATATATAGCGGAGGTAATTAGTGATGTTATGTGATGAGGATGGGTGGTGAAGACAGGCAATGAAGCTGGCCACTAGTACAAAATTTAGATAAGTACTGTTGAAATGCGGAGAAAAAAGTCGTGATTTAAATCAGTGATTTAAACTACGATTTAAAAGTACGTAAATTAGTATTTAAACAATTGATTTTTTCATATTACCTGTATAAAATCTATTGTAACCCATCACATTTAACAATTAGCTACACTTTGAGCTGTGGGAATTCTGATTCGGTTTTGTTGACGTTCTTATGCGAATAAATAAAAGTGGTCATTTTTGACAACATAACAACACTTTGAGCTCCCAATTTCAAATGAAATATAATGAAATGTGCTATTCACAATATAATTTTTCTGCGACTGGGGTAATTAAACTCATAAAACAAAAATCGTATGTTGTACTTAAATCAGACGATTTAAATCACCACCTCCGCAATTTGTTTTGTGACGTCAGCCGCGTACCTGCTGAAGGCGACCACGTCACCGAGGGCCTGGATGTCCAGGGCGCCCTGCTGCACCGCGGGCAGCTTGCGCGCGGTCGTCAGGTGCTGGTAGGGGTGTAGTGGCTGTGCGCCACGCCCTCCTCCGCCTTCAGGTTCAGCTGCGTGTAGTCGGAGTTGACGGGCAGCCAAGTGGAGTCCGCGTCGGTGAAGCCTGCGCACGACACGCCCACCGAGTTACTTCGTGCACAACGGACGCGGACGTAGGGGGGAATCTACGTAATTAACGGAAGAAATCGTAGGAAGGACGCAAGAAAGAATCGAGCTAATTGAACGAAGGAATCCAAAGAAGGACGTACGAAGGAATCTAGATAATTGAAGAAGAGGAATCGTAGGAAGGGATCTGGGTTTATTTCCAAATCCATTTTAACATATCTCCGAGAAACGCCATTTTCAGAAAGGGAAAGAGTTCACATTTATTCAAGATAGGATTCAAAGGTTTTCGAACCGGTTAGCATAGAAGAAACGGAATTTTGAAACTCACTAATCGACAGTACGATCGAGAAGCGTCTTAAGGATGTATTGATACGTAAAATTGGAAAACGAACGGAATTGGAACCACTTCACTTTATAAATAATTTATTTAAACGAGACGGAGCCCGCTCAGGAACATGTTATTGGAGAAGAAACCTAGGTGTGTTGTATGCATGCCACGTCAACCACGTGATGGACTCGCCTCTCCAGGGGTTCCTCAGGGTTTCGATTACTTTACTCAGCGCAACTGCTGGCACCATTGGAGACAACAACTGCCTGGTTTTCTAGGTGGTTCATCTTATCAGCACAGGAGGAACCGGACTTTCGTGGAATCCGAATTATAAATGAATTATTTCCCTTTATGAACTAGGAACAAGCCGATTTTGCATTTTTTACCTATTTTATGCGGCTATTCATTACGTTTATCATATTACTTTAAACAATGTGAATGCCGTTTTTGTTGTCTCAATAACACCTGTATTTAAATGAAAGCTTTATCAATGTTACAGAAATAAATCACAGAGCAAAATTTTACGAAATAGAATGTGATAAGTGACACTTAAAGGAGTTTAAAGGCGAATCCAGGAGAACAATAGAAACTGGGAAAAATTATAGAAGTGAGGCCAGAACGAAACGTAAGGAGAAGCCAAAGAAAACGAAAAAGAGGAAAGTTTCATCAGCAGTTCCACTAAATCAAATCTGTTTTCTGAAGATGAATAAACCAACAAGTGAGCACCCTCCACGCCTTATATACAGAACTGTCTGTTCTTTACAGATACATGATTCAACGCGTTAACTTTTATACAGATTCGACTGTTAAAAAAACTCAACAACAACAACAAGTGAACACCCTTCACACCTTATATACAGAACTGAGTTTCCCCGCACAAAAACAAAGTAAGAAGCGAGGAGGATGGCGACTGACCGGCGTTCTTGGAGTCGTCCCACTGGAAGGGCGTGCGCTCGGGGTCGCGCGAGAAGAGCTGGTAGCGGTCGGGGCCCGCGTTGATGCCCATGGGGTCGACGCTCTGCGACCACGAGATGTAGGCGTCCTCCATGCCGATCTCCTCGCCGTTGTAGGTGACGGCGGCGCCCGGCAGCAGCTGCACCAGCATGTTGATCCCGTCCACCAGCTCGCGGCCGTAGCGCGTCGCCGCGCGGTGGTTGTCGTGGTTGCCGATCTGCCGGCAAAAAAAGCGCGCTCTTCACCGCTCGCTCGCGTTCCAAGAACGCAGATGCTACTTGCTCAACCTCCGTTCGACAATTCCAACGAGTTAGAATATACTACATAGCAGGCGCGTTTCGTCATTAAAGGCTGTAAGACGGAGCCTCACCTGTAGAAATCGCCGCGCAAAAGAAATTTAAAATTATATTTATAAATGTATTTATTTATTAATAATGGCTTTCTGAGTTTCATTATGCAACAGTCTTATCAACATTTTTGTTTGTGAGTTGGATAACGGTCTTCCGTAACGCATATGAAGCTGTTGACAGAGAAGGCAAAAGCGTTAGGCTCCCACTTCATTCCGCCATAAGACCTGTGTAAAACGACGAGGCGTGACGTCATGGACAGGCTTACCGGCGTGTCACTGCACAGGCTTACCGGCGGACGGAGGCTGTGGCCAGGCAGCCTTCAAGGGTGGGGCGTAGGGTCTGAAGAAGGGCGTGCTCACCAGATAGCATTACTATGCAGCTCAGCGAGAATAATTGCGCATCAACTAGTTTTCCCAGTATGCAGTAGGAGCGCTACTCCCTTGAGTCTATATCGGAAGAGATTATGAATATAAATACAATGCAATGTAATATAATGCAATGCATTTGCAGCCTTCCCTATCTAGAAAATCACGAGCCGCGACTGCTACATAGAGTGGCTGACCCTATGGTTTCAGCGCTTTTGGTGGATGTTCGCAGAACTAGAGCTTAGGGACTGCATGTTTTTGCAGTCAAAACGTATGAGTGGTGGCTGGTGGCAGGGTTCATATACTACTCGCGCAATTTTTTTTTTGAGCGATGACCTTGCTTTACCCGCCCTTGAGCAATAAACAGTTGAAGGGAAAAGTTCGCAGCGAATACTAATGATAACATTATAAGCATCAAAACTTTTTTGGCGCATAACTAGTTGCTTTCATAGTCGAGGACTTCTGTTCAACTTTATTACAATTATCTAAAGAAATATATGAGGTAGGTCAAGGGAGGCACCTAAAACTCCTATCTAGTGGCACACGTAGCAGGTTTGACTTTGATTTTCCAGAGGTTGGCATTACTGTAAGTAGCCGAGTGGCCGACTTTGTAACTAATACCCCACGTCGCCCGCATTTCTTCAATACATCGTTCAAGAAAAGTTGCGTGAGTAGTACATGGGTCTTGGCTGGTGGTGCCGTATAGCACTGTTGTTATACTGAATCGATGAGTTGTTTGTATCAGATTTTATTTCTATATTGTTGTATTTTTCGTTTGACTGTAATTAAATTATATTAGTGGCTAGAATAATAGTATTCACGATGTCTTCAGTATCTTTGGCGTATAACTGTAAAAATACAAGGGTTTAAACCACAAATATATCATTTTTCAAGTAAGTGCTTTCTTAGTCCTGACTGTTAGACAGACTTCGAGTTATATTCTATAATATTCAAATAACACACAGTTATTATATTGAATAATTGCCCAGAAGGTGTTGCTTTGACTATAATAAAAAGATGCTGCAAAGAACAAATTTGCTGGAAAGATGGCGGCGCTTCAGCCACTCTATGTAGTATATTCTAACTCGTTGGTCAATTATGAGCCACCAATAAAGTCGGTCATCAAAGAAAGATATAAATCTGAAAAATGTTCGTTTTGAGTTAAATGACGAAATATTTGTTTAGAAAATCATTATATTGTTTTTAGAAAAATGCCATGAAACAAGAGACACAAGAGAGCCGCAAATATACCAACCACTACTTGGGACTTGGGAGCAAAATAAACGGTTCCGCTTAGGATAAATGTTCTCTTGTAAAATGATACTTTTAGAAATATCACATTTTTTATCTTATTTTTGACCATCTGGAGCCCGTGTTTCGCGGTATCTAGAATACTAATACTTATTAGTATTCTAGTACAAAGTAACAAAGTTCGTGATGAGGCATCTACGGACCACCGGGTAGTACCAATCAAAATTAAAAATCGTGCGCGAAGAACTCTCACTGGGGGGTGTACAGTTGTTAAAAATATTTAGAGGGCCTCACAATTGAATTTATTGATTGAGTTGATTTACATCTCAAGTATATCCGCCACTACATTTACCGCTGTCTTTATATTCATGTAGGACGTGGAATATATTATAGATCTTACAATCTATACTAATAAAAGCGAATTCAAACATATATCCGACATTCGACATAAAAGCGAATTCAAACACATATATCGATACTATAATAAGTAGTGTATAAATATATATGAAAATTTTACAGGCTCTTTTTCAGAATTGTCGCAATGTATTTTTTCAAAATTAGATAAAGATTAATACAACACAAATGAAAAAAATAAATAATTTTAATAATATGTTGGTAGATGCATCACGGTCATTATTTTTCGCCTCTCGGTAAGACCACTTGGTTCCTAATATATTCCGCGAAACATTTTGGCAGTGTGTTTTGTCGCTATCCAGTCGTGTGAATAACGGTAGTGAAATCCGGCTTCTATATTTTAATGTTTTTGTGAGTGAAAACTGGTATCTTTGGAATCTTCTTCAATGAATTTTTAAGGTGTAAGGTGTTTATGGGAACATCTATCCATATATAAATAAAAGGGAATGTGCGTATGTATGTCGCACATAGACGCAAAAACTACTCGACCGATTTTGCTGATGTTTTCAAACTTTGTTCTTATTATTAATGGGAGTGCTTAAAGGGTGGTTTGCATTAAATCGGACATGCGGGGGCGTTGTTGATGATATTTATTCGTTTATGACGACTGAAGCACCCCTGAATTCTACGCAACCCACCACACAATCAAGATTAACCGCGCCTTCGCTGCACACTAGTATTCTGCCTCCACGATTGTGAAACATCTGCCGGAATTATTACTTGAATCTCGGACAAGGAAATAAAATTTCTCCAAGATAGTGTCGTATTGAACGCATGCCCAAATTTGAGAACATTTAAACTATAGGATACTTATCAACCATGTCCAAATTAGGTCGTAGAACGAACCCATACTTGCGAGAACGTCTTTCATCTATTAGAATTTTTGCACAGCGTAGCGTAAAACGTGATGAAGAATCACGTCATCAATAATGCGTGGTGTGTAATACACTGCAATTACGAAGCATTGTCGGGTTCGCTAGTTTAAAAATGAAGCAAAAGAACCCAGGCGCTGGTACTCACCACCCAGTTGGACGTGGCCCAGGACGGGATGCCGTTCTGCCACTGCAGCGCGAGGTCGACGAGGTCCTGCGCGGAGGACGAGTTGGTCAGGTACTGGATGAACTGGAAGTTGAAGGGCAGGTGAGCGCCGGGCTTCTCCTCGGTGCCGTAGTACTCGAAGGTGGTGAGCAGCGGCGCGTACACCTCAGCCAGCATCACCCTGCGCAGAACAGCCGCCCGCGTCACCCAACAATGCCACGGGAAGGGAACTCTACAAACCTACTGCTCCTGGTCCTCGGTGGGTGAGGCGTACAGGCCTCTGAACCCCCAGTGCGCGGGTTCGATCCCGGCCGAGGTGCGTGGACTTTCGAAGGGCGGAAAATCCACAGTAGCCGTGTGTCGCTTGCGGCATGTGAAAGAACCCTGGCGGATGCCCAGCAAAATGAAATCCCTTTGACAACATCCCGCCTTAACAAAATCTCCATTGCTCCCAACCAGACAGTTCATATACAGTTAACTGAGCCCGCCATCTGGCGGAGAAAGTGAGAGTCAAATCCAAGGGGACCGTCCGCGAGGTGCGCCTCCTTGATAAAAGTCCCCAGACCCGCGTCGGGGGTAGGCTTCCAAGGATGCCTGGGTGAAAACGCGGTTGTGGAACAACTGCCTAAGCGCAGTCTCCCCGCTAATAGTCCCATACGATAAATAAATAAATAACTGGAGTGATTGGCGTTTCGTGTTTCCGGAGGTGAACTACTTTGGACATTAGTAGTATTAGTGTAGTTTATGTTGTAGCCGGGAGATGGTGGTGTTCCTCCCTCCACTGTAGTTTCAAACCTGACAATCTTATAGCTTTATTCGCGATTGAAAATATTTGAGTAAAAGGTGTCATTGCCACAATTTTTATTTATTACATGAACAGCTTTAGAAGCCAAAAATTCAATTAGGTAGTCTGGCTTCCAGGTAGAAAATGTGATCAAAGCTAAGCCGTCAAAAGCCGCTCGAATAATAAATAAAACCGCTGATAATGACAACACTTTTCATTCTCAGTGAACATTTGAGTGGATATCTACAATAAGGGCATATATTACAGAGCATCTTCATTAACATTCGTCAAATGCACGTTTTGTTTTCTTTGTCCTGCGAGTGAAATTTTTAATTTGTAAGATATGCCCTTGTTGCAGCCATGCTGGATGTTTGGCCGCGCCCCACCTGGTCACTCCGTCCTTGGCCTTGTACTCGTCGAGCACGGCGCGCCACTGCGTGAGCATGTCCATGGTCTCGGGCAGGTTCTGCGTGTAGATGTGCTTGAGGTACTTCTCGTCGGTGGGCAGCGCCGAGGGGTCGTAGGAGCGGGGCTCGTCCGCCAGCGTCTCGTTCTCGAACAGGAAGGGCACGGCGTCCACGCGGAAGCCGTCGATGCCGCGGTCCAGCCAGAAGCGCAGCACGTTCTGCGCACACGTTCCTTCATTATCTTTCTGCACTTGGCGCGACAGCCCATGACCTACCAGGCCTGGGTTAAGAGAGTATATGAGGACATCCCCACGCCGTATTCTGGTCTTCTCAACCTGAGGTGCGAGTTTTCTCATCGTCACACAGCAACATATACTGGGACAAGGCAAGGAAAACGCACATTATAATCTTGCCCGACCGGAAATCGAACCCGGGGTCGCGACATGGAAAGCTATCACGCTGACCAATGAGCTAAACCGCGCGTTCATTCATTATACTTCGATTATAACGTTAAGTCCGTTGACACTTGTTGAGCTGTGACACTATCATCCAATCGGGAGCTGAAGGTCACTACATTGACATTACGCCCCCGATTTGATGATAGTTACAGCTGACCAAGTGTCAACAGACAGTCTCAATCGAAGTATACTTTGTGTTCCCGCATGCGGAAATGGGTATGGTAATTAGTCCTATAAGAGTAGTACATGTTAAATCCCGTGAGAGGGCGATCTTTCTCCCTCGCTAGAATGTGACATTCGGCGCCGACCTACTCGTTGGCTGGCGAGGTTCTCCTCTCTGGATATCTCTCACAGCGGGGATCCGTAAAATACACAAAGAATAATGCGATGTAACAAGCCAGATGGTAGAATAGACGATTTTATCAAAAGAATCTTGATGGAACAATTACAAATACATTTCGCCCCGCTTCAATTGAAAATTGAACTCCCCATTACACAAGTCTTAAAAAGTGTATAATTATAATATGTAATGAATAGTAGAATTCAAGAACTTGATGAGAGGATTACGAAAATCTAGTTGCTCTACCCTGTAAAACAAATTCGATTCGAGATTTGATGATTTGTTTACAAGAGAAAAGGCGGTGTTCTGACCATGATCACTCAACAACAACAATAAAAGTTTACAATAACACTTGACGGACTAAGAAACCAGAATACGGAGTTATCAATGGGAAAGGTGAGCGAGAATTTCTTACATTTGACCGCGGTAAATTGGTGACTATTCCAGAATGTGTAGTTTATTACAGCCGGGAGGACATGGTGTTCCTCCCACGCTAGAAGGTGAGATTCGGCATCAACTCACACGTCAAAATGCAGGAGGTTTCCCCTCCAGATACCTCTCCTAGCGGGAACCCCGACAGCCGGAACGCTCTAAACTAAGAGCCTAAGCTCTAAACTAGTTCCCCACCATACGGCATTGTGTAGAGTATACAACGAAACGAGAATTAACATGAAAGCGTCACTGTAAGTTGCAGGATAAGCAAGCACTCGCCTTCATCTCCTCGACGAGGGCAGGGCTACGGTAGTTGAGGTCGGGCTGGCCAAGGCCGAACTGGTGCAGGAAGAACTGGCCGCGCTCCTCGTTCCAAGCCCACGCGGAACCGCCGAAGTTGCTGATCTGAAACGCAACCACTCATACTTTCAGACCCCATTTGCAGAAACACATTTCACGTCTATTGAGCAATTTTGCACGAAAATCCCAAAGCCTCCAAGTCACAAAAGATATTTGTATCATGTGTGATCCGTTTAGTAATTAATGTTTTTGTTGCGAGATTGTTACTGTGTAACCCGTATTAAATGAGTAAATTGTTCGAAGCATTCATCAACCCGACCAGGAATCGAATCCAGGGCTGCTGGTTCAAGTCCAGTTGCTTTGAAGAAGTTATGGGGCCTATGACTCCTGTTTAAAGCAACAGATGTCTCAGAAGTGGCTAAAACTATAGTACGTCAACCAGGAGACCCGCGTTCGGGTCTCGGTAATTTCGGTGACTACCGCTTTGAACAATTTTCTCCAAAGGTACCACCAAGACAAGCATGCGTAGGGACTTGGCTGTTGGAATAGTCTGTTCTACTGACAAGTCCGCCACTGTTCGTGGTGTGTTCATTTGATATTTTATCGTTGTGAATCGCTATTTCTTGAGAGGTCCTCATACCCAGTTGTTGGGCGGGTCCCTCTTGGATGGGTCGTCAGCGTTGGGCACGCCGTCCTCCCACACGTAGTAGTCGGTGTAAGGGTCGATGCGCTGGATGGACTTGGTGAACCATTCGCTCTCGTTGCTCGAGTGGTTGGGCACGAAGTCCAGGAGGACCTTCAGGCCTGAAGGCAAAGAGACACGTTGGCGATGACGTCACGAATTTGTAAGTCATATATTTAATTCTTTTGATAAGTAAATATAGTAAGACTGTTAAATAAGAACATCGTTTTCATTTTCGCCACTCAGAACTATTTACATTGTTTATATGTTGGAGGTATCTAAGACGCATGTAGAGACGACGAAATGCACCTCCGAAACGTTTCAACGTGACATTTTTACTATAATTGATAAATGAAAGAAATGAAAAATACTCTCCTAAATTAGGGCTTTGCAAGATTTGGAACGGTTTATTTTGATTAGGAATGTAATAAATTCTTGATAGTTAGATTTTTCGAAATAGAAAATGTAATAAACTACATTTCCAACTTTCGTTTGTCCTTTTTGGCGCTGACCACCATCTTTAAACGATGGTTAGTTACACATTAACTCAACCGTCTAATTGTCTCCATTCCAATTATGGTAGCCACGAGCATTTGTCATCGCTCTCATCACGATAGATTCATCATGAACGTAAGCGAGATGGTGGTTCTGTGATTGGCACTACCAAATGAAAATTATAATAAATTCCAAAACAAATATTCGACTCCCAATATAAATGTTACGTGCAGCGGACGGACTTGATCTCCGCAGAGTAGACGAGATCTAGACGAGAGGAGGAAAGAGGGAATTATTCACGAGATTTAGAAATAGAAAGAGAGAGGGAGGAATACACGTGTAAACATTATAGATAGAAACAGGGAAGTGCAAAAATAGGAGTGATATATGAGAATTAAACAGTTCAAGTGTAATGAATTACACAAGGAAATTGTAGAATGTGGTTTGTTGCGATACCACACAGATGTAAGGACCGAAGAGTGTACATGTCGGATAGCAAAGTTTAGGGCTGGAATCGAGATGATAAGCATGTTTTAAATGAGGGAAATATTAAAATGGAAGTGTTGGATTTGTGAAGGCGATGCATTATATTGGAGCATGTAATCGAGGAGAGAGGAAGAAATTGGAGAATGGATAATGAATGGGAAAGGTACAGAGATACTTAGAAATAAATTACGTGACAATGGAGGGGTACAAAGATGAAGGTATAGGAACTAAACGAGGAAGCAGGAGGATAATACAGAGGTAAGGGAGAAGAAAGGTAGTAGAAATAAGCTTAAAAGGGAAGGCAGGGAGCAAACGAATAGAGGTAAGGATACGTGATATGAATTAGAAAAGAGGGGAATAAAGAAGTCGAACAAAAAGAGGCAGAAGAGTCAAATTCAGAAGAAAGATAAGATAAGAATGACACGACTGGGAGAAGTTTTGCAGGGGATGTACCTGGAGGGGAAGAAGAGAGGTAGGAGTAAGGAATGGTGAGTAAATGATAGGAGATCGGAAGTTAGACTAAGAGAATGAAAAAGAGGAAGGAAGGAAGGATGAGAAAATAATGGAAGAGGATCGTATGAGGACAGGGTGGAGTTTGGGATGGGAAGAAGGTTGAATTGCCATATCTATATATGTATCAGCTTCCTCTAAAAAGTAAACTGAATAAATGAAGGACCAGGGCAGTGAGACGATAAGCCACACCAACCACAACAAACCTGGCACCATTCTTAAAAGTTAATAACTAGAGTTTGGTCGATGTGGTTTATCTCGTTTTATTATAAGGCGAGTTCATTTGTATGAAGGGATTGGGGGCTGTAACACGACGACACTAATCAAAATCGAAATATTAAGTTTCAAATAGCGGGAGGCTTCCTGTGACTGGTATGGCTTATCTAGCCACTGCCCCAGACCTTCAAGTGAATCATGATGATGATGATGTGGAAGATGATGACGAGTGCTCACCCAGTTCGTCAGCGCGAGCCTTGAGAGCGAAAAAGTCCTCGTTGGAACCGAAGAGCGGGTCGATGTTGTAGAAGTCGGCGATGTCGTAGCCGAAATCAGCCATAGGCGACTTGAAGATGGGCGAGAGCCACGTGGCGGTCACACCAGCGTCCTTCAGGTGCTCCAGCTTCGACGTGATCCCTGCGGAAGACCAAGAAGAATATAAAGGATGTCGTGACGAATTATACATACATAAGGAAATTTGTCAAACCCTTGCACAACAACAACAATGACAAGGCAAAAGAGGGTGCCTAGAGTCAACCATATTAGATTTTTTATTTACTTTATACAAAATTAGTACAGAGATACTTAGAAATAAAGCGCTGCGGGACAGCTAGACGCTGTCAAGTCGAATACGTTCAGTCACAAAAGAATATTGGTCGAATCAGTCAAGCGATAAGTGGTAACAAAGAAAACCAAATACACCCTTATGAAAAACATAACCCTTCGTTTTGCGCACGAGAAAAACGAGTGTATCGATTATATTGCCGAAGATTACGTTAATTCGAATATTATTGTAATAAACAACGCACTTCTAGTCTTAAGTTTTGCTTGCAATCAATTACTTAATTTCTTTATAATTTTGTAAAATAAATGTTTTTGTAAAAATTAAAGAATGAAATATGTCCGACAAGTGCAAATAGTCATGTTAATAGACGAGAAATATATGTTATTTTCTCATTGACAGCACTGTTGCGTGATTTATTATATTTTTATTTTCTCATCCTTCCGTGCACTGAAACTTCAAATTTTGAAAATGTCTTCCTATTTTCTACCCCTTCCTATAAGTACAATTTAAATAAGACGAATTAAATATTTAAGTTCATACTGAACTTCAAACACTTGATCCGATGAGAAAATTTACATCGTAGGTGAAAAACAAAAGGGTACATGCGACATTCACTTTCTGAACTACCAATCGTATTCCGATTTCTGATGACACTAGTGTTGCCACACATAATCATTTATTTCGATCAGAAAATAATATTTCAAGCATCCACTTCCAAAAACGCATAAAAAACTGAACAGCATTATTTTCTTTGAAATATCTGAGATAATGAATTTAATTAATACGATAATGATAACTGAATTTAATTAATACGCGTAAGATATATTCTTGGATTATCATCGTCTGCCCAAAATATGTTTTTACTAACTCGTACTCGTACGTAAACTTTCATACCACTTTTACAATTAAAAATAAGAAAACATACCAATTAAACGAAAATTGACAATAAACATTTCTGTAGGTTTTTTCAAGAGTGTCAGAGGATATGCGAAAATACAGCGAATGTAAGAAATTCCAGTCAAATGAATCTGTAAATTTGTAAAACACGAAGCATATTATCACCCCTCCCCAAAATACGATTTATTAATTATCATTTTCTTACCACTTTACTCTTAAAAGTATGAAGAAATAAATTACAAAAAATTGACATTAAGCATATCTGTAGATTTTTTCCAGAATTTCGTGGACATGCGAAAAATCGCGAATGTAAAATAACTTCAGTTCGAATGAATCTGAATTCGCAAACCCCCAAAGCGCGAATGAGCGAGGTCTGGTCTAGTCGCAGACGACCTGACGGCAGCCGCCTCACCGTTGAGGTCTCCCACGCCATCGCCATTGCTGTCCTTAAAGGAGCGCGGGTAGATCTGGTAGTAGACGGCCGTCTGCCACCAGTCGAGCTCGGCGGCGGCGGAGGCGGCGGCGAGGGCTGCGAGCGCGAGGAGCAGACGGGACGCCATGGTGCCAGCGACAACGGCTGCAGTCGGACCTCTCCAGCGCCAGGGGAGGCTTATATGGCGGCGGGGGCGGCCTTGGAGGGGGGCGTGCACGCGCGGCGGGGCGGGGCGTGCAAAGGGGCGCACGCCCCGCACACGCAGCAATCAAGGCGCTGCCCCGCCAGGCCCCGCCCCTCCCCGCCCACCGCCGAGTGTTGCTTTCAGGAGCGACCGCGCGGAAAACGAAAACTAATGGCGGCGAATGCGGAGCAGGCCTCCGGAACCCGCGCACACGTACTCTCTCGCTCAAGGTCAGTGACAGAGTTGGCTCTGATTAATTCGAGATTGGATAATTCAAAAAATCGAAGAACGTTTTCACCGTTGAAGAACGTTTTTCACAGCAGTCCCTCTGGCTGCTAGGTTCTAGGTTCGAGTCCCGACAATAGCATGATTTTCGACCCTAGCTAGAGAGCTAGGTCGAATTTAGGGGCTGTCTGGAGGATACTTCTAGCGCCCGACAACTCTGAACGGTAGCTTTCCGTGGTTTCTCCGATCAACACCAGGTGAATGCCGGAGAAGTGCCCTAACAAACGGACAGCTGACCATGCGCGATGTTTCCTTCCTCTTCCTTGTTCTATCTTCACCCGTTACTTACACACACACACACACACACACGCCCTCACCACCACACATGCCGCGAGACCGATCGGATTCTTAAAGTTTGTCCTGGCTGGGAAGGTGCCATGCTGGTGGGAGATACCTGGTTGGGAAAACCCCGGTAGCCGACGGTAGGTCGGCGTCGGATCTCGCCATCCAGCGGGGAAGATCACTCCCACCTACCGAGGGGAACACTTATGGGAATAATGACCTAAGCCGTTTACGCGCCCGGAATCACTATCATCATATGTATTCATCATTATAATAAATCATATTGAACTTTTTCTTAGCAAGAAGGGGCAGTGTCTGTTTGGCACACAAGAGCGATAGGTTCCTACATCTGCCACGGAGCTTTGTGTCACATTCACGACCTAATCAACTCCACAGATATATTTATAATCTCTCAGTATGACCGAAGCAAATCGTAAAATGGTGATCTCAATTATGTTTTAAGCGTGGTAACTGTTATCGAGGTTTATTGACTGTTTTATGTAATCTTGGTATTTTGCTTCTCTCTTCTCCAGGAAACTTTCCATTAAGCTCGTGATTTTCGTGTATCGATTTTTGGTTTTGAGTTATCTTGTCATGTCTATCGCCATCTTTAAAAAAATGCCGTTCGAGATTGGTTCGCACTCTTCATTGGCCTCTGCCAACCATCTCCACAGAATGAAACATATTTTTACAATATTTTTATTCAACCTACTACTTCATACTAATAATATAAATTTTTGTGTCACTTGTGACATCTTTTTTGAAGTAAAAATATGTTTTGTTCAAAATGTTTAATGGCATTTCGAGTTTGGTGATGGGATATCAAATATAATGAGATGCGTCAGCCTGAAGGAACCACTCAGCTTGACAAAGATGATCCCCGGGTTAAAAAGATGGAAGCTAGAGATGCTACAACACTACATACTTTCTCGCATTTTGGTAATACGTGCTTAATATTGAAATATTACCATTTCTACCCTACCAATACTTTGGATATAATTTGAAAACGTCCAATTCAACGAACTGAAATGAGTGTCTGTGGTGCATATTTGCATTTTTTTGCGATAGTTAGGACCAGTAGTCATTTCATACTTTTACAAATCAAACATGAATAAATGTAACTATTAAAGCATTTGCAGAATGTTGTACCAAAAAAAGGAGAAAATTTTCACACAAGCTTGCCTTGATTTTATCGAAGAGAGCTTCCAATTTCTGAATACCATTATCAGCAATCAAAACTTATTAGATTAAAGAAGTGTTCTTGTTATTTAAAGATTAAATCTATTACCTTCTATCTTAAATCTATTATCTACTTACTTTCGTAAGAATATTATCTACATCAAACGATCATTACGACTGGTAACAACTCGAAGAATCTGAAACCGCCGTGTTGTCACGTTGCGACCTGATATCACATCAAACAAAATAAATTAATTCCGGTAAATTCGAATATACAATGAATTATCAATTTCGAATATAAATTGGGAAGTCAGATTTTATTCTTTATATAGAAGAAGTGCAAAGTTTAATTGAAAATCTATGTTCAACCATAATTTTTGAATTAACATACTTTTTGAACAGATTTATTCAGAAATGCACCTTCATTGTCAGCAATACATGATTTATAAAATAAATAATATAAGTAAAGGAATGGTAGAGGAGAAATTTAGAAAATGTGAAATCGGTATTAATTTTAGTCATAAATAAATAAAAGTTCTACAACAAGTAATGTCTAGTTTCCTGAAGAGTTATTATTCATTTATTAATTTAAAAATATATTTATTTGTAACTTGGAAGTGGTGCTTTTCCCCAGTTCTCATATCGAAAGTTCTTTTAAAAGTGAAAGTTTAAACAATCAAATGAGGTTCCCTACTCAATGTTCCTAAAAAAGAAAAGAAAAACCTTTTCTGTACAAGAAAAATATAAATATGTTGATTTTCAATCCTTATTTGTGAAACTACCGATACTGCATTCTAGTTGTCACTAGTATTTGCAGTTAATTATAAACAAATATGAGCATTCAAACAAAAATACTTACAGGGGCACGGCAACTTGAGAGATTAATACACGGATGGATGTCGGGTTGCATATCCCACGGAGAAAGTCTTTCTTTGCTTTGTCTACGACACTTGCTCAACACATTGTGCAGTCGATGTGGAGCCAAAAAGACCTCACCTTGCAAAAGGTGAGGTAAAAGATTTTATTTTTGATTTTGATTATATAGTCATTAGTCAGAAATCCCAAAGTCTTCCACCTCGAAATACTTCGGGAAAAGTTTTGATAACTACAAAAACGAAAAAACCAAATTCCGGAATTTTTTGGTGTTTGCGTAATAACTTTTTAATGGTTGATCTTAGCACCAAAATAGTTATGTACAAATTTAAAGATCATAAAATTCTTTACAAGTTCGATTAAATAATGTTTTTGATACTTACTGCAATTTCACTCGAATTTGAAAGATCTGGTGTGACAGTAGTCATATACGTTCTGTCCATTAACACGCACATCTACATTGCTCGTCTCCCTCTCAACCTTTTTAGAATGGGAGGTTCGCAATAAAAAATACTAATAAATAAAGTTTAGGTACGTATATCGGGAGTTGTTTTATATGTGAGGGGAGTTTGGGCGAATCTGAAGTGGTTACGGGGAAGAAGAAAAGAGTCGTGTCAATTAAAAAAATGTTCTCATGGGAGGATGTGACTATCTAAACCTTGTCATGAGAAGTGTATTAATCCAAAATTGATATCTGCATAACTCGGAACGAAAGTGAGAAGACTCAGCTCAGATATAGCAACAACTATTAGACCACGTAGTAGATACTATTCCAAAATCTATTGTTTCCTATGTGGGAAAGAGAATGTGACTGAATTTATGGAATCACAAAAAGGACTGGCATTTCACACAGAAATTGTGTACACAGAATTATAAAATTTTCCTTGATATCATCAATAAAATGCAGCTGAATGCCGTCAATATGAATGAGAGCAGCAGATAACACGCATTGATCACGAGAATTTGGTTACAGAAGAAGCTCGATTGGAGATTGGGGAATTATTGTCATTATTCCTCCCATGGCATGGAAAGCATTAGACTAATGCGTTCACATTATGATCTATGTTCTCAAATATGAACTGAAGAATGCATAATTATTTGGTTTTAATATTTAATAGAACATAACACGTTTCAGGTAATGAAGTTTCAAAGTACGATGAAGCGAATCCAATAGAAAATGAGATATAAATAAGGAGCTTTGATCCATACTTGTTGTATACATATGCGCTAATCCTGTCAAAAGGGAAGAGGAAACAAACTTGTCTTACTGCCGATACGGCGGCATGTCCCAATATTGTTTTCTTCTATGAGTCCATTGCATCGTTCTTTAGTTTTAAAATCCCAGCCTCAAACAATAAAAACAAATAGTATCTGGTACGATCGATTCAACATTACATAAGAAATCGTTTGCTGGTAAGTATTCCTTTATTTAATGCACCTGTGAATGGGTCTGCTGAAGTATTAAAGACCCTGAGATGTGCATCTGCGATATTATATTTCTTGCTCTGATAAGCCAAGAACCTCGAGTTTAGTTTGAATGATAAACTCGGCATCCAGGGTTAGGAATAATGACATTGTATGCCAACTCGAAGAATACGCGTTGTTAGGATAACCAGTCCAACAAAATGTAATATTCCATGCATGGTGTCATAGTGCTGTGCAGATGGACACGGCCCCGAACACATTACATGCAAAAGGTATTGGAAGCCGTTATCTCATTGACAGGCGCAAGGAATCACTCTAGAGAGTGATTCACCTCTAGTTAGAACTAGAGGTGCTACAGAATGGCACAGACTTTCTCGTAGTAAAGTTTTCTAACTTCTTTGGTACGGACTGGCTTTACGGTCTTGCCCCATCCTCTTGCCAGCTGCCATCTATCGTCGCCCAAAGTACTTTTTTTTTTTTACATTTTCTCAACTTTTCGGTTTTACAATAGTATAACAGAAATATACCTTCGAGAATACTAAAGAAGAGTGAAGCCTCGTCCTAAATAGACATTTTCATTGAAAAATTTAAAGCCATTCTGAAGAAAAGTGGCAATTGAACATTACTTCAAATTGGAAATTTGAATATCTTTTTCACCGAAATTTATTGGGTTTTCGAAAAACTTCATTCAAAGTCATTTGAAGCACTTTCACTCACAAATGCAATAATGTATACAAATCGGTGGAAATGTGCATATTAACGGCGAGACATATTTAGAAAAATTAATTTCTGTAAAAACAAAAAAAATACACCAAAGTGAACTTTACGTCATACGAAACGATGCGATTACTACTATCCGTTGGAAAAGTTTGAAGAAAAATTGGGAGACATTTTTGAGAAAATTGTGTTTTAGCGTTTCTGAAAATGCGGTATTTTGAGCTCATTTTCTCAGAAAAAAAGTTAAGTTTTCGAGAAACATTATATGACATTTAAAGCACATGTACTCATAAATACAATAATGTGAAGAAATCGCCTCTAATGTAAATATAACCGATGCAAGAGACAAGTCAAAATGTTACATTTTTGTAATTTTTGAAAAAACAAAAAAATAGAGCAATGTGGCGTTTATGGCATCATATAGGGTTCGTTTGTATACAACCAACTTTGTTTGTATTTTGTATTTTTTGTTTGTTTGTATACTACCAAAAATTTAAAGAAAAAATTGAAGCCGTTTTTGAAAAATCTGTTTTTTTTTTAAAAGTGCATATATTGCACTCACTATTGCACGAAAACTACTAAAATTTTCAAAAAAATGACCTTAATGAGAGAACTAATTATGGACAAAAAATTTAATTTGAAGGAAAAAGCTCTGTCTTTAATTTTAAAGTTGTGGGAAGATGTCGGAAATAATTCAATATTTTGAAATTTTCGAAAATTCAGAGTCAACCGTAAAAATTGGATCTATGTCACCTTTATAGTGTAGTTTACTCTATTCTTACCAGAAATTTACCAAAATAAAGAAAAAAATTGGAACCGTTTTTGAAAATATTTTGAAAATGTCCGGGGGGCTTCATGTAAAGTACCCCCAAATTTTAAAGAATGATTTTCAAAATCTCAACGCTCCAACTAGACCCAGATGGACAGGGGTTTCTTCAATTTGGAAAAAAATACTACGCAGGGTTTAGGCGCTAGTAGTTCACAGACGGCCAGCGGCCGTTTTGCTTTCGATTGTTTTTTCGGCATCAAAGACTTACAAAACAGGGATTCAGGCTACACCACGTGTTAGTAGATTTTTTCTTAACTTAGCAATTGGATTTATTCACTTTTCCTTTATCACGGGCCGGCAATGAATTTTTTTCTGCCGAAAATCCGCCGCATTTTCACGCATTATTACATAACTTTCTCTATACTACAAATATAACTTCGTATACGAGACGAGAACTATGAATGCGTACGTATACGAGAAAGTAAAGTGATATTGAAGCGATCACACATAAGCGGTTGGTGAGGTGCGAATGGATTTTCAGCGTAGGCTGGGGTATTATTGAAACGATAGTAAGGCGGGAATTTATGATTAGTTTGAGAGCATGGTATTGTTTAAACTATAGTAGTAAGTTGTAATTATAACTTGTATTAATGTAGTAGTTGAAATTTCGAATTAAAATAGACTCCGTTTTTCGAGGGGATATATATTAGGGAAGCTTCGTACAAGGAAGGATAAGTAGATGAAGATAGACTGTCGCGAGTAGTTGTTTCATATGAAACACAGATATGGAAAGTCGCAACCGCGTATTGATTTTATGTGAAATATTAAATTATTTTAATAATAAATCATTGAGGACATGCCGGAACATTTTAAAATTATTTTGATGATAGGCAAGAACGCGAGAATTGGAATACCAAGGATTCCATGGACAACATTCTGCTGGTCAGCAGAGAAGCCATCTAACAAGATATTGTAGTAAGCTTACGAACTATTTTCAAACACGTACGGTATTTTAATGTTCTACATTGGCAAAGTAATTCTCATGAGATAAATAGAATTTGTGTGCACACACACACACACACACACACGCACACACGCACACACGCACACACGCACACACGCACACACGCACACACGCTCACACGCTCACACGCTCACACACTCACACACTCACACTACACTACACACTCACACACCACTCACACACACTCACACACACATCACACACACCCACCACACATCACCACACACTCTCACACACACTCTCACACACACTCTCACACACACTCTCACACACACTCTCACACACACTCTCACACACACACACAAGGTGAGTCACGTAAGTCACGTCACACAGTCTTCTTGACACAGCTGTTGTCTGGACACGGATGCTTTCTGGCATATCTCCACAGGTTCAAGCTTGAGGATACCCCATTCTGTCCATTATGTGAACCTGCTGTCGAAGACGCCGAGCATGTGTTCTTCCAGTGCCCGCGATACCATCTGCAGCGACGGCACGTTATGAGTATACTCGGATCGACCCGCTGACAACCGAAGCAATGGTTGGGTGCATGCTCGCCTCAGAAACCAACTGGGATGCGGTGAGCTCGTATGCGCAGACCATAATAGCTGAGCTCAGGAGAATAGAAAGGGAAAGAAGGGAAGTCGATTGATCCTCGTTTGACCCTTCCTACGTTTTGACGAAGAGAAGTGGCTTGTGACTAAGCCACTCTAATCCACTCCCCGTGATGTAATGCCTAACGGCGGTTCCGGCGGGAGGATGGAGGAGAAGGAGGTTGGTTTTAGTGGGTAAAATCTCACACTATCATGTGGTACGGGCCGCATGGTGTCTTTTGAAGATTTCCACCTACCCTCAAAAGGTGAGTCACGTAACTCTAGCACCTCCTGTAACTTTTGAACAGTTCAAGTTATTGCAATGCAGTTTTCACGAGAGTGCATGAGGGAATGAGGCAATTGACATGTAATTGTTTAAATTTTACCACTTGCATTTTACGAGATATTTGAGGTAACTGTTTTTTCAAATGGAATTATACATATTTTTTCAGTATATCATGCTTATCATGCGAACTTAAAAAGACGTATTCAATGATATACATATTGTCATATGTTACATATGCATTTTTTGAGTAAAATTTGCGACTCATATTTAACGGATATTTTGAATGTAACATTCCGGCACAAAAGGTCACGCAGCGCTCCACCAGCAAACGCGCGCTCGGAGAAGGGAAAGGATCTTAGTATTTGAAGATACGAAACATATTCCAATATTCACAAAACTGTTGCAGTTTTTTTCCTGAACTCTGCTTGCCATCCTTCCGCATTTCAGATTTTTTGTATTAAGGATTTAAAATATGGATTTGTCAGAAATAGTATGTATTGAAATAAGATTGTTATTTCAACTTCACTTACAGGGGTGTCACTCCAAAGGATATTTAATGGTATCTTGGAAACTAAACACTATGATAATAAATTATTAAAATTGTACAAAGAAAAATGCACATTTTCAGCAAATATTTTTTAATGCGAATATAATAACACCTTATGAAAAGAAAAATGCAGGAAGATAATGATAATAACTATACATATGTTTCTATCGCTAAGGTATTATTATATGCTTATTACCATGAAAGTTGTTTGCTCGAAATGAGCAATATTCTTTGTACAATCTTAATTATTTATACTTATTGTGTTTTGTTTCAAGATCCTATTGATATTGAAACAGTCTAATTTAATGTTCTAAATTTAATATTTCCTCTGCCCTTCTAATATAATTAAATATTAATTCAACGTAACCCGTTCCAAATTTATATAAGAATATGGGCGCCAGGAAAATATTACGTTAATTCAATTATTACAATTAATCTTCAACTGCTATTTCAACAAATTAATATCCGGCTAACTGGGTCGATGGATCTTAAAAGAAATAATCGCTATTGCCTACTAATAGCTGATCGATCTGCCATCTGTACAGAGTGGCCGAGGAATCTCAAAAGCAAATATACATTTCTCGCTACTCATTTGCTGGAGTTCGCTAAATGAAAATCATCTTTTCTATTCACAGAAACTTGTAAGTTTATTCAATGTCCATTGGTAACAATACGAAACGTACTTTCGGTCATGACCAATCTCAAATCTTATATTGCAGTACCCGTCTTCGCGCGCTCTTGGCCGATATCGCCGCGTAGAACCATTTTCAATTTTTCCCGGTGTCGATGGCTCCAGGTTCAAACACCATCTTCTTTTCTTCCATTCTGGCACAAGTGTACTCACGGTCACTGACCCTCACCGCCTCATAAGTTGATAAGACTTAATTAATTTTCCTTTTCAAAGTTCCCAGTTCTTTAAATTAAATTAAACCTTAATACTCCGAGTCCTGTTGCCGACAAATTCACCTAAGTTCACAGTTTAAATTCTAGCTGCTGCACTCGAAATATTTCCAAGTTCCAATTTCCGCACATTATATAATATTCTATGTCCGACAACCATACGCTCCAAAGTAGATGTTCACAATTCCCAAACTCCCAACAATCTACACACGATTCGCACAGCACCACGGCATAAGTCAGAATGCATCCATTTTCCCCTTTTTCAGCCCTTCAAAACTCGGTTCATATTTTCTACTGTTTCTTGTCAGAAAAAATTCGACCCGCTTCCGTCGAAATACATTGTCATTCCATGCCTAGCCAATCCCTCAATTACTTACAAATTCAACTAGCCGCGCCCCAGACTGTCATTGCTTTCTCGGCCAATCCCCAAACAGTTTACTATATCAACTAGCCGCGCCCCTTGGTTCAAAGCAATGAAGTTTGTTGACCTTGAAGACATCTCGTCAACCGTTGCTAGACCGGCATATTTACATATATCTATGCTTACCATTCACCCTGTTTACAATAAATGTGACGCAATACAATGTCCCACATATTGGTATGTCACAATATCCTGCGATGTAAAACCCCTTTAATGGAGTTGAAGTAAAAAACCATTTTATTACAATACATACTTATGAAAATTTTTTATTTTTAATCCTTCAATTTCTTGAATCAACGAAAGACAACAAATCTGAAAACGCGGAGGGATGGAAAGCAGATTTTAGGAGAAAATTGCAAACACTTTTGTGAATATTTGGAATTAATAGAACTTCAGGAATCGTCATTCCGTTCGAATTACACGCTCACATGCAACAGGTAAGGAGTAATACGTTGTATGTCGAGCCCTTGATTACATTGGAAGTAAATTTAATAAATTAGTGTTAACATTGAGAGAATTTGTGGGCATTGCAGGGCAACGGTTGAAATTACAATATTAACAAAACAACAGTGGAAGTAAGCTTTCCTCTTTGACAATCAGGGTTGGGCAGAATACTTTAAATTTAGTACTTAAATACATCGCCAAAATACAAGGTGTGTCCAAAAAGTCATGAAATAAATTTTATTAAAGAACATTTATTGGCGACATTTGTACAAAGCTATAAAATTCTTTGAAGTAGTCACTCTTTTCTATACAATTTTTTCCAGCGCTTCACCCATGATTGGGAGGCCTCCTGGAAGGCCTCAACCGGAACCTCGTTTAAGAGCGTTGTCACAGCTTTTGGATGTCCTCAATGGTCTCAAATCTCTCTTTTGAGCGCTGTTTTAATCCTGGGAAACAGGAAGAAGTCCGGCAGAGAGAGGTCAGGACTGTAGGGCGGCTGCGGCAGCGTTGCCAAGTTGTGCTTCGCCAAGCACTTGCGGACGCGCGGAGATGAGTGGTTGGGCGTATTGTCGTGGTGCATCAGCCACGTAGCGGCGACGTCTTTGCGCACCCGGAGCGCACTTTTTCGTAATCTTTCCATGATATCTGCGTAGTAATGAGCATTCACAGTCTGTCCTTGTGGTACAAACTCTTTGTACACCACGCCTTGTGAAGACAATCGACATCGTTTTCATCTTGGAATTGCTCATCCTCGCCTTCTTGGGGTTTGGGGAAGAAGTTCAACTTTAGGCTTGGTTTCCTCGACGAAAGTCATGTTTCGCCCCAGTAATAACGTTGCCAAATAATCCGTTCAATTTCCATACGTTCAACAGTTCACTTGGATCATCACTCCATTGACCTTTTTGTTCGTCCGACAACATTTTCGGCACCAGCTTGGCACAACCTTTCTCATGTGCAATTCCTCGTAACATTGTTGAGCACGGAACATTTTAGAATGTTCAGTGTGTCAGCTACAAGTCGAACACTCAATCGGTGGGCAGAATTCAACAATTCACGAATACGATTCACATTGTTGTCGTTTCTGATTGTCGATGGTCTTCCAGAGCTACAAGAGTCTTCCACCCCTTCCTGGCCATCCTTAAACTTCTTCACCGACCTTGCAACTTGCACATAACTCATGGCAAACAGGCTTGCTATTTGCGTGAGTCTCGGAAGGCTTTTTATCGAGCTTCGTGAAAAGCTTGATCGCTCAACGTTGTTTAACTGAATCACTCATAGCGCGTCGTGACGATGTTGCGAAACAGAGGTGCACTTATACAACAATACTGATGCTACCGTTGCTCGTAGAAGAATGAGTTTTGGTGCGCTGTAAAGCTGAGGGTCTCCTCTACCTAAGCAAACAAGTCCTAGCAGCCAATAGCGGCGTGGGAAAAAATATATTTCATGACTTCTTGGAAGCAACTTGTAATTCGTAAATAAGTATTTAAATACATTCTCAAAATACATTAGGTTTTGAATATTTAAATACATACGTATTTAAAATACTTCAAGTACTCAAAATACAGTAAATACAATACTTTTTTATTATTATTTTTATTGCTACAATTGATTATAATTGTCAATAACAATAAAATTACCAATTGACACATACATTTCTTAACAATTAACATATAACTCAAAAATTGCTTTAAGCGACCAGTTTTCAAAGAAATCATCTGACAATAAACCCCTGTTTGACGAATGTTAAAAACCCGCAAATAACTTGTGCTACAAAGAAATCTATTCATTAAGGAACTTTTATAATGAGAAATAGGCAATCTCACAACTACACGATGTAATAGTTCAAGCAGATACAAAATTAACCCCTCTTAACCTCAACAACGAACAGTGGACATTTCGTCGCGGTTACAGACAATAACTGCAAAATAGACATGTGGTCAAGAAAGGAACTCCATGGACGCCATGCAACTGATCTCAAAAAACCTCATGTAGACTCAAAAGCCTCAAACACTTGGCGATCAGCACGACTCAAGCACATGACGATGATCTATTTAGCGAAACAGAAGAGTTCATGGTCGTCACACAGGATCAAGTGATCAACACTAAAAGTTACAGAAAACATATCCTCAAACAAACAATAGATGACAAATGTAGAAAATGCCATACAATAGTTGAGAGCATACAGCACATCACATCAGGATGCAAATTATTGGCTCATACAGATTACACCTATATAGGCACAATCTAGTTGCAAATATTATTCACCAGAAACTGGCAGCGAAATCCTGCCCAGAAATGACTGCCCATATTACAAATATGTTCCCGATACTGTACTTGATAATTCAAACAATAAGTTGTAATATGATAGAGAAATTATTACAGATAAAACTATTCATCATAACAGACCAGACATAACTTTCCTAGATAAACGGCAAAAGATTTATTTCCTGATTGACATAACTGTTCCACAAACAGCTAATCTTCAAACAGAACATCAGAAAAAATAACAAAGTATACAGAATAGCAGCTGAAGTCAAGGCACTATGGCATGTCCAAAAAGTTCCTATTGTTTCTCTGGCATTTCGTGCACAGGGATTATACCAAATAACATCCATAAAAAAGTGGAACTTATTCAAATGCCAAAATATACCTACAAAATTATGCAAAAATCGATCATCATAAACACATGCAGGATTGATCGAAAATTCCTAAATTACGACGAAACGTGAATTGACCTGTGTCTTGGTTATTAACCCGACACAAAGTCAAATAAAAATCCGGTGAATACCGAGAAAAACAATGTCAACATATTATATTAATAATAATATTAATGATAATAATAATAATAATAATAAGAAGAAGAAGAAGAAGAAGAAGAAGAAGAAACGAAAGTCATTTTACTCTATTGAAATTCTTTTGATGTAAGTAAATCTTGTTAATGGGCAGAACATTTAGGCCTACTGTCACTCTTACTTGAACTTTCAAACGTGAGTGAAACCTCAGTAAGAATTAAAAACAATAGTAATGAATCGCGTTTTATTTATAATGAAATTCAAAAATACTACATTGGAGAGACTATTAGCAATTTTGGGCAACTTCAGAAAATAAAAGAAAATTTGGTTAAATTTTGTCTCGTAGCTCTGGTATTCGTGGTACTCGTATCGAATGCTTGAGAAAAAATATTTATAAAGCCAATGTGTCTACACATTTTATGATCTTTAAAATTATACATAACAATTTTTGCGCTAAGATCAACCATTAAAAAATTATTACGGAAACACCAAAAAATTACCGATTTTTTTGCTGTCAAAACTTTTCCTGAAGTATTTCGAAGTGGAAAACTAAGGATTTATTACTAATAACAATATAAAAAAATGAAATCTTCTACCTCACCTTTTGCAAGGAAAATGACTTATCGACTGCACTAAGACGGAAACATTCCGAGGTAACCCTCTCCGATTTTGTTCAATTCTGAATACCTTGTAAGCGAAGAAAAAATCAGCTTAAGTGTTTTGTCTTTTCTGAAAACGTTTGAAAGGGGATGAACATACCTTCTAAAAGAGCTGGCTTAAAGAGGTGAAGTTTTGCTTAGAAAAATTAAATATTTTCAAGGAAACGCAACTGCAAAATGTGTCCAAGACACATTACAAACCCACCAAAGTGCATTTTTTTCTGATTATGATAAGGTATAACCTACTCCCAAATATATTATCAGATTTCAAATCTGCTGCCTCAAGTAATGAACTGCAATTGCAAAAATCAGAAAAACGTATGCTCCTAATAATAAAATCGACTAGTTTTCCTACTTTTTTGAAAAACACTTATCGGGGGCTAACAATTCCTAATGTGATACAGTGATTTTCTGACAGAAAAATAGTTTTAGGCAATAATGAGTAATGCAAAGCTTTTTATATATAATGGGATTATTCTGCTCAGACTTCTGTTGCGAACTCCATGCGTTACGGCTGTTCAATGCAGAACTGTAGGGACTTTTTGGATGATTGTAGCATGTTTGGTCTTTTCTGCAATTATGGTTTTGGAATGAGTGCAACTCTTCCTATTTGCCTGAAGTATCCTACAAATTATCTCATATTATTGCACTAGAGCGTAAATCGGAAAGTACCGGGGCGGGGGTACCACAAAGTACTAAAAAATATACAAATAAATACTGGCAACAAAATAAACAAAATAGATGAATAAATAATTTCACTTCGCCTAAAACGATTTTTGTTGGAGAAAATCAGTTACAATGTGTTATGACTAGGGAGAGGAGTTTTATGCCATAAAAATCTTGAAATATGCTTTTAAAATTATGCATTGATAACATAAAAATGCTTAACCTGCACTTTAATATGCAATTAAAATTAACAATATTTCATTTCTTGTATACAACTTTCTTGATAATATTCAGGAGAAGCATGCTTGGAATGAAAATATATATTTTTGTGCAAACATATAGCTTACTTAGCGAGAGAAAGTATTGAAGTAAATATTCACCTTAGTGAAGTAAATTGTATGTCTTGTTTAATTTTTTTCTGTCGGGTTTAAAAAATATATTAAAAAATATCCTACATTTGCACAATTATTTTATCATCTCTAGAAAAAAACTGTGACAAGCTCTTTCTAATTAAATAACTCTCACAAATAAATAATTCTAGGAAAACATTAAATGTTTTACAGAAGTCTCTTTTTTAACGAAATACGCAAAATATGCTTCTATAATTATACGAATATGCACCAACAGGAAAAATCGGCCATATATGCGCAAATATGCACTAACATATTAATCTACATAGCATCTAAATCTAACCGAATGTCAAGAACGTTCACTTAGCTATGCATTGAAGCAACGGACAAAAATATGCAAAATCATACAAATCAGCTTCGTAGTTATGACGACAGAGGCGGTTACATAAAAGCGGTTCTTCCGACTATGGGCGTGCCGCAGGGGCTCGCTCCCAGCCCTGTTCAGTCGTCTGCAGTTGGTGGCGGTGGGGGTGTGGGTGGGGGCGTTTCCGGGAGGCCCTGGCAACTCCCTTGGGAGTGTGCACCTATGTGCCTCCTGCTGACGGCGCCGCCGCCGCCGTCACACGTGTTTCAATATTGGCTCAAGGGCAGTGCGTGGGCGGGCGCCCCACACGGCCAGATGTCCGCCGAGGGGGCCCACGACGGGAGCCCACAGTGCGAGGGGGTAAGAGCGGCTCACAATCGCAGGAAATGCGAATTACCATCTTCTCCCTCTTTCCACAGCATAAACTTCATTCAAAGAGAAGCAACATGTCAAATAAAGCACGAACATTGTGGACAAAAAATCGAGTTGAAAGAAACTAAAACGCTAACTAAAATAAAAATTTCTTGTAAAAATATAATCCACATTTATTTCATTTAATGATCACGTTAATATCTATAAACAATAATTTCAATATTTTAATCTGAACGTGCCTGCCAGGTTTCAAATCTTCTACATTAATGAAAATCCTATGTAGTACTAGGGTTAGCAACCACCGTAGTGCTAGTAAGATTAGTCTGCAACTCGTGCAGACACATTTCGTAATGTTGGATTTCATTTGAACACACAACAACACATCGTGTGAACCTTTAATTTTACATCCCACACACACTATCATATTTTCTTCCTTTCCCTTTATAATTATGGCACAGAATGACTTAGATACCATTATGATGTTCTTTGTGATCTTTTGAACAGAATTTTTAAAATTCGTATTCTCTTCATATCTCTTGCCATGTTTTTTCGATAGTTCTAGTTACTCTTTGAATGAGCTGTTCGTTAAAACGGTCCTTTGCGCTTCTTTCAATAGATATTTCGGACGGTTAAGGAAAACTTGTCAAATATTTTAATTTCATTGTTTTCTGTGTTTATAGATAAAATCATCTGAACATAAAATTGCGAAAAAATACCGTGAAATTTACAATCTTCAATTTCAGGGTGGTTTTGCGATTAAAAACAACTGGAGGATGGTGGCGCAATTCACGTTCCGGCTCGGATTCGGTGCGTCGACATTCATAGACAAACCTGTATCAAGTCTTTGGGTCTGACAACAACCCCCGAAAACAAAAAAAAACACAATATCACGATGGTTTAAAAAACCTAGAGGGTGATGGGGATTCGGGTCCCATATTCGCATTCAGCGCGTCGAAATACATAGAGAAACATGTGTCTTTGGGTCTGACATTTTTTGTGTGCTTGTGTAATTAAATCACAAGTTATAGCTCGTGGGTAGCATACTAGCTACCTGTGGTGCAATCCCGGGTTCGATTCCCGGTCGGGGCGAAAATAGAGTTGTAGCTTTCCTTTAAAATCATTTCAGTCTCTGTTGCTGAGTGCCGAAGAAAAGCTTAGACAGGTGTAGTAGGCAAGTGACGGTGAAGGGAATACGTCCTTTTTAACCACATGTCTCTCTACCCCCCCCCGACCGGGAGCGGTGACTCAGTGTATCAGCTAATGTTACTGCAGCGCCTCTCGCCGGGAGGTCCTAGGTTCGGAGTCCCGACGGCGGCAGGATTTTTGACAATAGCTTTCCAGTTTGGTCAATTCAGTTGCTGTCGGGAGGAGAATCCTAACGGCCGGCTGCTCTGATCGGTAGTTTTCCGTGTTTTTACCGGTGAACACCAAGCGAATGCCGGAGCAGTACCCTAACAAACGGGCCACTGACCGCACGCAATCTTTCCTTTCTCTTCCTTGTCCTATCCTCGCCCCTTACACACACACACACATACACACTTAAACTAACAAGCCCTACACTTCTACACATGCCAGAGACCGGTCGGGGACTTAGAACTTGTCTCGGCTGGGGCGGTCCTCGCTGGTGGGAGATTCCTGGTTGGGGAAAACCCCGTTAGCCGACGCCGGATCTGGCCATCCAGCGGGGGAAGAACAACGCCACCTTTAGAGCAAAAATAAACACTACACTTACGGCACTAATGACCATAGTAGTTGACGCGCCTGGAATCACTAACAACTAATCAATCTACCCCCCCCCCCCAATGCGTGTGAATTAAACTAGGGCCAGGCATGGGGGGCATCGTTGGCTTGCCGGCAAAGTCGTACAATAGACTCAAAATACCAAATACATACATAATTAAATCACACGTAAATATTAAATATTTTTTTACTTCAATAAAGACATTTTCACGAAAAATTTACGACGCGAAATTTACTAGTGCCATCCGATTTTTATATTTGTTTTGTAATTACTAAATCTAAGCATTTTACTTAGCAAAATACTTTTAATACAGATGTTTTCTGTGTCACATGAACTGATAAAGTCGCGTGATGCAATCTTAAGCACCTGTTACAATATTTGGAACACAATGTTCAGGAGTGCTCAGGCATCATGATATATAAACTGACGAACTGATTACATAAGCATGGGCAACCAATCTATCTTCGATTAGTGCGCTACGGGACCAATATGAGTTATTATATCAATAAGAACCCCGACATCTGGATCATGAGGTAAGCAGATAATTGTGATATCGACGATCTTGATTCTGAGGTCGCCTTCAATAGTTTCCTTTCGTTTAATAATAAAGAATAAACGGAAGCTCACATGCTTTAGGCTGAAATAATTTCTTACATTTTGATTTTCCAATTCTTACAACCATTTTTTATGCACAGGACAAGGAAGAAAGTTCGATCTCTACTTTTCAAGTAAATACGTGATTAAGATCGTTGATTCTAAGGTGAGTTCGACTCAGTAACCATCTATTACACTTGGAATTTTTACTGACATTTGTAATCATTCTCAATTCACACAAATTCTTCTTTAACATACAGGGTTGATGTGTTCACTGAATTTTTGGGATTCACTATTTTTAATACTTTCAAAACTAACTGAAAATGTTTGCTTTGATTATATGTACGTTGATGTACTTTGATTATAAAGCAGATAGCTTTTATAAAAGGTAATTTACGATGTTGTGAAAAGAAATATCAATATTCCATCGCGTGACAGGAAAACTAAACAAAGTTTAAAAACTGAATAAGAGCATTTGTTCTGTTCTTCATTGTTTCCGATGTAGAGTAAACAGTGATTGCCATGTGTTCTGTTCTAACCAAGTAACATCTGCTAGCTACAACCTGTCATTGGAGAGGCACGGTCGTATCACGAGACTGAAAACAAAAAACAACAAAGCATTTTTTCTCGGTCCATGATTAACAATGAAACTCATTGTGAGGACGTACGATTCAGCGACGTTTCTCCACAGAGCATGTAGGAAACTGCGCAGGACAAATTCAGTTTAAAGCGGTTTAACGCTGTGTTCACAAGCTGACTTATCGTTCCAACGTAAGCATGCGTCACATTCGTGCACTTGCATGTGGCTGCTCAAATGCAAGTGTAGGGGCCAGACTGTCGCGTGGGTAGTTGAGCCACTCGCCTTTTCTAGACTGCCTGAGTTCGCTGAGAGCAGTGGCGGCCAGTAGGGAATTCTATTCGTAGGGCCAGTAAATAATGCGACATCGATAACAAAACTTCGATGTTACCAATTATCGATGTTCAAAATGAAAACATCGACGTTAATAAAGTATCGATCAAAAACCATCTATGTTTTTAAACATCGATGCGATGTTTTAAAAGTGGTTCAGTTATCTCTAAAATACAAATAATGGGCAACAAAATTTATTTTTTCAGTGATTGAGTTTATTCATTTATAATGAAAATTAAACCGAAAACAAACTAAAAATAATAAGAGCAAATAAAAATTCTCAGCCTGAAAGCCTGAGCACCCATAGTAACCTCAAGAGGTCACAGCTTTCTGAGTTCGCCTTACACCCTCGGCGTAGAACACCGTGTGCGAGACACAAGGAAAGACGTACGAAATACCATGGCATCGGGTCATCCTGAACGAGAGATAGCCTGCTCAATGGAGATAGTGCTATTGGCGCACTCTGTGGAGCAGCAGGGGAACTACTGTGCAACTTCCACCTTGACACCGTGTGATACATAAGACGCGGTTAGAAATCAATTCAGCGTTCTTTATACAGAGTTAAATGGACAAACATGGTGCCAATCCATAGGTGCCTCAGAGGAGGAAGCCGATAGATAGTATTACGCCCTGTGCGTTTGAAGATAATATTAATAGAGCATTGAATGACTAAGAGCTCGTTCAAATAAATCACTAGCTAGACTTCTAGCCAAATAAAGAAAATGGTTTGAATGCGAACACTTATCCGATTGGCAGAATGACGAAAGAATAAGGACTATTGTAAGAACAGCCCATGCTCAAGTTTGCCAATTTTAAATGCAAATCATTTCATGTTACTCACCGACTCAATGTGACAGAATTTAGTGTCAAAATTATTGCTCACGTCTCTGAACAGAGTACACTGAAAGCATCATTGGAGGCCCTTGAAATATTTTTTTTTAGCTACAATGTACACGTTATTCGTTCATCACGGTGGCCTAGCGTTCCAAAACCACATCGTCAGAAAGTCATACCAAAGTCAGACAGTTTTCGAAGTCATCTCTTAACATAGTTATTTTCATAGGGGTAACTTAAGGTGCAGCCTGCTCCTTTCTCCGCTAGGTGGTCAAAGGAGCGTATCGAAATTTGCGTGGTTAGACGGAAGAGCGGGCCTGATGGCCCGAGTCTCGCCACATAAAATAAGGCAGTAACCTAACCTAACCAGTACTTTCAGGCATGTTGAATTCTCATAATTGAGTAAAATGTGTAAATGCCTTATTAATGTAAGCTGTTACAAGCATTTCAAAATATGTTTTACTAAAAAAATAATTATAAACGTGGAAGTCTATAAAAACAGAATAGGAACGTTGCCCCTCTCCATTTGACTAAATTATCTTCCTCGGAGGTGTTAGTGCGACTCCACGCGTTGGGAATGAAAGTAGCATCTCTGACAATCTACAGAAAACTTCCTGGAGTCAGGACCCCTGGGCTGTGCTAATGAATCCTTGATGTGGGTTTTTCGTGTGCTCATATTTTTCCATCTCTTTCCTGAAGTTTCTTTCTTCCTCACATCAGCCAAACCAAAACCACGAAAAGGGAATAAAATTCATCTCTTGGCAAGAGGCAGTCAATTCCATCTTGTGCTTTAGGATTTCAGAGACAAAGTGTAAAAAAAACTCGCTTTTCACAGAATAAAGGATTATATAATGAGGATATACATTTATACTACTTCATTATTCCTCCTGAATGCAACCACATTTTTAACGGTAATAACATCTCTGAAACATTCAACAGCTCCATCTAACTTTCCCTATAGGAAATTATTAACCTAACCAAATTCAAAATTAATGTTCAGTTAAGCATGGAACATTGCCACCACAGCTAGTTGAAAGTAAATTAAGAAGAAAATCATAACAGCTGCAACAGTGATGGAATCGACATCAGTATACAGAAGCAATGGACAGAAATAGTGTCCATCAACATTGATCGATTAGTTGATGATTTAGTGTTTCAGGGCACGTACTATGGTTATTAGTTTCTGTGGAAGTATTCCATGTTGTGCCCTGTAAGTACTGGAGTACCTCCTTCCTGGTGCACGAGATCCAATGCCGATATACACGTCCACTTACGGTGTTCCTTTTCCGGACATCTCGTCCAGTGGGCACTGCCCCAGCAGGACAAGCTCTAAAATGTGCAGTGCGGTAATGAAGTGTATGTGCGTGTGTGTATGCAATAGAAGGTGAGGGGAAAGATGAGGGAGGGAAGATTGTCTGTCCCCGTTTGTTAATACACTGCACTGGCATTTGCCTGGTTTTCAAGGAGCAGAGAACTCACAAACATTATCTATCAGACTAGTCACCCCTGAATTCCCCTTTAGACACTAGTCTAATTCGACCTAGCTATGTAGCTAGTGTTGACAATGCGGCACCATCAGGACTTGTTCGAACACTATGATCTCTCGGCCAGCAACGCTACAAAAGCAAAAGAAATGTGGCCACTGAACCATGGCAGTCGGTATCTTCAATATTACTTCACTAGTTTCATTCTCTATCAATATCATCATTACAAGTTGACTGATTAGTGATATTGGGCGCGTCATATGCTAAGGTGATTAGTCCCGTAAATGTAGTGCATGCTTATCGCGAGAGATGGTGGTGATCTTTCCCCGCTAGATGGTGAACAACCCGTCGGCTAACGGGGCTTCCACTGATCAAGTATCTCCCACCAGCGGGGCATCGTCCCAGCCGGAACAAGCTCTAAGCTCCGACCGGTCTCCGGGCATGTGTGGTAGTGTATTACACATAAGTGTAAAGGTGAGGGTAGTATAAGTAAGAGGAAGGAAAGATCGCGAACGGTACATTTGTTAGGGTATTGCTCCGGCAGTCGCCTGGTGTTGATGGGAAAAAACAAGGATAACTATCGATCAGGGCAGCTGGGCGCTAGATTTCTCCTCCAGACAGTAGTTCGATCTGGTTATCTAGCTAGTGTCAAAAACCCTACCACTACTGTCGGCACTCGAACACTAGGAGCTCCCGGTCACAGGCACTGCAGTAATATCAATTGATGCCCTGAGTCACCTAAGTTTATCAGAATAAATCATTAGGATATCATCATCGATTTAAAAAAATGATTGATTAAAAAAAGAATTGATCTCAATGCAACCTAAGGAAATCATATTCTTCTCGCTGCTTTTCCTTTCTAATGTTCTTTATACCAGATACATACAATGATTTTATATCTAAAAAGCCATCATTGCAATCAAATCTGGAAGGCGAAGAGTACTTTTAAACCTATACAGTATGCTACCACAAAAATAATCTACCCTCACTTTAGGTGCAGTCCTTTTGTGTGTTTTCTTGACCTCTAAAGCAACCTTTGTTCCAATAAAATATGGGTCTTGAGGACTAAACTAATGGAAACGAACTAGGAAATAAAAACAAGTTAATCTGAGATTAAAAACACTACAGAATCATGAATTTGTGCAACTTCGGAGATTTAAAATCTACAGACATTGTGATTCAGTATTTGAAACATTTTAAAAGAATATTCTATAAGTAATGCATGTTTTCAACGTATATTTAATTATGATGTATATTTTAATGTATTTTTATTTTTGAGTAATAAAAGGAAAGCAAGGAGAGCTGTTTGTTAAGGACAATAGCAGATACACCGTTGTAATGGGCCTACCTAAATGATATAATTTATTACTAAGCATTTCGCCATCACGGAAGAATAATAAAAAATTATCACAAGATATTCCATCACCATGCGACCCGAACGTAACGAGCGGGTAAGTTCCGGATCTTTGCCTCTCCAAAACAACGTTCTCCGAAAGCTTCCACACTGAGTGGGAGAGTATTTAAAGGAACCTCCCAAACCTCCAGGCAGTTCCCGTCTGCAGTGTGTGACAACGCCCGTGTTGCAGCCGCTCTTGCGAACAAGGACCACGATGGCAGCCAGCAACAACCAAGTGCACGCCGAAGAGTTGGAGGGGATGGCAAGGAGCAAAACGCCGTCATAAGTGCGCTCGACATCCTCGTCATTGCTCCACTTCATTCTCTCCCCCCTCTCTCTCTCATTACTCTCTCCCGTCCTCAGCCCTATGCTTTCAGCAGAATACGGTGATCTTGGGGCAGTTGACCTAGATAATTAAAGTATATCTCGATCCCCTAACCCCTTTCGGTCACTCTGATCATTTTCCCGTGACAACCTCTCCTACGTGAATTACGCTCGATAACAGCATTCGCAGACGAGAGTTAAATTTGCAAACCAGCAGTCAGGGTAGAGACTGACGATGTGCTAGGTATCGAGTTTGATACCACAGGATGACCAGTGCAGTAAAACTCATAAGAAGATATTACGTTTAATTCGATAATAGCTCTGTACAGATTGAGCGGCCGAAAGATGTGAATCGTGACTTATATATATATATATATATATATATATATATATATATATATATATATATATATATATATATGATTTTACATGTTTACAAGAAATTACCAGAACATAGTTTTAAAAATTTCACAAAGGTAGTTTTCAGAACGTAGCATGGTTATCACTGAATCGCCAAAACATATTGTCCATTTGGAAACGTGAAGCAAGTGGCAGGTGGGGCGCTCGGCTGGGCGGCGCCGTCTGGAGGTCGCGGGGTGCGGATCTTCCTTGATGTTTCTAATGGAATGCATAACTGGAGGGAACGTCACACCGCAAAAGACAGGTGCCTTTCCAAAAGCATAATATGATAAAACATAAGGGAAAATAAAAAATCTCCAAAAGGTTACAACATTTCTCAAACTGTTTTGATTGTTTCATGGCTTGCTGATTTTAAAAAATGAAACTTTTGCTGGCATTTTTGCATGTTTCTGTGATGTTCTGGAGAAATTCATGCACAATGCATCTTCATATATTTTTCCATATTCTGGGAGAGATGGCTCAGGGCATCAATTGATGTCACTGCAGTGCCTCCGACCGGGAGGTTCTAGTTTCGAATACAGCAGTGGCAGGATTCTCGACACTAGCTAGAAAGTAGGTCGAATTCGTTGCTGTCCGAAGGGAAATTCTAGCGGTTGGCTGCTCTGCCAGTTTTCCGTAATTTCTCCGATCAATACCAGGCTTATGACGGAGCAGTGCCCTAACAAACAGGCTACGAACTGTGAGCTGCTTTTCCTTCCTTTTCCTTGTCTTATTTCGCCTCTTACCTACACACAATTATACTTACATGCACTACACTACCACAGTCGGGAGCTCAGAGCTCGTTCTGGCTGGGGGTGGTGCCTCGCCGCGCCGGTGGGAGATACGTGATTGGGGAAAACTCCGCCAACCAACAGGTGGGCCGACGCCGGATCTCACCATCCAACGAGGGAAGATCACCAGCACCTCCAAAATCACCCACTACACTTACGGGACTAATGATCTAAGCAGTTGACGTGCCAGGAATCACTTATTTACTTTTCCATAAATTATTACATATTTTGACTTTTCTCTAACGTTTGTACTGTAAAGAACTGCTCTTGGTAAAATTTTCTTAAAATTGGAAGCAAAAAAACTCCAAAGCAATTCTCTTTCTGTCAAATAGAATACAGGCATATTTCCTTTGAACTGAACAATGTATGGTTGTATTACAGAGAGAAGTAAAAGTGCCTGAGAGTGGCTGCAAACCTGCCTGCCGGCCATTGACAGGTAATATGTGAATTAAAAGAGTCTTAGCTCCTGCAACAGCATTTACATAGTTCTCAGACATTGCTCCATATAATGGTATTCTGCGAACTGAGAGGAAATTGCAATGAAAGGTGAATGTGGAGAAGACTTTTCACATAGATGGATTAGTACTGTTCTGGCACTTGCCTTGCGGGCAGATGGAATGGCAAATTAAATATGCTCCTATTATGTTTTGTGACATTTTGTAGAAAGATAATTTTTAACATTCAAAACAAATCCGACAAAGATCTTTAGGTAAAAAATGTGGAAAAATTGTTAACTGCCACAAAAGACACTAAAAAAATAATAAAATACATATATTTGATAGTGCATATGGAATTAATTTTTTCTCTTAATCATGCATGATTGACTATTTGAAGAGTCATGTTTGCATACATATTTTAGGACTTGACAGTGGATGAAAATCATATCTTTACTTATCAATATATTTGAGAGAAAAATAAACATTTGAAGCATATGTAATAACAATTTTATTTGTACACATAAAACAAACAAATATTGCACTAGATGTACTTGTTCTTACAACATGCACATTCCAAGATGAATATAACAATTGCAATAACCTGAAATTACTAAGCAATAAGCAAAATACTAAGCAATAACCTGAAATTATTCAGTTCAAAAACACCCAATTCAATTGTAAAATGTTTTTGACAAAAATTTGGTAACTTTTCAGCAAACAAATAAAAAATACAGTAATAAATTAGGTTCTTACAACTTCATTAATTAATTTTTTGTAAAGATATAATCAAATAATGCAATTTTCTAAACATAAAACCATTTCTCCCTTCAAACTCAAGGAAATGCAGAAAAATTGTAAATACTACATACATTAATATAACCCATTATCATTAGAAATTGAAAATTCAATCAGTTCTTCCCATTGCAGCCATTTGGGAGTCAATCATTACAATTGCTGAATGGGAAATAAATATTTTGACATTTATTATGGTCATATTTTGGTCTCCATGTACTAAAATAAGAATCCTAAAATTTTCCACTTTAAATCACCAATAAATACAGTCAGAATAAAAATAAATTTGCCATCAATGTCCATATAAAACATCTTATTTTAATGTAATACAGTAAAACTTGCACAATATTGTCATGTCATTGTAGTCTCAAAGAACCAGTATCTTTTTGTTTTTATTGCACAATGTAATTCTATAAAATTCATGTTTGCTAGGACTGCAAATTATATTCACATTACATTGATAAAAAAAAAAAAATTTCATGATTGTCACCATTGTCATTGAGTACTGTATGACAGGCTACTCATTAGGTATAAGAAACTGTAGCATTGCCCTTCTTGGTAGCTCAGTGGTCAGAGTAACTGGGCACAAACCAGGAGACAGGGCTCATTGCTGATCAGGGTGACAATTTATTTAACAAATTTTAAGTGTTTAATATTTTTGCTTTCTCCCACAAATCTAAGCAAAATTCAAACGTATGTAGAAATGTTTGTTCTAAGTTACTTTGAACAGAGAAAAGTAGATTAGATGCTGGATTCACAAAGACATGACGTTAAATAACAAGTCAGAATTTGAAATAATTTGTATTATGAAACCATTACTGGCATATTTGGTGATTAGCAGAAATCAATAATGTGCACTGAAAAACTGCTTATTATAATTCAATTTAAAACTGCATTATTAATTTTTACAGAAATATACTTACAAGTAGTATTTAATGAAGTAATGTGTTTATTAACTATTATAGAAATTAATTCAGATATTTACTTCCAAAGAATTCATCACATGGTAGATCATTACACCAACAAGAACCCTTGCAGCTGTTCAGAAAAATAATTAAAAATAAAATGTATCAATCCTGATGCATAATCGTAAATTTTTGAAAGGATGGAACTTGCAACAACTTTTCATTCATAACAGCAAGTTAGCCACCAAAATGTTCCTTACAGTATACATTTTCTAGATATAAAAATATTATTGCGTTGTGATTTCAATGTGCTAGCATAAATCGGTTCTCATTATCAAGATGAATAACACTTTAGTTTGATGCAATCATAGGCTTCTGTGGCCAGTCATATGAAGGCATTTGGTTTGATACCATGACCCTTCAGTTTAGTAGAATTTGTCAGTAAAAAATATGGGGTTTTTCAATTATTTAGCATTCAGATGAGCAGAATGAAGAATGAATAAGGAAAATAAATATTGCACTGCTGCAAATTATGAGCACAGAAATGCCCTCCCTACATTGATATTTCCAAAGCAACTATAACATTATGAACAAAACTTCATTAATTTAAGTTGGACGGCATAATGACAAAAAATGTAGTTAATAAAGAAATAAAAACAAAGGATTACAGAGGATTAATAATAAGTATTGGTAGTAGATGGCAAGCTCCAATTTAAAGTAACAACTATTCCATGCCATGAGAAGTTTCTCTGATGACAGCAAAATTCACAAGAAAAATGGCACAGAAAAAAGTAAAAGTAAACTGTCTAAAAGTCCTGATTAGTACTTAGAAGCAATGGACTTACTGTGCTTTCTAACCACTTACAAGTAAAAAAAAATAGATTTAATAAAAGTAACAATGTACAAGTGCAACTCAAAGAATAATATTTTCTTCCAGTTTAATTTTACCATAATTATCCTCCATTTACACAGAGGTGACCAGCCAAATTATTAGACTAGACTGATTGAATGAGACAAATCATATTTGCACCCTTAGATCTTGACAGTAAACTGTTTTCACATTTATGTTTTCAAAACATGCCCTTATTCATAATTAATATATTTGTGGTGAAGCATTTACAACAAATTTTTAATCTATTCTTTCAATTTCAGGATCATTTTGCGAAATGCAAACAAGTTCTTTTATCAACTAGTTTTTATGACCTCCTTTTTTCAGTTTCTTTTATAGATCAAACATTTTCTATGGGATTCATGTCACGACTATTTGCAACCCATTGCAGCACAAGCTGATCAATATCTGAAAGATATTTTCATTTCTTTCCTATTATGGCATGGACCACAGTCATGCATGAATATGAATGGAGCTTTTCCAAACCATTCATTTATTTGAGGGAACTATTAATCCATTGTGTGACATACCAATATGTGGATCATTTTATTAAATGTTATTTGTCATAAATGGGTGGATATGCTAGGGTAATTAAATAGGAATATGGTGCCTTAGCAACGGCACCCAAGTTCTTGTCAAGATAAATAAATATTCATCTGCCATTGAAAGCGATGGCGTGGCTAGTCAGATTTGAAAACGATTTGGGGATTGGTTGGAGAGAGCAACGATAGTCTACTACTGCGGAAGTATGTCTGATTTTTTTGAGACAAAACAGCAGAAAGGGAAGCCGAGGTTTGGAGGGCTGAGTAGTAATAAAAAAATAGACATTCTGTCATACGTGATGATGCTGTGTGGGTCGCTCGTGGATAGATAATTTGTGTAATTTGAACTTGTAATTTTTCATGAGATTGAGGAACATTGGACTCCGAATAATTTACAGAGTGTTAAAAGTATAGCTCACGGACAGTTTGGACTTTAATTATTTGTACAACACACGGAAATTAGAACTTGTAAGAAGTCGTATATGATAGGACTTGGAAATATTCTGGATGAGTAATTAATTTGGAAGTAATAGTAAAGAACTGGGTATTATTTTGCAAGTTCAATCGAACTAGAACTACGAATATTTGAAGTAGTGCAGATCAGTGGCTCGGCAACATTCGCGTGGAAGATCAGGAAAGAAGAACGCGATACTTTGACTCTGGAATTCGCATCACTGGGGAGAAGAGAAGATGGTTCTTTGTGGTGACGTCGATCAAGAGTGTGCGAAGTATAGTGCAGTATAAAGGTTCGAACAAGGTCATGACCAAAGGACAGTCTTCCTGTTGCAATAAGCAATAAATCCTAAGTTTCTTTTTGAAAGGAAAAAAAGAAAAAAGAAGAAGAAGAAAGAAAGATTTTCATTGGCCAATTCGAGCTAATAAGTAGCTAGATAAAATATTTGTTTTCAGATTCCTCACCACTCTGTATGGATGGCAGATCGGGTAATCAGCTATCAATAGGTAATAGTGATTATTTCAAACGCAACCCATTGACCCAGCTAGCGGGAGAATATTTAGTTTTCTTTGAAGCAATAATAGCTAAAACTATTATCGTAACCTTTTTCCTGGTGCCCATGTTAACATAAATTCGGAAACGGGTTCCGACAAAACGCCCAATAATTGTGAGCAGTTTGGGGGCATGTTGCAATTGGGATCTCCAGGTGTTGCTTCACTGTACCATTAATTATGTATGTTTCTAGTACCATGAACAGACAACACACTTCAATCCATTACTTGTTAGGTGTTTCTCATGGCACATTATAATATGCTAAGTCTAGGAAAAAAATAATTAGTCTAATAATTTGGCCACCTCAGTATATAGCTGAATATTTTTATACCTATTTTAAAAGTTTTGGACTGCTCTTCATTTGGGACTTTAGCATGTACTCTTATTATGCATATAAAATTTACAAGATTAAAAGAAAATTATAATATATGTAAGATTAAAAGAATATTATTATATTTTTCAGTAAGCAAGACTTAATTTTTGATTGGAAAATTATTTAAGTTTATGTTATTTTTTTCATTATACCTTCATTTCACAATTCATATGTAAGAAGCATATTTTTGATATTTTTCATCCCCAGGCTCTACTAGTCAGTGAAAAAAAATTAGCTTCAATGGAATTCCTACTTTCAAGCACAATAAAACCTGAGGGTCAAACGGGCACCTTGATTAAGTGGTCAACTCTGCTAATGGCCATTTTTTCATGGAAACGATTGATTTTTCCATAAAACCCATGTAAATATTTTGTCTTTTCAGTGACCAGGCACATAAATTAACTTTTATTAAGCCATCACTTCAAGCTTTTTTGAACCTTGAGAAATGGAAAAGTGATAGAGATTACTATTGATTTAATATCTTCCTATAACAGGGTGTATTGTCTGATTACTTTGAATAATGAGTCAATAACTTTCAGTCTCTTATCTTGCAAGGGAGTTACTTTCTGTTTGAAGTAACAACAGGTGATTTTATTAAACAGTATCTCTCAATAAAAGAACAAAGCATTCAGCTCTACCATTTCACAGCACTCCTATGGTGTACTACTCTTACTTCCATAAGTGTGTGCCCTGGAGAGGGAGGGGGCATGGGGCCGTAATCCCCCTGAAAATTTTGAAAGGTACCCCATAGTCTTATATTAAAAAAATATTTAATTTCTGGAAACATCAATTCCCAATAATCCCCTTTTAACATTGTCCCTTTGTGGAATTGATACATGATTTTTGGAGTGGGACTTTCCAAATAAATTAGCACTCCTATAAACAGTTAAACCCACAACCAATTGTATTTATTAATAGCTCGTTAAAGTTATAATTTCATTCTTCTCATAGTACGTTTTATTTATTTACAGGTCAAATATGTCATTTGTAAATAAAAATGTTCAATGGAAAAGGGGGTCCACAAATGTAGTTGCTTCCTCTTGTTTTACACTGCCCATTTGTACACATACTGCCCTTCTCTGGGAATCTGTTAAGGCCTCACAAAGCATGCATCATGCACTAAACTGATCTAAAGGAGACTTGCTAACTCCTTTGTCAAATATCCCTGCTGTAAAGTTTCTATAGGATATGAATTACATCTTCAAGTCTAGTTTGCTTGTTTGATGCGGTAAGGGCAGAAAGCGAGTTTCTTGACTAAGAGAACAAGAGTCAAGCCAAGGTTTGGTTTGATATTAGCCGAGTAGAGGCAAATGATCCTAAATGTTTAAATTGTATTTTGCCATTATGGTAATTAAAAATTTAAAGAGGTTATACTTCATTTCATTGCAATTACCAAATTAGATTTGATATAGTAACCTAATAATCTTGATTATGCAGCACTACCTATTAACGGATAATTTTTATCGGAATCATTGGTGGCAGTGAAGTCAGGTTTCACTGTTTTGCAAAGAAAATTTCATTGATTTTGAATTTGGTCCCTTCCTACTGGGTGCATATTGTGATGCCCCATGAGCACTTTCACAATTTTCTTTAAAATTTTATAAATGCCTTTAGCATGTTTTCAAAAGACATTTTATACTCAGAATGCTCAAGGAATTTATTTTTAAATGTATCAATCATTGTACTTTTTTCTTTTTTGGATTCTAAGCAGTTTGCAACAAACACGTACATAGAAAAAAATTATTTTCACAAATCATGCAGATTTCTGTGTTTTTAGGATATAATATTTTTACATTGGTATGCATACAAATTTGCATCTTAACCTTTTTGGATAAATCTATGTTTTCTGAACAAGTATTTTACACCAAAATGATTAAACATGATAAGAAAAAATTGTGATATTGTAACTAACCTATTAGTTGAAACATGCAGATTTTAATGTTTTACAGTTAGGTTATATTCAATTTAGAACTTGAGCTATGTAATTGCACCATGTAGTTTTTCAAAAATTTATATCAACATTTCTTAAAAAAGTACAATCTTGAAGGGAGAAGAGAGAATGAAAAGTGGCACCTGTAGATACTAGAAGTGGAAGAGGATGCTTGTGAATAGAGCCTTGAGAATATGCTAAAAAAAACATTTTGCAACTTATGAATTAAACACAACATATGAATTGTGGAGAGTCTGGATGCTGTTGTCAACAGAATGTCAATGAATAATGTAAAAGTATAATATTTGTACCACCTTCCTCATAAATATTATATGATATTTATATGGAAAAGTTGAAAATGCAGTTCATTGCACAACCACACATAAATCAGTTCATAAGCATGAAATAATATGAAGCATGAAATTGGTTCCAGGTTTTGAATTTGCTAGAACAAATGCTTAAGAGAAGACTCATATTTAGCAAATGAAGAGAAATAAAAATAATCCTTCACACAACAGATCAAAATATATTTGCAATAATATATAACTGACTCTGCTATGCACTTGCATGCCTGTATTAAAATTTCATACTCTTCACTTTGTCATCAATACAATGAAAAAATGTCAAATATCATTGTTCAGTGTGAACATCAACTAATGCATCTTAATATCATATGGATCTAAATGGTAAATTGCAGTTTTCACATTCTATCATGTTGTGAAACCTTATTACATATTACAATTTAATAACAGAATGCTGCAAAAAATACCTCATTTTAACTTCTTGGATGTATCATTTTTCATCCTCAGACTGCAGGTATTTCAGCAACACTTCTGTGGGCAGTTCTTGTCAGCTCAATAATGTTAATAAGAAATTTTCTATTACTGCTTGAGCTGAAATAGGAAAGTGATATGAATTACTTAAATATAAATTTCAAGTTTATTGGACTTCATTATAAATCAATGTATTCACTCTTTGTTTGGTACTACAAAAAAAATTCAGTAATGAAACACTTCTATTTACAATTATTTTAATTTAAAGGCATGTTTATACAGTCTGTGAAGTCTATATGAAATTACTTGGCATTTATACATTTTAACCCATTAACTGCCATGATCCCCAATCAGAGATCTCAGAACTTTTTCATTGTTGCTTGACATTGTGTAATATAATTTGTGAATTTTAATTCTTCAATAGATGTAAACATCCTAAATGAATCATATAAGCAAGTTTTTCATTCTTGAATGCCAGATGTCAAAGTTGACGGGACATGCACCGAAGTTGACAGGACATTTACAGCTAAGGTCTAATGTTTTTGATTCTTCTTACAGAAAAAAAATGCTCATATAACCACTGTTTGGTGCTTTGGAGCACTCTAGTAGTATAATTTAGCAACACAACAACTGATTAGCACTAAAAATTGCTGCCTGAAGGCTCCAAGTGAGAGAGCGCTTTGCGCACAAAATTAATTTGGCATTTATATATTTTAAAGTTACTGATGCACTTCAATAGTAATTGAACTTGTACCTTTCAAATTACTGTTTAAATGAAAACAGATGAGAATTGTGAATAAATACATTGGGAATCCAAAACAAACTTGTTAAACAAATTTTTAAAAAAGATAACGAATTTATTAATCACACTTGTTATTTAAAGCAAATAATATATTAACAATCAGAAAGTAATTTCTAGATAGAGCTTTGCAGAGTAAGAGAGATAGAGCTTTGCAGAGACAGGAGAAAGTATTTCCCTGAAATAACAAAATATAAAAGAACTAAACTGTATGAAATCACTACAAATCTCTAAAGATATTACAAGACAATATCATCTCTATAACCATTTAGAAGTTATGTGATTCATAATTATTTACCTGATAAGATAAATCGTAAAAATTTATATTCATATAGTTTTAAAACGTTAAGAAAAATGGAATAGCTAATTATAAGAAAAATTCTGATAAAACATTCTTCAATTGCCTTGACTGAATGCGATTTAAGGAATTAATCTGTTTAATTTTTATAAAAAAGTGTTTAATATTTTTTTTACTAGTCAATTTTTGATAATTCCAGGAACGCACTCAAGATTTTACCTCTGCAAAATGTATGTGTACATAAACTTCAAGAGATTCTGTTCCTGTATGATTGTTGCAATGTCAAAAACAATTTAATGTCATTGTAAAAATTATTGCGTGAACAAACAAAATTGAACACGAGTAATATACTTACAGAATGTTACCTTCTGTAACTACATGAAAGAATACATTGATACATAAGGGTAACATTGAGAAAAAAAATTCATAGATGGTTTCTCATAAATTTCAATTTGTTTAGATATATTTTGGCAAGTATTACCATATTAGAAAGAAAGAAGCTAAAATAACAGAGAAACCTAACAGGAACTTGTGAAGCTGACAATGTAGTCTTTTTTAAACTTTTCTGTATTGGAATGAAATGGAGTTATTTTGCAATCAAAAAGAAATTGTATTCTGTACAATAAGAGAAACATCCACTTATATACTGACTCTTCAGTCACGTGAACTGCTTTTTTGACACTCACTGATTCCAAATCTAATTGAAAGGTGGAGTTGGTGCATAACCTGAAGAAATGATTTGCATTCATTTCATAAATGTTGCCCAACTTGTGCTTGAGCTGTTTTACTCCCTGCTATTTTTGATACTCTGCATAAGACAGAAAGTTTACATGATATCAGTGGATTTATATAGCTATAATGCAAGAAAAGTACTTTCTTTTTAAGAAATATTATTTCCGTGCATAATTCAGTGATTAAAATAGTTTATTGTGAGTTTAATTAAGAGGATGATGACTGTAAACAACAGGCTTTTTGAAATTTGTTATTTATGGCCTGTTCGTTTGTATTCTTTTGATGATCTAATTTACATGCATACATATTCTCATTTGATTTTCAACATGATTGGTATCAATTCTTACGAAGTTCTCTTTAATGACGATTTTGGAACCATGTAAATTATTTGAGAAAACATCTTAACTTACAACTCCTTGCATTGAACTGAGAATTTGAGGCATGAACAGCTGGTGCTCTAGCTCTTAAGACTGGTTGAAGAATATCTTTGTGACGTGGTTTTTGAATAGTTGAACAGTTTTAGAACTGTCAAAAAATTTGTCTACTGGCCTCAATGAACCATATTCAGGAAGACTGCATTAAATTATTTTAAGCATACCTAAACTACTGCCTTTTTGTACAGTTAATCCATAAGCTGAATCACCATTGAGATTAAAGAGGGTCAGGTCAGCACCTCGAAGTAATAATTCATTTGTACAATGAGGATGGTCTCCATATGCTGCATACATCAGTGCAGTGTTACCAACCTAAAATGATAACACACAAATTTTATTCACTAATTCTCATTCTATGTCTAACAAAAATTTCATTACAGATTATGATATGTTAAATAGATTATAGACAAGATTTATATCAAGTGCTAATAAATTTGGAATTGTCAGAACAGGTGTGACTACTACTTACATTGTCATACTTGACTTAAAAACAAATGCACATGTGCATGCATTTCAGTTTATTATAAAATTACTTACATCGTCCGTATGATTAACATTGGCTCCTTCTGTGAGTAATATTCTCACAACATCACTGTGTCCTCCAGCAGCAGCATACAGTAAGGCTGTTTCACCTTCTTTACCCTGTCTATCAACAGACGCTTTGTGCCTCAGTAGGAGTTGCACAGTAGGAACCTGTCCATAAGCACTAGCCCACATCAGGGCACTGAGTCCACTACTGTCAAGAACATCCACATCACTCTCTGAAACAATAATGAATATCAGTCATGTAAATAAAGTAACAAAGATCAGACATGAGTTTGATTTAGAAAAGTTCTAATGTCAGTTAATTTAGAAACAATTAGCACGTTGTTGAAAACTGAAAAAAGAAAATGATATTTTAAGGTGCCTTTTGCACCTTGCTTTATATCACCAGCAGAACATTACCTTGCTGTATATCAAGTTCAGTAATTTCACCCTGACCAGCACGATGATGAAACCCAACATCAGTCTGCTCAGGAATAGGTGTTTCGGTGGGAATATTTCCCCTTTGTAGATTTGTCAACACAGTAGTTGGCTGTAACAATAGCACTTTGTCAAATCGATAAGGTCTGAAGTGTCCAGATAAATGCATTGTTCTCAACAATGTATCTTACAAAGTAGCTTGTGATATTATCAAAATATTACCTTGTACGGTTGAAATGCACTTTTTCTTGAACCATCTTGCCAAGATCCTGGCCATCTCAGTCTTAAATCATTTAATCTCGATGAAACTTTACCTCCTGGAAGTGAAGGTGTTTTAGAGTCACCAGTCACGTTTTTATTTTTACTATCATCACTTAAAAGTTCTGCGGGTGGCTCCGGAGAGGAATCAATGTCTTCTTTTACAATAACTTCTTTCTTCGTGTTATTTGACATGATATATGGTTTTTAACCTTATGCACATGCCAGAATATCAAGAAACCATCGCATTATTTTCACACTTCGCAGAGCAATTATACTGTAATGTACTGTTTTCTTTAAGTAACGTCATAAATGAAAGTGTTATCCAGCTGTCACTATCTGTATCCCACAGCAACATGACTTTTTCGCCACATATTAGTACTCCTCCCTCGATGTTTACGAATTGTTTACGACACATTCGGCTTTGTTATGTTGGCTAAGTACAAATGAAGACTCGCGTTGTGCAGGGTTGGTTAAACTGACTGGTTGGTGGGAATTTTGAAGCATGAAGACATGCGATCACTTTCAAAATAGATTCTGTAGCAACGTGAATTATTATTTATGAAATAGATTTCAATGTGTATTTCGGTGATGATTTGGAGAGTAAATGGTTTTAAAAGAAAATATGCAATGAAAATAAATTAAGAATCTTCTAATATCATTTGAATATGATTTCTGTATCTGCAGGAATATCCACGCTCAAATAGTTATTTGGAAAAAAAAAAAAAAAAAAAAAAAATCCATGTTCATTAAAGCGATGCTTTTCGTTGTAGGTTTATTTTCATAACTTGAAAGATAAAGCTCAACAAAATATTAGAAATCGTACGTATCACAAGCTTTTAACACGAACAAAGTTAAAATATATAATTTATGCAGTTAGGCGGGGCGGACCGGTGCAAGGTGGAGGTGAGACGACGGACAGTGCGTGCAAGGGAGGTAGAGCATTGCGAGTCGGGTGGGGATGGCAGAGCGGGCGGAGAATCATCCAGCAATCGTCACAACATAACAGCACGAGTGTTGTAGCAGAAACTCAAAGCGCTCATGAACTTCATTGTAAAATGTGTCTTCGGAGACGTACGATGTTGGATGAACTCTGTAGAGTGGCAGAAGAGAGGACTGCCTCATGCGCACATTCTCCTGGGGATGGTCGAAAAAATAAGACCGGATAAAATTGACTCAATAATTTGCGCAGAAATTCCTGATCCCGAAGTAGATCCAGAATTGCATGAAATAGTGAAGAAGAACATGATTCATGGACTGTGTGGCTAACACAATCGGGAATCACCGTGCATGATCGACAACAAATGCTCGAAGCGTTATCACCATACTTTATTGGCTGATTCAGTTACAGGCAATAACGGTTACCTCCTGTATCGTCGTCACTCTGTAAGATTACGGGAGAACAATAACGTTGCAAGTCAAAAATAAGGAAGTCGCTGTCAACAACAGTTGAATTATTCCGTATTCTCCGCTGCTTTCTTAAACATTTAAAGCGAATTGCAATGTTGAGTACTGCAATTTCGTGAAGTCGATTAAATATGTTTGTAAGTACGTCACGAAAGGAAACTTTATGGCTGTATTTGGTATTGCAGGTTCAAATAATAATGATGATAAAGTTTCACAATTTCAGAGGGAAAGATATGTTAGTAGCAATGAGGCGGTTTGGAGAATCTTTTCATTTTGTATACATGAACGTCAGCCCTCCGTAATATCTGAAGAATGGATAACGAGTTTATTTTACGGCCGAAAACGCAGCGCAAAGAGCTGAACGAGCACCAGCGTCAACGCTGTCAAGCTTACTCGAGACATTCGCAAGAATATTAATTTACTCGGAAATGCCAAAATATTTTACATGGAATGTGTCATACCAACAATTCCACCGTCGGAAACAGGGGCAGTCTGTACCGGGATACGTGGATGTATATTCAACCGATGCATTGGGGCGCATTTACACAGTTTACCTAAGCGATGACGAATGTTTTTACTTGCGTCTACAGTTAGTTAATGTTCGTGGACCAACTTCATTGTTGATTGACTAATTTTTCGTGTTTCCGGGCACGTCAACTGCTTTGGCCATTAGTCCCGTTAGTGTAGTGCATATTTTTTTTCTAGGGAGATGGCGGTGATCCTCCCCCGGTTGATGGCGAGATCCGGCACTGACCTACCGTCGGCTAGTGGGGTTTCCCCCTAACCAGGACTCTCCCACCAGCGGGGCACCGCCCCAGTCGGGACAAGCTCTAAGCTCCCGACCGGTCTCCCAAAACATGTGGTAGTGTAGTGCATGTTAGTGTAAGTGTGTGTGTGTAAGGGGAGAGGACAGGACAAGGAAGAGGAAGGACAGATCGCGCGCGGTCCGTGGCCCGTTTGTTAGGATACTGCTTCGGCCGTGTTGTGTAGTGTTGATCGGAGAAAACAGAAAACTACAGATCAGAGCAGCCGGCCGCTAGAATTCTCCTCCAGACAGCGACTGAATTCGACCTAGCTGAAAAGCTAGTGTCGAAAATCCTGCCGCCGTCATGACTCGAACCTAGGACCTCCCGGTTAGAGGCGCTGCAGTGACATATGTTAATGCACTGAGCTACCGCTACCGGTGCGTGCAGTGAAAGAACCGGGGGTTGGAAAAAGAAGTTTTGTTTTTATTGACTCAGAAATTACGATACCCCCTATTGCCCGTTCAAAATCTGCTTTAACTAGATCCAGTTGTCTGTTTTGGTGTATTGGTTCAGTTTCTTTTCCGATCTTGATAACTTGTGTAGTGTGTGAAATAAATCAAAATAGCATGCCAAAAGACAAGAGCTCGAGTAAACAAGAGCCCTTCTGCAAAGTTGGATTGCAGGTGAGGAAACTTTAACTTTAGATGGGAAAATGTATTTTGTCAAGTTTTTTCAATGAAGTGAACTGTACTAAATAATTTCAACTGTATCAACATTTGCAAAATGCATCTCACATACAACGAAATTGAAAAATAAAATTCAATCTCTTCTAGATTTGAAGCCCTTGTTGCATCTAATATAGCATGGAGAAAGATTGGTAATCTTTTTTTAGCATTTTTTTAAAAAATACACCAACAGAAAAATTCCCGACGAATCCTCTTTACGAGAAAACTACATTAACTCACTCTTATAAAAATATGCTCAGAGAAATTACAGAAGATGGTTTTCAATTGATGAAACAACTCATTCCTAAGGGAGGTATGTAGTTGGGAGTAAATGGATTCCAAAATTGCAGGATCTCATTTCAAGGACTGTGGGAGATGCACTGCGTATATCATAGCCAGCTGAAGACCACAAAGAGAGTTGTTTGACATTTCTGAAGGATAGTGCTGAACATACTGAAAGCAGGCTGACATCAGCGGTAGTCTTCAAGTGTTTTACCACAAAATGCTCACATTACTTACATGGTTCATGGCCTACATCGTGCTGCCCCAGAGATTCGTTCGCAGCAACCTAAAGTTTTCGGTATGTATGTCACCTAATTTGATTTCTTCTCTTAAGAGTTTTTGTGAAAGCTCCGTCAAGAATATATATTCAAAGAGGTACTACCAGAAATTCCCCTTCCACCAGACCCTGTTCTTGCTAGTTGGGGAATATGACTCAACGCTGCATTTTGTTACTGACCAGTAACATTGAAGCGATTATGAAGGTACTTCCTTTATTGAATGCAGTTGCGACGTGTATTTGTTCAGCAATAATGGCTGCAAACGATGAAGGAATCGAAAGCGAACTAACATGTATTGATGCATACTACATAACTTTGCCCAAAATCTCTACCAACCTTCTAGAACGTGATCTAGAACTAACTACTGCAGTTACCTAATTGATCTCTGTAGCATCGTCATTCAATAATTTGATAGAACCATTTGCAGGCGCACCTACTGTCGAGGCCTTATCCTATGCATGAGGGAATGATACCGACAACAAAGCAGTTCAACGCAAGCCGGGAGGGGCAGGCCAGGGCGGGGCTGCTTCTTTCCCACGGACGCGCGGATGCGTTTGGAATAGACTTTCGGGTGAGCTGTACCGCTCTATTCATCTAGAGATGAAACTCGAAAGACGTCTGAACGTCTGCATTTTACGAAGGGGAAAAAATTAAAATAATAAAAATGTCAAATATGCAAATATATGCTCTTAAAATGAAAATATGCTTAATCATCATAAATATGTAGAAATATGCACTATAAGACTTTGTATGTCGATCCAAAATAACAAGAAATGAATTTGTGTTCTTCATGAATATCATTATGTTTAAGGATAAAAACATGCAAATATGCAAAATCCGCAGCGTGGTTATTACACATAGGCGGGAGTGTTACATTACTCGTTTTGAAATTCTCGGCTCTTAATGTCGTCTCCGCTGGAAACATCACACTCGCAATGTAACACGTCCCGCCTTGGTATAGTAAATTACTATTCCGAAAAGTTGGCAAAAAACGAATAAATGTTAATTCTTTCCACTGACCAAGCTCCATAAACAAGTCTTCATGATTTTAATAAAGTTAAAACAACAACAAACAAACAAACCCAACAACATCATAGTATATGATCCCTCTTGAAAAGACAAAGTTACTTAAAATAAGGCCTCAGCGCTAGTGATGGAAATCAATCATTATCGTGTACACCATTACGTCACCTAGTCCTTGAACCACACTTTAATCAGGGCACATCGTTATACTTGGTTGGGATGGTTTATTTAGCAAAAACTGAGATCAGATATCTTAAACTTTTATGTTTCTTCGCAAAATACACTGCTAAATCTGAAAACTCCAGTCATACTATTCCTTTTTGCACTCAGCACCGAGAATCGTGGGCAATTGTTTTGTTAGGCAACCCTCTTAACGGTCATGTGTTAGACGCATTCGTGTTGCAACAATCCCTACAATTTTTTTTTTTTTTTGGTTATTTAAGGTCGCATCAACATCTTAGGTCATTAGCGACCACTATTGCTGTTAACAGTATGGTAACTATGTGGATGAAACGACATGGTGATGATAAGGGGTGAAAGGACGAACACAAATACAACCATGCCCGAGGCGGGACTCGAACCCGCGACCCTTCGGTCCGATATCACTACGACACTACTGCCTTAGCGATCTCGGCCACCGGGCCGACCCCTACAATTTTGTTTACTTATTTAAGGTCGTTTTTCGATTGATATGATCATATAGCGATCATTGAATTTTAACATTAGCTTTATAACTTTGCGGTATCGGAAGCGGAACACGCATAGGGATACACAAAACATCCATGGCCAGGGCAGCATTCGTCACGACCCTTCAGCCTTAGCAACCTCGGATATCGAGGCCAGCAACTCTTATAATTATTATACACATTGGCTTGATTGATTGATTGATAGTGATTCCGGGCGCATCATGAAGTCATTAGTACCGTAAGTGTAGTGCATGTTTTTACTAGTGAGGGGACGGTGATCTCCCACTGGAAGGCGATATCCGGCACCGAACTATCATCGATTAGCGGGTTTTTCCCAACCAGGTATCTCCTACCAGCAGGGCACAGCCCCAGCCGGGACAAGCTCTAAGTCTCTGACCGGTCTCCCGGCATGTGTGGTAGTGTAGTGCATGTTACTGTGAGCGTGTGTCTGTGGGGGGTAAGTGGTGAGGATAGGACAAGGAAGAGGAAGAAAAGATCGCGCCCGTTCCATGACCGGTTTGTTAGGGTACTGCTCCGGCATTCACCTAGTGTTGATTGGGGAAACCCGGAAGACTACCGATCAGAGCAGCCGGCCGCTAGAATTCTCGCCCTCACAGTGACTGAATTCGACCTAGCTGAAAAGCTGTTGAAAATCCTGTCACCGTCGGAATTCGAATCTAGGACCTTCCGGTCAGAGGGACTGCAGTGACATCACTTGATGCACTGAGCAACCGCTACCGGTCACATTGAAATTATTATGCACATTATTGTCCTCGGGGAACACGAATGAGGAGGTCGAGAAAAAAGTGGAAGATTCATGAGAAGAGAAAGCCGGGTGAGGAGGAGAAGAAAGACCAAGAGTTGGCGAAGAAAAATGAGCGTTTGATTTAGCACAATATTGTGTGTTCTATATTCTCTTAACGAATAATGTATATTGCGCATTCATATTTTTCTTGCTTATGAAGCCCCCTGTACAGCGGCGCTCCGACAGCTGGTTTACCGTTTATTAAATTGTCTCAACGTCATCCACTTCCAGACAATTTCCCTTATAAATTGAATCGGAGAAGAAAGAACAATGTTTAATTTGAAAAATAAAACAATTATTGTAGTTTCAAGCAACGTTCCAGTTGCAATGGAAGAAGTATACAGTCAGGTTTCAATTCCAGAATTATATTTGTTGAATTTCCACCTAGAGTTATTATTCTATTCATTACCGTCAGTTAAAGCAGAAGTGAAGAACTGGAAAACAACTCTGCTTCACTCCCGTCGTGATTTCATAATTCACTCCACGTAGCACGACATCGATCTTTGTAAGACAAAGAGTATCTCATTTAGCCTTCTCGCGACTGCGATTCGCAAAAAACATGATCTGTATTTCAATCTCGTGTCGTGTCATCTGTGTCGCAAGCCCCTCCCGAATTCCGGCACGTCGTTCTTCTGTTCCCTTTCATCCCGTCTGTCTCTCATCGCGAGAGTCACGCTTTGTCGCGTCCTCCTTTACCACCCCTCTCACCCCGCGTTGCCAAGACAGTATCAACCCCCTCTACGCGACAAAACAAAAGCCATTCAAACGTCTGCCTGCCGCGCGGCTCGGCGCGGCCCGATGTGGCTGGCGGTAGCTCTTGCGACAGCCGCGGGGGGAGGGCGCGCGGCGTCATTTTGCGTCACATTCTGTGTGCCGGCGCGCCAAACGGAATCGATTTTGTCACGCGCGTACACTCCTGTCACGCACGCGATCTGGCCAGTCAGCTGTCACGGACGCGCTCGTTGATTGCGCGCGGGACGGGCAGGGTGCAGGAGAGGGGGAGGAGATATGCGCATTTCGCAACCAGAACGTCTCATTTACACAATGTAGGATGTGTTGCTCTGTTCGTTTACCACGAACGAGTTGCTCGTTGTGAATGCTTCGTCTATGATAGCTAGCTTAAAACAATATTTAGAATTTTAGGAAATGGAGGTGTAGTTAACTTCGAAGGTTCGATTAAAATGACATGCGGAAATGATGTTCAGTGTCTGTTTCAGAATATAAATACTTTCAGAGAGGTGCTGGAAAGGGAGAGGTAGGGGATATGCGCATTTCCCCACCAGAACGTCTCATTTACACAACCTATACTTCGATTTTTCTATGACATTAGGTCATTGTTACACCCCCTGCCTTATAAAATGAATATTTTTAATTATCTCGGTAACGTCCCTCTCAATGAGGCTCGTGGCCTCAGCAATGTGCTTACCACTGTTAAACAGATTCATGTTATAAGCCAGGAGGTGTCACTATGACCTAATGTCATCCATCGGCTACTATAAGAACGCGAAGTATAGGATGTGTGGGTCTGTTCAGTTACCACGCAAATGGCCGACTGTTGCGAATGCTTCATATATGAGAGCCGGCTTAATACAATATTTAGAATTTTAGGAAATGGAGATGGTTAACTTCGATTTGATTGACGTGACAAGCGGAAATGGTGTTCAATGTCTGTTTCAGAAAATAAATACTCAGAGAAAGAATTTGCGTTCACAGAATTCTATGTCGTACCTAAGAGGCAGTTACATCAACTATTCAAGGCCAGGGAATACTGAAATGTTGTAAGATAGTTACAAAAAATAAAGATTGTAGTAAAATACATGTGACCTTAAATGTCATCCAAAACGAATTTAACATGAAAATTATAAAAAAAGTTTGATTTCGACATTTAATTGATTCATCTTTCTGCTTTCTTACTAAATATATCCATAAAATTGATTAGTAAGTATTAATATTAATTAAGATAATTTACAAGTTTCTAACAATTAAATTAAATTATAACTTTCTACATTTTTCGTTTAGTTAACAAAATATGCTAATTAATTCCAAGAAAAATCATTGATTCTCTATGTTAATAGCACGCTTGCAATTAACAATGAAACGTACAATTAAAACTCCACACCTACAGTTCAGAAACAGGAAAAGCGAAATCATTTAATTTAGAAACTATTACACAACGTAGCCAACATTTGCAGTCGGCCAAGCAACATGAACAAAAATGTACATCACAAATTACGTACGTACAACAACTACGTATAAACAACGAATGAACAAAACTAAATTGGGGAAGTAAACGTTAACCCTTATCTGCCTAGCGTGTCCGTATAGGCATGCCGTACGAAGCTATTGATTGATTGATTGATTGATTTTTTCGTGTTTCCGGGCGCGTCAACTATTTTGGTCATTAGTACCATTAGTATAGTGCATGTTTTTCTCGGGAGATGGCGGTGATTTTCCCCTCGCTGGATGGCGAGATCCGGCACCGAACTAACGTCGGGATAGTGGGTTTCCCCATAACCAGGACTCTCCACCAGCGGGCACACCCCAGCCGGACAAACTCTAAGCTCCGACCGGTCTCCCGGAATATGTGGTAGTGTAGTGCATGTTAGTGTAAGTGAGTGTGTAAAGGGAGAGGATAGGACAAGGAAGGGGAAGGACAGATCGCGCGCGGTCCGTGGCCCGTTTGGTAGGGTACTGCTCCGGCTTCCTGGTGTTGATCGGAGAAACCACGGAAAACTACCGATCAGAGCAGCCGACCGCTAGAATTCCCCTCCAGACAGTACGAAGCTATAGATAGTTCAAACTTTCACCTTAAAATTGCAGAAATGCAATTAGTACTTAATTTTGTTCTTTACCTATCCTAAAAGGTGTTACCATGCGCACTTCAAAATTTTGAGAAATAAATTTCAATATTTTTTAATTTAAAAATCGAGTAATGAAATTTTTACTTAATAGTTCTGGCAGTTAAGGGCTAACCCTAGCTAAGGGTTAACGCTAGCAGACTTACGAAACAACAAAAATACTTAACGGGAATAAATTAAAGGTTGTACATGTAAAACATCTGTTCTTGGATTGCAGATGTAAAAATGTAAAGTCGGTTGCGTTTACCCGTTCAAAAAGGACGCTATACAAAACTTTCAGAAGTAACTAGTATTTTTTATTTTCAATTTATATGTGTTGTATTCTCTCGCATACCTGTCTTTACTTTTCCTGAGAAGTAATATTTCATGACTTTTTCAAGTATTATAATATTTTATTCGCAGTTTATTCATTACCTTCCATTTGCGAACATTTTGTGAAACAAAACAATCAAGGCCCACTAAAAAAATATTTTTCAAAAGCAATACTTCGTCATGAAATGTACGACTCGGATGATCAAAATGTGCTATAATTTCTAAAATTTAAATTATTCTTAAATGGAAACGAAAAATATTGAACGTAACATGTGCATAAAGGGGTATAATTATACCCCTTTATTTCGTGATATTTAAGAAAATTCGCTCTTATAGTCGCTCGTTTTCTTGAACATACCACTCATGGAATTAGACCCCTCTCTTTATACACTCGTTTCGTTAATTACTATAATTATACGATAATATTCCGTTATTTTGTGAAATCAATTACAAAATTTATATTAAGATTTGTGGAGGTAAATACTGGAGGATTACGGGAATAAACGCTTAGAATGAAGGCTTCATGATATCAAAACTTCAAAAACAAAAATGGCTTTCGGATAATCCTAAAATAACTACAAGAAAGGGAAAGAAAGATCAAGCTTTTAATACAAAAACGTTTTGAGAGAGTGAAAGACTGTCTTCCACAAATTACGCTGGAAAATACGGTAGTTTTAGTGCTTGCGCATGGACGCAAAGAGATGCTAATTCGGACTTTTGTCAACTTCCCGATATTACCGATAACGCCCCATCGCATTCTAATGGAAAGTCGATGTAGTAGCAGAACTCAGACTGCGGTTGTAATGGACCCAGAAAGTTTCTGCTGTCCTCTGAGACCACATTCATTGTGAGGACGCGCGGATGTTCTTTGCAGTGGCTGTGAATTTGCATGACTGGGGGAATATTTAGTGTAGGTAGGTAAACTAGTACCCGTGACAAGTTCTGAATTTGCGCCATTCTTAGCTTATTTCAAACGTTTTTAATACGTTTTAACACACACACACACACACACACACATACTGGCGTAAAAAAAACGTTTCTAATCTGTTTACAATTGATTTAGTACACGGAAGAATTATGAAAAACATTACCACACTTGTTATTTAGTAATTATTTCAAATTTTACGAATTTAATTACTGAGAAAAGTCCATTACGTGAATAATAGTATAGAAAATAAATTAAAATTTCCAATCATATTCACATCAAAATATTATTTATTATTATGAAAATGAGCTCTCTATTTTTTTATTTTTCACTGTGAAGAGTTTATTTCCACAATTTAAAAAACTGAATTCAAATGGGGGTGTGGGAAAAAAGTTGATAACTCAAAAAATGCTTTTAAGGAGAAAATTGGCTTCAAAAGTTTAAAAACTGTCCTGTAAATCGATTTCCAAATTTATTTCTAAAAACATCGCCTTGAAAATTTGAAAATAATGCGTCTGAAATGTATTTAAATTGTGAATACATTTTTCAAATACTGTCATTTTTATGTGGGATATCAACATTTTCCATTAGGGCAATCTTTCATTTTAATATGTTGATAAGCCACAAATAAAAATTTTGTAGTTGAAAAACAATACAAATACGAACATAATCTTTCAAAATTACATTGTTTATTATAAAATAATGAGAAATGGAAACCAAAGAGAAATGATTGCAAAATTTTTACATTATTAGACATCATCTTTAAATGTACCTGTCTCATCAAGGTAAGGAAGTGAAGATGATTTCCTTCTCCTTACATTTTTAGTGGAACCATTTCTAGACAATAGTATTGATACCCTTGTTGACTTCAGTTAATACCAGAACACAATAGAAATACACTTCACACAACACATATAAATAAATCCTTGGTACAAAAAATGACATGTAAATGTAACACTAAAAAATACAAATCATATATACATTCTAATTCAATAAGCTCAGGAAAAAAACATTCGCACCACTTTCGTGTCAAGGATGTTATAGTTTTAAGTCAAGTTCCACTTGAATTTCAACTCAGATTTGTTATGTACAAAGTAAAACAACAACAGTTCTTTCACCATAAGTTTATTTCAGTAAAGCCACAATCCAAATCAAGTCCGAAATACTGTCCGAGACCGAGTTCTCCGACCGCGGTGCGGAAGTAACGTAGGCGTGTTCCCAGAAACGGAGAGGCGGTGCGGAGGAGATCCTGCCCGTCGACGTACTACTAGCTGCGCGAGAAACATTTCTTTTTTTACTTCACGATCAGAGACGCTTTTCTCACATGATTATTTCAGCATCGAGCTTACCTTATTCAGAATCTGATGATGACCAGCACGCTTCACTCTCTGACGAATCACTGTCGGAATCCAAATTAACAATTAGTTCGTCAATGATGTACGGCACAATACCATCTTTCTCCCAATAATCATTTTCTATTTTTTCCACATGGCAGCAAAATCCTTTCCAGTCCTGCACGGTGACTTCTTGAATTGCAGTTTCAATGTTTTCTTGCAATTTAGTAACTGACATATCAGCCGTTACATTTCTCTCCCTAAATATTCTCTTTACTTTCGCCCAAGCAAGTTCAATTGGGTTCATCTCACACATGTAGGGAGGAAGTCTCACAACTGTATGTCCGTGTACTGCCAACAACTCATCAATCTTGTACTGCTTTGCCCGTGGTTTGAGAGGTGCAGTTAATCGGTACAAATCTGGCTTTCGCATACTTTCTTCACAATGCACTCCCTTTCTTTGAAGCCATGCAACCATGTCGGCTTTTCTTGAGTATGCGGACGGTGTCTTGTTAACTTCCATACTGTGGTATGGATCATTGTAAGGGACAACAACAGCACTCTCTGGCAGATGTGGCAATAATTTATCACGCACCCATTTTTCAAAATTAATGCCATTCATTTGGCCGTGGTAGTCTCCCACAGTACTACCAGCTCGAAAAATTAGACAGGTGTCGCAAAGAAATCCCTTTCCCCTCTGCATGAACAATTATTAGTCTACTTGTTGCATTTCCCATCACTTGGAAACCAAAAACGTCATCACTCTGCCAGCACTTTTGAAACTTAAGTGTGTTATCAACCCATGTCTCATCCACATAGATGATATCTCGGTTCTCTTCTCGAAATTGTTTCAACTGAACAATGTATTTGGATCTCCAATCCACTATGTCCGGTCTCTCTGTCAGCACCCGTCGCTTTGATTGGCATTTTTTACATTTGAAACCCATTGATTTCATAACCCGCTATAAAGATTTTGGACCCCACGGTAAATTAATTTCGTTCTTAATAATAGGCAGAAGCTTTTGCACCGTCGGCACAACCTTTTCTCTCACTTAGAAATCCAGTGTATTTCTAAGAACACACTGGTCAAAACTATCTACATGGACATAATTATCACGCGACACTCTTCTCTTCTTACCAGGAGACTTCAACTTTCGATTTGGGCTAGTCTCATTCCTCTTTTTATTTTCTTTCCGAATGGCTTTGATGGTAGTGAGTCCAACTCCTGAGTATTCGGCGGCTCTTTCACTCGCTTTCATTAACGGTAAAAGTAAACATTTACCTTCTTTCTCTTTACCACACTTTGCAATGACGCGGGCAATGATTTCGCGGCACTCGCTGTGTACAGTGGTATTAGGAACTCTCTTTGTCATGATGAGAAACTAATAATTTTCACACGTTAACACTCAGGCCTACCACAAGCGAACTAGTCGCTCCAATGTTCTTGGAACGGTTGCGATTATGTCACGTGACGGTGTGCAGTGCATTGGAAGTCATCCCCTCCTACCCTGCCCCTCGACCCGCACAGAAACTAAGACCCCTCTCCGACGGTCGGAAAACTGGGACCCGCACAGTACAAGCCAAGTTCCAGTCCGCCAGAAGAATACAATCACCGTAACACACGCACTTGAAAACCGAACTTACTACTACTGCTAGGCACTCGCTTGCTGCTCCAAAAATGTCCTACTGACTACAGGCCCGGGCGAGGCCCTATAAATACGTCCCGAGGCATCGGGGCGAGTCTCTTACTTCCCGCCTCCATGGCGGGGCATCGAGGGGAAATGCCCCTCCTGTGACTGCCCTGCCGACGCGGTCCGGTGGCTACGGAAAAGCGCCGCCGCTTACCCTGCTCCTGGTGGCGTCTTCCCGTACTCCTCATTTCTCGACTGGCCGCGCCCCCGGCGCAACTCTGCAGCGGCCACAGTGGGCCGCAACTATGTTGGCCGATACAGTGGCCCCACCATGTGGGCACAAATGCTGTTATACACAGCAAGATTCGCAATCCAAGAACTTTTCAATTAAAAAAAAATAAATACAATTATGACCTCTAATCTTTGTGGTTAATAGTGTAAACACACATTATAATGAACATCAAAAACACTCTTACAGAAATGTTTTACAGTTTTAAAATCTCATATTCTTATCTGTATTCGTTTAACGACTGGTCTGGTAATTTAAAAAAATTGCCATTGACATTTAATAATCTCTAACTTTATTACTGAATATACTTGGGAGAAGCTAATTAGCTTTCAAATGAACTTTGTTAACTTTGATAATTTCGATGACAACCAAGAACCAGGTTGTAACCAGATGGAGCATTCACGCTGTCACCTACCTCGTTCGTAGTGACGCGGTGTAAAGATATCCAGTCTTCTTAATCTGGATAGCAGTTCCTCATGCCATTCGGGGTTCTATTGCCAGGAATTTCGATTTTATTTCTTAAATCGTCCAAAGTAAAACTTACTAAGAGACGTGTGAATGAGATGCGAATCCAATTTTCTTTGTATTAAATAATGAGTAAAAATAGCAATACAAAAAGAAAGCCGAAATAGAAAGAAACATTCTTCTATTAGATGTGCTTCCTATTCATAATTTCAATTTTCGCCGAAATAAACGAGTTTTCACTGACGAAAATCGTATAATTTCTAGCTATTTTTGTACTTGCAATTTTTCGATATCATTCACTATTTAAATTTCTTATATTCCAATGAACATTTGTTTCCATATTATCATAAAATAGATTACCTTTAATAAGCTTCTTATGTACTTGCTTTTCGACTAATTTCTCTTGCTCAGCAGCTCGGTGTGGCAAACGATGTCGTCCCTTCTAACGCTTCGGCAAAAATGGAAGAGTTTCCTTCGAACGCTAGAGAAATTCTTGTGACGATTCGAACTAAATTCAGGTTGCTCGATCGAACTTGTATAAGTGAGCTCTTTCATAAATTTGTCTTCTCCTTGTGGCACTATCTATGATTACTTTTCTCAATCGTTTGAAACGTATCACACTCTCTCGCGGAGGTAGAATGAAGTTTTTCGAGTATGTAACTCGACTTTCGCGGGTGCAGTACATACTTCAAGAACGTGAGGTTTACCCCTTTTGAAATTCGAAATTTACTCACTTCATTAAACAAAAATTTGTGTTTTCAGGAGTGGTCATCTTTTGTTGAATGCAACGTTTTAAATAACTGTAAGCAAAAAATTGATTCTGCTTCATGTGAACTATTTTCAGAGGTTTTTTTCTGCAACCTTTGACCTCGCAACCAAAGGCTTTGAGGGACGCCTGCAATTGTTTCATATCTATTTGATGAGAATGAGTTCACAGTACTGAACTTTTTTTAGAAAGTTTAATATGGAAAACAATAATACGGAGTAAGTTCTAAGATGTTCCTAAATGTTGTAGTTTGAATGATAGTCCTTCATGCCAGAGTTTATCAAGAGATTACTCACATTTTCTGTTTTTATTTGCTTAATAATTCGGATGGAGTTATAAATTTTTGTACTGAAAAATTAAGGAAGAATAGGTTTCTTGAAATGTAATTACAAAGTAAATTAGTTTCTGGATTTTATGCAAAGAATTTTGAAGATATTTATCTAAGAACATATCATGTCGACCTTGGCTTGATTTGTGAAAGCTACATCGGAGTGATTTTTAAGGATGAAAGTGTAGTTAGTCTCCCTGCATAATCTTTTTATAGTTTTTAAGTGGTCTGCTGTTAGGAAGAATATGAATTATAATTTTTTGTATTCGTTATAGTGATGTTGATTTAGTTTGATTTTAATTGTTATGGGGAAATTGATTGTTTTTTGTTTAAGGTCATATGTGCGAATTTTGTCAATGTCTTTGAATGTTATGTTTGCTTGATATTTTGTATTATATTGTGACATACCAATATGGGGACATGTTTTATTACAGAATATTTGTCGTAAATGGGCGAAATGGTTAGGGCAAATAATAGGCAATATGGCGCCTTAGTAACGACGTTGTGGTTGTTGTCAGGATAAACAAACATTCATCTGACCGTGGAGGTGACGGCGTGAGTAGGAGGAAATATAAGAGATTTGTGGATTGGTTGAAGAAGCGTCGACTAATTATTAATACGGAAGTTTGGGTATTTTGTCGAAATAAAAGAAAGGCGAGGCATTGTGGGTTTTAAAAGGGAGGATAAAATTCATTCGGTCGCATGTCGTGACGGTGAGCAGTTCACTCGCGAATAGATTAATTTGTGCATGTTAGGACTTATAAAAATTTCGGGGGTCTACAATACGTGTTGGGACTTTGAAATATTTTCGTGTGGTAGAGCAAGAATCGGACTTGAGGGACATATTCGGACTCTGAATATTTTCGTGGCAGAACCAGAAGTGAACTTGTGATACTTCTAAGATTTGGGGATCGTGTCGAGTTCTGAGTATTTTGCTGTGCATCAAAATAAGACTTGGAATTTTATTTGCGCGTGAACTCTAATCATTCTTGAACTTATAAATGTATGCAAAACACAAACGATACCGGACTTTGCATATTTTCTTGCTAGAAACGGAAGATAGAACTGAGAAATTTGTTTTGCTGTATAATCATAAAAGCACTGGATACGGATACAGTGAGAACGGCCACCAGACATAATATAGTGGAACTGGAACAAATATTTGAGTGGTGCGAAGCGGTGAATCGGCGGTGTTCGTTTTTAAAGAAGAAGCGGATTTGTGGTAATTGGACTTCGGGACTTCGGAGCCTCAAAAAAAGAAGGGAAGGCGTTTCTTCGAGGTAACATCAATCAAGAGCACGCGAAGACCAGAATCGCCGTATAAGGTTCAAACGAGGTCGTGACTAAGAAAGTTTCTCAATGTAAATTTTTTACATTTTAATTTGCTGCATTTGATAGGAAATAAACATTAAGTTTCTCTTGAAAGAAAGATAAATGATTTTCATTGGCCAATTCAAGCTGATAAGTAGCTAGATCAAATAATCTCTGTTTTCAGATTCCTCGCCATTCTGTATAGATTCTGTATATTAATAGATAATAGCGATTATTTATGACGTGACCCATCTACCCAGCTAGCGGGATAATATTCAGTTTTATCAGAGTAATAATAGTTAAAATATTATCGTAACCTTTTTCCTGGCACCCATGTTATTAGAAATTTGGAAACGGGTTACGACGAATCGCCCAATAATTGTAGCAGTTAGGGGTATGTTTCAATATTATATGATTATTATACACCCACCCACCCACAGTGTGTGTGTGTGTGTGTGTGTGTGTGTGTGTGTGTGTGTGATATTATATGATATTTGATATTTCAATCGATTTGTGAATCGCTTTTCTGTTGTTAATGATTGAACAGGCGAAAGTTGTAATTGAAAGTTTTCGTTGATTGCAGTAACGAACTGCAATTATCGAGTCCTATTGGTTACTGGATTGTCTACTTCACTTACTGTTGGAATATGGTTCGGGTAATGATGATTTTCATCTAGGTCTATATTTTTCCGGTTGACGTATTCTTTTGTGACTGTGGCGGTTAACGGATCATGAAACTGCAAGGACTCTCGGACTTTTAGTTGTATGATAACTGAACAATGGTCTGAATCTAATTCTGGAAATATTGTTTGTGGTATAGGCAGATGGAAGAATTTAGACATCATTGTGTCTGGGATAATATTGCTTTTGTAAGGATGGTGTGTGGGTTACCATGTCACTATAATATATATGCTGTTTTTCATTGTGAAGGATTGTGAATTAACGCCTTGCTGGGTTGTGCGACTCCAAACACAGGCTTGGGCTTTAATATTAAAATCTCCTAGAAAAAAGACTTTGAGATTGTTGTTTAATGTGTTGTATTCTTTCCGCAGAGAATTGGAGGTTCATAAGCTTTTTTTATGTAGTACTTATTTTCTATAGTGTCTGTAACTGCAATAATTTCGAAGTTGGTAAAGGTGGGGTAGATGTCACCTGAGATTTAATTCGTTTTTGAAGTACAATTGCCACTTCCGCCTCAACTACATCCCAAATTATATCATTTTAATGTATTTTATAACTAGAGATGTTGAATTTTTCAATTAAAAGCAACTGGGTTTCTGAGATTCAGGCAATGTCTATTTTGCGTTCGTGTAGGAAAATTTGAAATATGGAAAGCTGACTATTCGTTTGAATTCCAATTCATTAAAGTTTTTTTCAATTATTTGCCATTATGAGTACTTTAAAAATTGACTGCACCATAGTTTGAATTTGCGTAATTATTGTGCTATCTTTGTGAGACTGTTGTAGTTATGAGTTATTATTAAACGTCTATTGGCATTTGAGTTTGTGAAAGATGGACAGGGGAGCACGGTGCAGTGTATTTGGGTAAAAGAAGGAAATTCACGAGGACATGATACTGAAGGGACGCGAGTGACATTGTTATGCTGCGGATGTCGCTATTCTGACTCTGTGTTCAATGTGAATGTCTGGACGTGCTTGTTGAGCTTCTTTAATCTCGTAAATCTGGGGTCTTTTTGGACCCCACGAACATTAATTTGTTAATATTTCCCTTATTATTTACAGGATCATTTCAGTCTTCTATATATGCCATCGTGCACTTATTAAGCAGGCACTAAACCATTTTTACATAGTGTCCTTATTTTATTAGAGAGTTATTAAGTTTTTCGTTAGATCGTACCGGTTTTACCTCAAGAATAGGCTTTAATTTTTCCATCCTCATTTGAAAAATATTGTTGTGAACTCCAAAAATGGTCTGATACCATCAGTTTTTGTCTCTCATTTGATTTATCTCAAAATAACTTTCAGGAACCCTTATAAATATTTATCAAGCATTATGAATGAGCAATGGAGGCTACGTACGTCGGACATTACTCTTTTCACGAACTATTTAATATGTATGTATGAATGTATTTGGCGTTATTGGGTTGGTAGTCCGACTTCGCCAGCTAGCTACCGGTTTCCCCCAGGCCTAGGCCAAGTTAAAATTCCCATACTTGGAGGTAAGAGGCACATGGCGTATTCTCTTCACCGTAACCGGGAGCGGTAGCTCAGTGCAATAACTGATGTCACTGCAGCGTCTCTGACCGGGAGGTCCTAGGTTCCCACTCCCCACGGCGCAGGATTTTCGACATTAGCTTTTCAGCTAGGTCGAATTCAGTCGCTGTCTGGAGGAGAATTCTAGAGGCCGGCTGCTCTGATCGGTAGTTTTCCGTGGTTTCTCCGATCAACACCAGGCGAATGCCGGAGCAGTACCCTACCAAACGGACCACGGACCGCGCGCGATATTTCCTTCCACTTCCTTGTCCTATCCTCTCCCCTTACACACACACTTACACTAACATGCACTACACCACCACATATTACGGGAGACCAGTCGGAAGCTTAGAGCTTTCTCCGGCGTGGGCGGTGCCCCGTTGGTGGGAGAGTCCTGGTTAGGGGGAAACACCACTAGCCGATGGTAGGTCGACGCCGGATCACACCATCCAGCGGGGGAAGATCACTGCCATCGCCCGAGAGAAGAACATGCACTACACTAACGGGACCAATGACCAAAGCAGTTGACGCGCCCGGAAACACGAAAAAATCAATCAATCAATCAATCTTCACCATAACTAGCAAGATCCGCCTGCTTGAGCCTTTCTTTGTCACACAGCTACAGAAACTGAGACGATTCTAATGGAAAGCTACAACTCTATTTGTGCCTCGACCTGAAATCGAACCCGGGACCACAGCACGGGAGCTAGTACGCTGCCCATGAGTCATCCCAGAGGCTATTTAATATGAATAAATTATATTTATTATGTTATGGAAAATAACTTACAAAAGGTATTATTTTATAAAGTCAATTATTTACACCCAATATGTTGCCGAACACATTATTTATTTATTTATTTATTTATTTTACGTCAAAAAAACAGTTAAAAACTGCGTATGACGTGCTATGGGGAAAAGTGAATTGTGTGCACATTTTCAAAATTCTGTGATCCCTACACTAAGTCATATACTACTTAAATTTTGAATTTTGAAAGGGAGAAAAAAAACAAAAACTCCCATGTAGTAAAATCTATTTTAAAAATAAATAGAATAAATTTTGAATTTTGAAAGGAGAAAAAAACAAAAACTCCCATGTAATAAAATATATTTTCAAGGATAAATAAGCAATAAAATTTTGAATTTTGAAAGGGAGAAAAAAAACAAAAACTCCCATGTAATAAAATCTATTTTCAAGGATAAATAAGCAATAAATTTTCGCTCTTATTAATTCCTGCCGCGACAACATGGAAACGATAATTTGAATAATTGTATTTACCACTGAATTCTAAAGACGTGCACAGGAAATGAAGTTACATTTATGTCCAGAAGCAAAACAAGGGCCATCTCAGCATTTGCTCAATGGATCAGGAAACTGGACGAAAAACCTGATCGAGATGGGGTCATTGACCCGGAAGTTGTAGTACAATAGTTGTTACAGGTTGTTTATACTCATTTATACAGTCCAAATGGTAAATAATGCATTATGTATCATTGTTAAAATTAATGTTACTTTTCTTGTGATGCTCAGTATAGCTCTAATTGTATAGAAACAGTTATGCAGCGAAACGATTTCACTTGGATTTAAACTTTTCTATTAGATTTAATCGTTTAATGTCATCTGGCAAAGTGTTGTAAAATAATGTACATGTATTGTATGTGAATTTTTGTAATGAGCTGTTGATACTGTCACCTGATGAATATGATTTCTACGTCGAGTGTTATAGTAATAGACTTCGGCATTTTTGAAAATATATTCCCGCCCTTGAGCAAGTCATTTTTTACAAAAATCACTGATTCGTAAATAAGAAGACACAGTAATGGTAGAATTCCTAGATTAATGAAGAGAGCTTACATGAATCACGTGGGTGGGATTTGGTTATTATTCGTACAATTCGTTTTTGTAATCTAAAGTCTGGGAGCTATAAGATGTATTTCCCAGAATATTATGCCATATCTCAGGCGGGAATGAACATTCTTGAAGTATACACAACGAGCAGTATGAAGGCTGACTGAATTTGCAAGAATTCTGAACGCGTAGCATAATGAACTTAATTTTGTGTTCAATTCATTTAAATGGACGTTCCATTTAAGGTTTGACTGAATTGAGAGACCTAAAAATTTTGTTGCCTTAACATCAGTCAATGGTACACTGTTCATTTTCAATGGAGCACTGAATTGTTTATTTGAAATGGAAAACTGCATTAAAACCGTTTTCTTTTCGTTCACTATTAATTTGTTATTTCGGAACCAATTTGAAACATCTGATATTGTATTATTTACTGTTTCTTTATTGCAAAGGATGTTCGTATCATCCGCAAAGAGAACCGTTCTTCCGTTTCGAATCGTCGAGGGCATATCGTTTACGTAAAGTAGGAACAGAATAGGGCCTAATATCGATCCCTGAGGAACTCCATGCAACGGGCAAAGAGTCGGAAGGTGCGTACGTAATGTTCCATCATTCCAGTAAGGTATTTCAACTCTCTGAGATCGTTGTTTAAGGTACGAACATAACCAATCTAGAGCAATACCACGAATTCCATATGAAGGTAATTTGGAAAGTAAAATGTCATGATCAATGACGTCAAAAGCTTTGAGAGATCTAAAATAATCCAATAGGTGCCTCGTTTTGATCCAATGATGAGGCGACATCTTTAAGAAAAGAAAATATGGCTGTTTCCGTTGATTTTGATTTTCTAAATCCATGTTGCAATCTAAAAGCGCGTCGTGTTTAGTAGAAAGGTTTCCATTCGTACGTAGAAAAGTCTCTCTAATATTTTTGAAAAGACTGATAAAAGAAATGGGCCGATAATTTTGAATTTCATTTTGTTGCCTTTTTGAAAAGCGAGCAATTTTAGCTGTTTTGAAAATATCTGAAACGTTCAGTGCATAAAGATGCATTAAATATGTGGGTTAACGGGTGTATAATGGCATACGCACAAGTTTTAACAAAGAACCCAGGAATTCATCTAAACCGGACGAATATTTATTTTTTAGTTTACCGATTATTTTGAGAATTTCATAGGAAGAAGTTTCGGAAACGAACATTGTGTCTAAAATTTTGGGTGAACTGTCTGTTTTTGAATTTTGTGCCTGAAGACCCTTAGTGAGATTAGCAGCAATTCTCGAAAAGTATTGGTTAAAGAGATTAGCCACTGTTGCCACTTAATGTTTACCACTTCCAATAGTCATTAAAATTAGGGTCCAAGAAGACCACAATTACAGTACTTGATATAAACAAGCAGATTTGGTGTGAGGGTTAAAACAGCGTTTTAGTGTGTTTTGACGGCGTAGCAAGTACAAGCGGCACCAACCAAGGCACCTTTGCACCCAAGGTCATTTCCGAAACGGCCTTGGCAACGCTTTCACATGGATTTCTGTGGGCCAATGTTTAATCAAGCATGGATTGTGATGATCGATGCACATTCAAAATGGTCCGAGGTTATTCCATTCAATAATCTACCATTGGCTGATACAATGATCACCGCTCTGCGCACCATTCTCGTTCGATTCGCTTTTGCTTGAAGAGATTGTGTGTGACAATGGCCCTCGATTTTGCGGCACAAGAATTTCGCTCGTTCTACGAGTTTAGCGGTATCCTCCAACGGTTTACTGCGCTGTATCACCCTGCAACCAATGGCGAGATGGAGCGCTTCGTACATCGTTCAAAAAGAGCATGAAAGCATCTTGTCCTCAGAATTGGCAGGCAAACGTTCAACGTTTTCTCCCCGCCTCGTTTACGACGCCGTCCACAACAACCGGTCGTACACAGTCTGAATTACTGCTCGGACGCACAGACCGTACTCGATGGGCTTTACTGCGATCTTCAGTTGCGGAAGAAATTTCGAAGACTCCGGAGCGTGCACGGCTTGCAGCAAGGCGAGGTCGCTTACGTAAATTTCAAGTTTCCAAACATGCAAATTGCATAGAATTATTTTTGTCTTAATTATATTTCTAATCTAATGTTTTTCACTGCACATGTTTTTTTGCTTAATAAACAATTTTGAATAAAAAAAATTGTCGAAAATAATTTCAAATTACTTGACATATTTAAACACGTCTAAACATATTAAAAAAAGGATCCACTGATTGTTATAGACAACCACATTTTTTACAATTCTACAGGTATTTATCTTTTCATAACATGATTTATTATAAATATTCTGCAGTTTACAACAGTAAACTCTATAAAATCAGTGCAACCTATTTTTAATATAAAGATACATAACAATCAATGCTACAATATTACTAACATAAAACATGTATTTGATACCAACACCGTGCGCTCGGACTGTTGATCGCAGCGTTTCAACAAGACCGACCTCCAAAGAACTTTGAAGTAAGGAAGGAAACATTATTTTCCTCTAAGAGACTGCTCAACTGCAAGAAAAGGGGGAGAGACTGCCCGCTGCAGAGTCCGGCTAGCCTCACGGATTTCTCTACACTGTGGATTGCCCTTGATCGCAACCTCTTCCTCCCCGTCGGGCTGAATCGACAAGCAGCGAGCCACGTCGCCCCAGATAAGCGTTGGGCCAGGGCAACAAGTGAACCGCCAACTTGAGCGACTTGGTTCCATACTGTAGACAGGGGTGAGAGTGATGGTGGGGGTATCGGATCTTTGCCTATACTTCTGGTCAGTTTTGTTGGAGGGTTTGAAAAGGTAACTCGCTTTTCTGAATTTCTTGGATTGATTGATTGTTGGTGATTCTGGGCGCGTCAACTATTGGGGTCATTAGTCCCGTAAGTGTAGTACATGCTTTTCATCGGAAGGTGGCGGTGATCCTCCCCCACTGGATGGCGAGATCCGGCGCAGACTTATTGTCGACTAGCAGGTATCTCCCACCAGCGGGACACCACCTCAGCCGGGACAAGTTCTAAGTCCCCGACCGGTCTCTCGGCAAGTGTGGTAGTGTAGTGCATGTTAGGGTTGAGGTGTAGTGTGTGTGTAAGAGTTGAGGATAGGACAAGGAAAGGGAAGGAAAGATCGCGCGCGGTCCGTGGCCCGGTTGTTAGGGTACTGCTCCGGAATTCGCCTGGTGTTGATCAGAGAAACCACGGAAAACTAGCGATCAGAACAGCCGGCCGATAGAATTCTCTTCCAGACAGCGACTGAATTCGGCCTAGCTGAAAAGCCAGTGTTGAAAATTCTGTCACCGTCGGGATTCGAACCTAGGACCTTCAGGCAAGGGGGACTGCAGTGACATCAGTTGATGCACTGAGCCACCGCTCCCGGTCTGAGTTTCTTGGAGATACCGACGTCGTTAGTGTCGAGGAGCGCACAGTGAGGAAGAGACCGCAGATCCACCCATGCTGCTCCTCTTTTGTGTTCTTGCCCGGGTACTCCACCTTTGTGCCCTGGCTACCCCGAGGCGTGACTGGACAAATTCGGACGGTGTCGGTCTGCGCCAGGAGACCAGTTTAGAATTTTACATTTGACAAATCTCAGACCTGCTCGCCCCTCGCAAGAAGGGATTCCATCTAATTTTTCAATACTGCGAGACAGGGAATTGGGAAGACCACGACTGGCCGAAAAGATCCGTTGACCTTGTGGTGTGTTGAGAATAGAACTCAAAGACCTGGTGTCTAATCCTGAGATCTTAACCCTGCACCTGCACACATAGCTTTGTGATACCCCAGCTGGAAGGTAATGGTTGTTTTCTTGAAAAGTTAGTCATGCTATAGCTTTCTGACCCATATAAATTTAGTTCTGTTGCGTGTTTACTGATGTTTCAATTTGCTAGCTCCCTTAGTCACTTATTACGGTGAATAATCGTGTATTGACAGGCATGACAAAGAAGTGACATTTGTCACAAAGTAAAAGTACGAAAATTACACTCTATGGAAAATTTATTGAGTAAATACCTCAGTGAACAAATGTGTAATTATTGTAACAATCAAAAATAATTCGCTTTACACCATTCGTTTGTTAAATTTACGGTTTCTCTGTCAAATACTTTGTCCTTTATGATGTGAGGTAGTACACATAAGTAGGTAATAGTTATTTATGTGTCTAGTGCTTTAAGTGTAGGATTCTGCCTCGAGGGCGACATCCAAACTTGAGGACCTCTGGCCCAAAGAAGTTGAAGTCGCTTGAGAGGCAAAAATAGGATGTAATGCCCGTGGTGTATATGCAATTTATTGCTTACTAGATCGTTCCTGAAAACGAGAATTCGAAAATTTTTTAAATTTGTCTTCAAAAGGAAAATACACAGTTTGTGGGGTGTTAGATAAGCAAAGCAAAATGCATGACTAAATACTGTAGAAAACTGTTAGTTGTACAGACATCTTCTTTGTCCTATTCTTACACACACTTACACGTGCATGCAATGCACTACCACTCATGTCGGAATGCCAATCGAGAGCTTAGAGCTTGCTCCGGCTGGGTTGCCACGATGGTGGGAAATACCTCTGATGGGGAAAATCCCGTAAGCCAACATGTAGGTTTGGTTTAGTTTGATTTTTTCGTGATTCCGGGTGCGTCAACTGCTTTGGTCATTAGTCCCGTTAGTGTAGTGCATGTTTTTTTCTAGGGAGATGGCGGTGGTCTTACCTCGCTGGATGGCGAGATCCGGCGCCGACCTACCGTCGGCTAGTGGGGTTTCCCCCTAACCAGAACTCTCCCACCAGCGGGGCACCGCCCCAGCCGAGACAAGTTCTAAGCTCCCGATCGGTCTCCCGGAATATGTGGTAGTGTACTGCATGTCAGTGTAAGTGTGTTTAAGGGGAGAGGAGAGGACAAGGAAGAGGAAGGAAAGATCGCGCGCGGTCCGTGGCCCGTTTGGTAGGTACTGCTCCGGCATTCGCCTGGTGTTGATCTGAGAAACCACGGAAAACTACCGATCAGAGCTGCCGGCCGCTAGAATTCTCCTCCAGGCAGCAACTGAATTCTACCTAGCTGAAAAGCGAAAATCCTGCCAGCGTCAGGACTCGAACCTAGGACCTCCCGGTCAGAGGCGCTGCAGTGACATCAGTTGATGCGTTGAGCTACCGCTCCCGGTGCCAACCTGTAGGTCGACACCGGATATCGGCATACAGCGGGGAAAGATCATCGCCACTTCCCGCAAAAAAATGCACAACACTTAAGGGATTAATAACCGTGCCCGGAATCAGTAATGAATCAATCCGTAGTAAATATGGATACATATTTTCCGGAAGGAGGCCCCAACACTACTTCGTGCGTGAACGCTCCGCGTGAGGAGTTTCCTCCGCCCGGGCGGAAGTGGCTCCGTTGCTCGGCGGTCCCAGCGCGTCGCGTCGCGTCGCGTCGCGGGGGCGGGTCGCCGGAGGGCCCGCGGCTATCGCCTCAGCGCACCTGCGCGCGCCCCTTCGCTCCTCCCCTCCGCGCCCCCTGGGCTATCGACCGCCGCGCCGCGCCACCGTCGAAGCGCGGACGCGGGCGCGCGGCCGAGGGCTTTGGCTTTGGCTCCGGCTGTGTGGCGCGGCACCGGGGGAGCGCGGCGTGGCGGTGTGGCGGGTGGCGGTGGGGCGGGTGGCGGGGGGGCGGGGGCGGGGGGGGAGGTTGGGGTGCTGGTGGACGGGGATGGGCGGGGCGCGCGCGCGGATCAGCGCTCAACCGCGCGGCTTCCGTCTTGCGTCCCGCCCCGCCCACCCAAAGGTCCGAGAACAGGGCGGCCGGCGCGCCAGGCAGCCCGTTCTATTCGCTTCTCTTCTGATTGCGAGCTTTTATCCGGAGCTGGATTCGAATTCGGACCAATTTGTTAATCAACATTGATCCGAAAACGCCATCTCATTAGCTGTAATACTTTTTTTAATCAATTTTTTGATTTCTCACCTTCGTCTTCTTTTACTTTTTCTTCTTTCCTCTTTTCCACTACTATATCTAGTATTGTTACTATTCTGATCTTTTTTATCGTATCTTTTATTATTCTCTCGGACTGTTTCAAGGATGTACTTACAATTAATTGTGTGTGTTCATTTTCGTTTGTTATTACGCATGATAAATTACCTGAGTTAGACAATAAGAATAAAAGAAGAAAATATGTTGAAGTGAGAAATAGAAGGGTCTTTTCTCTATTCTATTATACTTGAATGAAATCGTAATTACGATCCAAGGAAAGAAATGGTTAAAAATATTTTTATATTTCATTAATCTTTTAACATGCAGGTTTTAATCCATAAAACGATCTAGTGGGAAATTTTTTTTTATCGTTTAAATGAAAATACTCTCTGTATGGACAATTCTAATAATAATTCTTTCTTTCTGTATCATTTATTCTCTCTCCATCTTTCTCTAAATATCCATCTCTCATTCAAATTGAAACTACATTTATTTACATAAATATTTTCCACTCACTTCCATTATGTTATATTATAGATACTTCACTTCAAACGTCACCATTTTTTTATATCTAGTATTGGTTCTGTGTTTATTATTCACTGGCGTTGAGTTCTTGAAGTCGAAAATATTTGGTGCTTCGGGTAGAAAAAAACAAGTATTTTAATCGATAAATCACCACACACAAAAAGAAACAGTAGGTAGTCTTTTCTGACGTTTGTCCTCATATTGTGTACACCAACACAATGTTGATTTAATGTCATTTGTCACGATATTAGTTCATTTTGTAATCAGTAGAGTTAAACATTTCCCCTACTCCCAAACGCATTTTTTTATTACCATTACTCCATTACTCCCAAACGCACGTTTTTCAACGCATTCTTGCCTGCTATTCCCTCATCGTTTACATCTGCTGCGCTTTTGTTTGTGAAATATGTCACGAAAGTATTTACATATCGCCTGACCCGCCCGCATATCTCACATTCTTTCCGAACCCCATTCATCAATAGAATTGTATTTGCTGACAAAAACGTCACACATTTAACTCATTGAGTTTTTTGCTATCCTTGTATGTTGAAATATCACTTCTTAGCCGCCAGTGTGAAAATTAAAAATTACATCGCTACTGTTTTGCATATTGTAATTTATTTATCACATTAAAATTGAATATGTTTAAGAACTATAATCTGTAATTTTAGAATAATGCCTTAAGATATGAACTGTTTTTTATCTGATATTCAATTAATCGGTAATGTTTTGTTGACAAATGAATAATTTTCATTAGTGATTATGATAGAATAATAGGACATTGAAATCCCGATACTGCATAAGAGTAATTGAGTGTTTCCTTTATTTTTTCAACTCTTGCGAGTCTTTAAGACTTCATCAGATGACGACAAGAAATTGAATGGTTGGAATACAATGGAATGGTTGACTGTAATTATTATCGTACGCTTATATGAAATTATTTATTGATGATATAAATGAAGTGAGAGGACTAACGTTTCAGAAAAAAATACCATCCAAGCATTGACATTATTGACGAAAGTAAAATGAAGAATTTATCCACGTGTGCTTTTGATTCACTCGTATAATGAAATATATCAAAAAAAACAACAATTTATTAGTTACACCAGATTAATTTATACTTAATTAAAGCGCTTCGACCGGTACAGCGAAAGCGTAGAATTTTAAAGAAGAAAGGTTCTTGAAGGACACCCTGTCAAACGCAAAGAAATCTCAGCGAGCAAATAGCGTTTTAAAACTCATTAAATAGATCACTCACTGAAGTGAATAATATTCGCCAATTATTCGTATTTTGTAATGCTTTCGTCGCGTGCTGCCATCTTCCGAGAAACAAACTGCTGCTCTAGAAACTCGGCCGGCGGGTCGCAGGCCGCAGTTGGTGGCTAGGCTCCGGAGACACAGCTTCCATTTGCCGACTAAGAAAGGCACCGCCTCCGCCACCGCCGCCGCCGCCGCCGCCGCCGCCGCCATCGCCGCGAAACTTACGATGGCTTTGCCCAGGAGATAAAGCGAGTCTCCAAGGCGGCATTAAATCTTTCCAGATAACGGGCGCGAGGCCAGAGCAGCTGCGGACGCCCGGAATTCCCGCGAGGGGGTGAGGGGGCCGAGCGATTGCCTCCTGGGCCACCGCTCTGCTTTTGTCACCGGCTTTTCCTCGATTTCCCGCGGTGACGGCGGAGGTGATGGAGTGCCGTTTCACGCAAAACGTCGAGCCCCACTGAGGACGAGGTGGAATATTTCTTGATACGTTTGTGGTTCTGAGGAGTACTTTATAAAATTGGATACAGTTTCGTTCCGTTCACGACAGTATTTCGAAGAATACTTAAAGTGGTCGGGAAAAGGTAATTCATAATATGTTGGTAAGGTAAGGACAGTTTCATACTTCCATAACGCATCTTCCTGGATCATAATGGTTTTTATTAGAAAATAAGATGTCAAGAAACTCTTATATTGTTTATTTTATAATTAAGGTTTTGCATAACAATTCTTTTAGGCCTACCTCTGTGAGAAGTGGGTATGGTTGAGCTCATCATAATCCAGATGATTCCATACGGGATGATTTGCTTTACTAATGACTCTGGATATCTGATCTTCTGATAAACAAGAACATATTTAATTATCCGATGTGTGCCATTCAGGCATGAGGGAAAGCAGCTCTGTGAGACTCTCATAACCATATCCAGGCGCTTATCTGAAAGTGAGACATACGGTCTCATTCTTTGCCCTTCATTCATCTTCCTGATTTGGCAATTGTCGTTTAGATTTGCTGCACTCTTGATTTCGAAAAAGTTGGGCTACTAGCCCTAAACTTGTTTGTCCTTATTAGCGATTCAGATTCTCTTTGCCACTGATGGAATTTAGTGATTCAGTGACAGTTGGTCAATGAAAACGCACAACAATAAAAAATATTCTCGTAGATGATTGATAATTGAGTCGAATTTCTTGATTCCTTTATTAATGTATGTGACTAATTCCTGCACTCATGAGACAACTACGAATTCCTTGTACTCATGACGTGACAACTACGTATAACTAGTGGTGCTCCAATAGCACATACTTTCTAGCATTATTTCGAACTTTTGCATTTTTCGAAAATTCAGAGAGTTCAACAAAAATGAGTCAAGCACCAATTTATCGCCAAAAACAACCACTAAAACGATATTGTAATACTGCAGGAAAAATGCCAATATTCACGTTATCAAATAAAGAAATTACAAATTATTCTTGATACAATGCACTGACGAATTGTTTTGCGTCTGGAAGTACTAGCACAGCAAGTTATTCAGATTTTCAAGAAATACCGTGTGAATATTCTTTGCAGATATATTTTGCATAATCGCTGGCAGCCAACTCGCATCTAATTCAATTTTGTCCTGTTCATAATATAACTTCCGCATGGATGGTTATCTTTTTACCCTCTTTTTCTCCAACGCGATCTTTTTTACCTTTTCCTTAAGCTCTGCCTTATTACGAATTGGAGTTAACACTTCCTTATCCTTTTCGCATTCCAGACTTGGAAATATTTTCTTAATGTCTGTAACATTTTTTCAGAAAGTAATAATTCCTATAACGTTGCTGTTCGATTTTCACTTGTTTTAACATTCATATTACTGACTACTCACATCCCTTTTCAATCGTCTATTGTCAATTCTAACTGTTTAAAAACTACGTAAGTCATTAATATATTTTGAAAATAAAATATTAACAGTTCCGTATGGAATGAAGAATGGGTATCACGTGTGGTTTCAACTACTCGTGTAGGATATTTTTCCGATTGGCTTCTTTTATTGAAATGCACCTCCAATATCTCCAAGGAATCTCACCGGGAGCGGTAGCTCAATCCATCAACTGCAGCGCCTCTGCCCGGGAGGTCCTAGGTTCGAGTCCTGACGGTGGCGGGATTTTCGACACTAGATTTTCAGCTAGGTCGAATTCAGTCGCTGTCTGGAGGAGAATTCTAGCGGACGGCTGCTCTGATTAGTAGTTTTCCGATCAACACCAGGCGAATGCCGGAGCAGTACCCTAACAAACGGACCGCGCGCCATCTGTCCTTCCTCTTCCTTGTCCTATCCTCTCCCCTTACACACACACACACACACACACTTACACTACACTACCACATATCCCGGGAGACCACTTAGAGCTTGTCCTGGCTGGGGCGGTGCCTCGCTGGTGGGAGAGTCCTGGTTAGAAGGAAACCCCACTAGGTAGGTCAGCGCCGGATCTCGCCATCCAGCGAGGGAAGATCACCACCATCTCACGAGAAAAGAACATGCACTACACTAACGGGACTAATGACCAGAGCAGTTGACGCGCCCGGAAACACGAAAAAATCAATCGCGAGAAATCTCGCTTCCATTCCTTTGGGGGAAGGTTTGTCGACAGTCGTTTACACGTAAAATATGGAGGGTGTATTATCCTCCAGTACTTTTGAGTACAATTCCCTTAATTTTATAAATATGAAAGTGTAATCTTAATCAACGAAGAGTGGTGCGTGAGTTCAGGTTTACCACTGGGAATGAGCTGGCAACTGTTCAGCCCGGTGCTTGTTCGAGTGAGTGAGCACTGACAGGTGCATCATCTACTTTCGTCATTTGTCCCATAAGCGCAGAGCATGATAGCCCGGGAATGTGGCGGTTCTCCTCTCTCGCTGGAATCTGAATCCGATCAACGTGTCCACTTGCGCGTACCCCTTTCAGATACCTTCCCTGGCTGGACACCACCTCCGCTGAAACAAATTCGAAGCTCCTGACATGTGTGATGGTGGAGTACATGAAAAAGGGTGCGTCAGGAGGAGATTGGGACGCGGATAAAGAAGGAACGGTCAGTGGCCCGTTAGTTAGAGTACTGTTCCGGCACTAGAGAACACTATCTGATTTGCTACACTATGCTAGAGCTGCTACAGATTAGAGAGCACGTACAACTGTACGGCTACACGGTGAGTGAAGCATGGTACACAAACCACAAATAATTTTATTCGTGTACTCCCATACACAGATAGGAGTACAGTACAATAATATTCTTCGGAACACAACAGTCCGCTGCCGATCTAGTGGCCGAGATCGGTAAAGCAGTAGTGTCGTAGCAAAGGGTCGTGGGTTCGAGTCACACATCGGGCATGGTTGTATTTGTGTTCGTCCTTTGACCCCTTATCATCGCCATATCGTTTCATCTTCATAGGTACCATACCATTAACTCCAGTAGTGGTCGCTAATGACCTAGATGTTGATTCGACCTTAAATAACAAAAACGGACCGTTGTGTCACTCTGTTCAAGGTCAACACGGTGCTCGCCCAAGGCTCGCCGCTCCATCGCTCGCCGCTGGATGGCGAGATCCGGCGCCGACCTACCGTCAGCTAGCGGAGTTTCCCCCTAACCCCGACTCTCCCACCAGCGGGGCACCGCCCCAGCCGGGACAAGCTCTAAGCTCCCTACCAGTCTCCCTGAATATGTGGTAGTGTAGTGCATGTTAGTGAGTGTGTGTGTAAGGGGAGAGGATAGGACAAGGAAGAGGAAGGAAAGATCGCGCGCGGTTCGTGGTCGTTTGCTAGGGTACTGCTCCGGCATTCGCCTGGTGTTGATCGGAGAAACCACGGAAAACTACCGATTAGAGCAGCCGGCCGCTAGAATTCTCTTCCAGACAGCGATTGTATTCGCTGCTAGCTAAAAAGCTAGTGTCGAAAATCCTGCCGCCGTCAGGACTCGAACTTAGTACCTCCCGGTGAGAGGCGCTACAGTGCCATCAGTTGATGCACTGAGCTACCGCTCCCAGTTTGCCGCTCCAGAAGTGCCCGGCGTCGCGCCGGCCTTGCCCATCGCAGCTTGCGTCCGAGGGGAGGGAACCGCCCCTTCGTCGCGCCAGGATGGAGGGGAGGAGTGTGGGCTCCCCTGTGGGGCGCGTCTTCCACACACGCCACGCCTCGCCGTGACGTCGGTCGCCGCCAGCCGACGTTTTGCCACCGTCCCGCCTCTGGCGGGGTAAAGGGGAATCTCCGCAAGAATTCTTATTTAAACTGTGGATTAATTTGACTTAGTTAGGTAGCTTGAAAATCCGTTGCAGTCGGAACTCGAATCCTAGGATCTCTCGGTCAATGTGCTGCAGATGCAACTGAGGCCTGTGTCATCGAGCGTTATGTTAACGTGCGGTAAGTAACGCGCGTCGTAGATACACCTGGAACAGCCAAAGCGCTCGTGTGCCGTTTTGCATAAGATGCGCGTTATTCTACGACGCACGTTACTTTTCGCGCACCTAGGAAACGCTCGTGAGGGGCCCTACGTTGTGCAGTATATTGTGTTTTGTGCTATATACCCCGTACCTAATGTTTTCCCCTGAATGGGTACCTAGGCCTTAGCCCCTATACATGCCCCCTCCAATGTACAAGTACGCCGACAGAGTGGTATCTGCGTCCCAAGAAAGTTGTTGGAATACTTTTTTAAAGTCAGACAATGCTGTAAAGCGAAACTTCAACTTTAAATGGTGGTCAAACATTGCCCACCCTTATCGACCTGAATGATTTTTTTGAACGACTTAATTTGTTTCATTCGTAAATTTGTTTTTACGACTGTCTATTGCAATTTTTATTGACTGAACGTCGACTTGACTAACTCAATGTGCATTACAAGGTTAGGTTCTTTAATTTTTCTTCTTGATCATCCGGCTTCTAGTCTCGGAACTTCAAGCAGCGTGACTGGAGTCTCTTTAACCCACGCAATGGAGAAGAGGAAAGCCATGTTACTCAACGAATGTCTCCGAGATGAGGTGACAACAAGTGTGACAAATGACCAATTGAACCACATTTACAAGAAACTCTAGTAATTCTTCCGTTCACGTCTGCGTGGTTAATGATGCGTGGTTAGAGTATTGTGACCTTTGAAATCCAGACAAGCGCATGGAAAAGACATACGTAAACAATTGAAAGGTCGGATTAAAACCTGATAACACACACAGGATTTCGAAACCTATACAAGTGGCATTTTTCAACGCCTTATCTTTAATTGGGTTACATTAAAATGACAAGAACAAGGAGTCAACTATAAGGCATACATTGAACTATTTAAGTATCATGTTGCTTGGTCAGAAAATAATAGGAGCCAAATATTATAGAAATATATTGCGTAGTGTCCGAAGCAAATGGATGCGCTCTCAACGGTATAAAGTTATAAAGTCGGTTAAGACTGAAATTTATCAAATAATACAGCGCGAGGAAATGAAAGAAATGTGCCAGAAATTAACTTAAATAAAATTTCAACATTTAAGTATGAAATATAATTTATCACTTTTATTTAGAAAAATATAGTTTGTGGTCAGCTTACTTCAGGCTAGGCAATTTTTGCCAGCAAATGGCGCTGAAATCGGTACGCAATATTACAACGCCCCTTACAAACACACACAGTAATATGCATTACCCTTCCACACATGCCGGGAGACTGATCGGGAGCTTAGAGCTTGTTCCGGCTGGGCGGTTCCCCGCTTGTGGGAGGTACCTGGTTGGAAAAACCCGGCTAGCCGACGGTACGTATGTCACTGCAGCGCCTCTGACCGGGAGGTCCTAGGTTCGAGTCCTGACGGCGGCAGGATTTTCGACTCTAGCTTTTCAGCTAGGTCGAATTCAGTCGCTGTCTGGAGGAGAATTTAGCGGCCGGCTGCTCTGATCAGTAGTTTTTCGTGGTTTCTCCGATCAACACCAGACGAATGCCGGAGCAGTACCCTACCAAACGGGCCACGGACCGCGCGCGATATGTCCTTCCTCTTCCTTGTCCTATCCGATCGGCCGGATCGCCAGCGGGAACCGGTCGGGAGCTTAGAGCTTGTCCCGACTGGGGCGGTGCCCCGTTGGTGGAAGAGTCCTGATTAGGGGGAAACCCCACTAGCCGACGGTAGGTCGGCGCCGGATTTCGCTATCCAGCGGGGAAGATCACCGCCATCTTCCGAGAAAAAAACATGCACTACACTAACGGGACTAATGACCAAAGCAGTTGACGCGCCCGGAAACACGAAAAATCAAATTAAATCAAATCAAACCGACGGTACGTCGGCGCCGGATTACAGCGGGGGATGATCACCGCAATATCCCGAGGGAAAAATATGTACTACACTTACGAGACTAATGATCTTAGTAGTTGACGCACCCGGACTCACTAATCAATCAAACAATAAAGTGGCGGTGAGAGGCGTGAGGGGGAACGTAATGGTGAGGGTTGGTAATGACTGTAAAGGGGGAGGGAACGGCTCGGCGTAGCGAGGCAATCGCAGGCGGCAGCAGCGGAGGCGAAGACGCGAGCGAAGTCGCGTTCCGGGCGGGCGGCGCGGGGATGCGGGCGAGGCGCCTCCTGGGCGCAAAGCCGAAGATCAAAGAGGCTGCCGGGCGCCCGCTCCCGTTCGCGCTTTCGCCCCCGCATCGCACGCGCCGACCTCGCAGCCCTCGCGAAGGACGCGCCGCCAACGTAGGTTCACTTCCAGCACATGGGGCGGGAAAGGTGACTCAGGGCATCAACTCAGGTCTCTGGCCGGGAGGTCCTAGGATTCAAGTCACGACGGTGGGAGAATTTTCGACATGAACTAGACAGATGGGTCGAATACTATATGGATGGATATTCTGTTTAGAGAAGAATTATGGAGGCCGGCTACTGTGATCGGTAGTTTTCCGTGGTTTCTCCAATCAACACCAGGCGAATGCCGGAGCAGTACCCTATCAAACGGGCCACGGACCGTGCGCGATCTGCCCTTCCCCTTCCTTGTCCTATCCTCTCCCCTTACACACACACTTACACTAACATGCACTACACTACCACACATGTAGGGAAACCATTCGGAAGGTTAGAGCGTCTCCCGGCTGGGGCGGGGTTGGGGAATACCTGGTTGGGGAAACCGCCATTATCTACACTTCGGTTGGTGCCGGATTTCGCGATCCAGTGGGGGTGAATTACTGCCACCTCCCGAGAAAAAACTTGCACTGCACTTACTCACCTCAGCAATTGATGCTCCCAGAATCACTAATCAATCAATAAAAAAATCAATCCAATACACTACACTAATTCCACATATTATTATGTAGGTCAGTAGTATAACAATTATCTTCTCATGGTAGCTATTATATTCATCAGAGTTTTGACAGAATCGTGTTTATTTTTTAAAATTACTTTCCCTGAATATTATACGAAAACTACATATATTTAAAAAAGTATGTAACAGTATTTAAAGATCTTCCAAAACAAATTTAGTTCCCAAATTTCTTTAAGAAACAAATATCATAAAAACGTGGTGTGCGGGAGGGGTTGAAAAATATTTAAACTTCAGCAGTTTTCAAAAGTTCAGATCTTTAAGTGAAAATCGACATTTTAATAAGTATACATTCTTCTCTTCGAGGGAATATTTTTTTCAAAAATGTAGAACTTTTTGTGAGAATGCTTCAAAACGTCCATGTAAAATAACCCCAAAAATTAAAGTATCCGTTTCCAATTCAAAGAGCTGCAAGGTCAGACAGATCGATCGGGAATATCGAATTTGATGAAAATCCTGCGTACAATTTACTCGCAAGCGTTGTTCACAGACGGACGCACAAATAGACTGATGGATGGGCGACATTTTTCCGAAAACCAGTTTTTCGATACCAAAAATGCAGAGGACGTGCATTATGTCAAAAAACCGTAATCAATAAAGTAATTTTCTACATATAGAACCAAGAAAGAAACCAGTTTTCGGTATCGGGGACACAGAATACAAGTTTTTCTGTCGAAGAATATGTATCGCATATAGACGCAATAACGATTCGACAGGTTTCGCTGAAATTTTCACACGTTATTCGCATTAATAATGGGAGTGTCTAAAAGTGTTGTTTAAATTAAATTGGACGTGTGGTTGTCGATGATTTATTTGTTTATGACGACTCAAGTGTTTGCTCAAGCTGCAAGTCAAGGATTAAGCGTGTCATTACTGCATACAAGTATTTTGACTCTGCGATTGTGAAGTATTACTTAGTACTTGCCGGGATTATTATTTGAGTCTCAGGCTAGTGAATCTATAGTGCCATAGAGAACGCATGCCCAAATTTGAGGGGGAACGTTTTAACAATAGGATACTTGACAACCATGGCCAAACCAGGACGTAGAACAAACCTATACTCCCTAAAAAGCCTTTCATCTATTGGAATTTTTGCACAGCGAAGCGTAAAACGTGATTAACAATCACGTGACCAGTAGAGTGTGATGATTAATACACTGGAATAGCGAAGCATTGCCGGGTTCACCAGTGCAATATAAAAACCGAGAAAAATGGGACTTGCGTTTTTGTAAAGGAAGTTTACGATAAGCTAGCGATTGCTGGCAGCTTGCTCCGGAAGGCAACAGCCGCTCTGCACTCTGCTCTCGCCGCTGCGCCTTTGTCTCGCTGGGGTGGGCGTGGTTCGATACCCGAGGGCCTTTCGGCGCATTCGATTTTCGATGCGATGAAATATGACTCGGATGACAACTCGTCACGCGTCGATTTTTGAAGGCCATCAGGCTTTAGTGGCCTTTTATAGGAGTTCTCCATCATTCACGGTAGGTAAATGCTTGTCCAGAGCTCGATTACAGGATATACGGATTTCCCGGCTCCCCGGTACATCAAATACCAATTTTGAACTCGATTTATTATGTTCATGTACTACGTACGATGTATAAAGTGTTAAAACATTGAACGTTTACTTTTTTTACGCATAAGATAAATACATGTACATAATTACTCATAATTGTACTGCTGTTGATTTATATATACAAAATATTTATACATACGCGTTTTTGACATTGTATTCATTAAATAATTTAAAACTATTAATTTGACTCAAGAAAATAAGAATTTTCACCAAAAATTCTAATATCAGCAAAACAGTTTTAGAATATTTTTTTATACTGACATTTCATATTTCATCAATATAACCATCATACTACTATTTGCATATGCTTATAATTCAAGAGTGTACTTCATTTTTTATTTGATTTTAGGAAATACATACGTAAGGCAACGGGGCCGTCAATAAATTATTCAAGGCATATTTGGAACATTTTGAATACATCTCCCTCCTGTAACGCACCTGTAACGCGCGCGTGACCCCCCAATCATTAATAACGCTTGTGATCCTCCCCCTACCATTTATAAAAGTAATAATAAATTATGCATCAACGAAAACAATTTGTACTAAATTTATTATTTTGTGTTAAAATTAATGATAGTTAACTTCAAAATTAATTGACGATGTTGACTGCAACTAAAAATAAAATTGGAAGACAACTTTCACGTGAAGGAAGTAAGCAAGCACTGGGAAATTTTTGCAATTTCATTTAAGTAAATATTAGTTTGAATATTTTTCGTAATCATAGATTCAATCAATATGATCAATCTTTCATTCTATCATTGGTAAAAACCTGTTTTAAATTGTTGTAAACATTTATACATCATAACTTTTTAACTTATTTATATTTTTTAGTTCATTTTATTACTATTTAGTGTTAGACTGAATAATATGAATTATTTCAGCAGATGTGAAAAAAACAACTATCAGCGTAAGGTAACACTTAACTAACATCCCCTACCTCCATGTAACGCAGTGTAATGCTTCCTCAAATCGCGTCGCCTCTCTTTACCTTTACGTAATTTATGGACGACTCGAAATGGGTTTGGTAAATAATCAAATAAGGCCATTAGGCTGAGTTTAATAATCAAACGAGAATCGTAATAAGATATTTCCCAATGAATATCGTACGTTTTGTAAACATTTCTCGTTTGTATATTTTGTCAAAATTTCAAAGTTCTACTAATTTTGTTTAAACTTGGTTCATCACCATGAGAAATATGATAGGGTATGTTGATTAGCTATCCGGGAGGTTATCGATTACTTTTAATAAAAAATTATGAAAGTGATTATAGTTGTTAATATTTGATCATGAATTATTGCAATAATATTCCTTATTACGAAACTGATTTCTTTTATAACGATTTTATTAAAAATTCTCATCATTTTTAATATGTATGCTTGTGAAACATGAATTTTGTTGATAATTCAGAGAGCTGATTAAAGGACCCGGGTCTCAATTTCTAGCGATCGAGCGATATATTTTGGAGCAATGTTTTCTAAGAACCTTATCCAATGCTCAAGTGTACGCAACATTAATTAGTCCTCGGTAAGCGAATATCCAATTTGGGACGTGCCGGGTGGAGGTTGCACGCGCCTCCCAACCGGAGGGCGGCGGCGCTCGAGGTCGCCCCCAGGGAGCGCCCCTCCCCCCGCCCCAGGGCGGAGCTGGAGATGAAGGGCGCCGGCCGCAATTCGCAACTGAGCATCCAACCACAAGACAGACGACGATGCTTAGCGGAGGGAACGCGATGCAGCCTTGATTAATGTCTCAATTGATGTGTTTGTTAAAAGTGTACCGGGAGCGGTAGCTCAGTGCATCAACTGATGTCACTGCAGCGCCTCTGACCGGAAGGTCCTAGGTTCGAATCCTGACGGCGACAGGATTTTCGATACTAGCTTCCCAGCTAGATCGAATTCAGCCGCTGCCTGGAGGAGAATTCTAGCGGCCGCCTGCTCTGATCGGTGTTTTCCGTGGTTTCTACGATCAACACCAGGCGAATGCCGGAGCAGTACCCTAACAAACGGGCCACGGACTGCGCGCGATCTTTCCTACCTCTTCCTTGTCCTATCCTCTCCCTCTTACACATACACTTACACTAACATGCATTACACTACCACATATTCCGGGAGACCGGTCGGAAGCTTAGAGCTTGTCCCGACTGGGGCGGTGCCCCGCTGGTGGGAGAGTCCTGGTTAGGGGGAAAACCCAGTAGCCGACGGTAGGTTGGCGCCGGGTTTCGTCATCCATCGGGGGAAGATCACAGCCATCTTCCGAGAAAAAACATACACTACACTAACGGGACTAATGACCAAAGCAGTTGACGCGCCCGTAAACACGAAAATACAAACAACCAACCAACTTAAAAGTGTATTGTAATGGATGTGAATATTGAAATGTACTATTACCTTTCCAAAGTTTTATATTAAAACACATTATAAAGAGAACATGTGGCACAGTGTGTCATGTGGTAGTGGCAATCAGTCGTAATTTTTACTGAATCGGAAATTGTGTTTGAGCTTTTGGTGGTATATTGGCAATTATCACTGCCTGCTTGTTGATTGTGATTTTAATGGCTTCCAGTAAGATATGTTTCTGAAAGGGAAGTCTCCTACTGTAATAATTATGTTGTATGTCAGTTCCTGTAAATAATTATGCTGTTTATAAATTTTATTTTGAAATGAAAATACAAATAAACAAGAAAATGAATATTGGATTGATTTTTTAAATATTTTAGCAGTGATTTTGTGTATTTGCATAAAACATTCACTGTATTTGTAAACCTTCAAACGGTCATATTAATAAAAGGAGCCTGTAGGGGAGGGTGAAACATTTCTTTGATGGGGCACAGTAATCCTGTGCTTAATTCTGTCCCATTCTGACGTTTTCGGGTTACATTCACAGTTCTCAGAATTTAATTAAATTGTAGAGAATGTCTTTGTTTGATGAACTCGAAAAAGAGGAAGATGTTGTTCTACTGCAACTGAATAATTTTGACAAGACTGATCTAAACGTTGATGACTTCATTTTGGCATCTTTGATGGATGTAATACATCACAACCATGAAGTCTTTTATATGGTCAAATTATTACATTAAAAAATGTTGATGGAAGTTTTGAAGTGGCCTTCTTAACGAAAACTCGAAAGCGGATGTACGTACATTTTTATTTACTGTTTTTGCATATGTTGCATCTTGTTAATGATATAGAATTCCTTTTTCCAGCACCTAAATATCTTGGAGCAAATAAGTCGCAGCACTTGCATAACTGTTGGGTTGAACTTTTCAGAATTTGAGTGTAATAGAAAAATGTTTTGTACTTCAGATTTCTCAAACTATATTTTGTGATATATTACATAAATTACTGCTGATAAGTTCTATAAGAGGTATTTTATGTCTGAAAATTCTTGTTGGACATTTATCTCTTGTTGAGGTACAGAGAATTACAGATTTAAGCATTTTCAGTTTATTTATTTTAATGATAAAGGAATATTTTATATTTTGTAAATGGTGACATGTTTATGTAACTTATTTGAGTATGGATTTATATATTTTTATGAGTGCTGAAGTCTCTAGTATTATTTTAAAAAGTATTCAAACAAAATCCAACACTGCCCTACCTTCCCTTACTATAATGAACTAATATAAAGTGTTGTTTCAAAATATTGGTGACCTCTTTCCAGCAGAGACTCTACGCATGTGCTTAGTTTGTTTAAGCATCAATCGCTGCCTGAATGACGTCCAGGATATGTGTATTGTACTTAACATTCTTGATAGTATTATTTTCAATTCAACAAATAATTCATAAACTTAAAATTGACATTATTAAATTTTTATCTTTAACACAAGCCAAAACGTTTATTAATAAACTTGCAAATTCCCCCGCGACTCTCATACTTAATACATATGTGTGAAAACTTTCGAAATTTCAAAAGTCTTTAAAATAAAAGTGAAATATTTCCTTCTTTTAAATATTAAATTAAACTCAAAATTGACAGGTACCCGTTTGCTTATTCTTTATCTTCTAGCTATCTTACCTCAGTGTTATGAGGTACACCGTGAGGACTCGAACCTAGGACCTCCCACCTAGGACCTCCCGGTCAGAGGCGCTGCAGTGACATCAGTTGATGCACTGAGCTACCGCTCCCGGTGGCATGTAGTTCATTCTACTAAAAATGAGGACGACGTCTGAGTCTCTGAGGCTACTGATACAGCGACAAGGCTCTGCCATTAATACATGATAATATTCGAGTATTACAAACCTGACTTCCTCGTGTATCATACATTTTTCTGGTATATTTCTTCCATAACTAGGTTGTTTAATGAATCGATTAACGTTAGCGACGTATTGAGGCTCTGGCTACATTAAAAAACATTGTATTGACTCAAAATTTTCAGTTGTAAATTCCATCACTCGAAAAAATTTTTGCACAAACCTTTCAAAGATGAACTGAGTAAAATATATTATTTTTCATAGATTCTTAGAAAGCCAGCAACATGCTCTTGAGTACGTTTTAGAAATATTTCGATTTATAGCTAGTTTTTGATAACCTACTTGATAACTGACTTCCATTGGTATTTGATTACATTGTAACTAATAAAATATTTTCATCACAAACTTTAAGTGAATAGTGAAGGTTATCTGGTATCGAGAGGACATGGTCGACAGTTCCATTCAATAGAGTACGACGATATCTATTCCAAACCTGCTTATCAAGTGTTGCGATAGTAATTATCGATGTTTTTAAGCGAATTCATCTGTGATGATAGATATATCGTATCGAACTATTTATGTCGAAATGATGAAAAGTGTCTAATGATATAATGTAATCGAGTAAAACAAAACAATTAATAAAATGTCAATCTACAATCTAACCTACTTTTATTTCATATTATGACAACACATGTTAATTTTTTTTAAACCCTTTTATTTTTAACTCTAGTCCTCCAGAGTATAAGAAAACAAGTATTCCATTGATCGAAATTATGCAGGGGGAATAACTTTTAAAACATTGTTTAGTAAAATTTAAATACAATAACAAACACAATTATAAATAAAATATAATTCGCTTGCGAGTTCCTAGATTAACAGACCAAGATCTTTACGAAGTCTATTGGTGCACAACACTTACGACAAATCAGTACCACTTCATTCAACTTCCTTTTGCAACTGAGTTTGAATACATATCTTCCCCAGACGGAGTGAAAGAGCATTTAACCGAACCATTAGAAAAAATGTTCAGAGTAATATATTTTAGTGTGTCCCCTCTACTTAGATTTTTATATTAATATTTAATACTCAAATATATTAATATACATTTTATGGAGTGTTACAAATAAATAACAACGAAGCTCAAAGAAAAGTTATTGGCGTCAAAAAAGTAATAAACAGAAAACCAGCTTGCTGTGTATGATCTGACCCTCGGTGAGGTCTAGAAAGAAATAGTTTAAACATGCTGATCATTAAAGATATCTCGTATGCATTCTGCAACAGCTGTAGAATTATTTTCTTTGTTTTAAATTTGGATCTCAGTCAGTATATTTAAGAACATTTCATATTCCATTAATTCTTTGAAAAACTACAAATCATACAAAATAAATGCTTAAGAAAAATAACTAAGGGTTCCTGGTTTATAAGTAACAAACAACTACACAGAGAATTACGAATAGAGTCAATACAACAACAAATCCTAAAATCCTCTCAGAAGTTTTTCGATATTCTTTCAGTCTCCGGCCACGCCCGTTTTCAAACTTGGCATAAACTACCCAAAACTAAACAGAATATTCTGACGATTTCCCAAAGATAAATTCAGACCTTCATAATATCTCAACTGCATTAATTTCCAACAACTGTTAATATAAAATATTAACTTCCAACTTTAATAAATAAATTTCAAATCAGTCACACCGAATTTCAAAATTATCCTCTGAAAACAGTCTTTAGAAATCAGGACAATTAGCGGGAGAATGAGTGACAAACCTATGAACAAACCAATAAAGAATGACAAACCAACAAATGAATATGTAATAAGTTAACACCTTTGAAAGGCAGTAATGCCGAACAGGAGGTAATAAATAAAAGAAAAACATTTATCGCATAACTTGCTTTACTCTTTGAGCAGCTTAATAATGAAGAGCACACAACGAAAGGCGTCTTCTCCCGACAGGAGCTCCTTAGCATGGAAATGCTTCCTCGACTCATGAGGTCGCACCGAAGCAGAGCACCTTCCGGTGCGCCGCGCGCCGCCATATTAGTCCCCTTCCGCCGTGCATCGACGCGCTGCATCGCGCTTTGGATGTTTGAGTTGGCGCGTATGCAGAGGCAAGGAGCAGAGCAGGGGCGGAGCGAAGTGGGCGGGGCCGAGGGAGACGTGGCGGAAAGGAACTAAAGCGGAAAAGAGGAAGAGAGGAAATGGGAGAAGAGGCGGAAGCAGTTTGCGGGGGACCCTATCCCCGTGCCCCCCCCCCCCTGCTAGTTCGTTTGTTGCGCCCCCCCGTTGCCCGCTCTTTCCCGTCCCTCGTCTCTTTATCGTTGTCTCGCTTCTTCTCGCTTATCCGTTATTTTCGTCCTCCCGTTCCTCGCTTTCCCCCCTTTTTTTTTCCTCTTTCCTTTTTTTCGTTCTTCGCTTTTTCCCCTCTTTCCCCCTCCTCCTTCCCTTCCTTTCACTTCCTTCTCCTTTCCCCCGCCTTTTCCCCCTTTTCCCTGCTCCTCCCCCTTTCCCTTTTTTTTTCCTCTTCTTTCCATGCTTCTTTCTCGCTTCCCAGCTCTTTTCCGCTTCTTTCTCTGCTCCTTTCCCGTTCCGCCGCCATTTCCCGATTCCCCTTTTTTCTTCTTTGCCTGTTCCTCCGCTCCTTCTCCCTTTGCCCGGTCCTTTCTCCGGTTTAGTTCCGTTCCGCCACGTCTCCCCGGCCCCCCCCCCCCCCTTCCCCCCCCCTCCCGCTCGTAAATCAGTGCGCGGATTCTGCGCGCGGTGCCGCCCGCGACCTGGTTTCCCTGCGAGGAAATTTCGTTTGCCGCCTGCGGCCGCCGCCGCCGCCGCCGCCGCCGCCGCCGCCGCCGCCTCCGCTGCCGGCGATTGTCGCCCTCTCGCTCGCCGTCATTGCTCAAACGGCTCCCGGAAGACAAGAGCCATCGTACTCGCACAAGCACCAGACCCAACCGACCGTTTCAGCAGATGGGTTTGCATTCCAGACATCAAAATCAAACGCCATGAGGGGTTCGAATGTAAAATTTGATGCGTTGGAATATACCCATGATAGTGTGCCTTGACGGAGAGGTGACATTTTAATAAAATTATTTATGGAAGTCGAAATTATGCTTTTTTAAGAATTCGTTCGGATAAAATGTATTGCTTCCCGCTAGTTCTCTTCCTCTGGTTTGTGTTACCGAGGTTTTACCGAGATTGCTTGGAGAGGGATCGTTGCTATTCGTCATTACTGAAATGGCACTTGAAAGAGAAGGGGACAAGGAACTCAAAAAGTCAACTGACGATTTCAGAAGATTGCTTGTGTTCACGAGCAGTTGTTACGAAACCGATCACCAAGAAAAGTTTCTATGCAAAATTTGCAATGTGGGAGAGGTGCGATTCGATTGTTGTTTTTGTATTGTATGAGTGATTTGCATGTTGGATTAGTTAAGATAACTGGTAACTGAAGAAATCAATTGAACATGATTCAAGTAAACTTATTGATTCGTGTATTTTCTTTAATCTCAATATTTATTTACATTTGCTAACGAATAGTTTAGTGAGATTGTGAAGAAACATATTAAAAACATAAACAGAATTTAAACTGCTACTGGATGTAGGGCCCGAAATTTCTAGAGTAATTATTATTGAAATCAAATCCAAATTCCTGTAATAGCATACATAACGAGTTTGTAAGCGACGTTTCTAAACAATTGCTATTTATTTATTTAGTTCTCACAACATTCATGGTATGTGTAATAAAGATTTATTTTGATATTCTAAAATTTCGAAAAGAAAATATGTTCCTTTTCCTTTCTATTATTGCCCTGCTTTGTTCATAAGCAAACTCATAATAATATTAATAATACTTCTTATTTGCAAACGTTATTTATTGCCGGTTAACCTTCAATTACATTTAATATCTAACGTATTCTGACAAATGGGTATCGACATACGACTAATTGATACTTACTTCGCCGTAAAAACGGGTCGTTCAAACGAATCGTCGATTTCTGGAAATTTTATCTAAACAAAATTGTTTCGGCTGATTGCAATTCACTACCTAGAACCAGCCTTATTTCAAATAAACAAAATATAACACTTATTCATGTATCTATTGATAGACACATTAAACCAGGACCTCATTTTATTTGAGTTAATATTGTTTCAATGATGATCGACTGTATGTGAATTGCAATTAAATTGTTCCTTTGAATTGCTAAGTCCTTTACCTACAAATCAGATAAATATAGTTCTTTATTGCTTATATATGGAATCTTCGCGCGCCCTTGTCATCTTCTCGGATGATTCTGGACCGTAGTAAGACGTCCAAGGTTCCTGTGGCCTCTTTTCTCTTCTGTCGTAGCCTAATTATTATCTAAATTTCCTTCTATTACCGAAGACGTCACTGTTTAATAGACAACACGATTATATGTGATATGTAATATTTTCTAGCTCCTGATAATTTCACTTAATAATGCCTAATTAATATGTTCCGTATAAATTACACTTGCTGTCAATCCATCGCAGATGGAAGCTTCACCCCGCTACTTTCTTAACATACATAAATCATTCTTTTCAATTATAATCAGTCCCTAATTTACAACAATATTTTACGAATCGGAATCTCTGTTCATTATACGAATATAAATTTGTAGTATAAACGAATTGTCACAATTATTATATTAAATTATTTATATCAAAAGCTGAAGGTCATTTGGCTTATCACACAATAATAAGGGGAAACATGGCATACTCTGATATGATATATACGTTATTTTCCAAAGTGAGTAGAAATGCCTTTCTATTTTTCGAAATTCCTATAATGCTTTGATGAAAAATCGATTACGAGTTTGTTGATGTTAAGCTCATTATATTAATTACTTTTAATACGAATTTAGTATAGATGCCCTTTATGTATTATTGCAGTGCTTTACATTACATTACTTTATCACATTCGATTTTAATTACTTTCGTACATTTTTATCATCGTTTCGCTATTTTTACATTTACGCAGTTAAAGCGTAGTTTACAGAATTCATCATCAACACATTCCATTTATTGGTAGTAGAAATGATCAATTGCAACGATAATATTACAAGAGGGAAATCTATCGCCATTTCCCATGACTGTGAGAGTCAGGATTCATTACGATTCATTGTTATCAGCGTCTCGTAAATAATGCATTAGCGCGCGTCGCGGGCATCGGGGCGGTGCCTGGCGGCGCACGCACAGGGCGCGGCGCCGGCGCGGCCGCAGCGCCCAAGACGTCTGCGGTGGCCCTGCCTCGGGCCGCGAAGGGCGAATGCCGCAGCGCCGCCCGGTCTCCCTGCCTACCCCCTCCCGCGCTCCCTTCCGCGCCGCCCCAGCCGCTCCCCGTGTCGCCTGCGCCTCATCCCTCTTGCCCGCCTGTCACCCCCCCCTCCTTCCCTTCCCCTGCCTCCCCGCCTGCCTGCGCCGCCCGCACTACTTCCCTCCCACGCCATCTGCTGGCCATCTCTCACTCCCGCACAGCCTGCCAGCCCGCCCACCTTCCCCTCCCCTCCCGTACGCACAGCCTGCCGGCCCTCCCTCCCTGCCTGCACCACCCCTTTAACGCCGCCTGTCCACCCTTCCCCTCCCTTCCATACCGCCTATCCGCCCTCCCTCTCCACCTTTCCGTCCCACTCGCCAGCCCGCGTCGCCCGCGCGTCTTGTTCACCCGCGGTGTGCGCTCGTCCGGCTACGACTTCTTGCCGGCACTTGCCGCATCACTGACTGTCTTTCGTTCGTTGCCGCTGCTGCCTCGTTCGTTGAAATGAAGGCGCGCGAGAGGTGGGGGCAGATGGGGGCGGGGCTCGGGCAAACGGCACGTAAGGGAGGGTGTGGAAGCGAGGGTGGTTTGCGGTGGTGGGTGGACGGTTAGGTGGGCGGGCGTCGCGGGACGATGACGTGGGTGGCGGCGTGGGCCGACGGTGCGGCGTGAGGCTTGGCGCGCTATCTAGGTGACCGCCGGGCGACGGTGCGGTGTTGGCCCGGGCGGAGATTGTGAGGGGAGAGTTTGGCTGGACAATGCGGGCGCGCGCCATGGCCGGTTGGCATGGGATGGCGACGTGGGTGGACGGCGCGGGAGAACGACTTGCTTGAACAGAATGGGTGCATTGCTTCAATGCGTGTGGGCGGGTGGACGACATGTGTGGACAACGTGGTACCGGGTGAGATGGCTCAGGGTATCTTGTAATTTCACTGCAGTCCTTCTGACAGGGAGGTCCTAGGCTCGAGACCCGACGGTGACAAATTTTCGACACGAGCGTGGACTGTGGAGTGCGTCGTGAGTACGTAGCGTGGGAGTGCGACGTACATGGTGTGGTTAGACGGTGGGGAAGGACGGTGAGAGTAGATGGCTGAGATAAACGTCGTGTGTTGACGACGTGACTGCACGGCGAGGGCGGTCGGCGATGGCGGTCGGCGAGGGCGGCCGGCGAGGGCGGTCGGCGATGGCGGTCGGCGATGGCAGTCGACGATGGCGGGCGGAGAGGGCGGCCGGCGAGTGGCGGTCGGCGATGGCGGTCGGCGATGGCGGTCGGCGAGGCGGTCGGCGATGGCGGTCGGCGATGGCGGTCGGCGAGGCGGCCGGCGAGGGCGGTCGGCGATGGCGGTCGGCGATGGCGGTCGACGAGCGGTCGGCGAGGCGATCGGCGATGGCGGTGGGCGATGGCGTCGACGATGCGATCGGCGATGGCGTGGCGATGGCGGTCGGCGAGGCGGACGGCGATGGCGGTCGGCGATGGCGGTCGGCGATGGCGGTCGGCGAGGGCGGTCGGCGAGGGCGGTCGGCGAGGGCGGTCGGCGAGGGCGGTCGGCGATGGCGGTCGGCGATGGCGGTCGACGAGGGCGGTCGGCGATGGCGTCGGCGATGGCGTCGGCGAGGGCGGCGGCGAGGGCGGTCGGCGATGGCGGTCGGCGATGGCGGTCGACGAGGGCGGTCGGCGGGCGTCGGCGATGGCGGTGGGCGATGGCAGTCGACGATGGCGATCGAGCGATGGCGGTGGGCGATGGCGGTCGGCGAGGCGGACGGCGATGGCGGTCGGCGATGGCGGTCGGCGAGGCGGTCGGCGAGGCGGTCGCAGGGCGGTCGGCGAGGCGGTCGGCGAGGCGGTCGGCGAGGGCGGTCGCGAGGCGGTGCGAGGCGGTCGGCGAGGCGGTCGGCGAGGGCGTCGGCAGGGCGGTCGGCGAGGGCGGTCGGCGAGGGCGGTCGGCGATGACGGTCGGCGATGGCGGTGGGCGATGGCAGTCGGCGATGGCGGTCGGCGAGGGCGATCGGCGAGGGCGGTCGGCGAGGGCGGACAGCGATGGCGGTCGGCGAGGGCGGCCGGCGAGGGCGGTCGGCGATGGCGGTCGGCGAGGGCGGTCGGCGAGGGCGGTCGGCGAGTGGTCGGCGATGGCGGTCGGCGATGGCGGTCGGCGATGGCGGTCGGCGATGGCGGTCGGCGAGGGCGGTTGCGAGGCGGTCGGTGATGGCGGTCGGCAGGCGGTCGGCGAGGGCGGTCGGCGAGGCGGTCGGCGATGGCGGTCGGCGATGGCGGTCGGCGATGGCGGTCGGCGATGGCCATCGGCGAGGGCGGGTGGCGAGGGCCGGCGGCGAGGGTGGGCGGTGGGGGTGGGCGGTGGGGGTGGGCGGCGAGGGCGTACGTGGTGTCGGGGAGGCAGGGAGCGGGATGCGCGGGTGGCGCGGTGGGCGGCTGCGAGGGCAAGAAACCCCCGCCGCCCTCGCCTCGCAGCGCCGCTTTCAACCGCGTGTTTTGTCCTCGCAGAAAGCAAGCGCACATAAAGAACTCGGGATACTACCACGCGCTCCGAGAGACGAAAAGACTCTTTTACAAGTGTGAGGAGAAAGCGTTTGGCACGAGCACACAACTGTGATGAACCTTTCCGGTCGGCACGGCGTTCTTATATCCAGAGAAAAATGATAAAATCATTGCTCAGCTCGTAGATTCAGCTGAGATTCTTCTAGAAATATTTAAATGTGACGAAAAACTGATTTATATCACATGTATATTAAATTTTTTAATGATCGAATTTTATTTATTCGATCGTGTTTTCTTTTTTGAATTGGAATTAAAAGTTGGTCATAAAAGTCACATTCCTTTAGAAATTGATGTAAATTGTAGAGTTTTAGCCTTGGGATTTAGGATTATCTTGACGCACGTACAATTAGATCACCAATAGAATCACAAATATAATAATAATAATAATAATAATAATAATAATAATAATAATAATAATAATAATAATAATAATAATAATAATAATAATAATAATAATAATAACCAACATCAAAGCAAATGGAATATAAGATTATCTAGAGGATGCAACTACATACGATCCAGATCAGATGTGTCGATTATTGACCAAATGGTTGTACAGAATGCAAGAACAGGGATCCATTATTACAAAAAAGGGCGTAAAACTCACTTTTGCGCTGTTGGACAGTGAAGAAATAGGAATGCCAGAAGAAGGTCAAAATATTGTGCAGCTTGAAGGGATCTTTGAAACTTGCGCCTTGACACTAAGTGGCATTCTCTCGAAAATGCCAGCATACGTCAAGACTTCATATGTTGGGACTCGTGTCAATCTGGGCAAATGGAAACACTCGATGATGCCAGGACGTGTAATATCCCATGATATTACTTGCAAAGATACGTAAGTATCCATAGATACGTTCTCTCTTCGCTGCTCTTCGAAGCTTTCATGGCTTTCGCAACACTTGCGCAGAGGAATTGATTCGGGTGTAACATCAAACATAGAAGATTTGTCCCAATATCTCCTGGTTTTCCTGCACGTAACACCTCAAAATGTTTAGAGCCTTGACTTGCTACTAATCACCTTTCGCGTATTTAGTAATGATATAACTATGACTTTCGGAGTAAAGAAAAAAAACAGTGTCCACCGGGGTAAATTCACCAACTTTAAATTATCACACTTCCGGACACAGCGGCAAAAGAATGAATCCATGAAGGAGACCTATCAACTACGTCGGCCTTCAGAAGGCCAACGATAGCTGTCTTCAAGTTCAGATCAAAGACTTATCGGTTAAAAACTGTTAGCCAGAAAGCTTCTCAGAATCAATATTAAATGTGGTAATGGCATAAATGTTATCAATATTTACATCACTTTATTTCTTTGAATAATTTATTGAATTTATGATACCTTTAGAATAAATGTGAATTCTTTCAGTAGTAGCGTTTTATTAATACAATTACTATCAATTCATAAAAACATAACAATTACATTTGTACTTTAAAAAATTATAAAATTAATCATGCTAGCAGATAAACTATAATAATAATAATAATAATAATAATAATAATAATAAAATAATAATAATAATAATAATATAAAATGATTAATTTTAATGTAAACATAGAAAAGAAAAGAAACTATTCCATCTTATTTGTTCTAACTTTGAAATTTTTGAAATTTTAAGGGAAGTCTCTACTACCACTGCAAGTAATTGTTCCAATTCTGTACTGTTCTTTGGCAAATTTTCGAACCTGGCCCTTCCACGCGATAGGTTTTAATAATATTAACCACATCAACTAATAAATAAAACACCGTCCAAAAATGAAGAAATACATAAAATCCACTTATTAAACGAAGATATCATAAAGAATTTATACCATAACGATTAAAGGTACTAAAAGTCAGATACCATCACAAGTTGATGTAGATGAAGAATGGAATAATGTAAGAAGTATAATAAAGAAAGCAGCTAATGATGTCTTGGGTACGAAGAGTAAAAATAAACGAAGAAAAGAACTGAAAATATGGACACCAGAAATCGCCCAAGCCATTAATGATAAGAAACTCACTTACAATAAAATGTTGCAAAATAATACAGAAGCAGAGGGCATATAAACAAATAAAAACGCAAGGCACTTATAGAAAAGCTCATCAAGAATCGCGGGAACGATTTGTTAGTAATATTGAGAACGATGTGCACGGGCGACAAACTTACAGCTTACAAAGTAATGAGGATTATAGCGACACAAAGGATACTGCAGAACTAAACACAATCAAAGAGAAAGAGTGGCTGGATCACTATAAAAGTTTATGGTACGACTCGAATTTGGAAGAGGCAGAAAGAAGCGACTACGAAATCTATAACGTAATCCATTGCCATTGATGATTAGTCGACTGCTAAAAAGAAAAAAAAAACCGATACTACATTAAAACTATTCAAAAACGAAATAGAAGTAAACCAGAGAACTAGAGGAGTTACCATGCTAAATTCGGCATACAATTATATACTAAAATTATTAACAGCAGATTTACAACTCTTCTAAACAATATATTGTTAGAAGAACAAAGTGGATTTAGAGAAGGAAGATCATGATGGATGATGTACTTCCATTAACTTGCTTATACAGAAGAGGGTAGAATTTAATCAGAAACATCGCTTTCATAGATATGAGAAAGCATTCTATGTGCATTGATACACATGTGATATAATGAATAAAATAGGCATTTATCTCCATATAATTAAGTAATCAAATTCCTATATCACAGAACTATAAATGTAATAATTGAGATGTTAATAATTTCCAATTTTTTTTGTTCTCATAATTTCATTTCTTGATCGATTTAAATATTATAATAAATACTTGTCCTTTGAAATTCCATGCCCAGTTTTTCTTTAAACAGATTATTTTCAGAGGTTTTTTCTGGAGATGCTGTGGAGGTCACGGAGTCTTATACTTTGTTAAAAGCTGGCAAATAACGCAAGTAAGTTGTCGGTTCAGTACACTACTCATAAGTAATAATAGTATATTATGCATTTGGTTTATAGTGTCCTTTTTTGCACGAATAATAAAATATTACCGAACAAACGACGTCAGGAGTAAGTTCGGTAATAATTTCTTATTAGTGCAAAAAAGTGACATTATAAACGAGTTGCACACGCTATTTTTTTGTATAACAGTGTTATAAAAAAAAAGGAAGCGAAGTTAATTAGAATGTTATGCTGTAACCTCGGATTCATGTTATGACGTCATGAGTGCTACCTAAGCAACTAACTTTTTTACAAATGGCAATTAGGGTGAAAGTTACGTTTTAAACATTATGGATTCTTTGCCAAAAGAAATTTTGGAAGAAGCTGCAAAAGCAGAAAATAAATGCTGGATGGATGAAAAATATACAAATTTTGTATGCGAGGCTGCTGTACTTTCCTATTGTGACATACCCATATGTCACATTAAAATAAACTAACATTTATTTGTAGACAATATGGTGGAACATGCATTACGAAATATCACGAGAGCTAGAGCTTAGCAACGACCGTGAATAAACAATGTAGTTTTGTTTTTTCTAAATGCATTAAGAGATGGCTTGGTGCCGAAAGTAGAAAATTTGGGATTGGGCAAGAAGTTTAGACGATCAAAGGTCAGCTACACCAAAATATAACGAACGTATGGATTGGCTGGGTGAGAGAAGGACGGTCAAATGTTATGAAAAAAATGAAGGTAGTTTAATACGAAGTCTTCGAGGGGTGAATCATGCAGGAAGATTTCATTCTGCTCGGCATCGCGCTTCTGAACTGATCGTAGGTTCGTGAGAGGAACGAGTACAATCTAGATAGAATTGGGTTATCAGTGAAATTTAAGTGACAGTGAATGATATTGCAGATATTTTCATGTGGAAGCAATATTGATGTATAAATTGGAACTTTGTCGGGAGTGGTTATCGAGTTCGGACTATGTCATAGGACGTAATCGGGACTGATAATTTTGATAGTTTGAGACCAGCTTGGATAGGCAGAAGAGGATTTCTTGAACTTTGGACTACGGCAAGCTCAAAAGATATTTCGACTGAGAAGTCTACGAGGACATCAACGAAGAATAGATAAGTTAACGCGATATAAAATTGTAAATTGAAAGATATCTTGATCAAAGGACTAACTTAAATTCTCTAAATTGTTTGCTAGAAAGGTAAAATAAACTTTGTTGAATTTTGTTCTTTAGAAAAGAAAGTGATCTTTCATTTAGTCAATCCAAACAGAAATGAACAAGGAATAGAATCATTCTATTTCAGATTCCACTGCGCTGTATAGTCCTGGATCCATAATCCATTATAGAGGTAATAAGGATTGTAATATATCGACCCATTGACCCAGCAAGCCGGACGCTAAGATCTTTAGCAGATATTAATGTAGAGAGAGGAAATTTTGTATATCTCACTATCTGTCGGAGTAGGTTGGTTAAGTTACTACAATGCACATGCTAGAATAAAACCGTTAGTTATGATGCATGATTCTTTAAACATTAAGTCCATAGCGTGTAAAGCGTCTACCTTATGGTGCACATTGAAAATTAAAGGCAATGTGTTCGTTTTAGAGGCAATGAATTCGTAAATGTGTTCGTTTAAGAGGACATCCACGACGCTTTTCACCGATAATGATGGTGATATTACTACACTCACATGTCACGAAGGACGGATCTTCAAATGTAGCTGAATCTTACATTGAAGAATAAGTGAATAATAAGATTTACATTGCAACAAGATATTAGTTAATGCAGAAACTAAAGAAAAAATAAGCACTTCCAGAAGATTAAGTACATCTTCTGGAGTGTCTTTGACAAATTTATCCAACTGTACAATTAATATTCATATTCATAAAAACTAATTAGATGTTCTTTGTTATTATTGTTAAATATTACCGAATAACAGCAACATGTAATTTGAAAGTAGTAATAAGTTAATAAATTGATTTTAAAGTGCAAGTTTTTTCACAAGTTATTTGATTTTACTGCGAACACAGAATCTATTTACATGGTACCACTTCCTTTTTGTATACTCCATTACTGTAGAAAAAATGGGGGCTGTGACTATTATGTCGTGATACTCATAGTTCGAGCCGAAATACCGACGACGTAATGATTCGTGCCATAATATTCATATATGAATATGAACGATTTTGCTACTGGAAAAGTTTTTTTATAAGGCTGATATACAAAAAATTAATGTTTCTCACTACACCAGAATTACGGCCACAAATCTACGAAAAAGATAGAATCTCTTTTGTTGCACTTCATATTTTTAAATAATAAATACAGCAAAGCGGGTTTAATAATTTGAATGTATAAAAGCACACAGAAATTCATGCTTATTATTTAAAAGATTGTCTTATTAATGAATATATCGGTCGGGACAATAAGCAGTCTGCTTTAATCGATCATCTGGCACATGAACATAACACACAAAATACTTCTAATAACAACGAAAGCGAAACTATTGAGAATAAACAAGAAACATTTCATGAGATACATGGCTATTTAATCTTAAGAGCTGGGTGTTTTGGAACTGGGTGAAAGATTCGATGCTGCAGGTGCTACATAAAAGCTCATCAAGGAAATGCCGGTGGCGCGGCGAGGGGGGGGGAGGAGTCGAGAATGCGGCGTGCGCGGCGCGGCGGAGACTCCTTTGTTCCGCTAATGAAGAGTCGGAAACCGCCCGCCGCCCTATCGCTGGATCAATCTGCCGGGGCCTTCCCCCCCCCCCCCAGTTTCACCCCCCCCCCCCCAGCTTCACCCTCTTCCCCGTCCCGCCCGCCGCCCCCCCCCCCCTTCCGCTCCGTCCCAATCCGCCAACCTTGCCCGGCCCCGCCCGCTGTCATGTACGCCCCTCACCGCGCCTGCCCTCTCCGTTCCCCCGCCCCCTCGCCACTACCCCGCCACGTCCCGTACCTGCCCCGTCCCAATCGCCACCCTTCGGTTTTTTCCCGCGCCGCCCCCCCCCCCCCCCCCCCTTCTCCCACACCCTGCCCAGCTCACGCCCTAGCCAACACCCTCGGACGCACACGCGCTGCCTCGCCTTCCGGCCAGCGAACCCTCCAGTCAACCACTCTGTCCGGTCTCTGGCAGCAGCAGCAGCCATCGCGGCTGTGAGCGGCTCCTCTGGACCGTCCGACCCTATCTGGCATCTGAAGCTAGCAGTATCTGAACGACAAAAACCTACAAGCAGCTCTCTTATATGATCATTCAGAAGAATCCAATTCATCGTTTTAGATTTCTACACACCTATTTAAAAAACGTTGGATTAAAAAAACAAACCTTTCAGGCATTAATTTCTATTATATATTCCCCTTCGTCGGTGCCAATTATTTCTTGTTTATCTAAATCTAATAGGATCAATATTTTTAATTAACGTTGAGATAAGGACTCTTAATGTTATATTTAATTTCACTTTTGGCTTCCTGATTTTTATCTTTTGGGTTTTGCTACCTTGGATTTGTGATACATTTATTCACATGCCCAGGCTGCTTAGAATTCACAATACATTTGTTAAGGCTTGCTTTAAAATGTGAGTGCTAAATATGTATATTAAGTTCTGGATTAATTGGTAAAAATACTTAATTAATAATGTAATTGTAAGTTAATTTTGTGGTATAAAATTGACGAGTAAAAATCTGTCTTGCATAATCTGACTTGTATAATAGTTACTTACACTTCTAGAACAACAATAAACTATTGATATTATTGGAAAAATTAGTTGAACTACAATACAGAACAGATTTTTTTGTTTTATTGTGAAATTATATATGAACACCAAAAAATAAAATATTTCAATCGTTATTCGCAATCGATGAACTAGAAATATTTTGTACTTGCCAACCATATCTTAATTTATTAATATTTCATAAATAAAATTATGTTTTCAGCACTCTTATAGGGGAATTTCGGTTTCATGTTTAATTATTCCAGTGTAGCTGTGCGCAACGCAAAGAAAATAAAACACTGGATGCCGCAAAGAAAAGAAAATATTAAGGACATGAATTAATTTGATTGCTGCTTAAGTTGCTTAAGGCCCCAAATCAGACTCCTAGGGATGACTCCGGTGCTTGAAACAATTATCGAGATAATGTTGAATCTTTTCATACTCCACTGTTTCTCAACGGGTTCAATAAGATTTGCATATTTACTAATTTTTTCAGTGTATTTGCTTTGAATGTTGCCAGTATTTGGGACGGAAACATCAATAAGCATGACATATTTCTCACACTTGTTAATCACAACTAAATCCGGTCTGTTTTGAATCACTGTCTGATCTGTTAAGATAGTTCTATCCCAATACAAGCGCCACTCTTCGTTCTCCAGAACACTCATAGGTTGGTACTTAAAGTACGGTACCTTATCTTCAGTCAGATGACGACATTTCTGAGCCAACGCTTGATGTAAACTTTTGGCCACCGAATCATGTCGCTGTTTATACTCGGTGCCTACCAAATGTGTACATCCCGAGGTAACATGATGAATTGATTCCACTGTTGGACAACCATAACGACATAACTCATTCTGCACATTGCTATCTCTAACAATTCGCTTCAAATAGCTACGCGTTGGAATAACTTGATCCTGAATAGCCAACATAAACCCTTCAGTTTCTGGAAAGATCTGTCCTGATATAAACCAGTAGTTCCATGCTTTTATTATTATTATTATTATTATTATTATTATTATTATTATTATTATTATTATTATTATTATTAACATTATTATTATTAACATTATTATTATTAATTTTATTATTATTATCATTATTATTGTTCTCCAATCTCCGCGATTACTATCTATTCTTCAAACGAAGCACTGGTGCGTAAAAACAGCTAGCTACGTTTTAGTTGTGAAGGTACGTGCATCAACCTCTGCGTTCCATAATTAGCTCGGTGCATTGGAGCTCATCAGACTGACGTCATGCGCCGACGTTCACGCTTATTGGGCCCTGTGTGCACATGGCTGATGCCGCCTACAAAAAAGTGCACGCGTGAAGATGCGCGCCGGGATGCGCTGGATTTCAGTTGGAGGGCGGGGGAACAGCCGCGCAAGGGATAAAGGAGGCTCCACACATTCGGTATTCTGCGAGTAGCGAGCAACTCCTCGCCAAGTTTGAGGGGTTTTGCAGTGAGGGATGATGCGCTTACATAATTTGTTATTCGCATAAAATTAATAATAATAGCATAATAATAATAATAATAATAATAATAATAATAATAATAATAATAATAATAATAATAATAATATCATCTATATTAATATTTATCAAGCGACGAAGATTCGGTGCTCGCCCTACCCGTGTCGGGGTCGACATCAAAGGAAACGAACATTCGCCGAACACACCAGCTGGTCGGGTTTGGGCGAGCAGTAACACGCTGCTCGGCGAGTGCCGAATATATGGAGTCGCCTTAACATTTCTAATGGTTTTAGAGAAAAAGAACATATTTTAGATCGATACTAACAAAAAACAATTTCTCCCAGCTGATTGTAAGAATATTAAAGAAATTAAATATATTTTTTTAGACCAAAAACACATACTTCTGGAAAAGATTTATAAAGATTAAGATATACTGTATCATTAACAGGTGATGCAGAATATAATCTGTTGATCTATCTGTTTACTCTGCATCTAATTATGGAAAGAGAGTAGAATTCAATTTAAATAAGAGGAAACCTATACATTATACTTTACGTGCTGAAATAGTTATAGATTAGAATTAAGCTCATCGAATTCGAAATTTTACTTTGATTAATGGCGTTAGCAGAATGACCACGACAATGGAACGAGGTCCAAAAACCGGATAACCTCGATGTCTCCTGCTCTAATTACAAACTATTTAATTTCCTTTTATATGAGAATAGAAGCGTTCTGAAATCAAAGTTGTTGATGTTGCATTATTCACATAATAGGTATTCGATAATCCTAATAAGCGAAATAGTGAGCTCTTGTTTTCTTAGCTTCGAAGGGATCGGCGCCGGGAACCCAATCCCTGGAGCAGAACGTAAAAATAGAGGAGCTATTTCTTCGATAGTTTCATTCGCCAATACGCTATTGGGAGAATCCTCGTTCTGAAACGCCATTCCGCTATTAGGAGATAACCATTGACGGGAATGGAGGTAGAGTGTCAACGTCGAATACCAGAATAAGTTGTAAAATAGTTCAACAAATATTTTTATATTTAATAATTAAAGCTACATGTATTTAGCAACATATTATACTGATTTTCTGCAATTTTATGTTAAATTATTTTCAAATTCCAGTGAACACGTACGGCATTTTGAACATTTTCTATACGTAAAAATGATGCCAATGACTTTTTTGTGAAGTTCTACATTTACCTTATTTATCCGATTGAACAACTCTCATCCACATCGACATATTCTAAAACAAGATTTTAACGTAATTACCCGCAGGCCTGGCCGCAAGAGAACGCCAAATCAAGCGATCACGCATGGATACAGTTTCGATTTTATTTCTAAACATCCGATAAGCGTTGTTAGATATATCTGTCACATAAGGATAGGAAAAGTTTTGATAATAAAACTTCTCAATGATGAAACAGGCTTCTTAGCTTAATAAAGACGTGCTACAACAGAACGAACTCGTATTAGAAAATGTTACGTAATATTATAATAGTGCAAATTGTGGTCATATTAAGTCATCATTTCTAAATCTCTGTAGGAATCATACGGAGAGATGTTTCAAGTTCCTGAAAAACAGATGCAGACAGAGAGCAACATTATAAATGTAAAAATAATAATAAATTTTCAGTGATCTATAATAGGAAACAAAAGATACACTCATTAAAGAAGCAAATACCCATATGATAATTAATTACTTACTAAAGGGACTTCTAATATCATCTCTCTCCGCAAAAACTGTTGCGCTATGATTCAGGAAATAAAAAGAAATACTATAAAACCTTCTGAAATTAAGTTAGATAATAAACACCTCAGTTCTTGTATATCAATATAGACATTACGATATCAATCTCTCATTATGTTACGGGAATAGGATACACAGTGTATTAAAATGACATCTGGCACGAAAAATGCCACATTTATCCCTATTAGTGAAAGTTAATGTGAACGTTTTACATTCTTACAGAAACATGTTGTCACGGTCAGTATTTTAAGTTTGAAACTTTGACTTCCAGCGGATCATCGGTTTTGAAGGGAGAACCTTAACAAGTCTGCTCCGAGTCTTGGGTACCTGATTGTCAAGATTAGCGTTTTCAACAAAGTAATACATTTGAAGACCAGGATAATTTGAAAGGTATATTTAAAATTACAGTTATATTTTATTTTATAATCTTTTCACTTTTTCATTGAAGAAAAGTAATTTTGCCTCACAAACCAAATTGTCTCAGAAATTGCGAGTGAGATAGGTTAATGCTAATATGAACCATTTTTCACGTCGCATAAGGAGAGCGACAGAAATATTATTTAATACTGCAACTTGAGAAAAATAATTATGTGTCAAGAGAACTAGTATAAGACATTTAATTCCAAAATACCGAGACGTAAATAATATTCATATTACAATCGCAATGTACGCGAGACATTTTAGGTTTTTCTAGTTTTACGCTTTACAATAATCTCCCTTGCGAAGGTTAAATTTTAAATTACTTGAATGAAATCAATTAAAAGACTGCTTTTCTTGATATGCTTTTAAATTCCTGGAAGGTTCTTTGACTTTTATGGCAGACATTCACTTTATAACAAACTTTATTGATGACTTTTTACATTTTTGTAGACAAAAGGTAATATGTAAAATGTCATTATATCAAAGAGTATTTATGTTGTCAAATTTGCCTAACAAAGTATTATCTCAGTCTCAAAATGATTTCTCGACTTGCGCATCATATTAAGCCTCATATCAAAGAAGATCAAGATAACTCGAATGATTTTAGATAGAAGTTAATGAAGGGAATCAAATTTCAAATTTTGCCAATAATTTTACGAACCTCAGCCTTTGATATTTGTATTGCGAATTATTATTGAGCTTATGAGTAAAAGAGATTGAATGAATGAATCAATGATGAGGCAATGGAAGAATGAAAATCCGGGGAAGTGGGAGAACAGCAATAAAATTTGTCGCGAACCAGCACTGTCTATCACAAACAAAACATGGTTCGATCCAGATTAGACTTTGAATTATTGATTAGTGATAGCGGGTGCGTCAACTGCTAAGTCATTAGTCCCGTCGGTGTGGTGCATATTTTTCCTCGGAAAGGTGTCGGTAATCGTCCTTCGCTGGATGGCGAGATCCAGCGCCGACCTATCCTCCTGCTAGCGGGGTTTTCCGCAACTAGGCGTTACCCACCAGCGTGGCATTGTCCCAGACAGGCCAAGCTGTTAGCTAATCAATATTTCTTCTTGATTGTCAATATATGTTTACAAATAAAAGTATCCAAAGTTTTTTATGACAATCTTTTATTCAGTAAAAAACTTTGGATACTTTTATTTGCAAGCTGTAAGCTCCCGACCGGTATCCCGAGATGTTTGGTAATGTAGTGCATGTAAGTGTAAATGTGTGTAAGTATGGACAGCCATTGGCTAAGGAAGGGGAAGGAAAGATCGGGCGCCGTCCGTGGCCTGTTTGTTAAGGTACTGCTCCGACATTCATTGATGTTGATAAAAAAATACCATCAGAGCAGCCGGGAGCTAGAATTCCCTCCAGGCAGCTGCTGAATTCGATCTAGCTGGCTAGCTAGTGTCAAACATCCTACCACCACCGGAGCTCGAACCTGGGACCTCCCGGACAAAGGCACTGCCATGTCATTAGTTAATGCTCTTAGCCACTTATCCCGATGATTAGATCTTCGATCTTTCAACCACATCTATTTACGCTACGTAGATTTCAACTACTGATTTTGGAACGGTAGTGGATTGAATTCTTACACCTTCTAGTGGTAAGCAAACGTTCTTATCTCCACGCCTGGGCAGCGTACGCAGGCACCCCTAGTTAATGTTCCCTGGCCCTGCGCGTATCTGGGGACAATTGGTGTGGCCCACTGTTTGTAGCGCCAACCCTTCGGGAGGGGGGGATGCGCTCAGGGGCAATCATTTCTACTTTAGTGAAAGGCGAGTGGTACGCGAGAAGCAGCAGCGAGGCATTGCAAACAGTATTGTTTTTTGTATCAACTGCTACGATTACTAGTACAGCAAGTGTAGCGCATAGTTTATCACGGAAGACGGCGGAGTCTCTCCTCTCCAGCTGAATGGTGAGATCGGCCGCCGACCTACACGTCGACTTGGTACGGATTCCCATGTATCTCCCACCAGCAGGGCATAGCTGCAGTCGGGAGAATTTCTTAGCTCTCAATTGGTCTCCCGACATGTGTAATAGTGGATATATGTAAGGGGAAGTGTGTGTAAGTAAGGGTGAGAATAATACAAGGAAGAGGAAAGAAAGATCGCACGGGGTTCGTGGCCCGTTTGTTAGGTTTCTGCCCCGGCATTTCCTGGTATGATCGGAGAAACCACGGAAAACTACCGATGAGAGCAGCCGGCCACTAAAATTCTACTCCAGACAGCGAATGAGTTCGACCTTGCTATGAATTGAGTGTCGAAAATCCTACCACCGACCGTCGGAACTCAAACTCTAGGACCTCCCGGTCAGAGGCAATGCAGCGACATCAGCTGTTCCCCGGAGCCACCTCAGCCAGTCGGTCTGGTCCAAATTCTTGCATTTGCGCAGACCTGTGCTAGGCCATGGGTTGGCCCTGGTAAACGGAACAGAGAGTACGTGCTAAACACAGGAGCGGAGCGGCAGGGGAAGATCCACCGCCTGCATAATAAGTTGCGCCCTCCGCGCACGTCACGTAACTCCTCGTCTGCGCGGTGCGGCGCGGCGGTGCTCTGGCTAATTATTCGGGCGCGCACCTTTTCGTGTTCTGTCGAGAGGGCGAGCGCGCGAGAGGGGCGGCGTGGTTTTCTGCGGCCCCGCCCTCTCTCTCTCTCTCTCGCCCTCTCCCTCTCCCTCCCGAGATCGATAGCCGTCACTCATCGCGCGGCGCGGGAAGCGGGGAGAGGAAATCACGACTCCGCCCCAGCGCGCGGTGCGGCGCGACCGCGCGCGCCCTCTCCCGGGCTTCCTGGCTTGCGGACGCCCGCTGGCGGCACCCCCCTGCACTCGGGTGCTTCGAAAGCTATTTTACTGATGGATTGGTGGTTGATTGATGCGTCCTGGCGCGTCAACTCCTACGGTCATTAGTACGCTGCTACGGATGTTTCAAAGGATGAATGGGAGGGAGGTCATTTTCTAAAAGTATTTGATATTAATTTTTTCTTTTTTTGGAGACCAAGTGGGCCTTGAAGTGAGTATATTGAAAAGATATAATCACTGGATTGTGGTTTTAATTACTAAATTCACAGAGAATCTTAGAATTGATTGGACAAGAAAAGTTTATTTGAGATATATCTAAAATATCTAGTTTTTTCCTGGAATCATTGGTTCAGAAGGAGGAATTATTTCAAACTAATTTTCCCAGTGACTTTTTGTAAATTTAATCCGACGTAATTTGAAATATTGCAACCTTTACACTTGATTTTTGTTTTAAATTGCTTATTCGTAGCACGTTGCATTGCATTTAAATCTTTGTCACGAGGTTTGTTAGTTTATGGCAACTCTGTCACTTTCTCTCCACTGCTTCGAAGTATAGAGAAAGTATTGTAATGCTTCGGAAATAAACGGCGAATTTTCGACGAATAACTCATTTTCTGGGCCCCAGTAACGAGAAAGTGGATAAATCTGGTCCTTGTATACAGTAAATTATTTACTCAAAGACGTTGTGTATTCAGAATCCATCTTTTGTGGGTCATTGATACCGATAAAGCAATTGACGGCAGAACATCTGTTGGCTTACGAACAACATGAGCGGCTAAACCACAAGGAGGATTTTAACCAAAATTAATATTTTTAATCGATCTAGTCGATGACGTAGCCCCTTGAATTTCAAACCGATATTTTAATTTCGGGATATTCTTTCCATGAAACGCCTGGGACATTTTCAAATTATTTAAAAAATTGGCACCACATTTTTTGACTATATATTTACCTCGGATAGTATTACCGTCGCTTAAGAGAACGGGATTCAGATGTATTTTCGAGTAAATTCTTGATTTTTGAAAATTACAATAGTTCAAACTTTTTTCGGCATCTGCCTGCAACTACAATCATGAAAATAAAATTCGCTTTCTTAATGAAATATGTTCTTTGGAAGCAGATCTTTAAATAAGTTCATGTTTAATTTTTTTGAAATGTGAGTATTTTTTCGTAATTTTGTGTCAAACATAGGCAATTTTTAGATTTTAAACAATTATTTTCCCAGAAACGACTCGCCATTTTTATTAAAATATTTTTCACTTATGTAGCAATGAACTATAGTGGTGCTGGTCCCTATTTTCGAAAATAAAAAAATGAAATGGTAAATATCTGATGCACTGTTTTTTGGGCGTTGTCACGTGTATGTAATTTTAGATAGCATTGGAGGTAGTCTTTCGAATATTGAAAATAAAGATTATATGTCACATTATTTTTTAGCCTTAAATCTATTTTAAGTTGCGTCATTTAATTGAGTTAAATGTGAAAACGAATGGATTATTTCGCGTTGCATGCTAAGCCGGAATGACGAGTAAAAATATTGCATTTAATTATTGTATTTTGTATTCATTTGCATTTGCTTGCTAGCTGCATCAAGAATGCTGATTTGCAAAAATATATGCCATACAAATTCAACGGCATTCATGCTTTGACAACGTCGTAATTTTTAAATTAAAAAAATTCTCAGAAACGGCTCCAAATGTTTCTTAAATTCTTTTGTAGCAAAGAACGAAAATAAGGTGGTGCAGGGCTCACTTTCGGTGCACTCTCTACATTTTCAAAAATTGGTGAAAACATTCATAATGGTGAATTTCCCATGCTTCATTTGACGCGTTGTCAAAATATCGTTCGCAAAATGGGAACACGACGGCTGGAAATTCTTCGCTATTGTAAATGTTGCTCGTCGTGTTAATCATACAATGTGGGTAACATTCCTATGAAAGGAAATAGGTTTAAGGAAGGTAATACATTTAACGTAGAATTTAAAAATACATTTCTTTTGCTTTAAGTAGTTTGCATTGCTGATTACGGTAGTCAGAAATTGTTAGCTCACTTCAATATAACCAAGGCAATATGAAATATTAGTTTTTTCTTTTCTAAGCGTGCTGCAAATACCTTAATAGTTAAATGTATTCATGTTTGTTTCATTTTAAAAGTTCGAAATGATTACTGTTCCTGGCACAGGTACTTCGTTTGAATTGGACTTTTTCGGATTATAAATGAGTTATTAGTCCGGCAGAAATTACAATATTTCAATATTGCGTTACTATTTCCAATAATGCGCGAAAGTACGAGTTATTGAAATACCTCTAGTTTGATAATAGGGTATATCATTTTTGATAAATCACTACCTGAGCTGCAGTATTTGATCGTCATTACGCTAGAACTGGTAGATTCGGAAGTTAAATTTGAAATTGGTAAAAATATGTATCTCGGTTATGCATGGCACATCGATGCATCTACAAGCAATACGATATCTCATTGTTTCCGTAATATTATATAGATTTCCAATTTAAGAAAGACAAAGATTTAAGGCGTGCTATTTCCATTTATAAATGTTCTCAGATCAATGTTTGAGGTTTTCTATGAAGATTTGCATATAGGAATGGACGGCGTTTTGAAAATAGTAATTCGTTTTAGAATTCCATCTATAAAATTAGATTAAGATGAATCAGTGTTGTGGTTTTCAATGTTAGGATGTAGGTTCTGGGGTTGGTTAGAGGATTATTATTGGAGGCGCGTAGTTGAAATTCGGTATTTCAATAGTTTGGGGAAATAATGTAAAATGCATTTGTGATGAGAAAATTTGACTTGGTTGAGAAAAAAGATCATACTTAATCGGTGTCTATCTGTGATAGTGGAATATTCTTTATTATAATAATAATCACAGGTGCTTGTTGGATGTCTAATCTGCGATTATGACGTTTATTAGAGGATTTACAGTTTACTCAGAGAGTGATACTAGATTGTGCTTTACAATCAGCGGTTGGATAATTTGAGGCACATATAGCACAGATGACATGTTTTCGAAAATTGCTCTTGCGATGACCAAAGTCAGAACTGCAGGAATTGATTTTCTGTGTTTTTTCAGAAGCCGTGAGACGCAGATTACCCGACACGTTCAGTTATGCAAGTTTAAAATGCATATTCTTATGCATTTATTGTGCACATGCTTATAATTGTGTGATAGTGCAAGATCTTACTTTTTTATACAAATCTGATTATGTATGAAATTGAGTTTAAGATGCTTCTAATGTAGCTGATAAAGTTTCAAAATTTTTATGGTTACTAAATTCACTTTTATTTTGTTTCTTTTAATTTTTCTCTAAATGTTGCTGTAAAAGTTCTAATTACTACTTCTGTAATTGTACGCACGAACTTTGGGTGATTTTCAAAGTGGTAGGCGTTTTTACTGTTTCTGAGACGAGAGCACCAGTCTCTTCATGGTTGGACAGGACATCAAATCTATTGATAGTACTTGTAACATATGTATGTTGTAAGTACTATGTATGTATGCTGATTGATGTATCTTTTTGATGAGGTACCGAGATCATCTTCAATGGATCGCATTTGCATGAGGTGACTTGAACTTTGTTTGAGGTTGTGCGGTCCTTGATTGCGACGTCTTGAATGTACTAGCGTTTCCAAATGATTTCACTGACGATTTCTGCGGTTGAACGGACGTTGTTTTCCAAATTTTCAATCAGGAATTTAAGAAAATCAATTATTGTTCACCTCTTAGAACTCGGAGCGATAGAACAAAAATACTTATAGTACTAGTTGCACACAGATAGGGAAACACACCAGACGAACAGTTTACTGGTAGAAGATAGTGCCGTAAATTTAAAGTAAATAAAGAAAGAAAAATAAATAGAACGTGTGTATGAGGAAAAAGAGAAGGAACAGCCCAAATAGGCAACCCGCTGTACATGTCTGTGTTGCGGGCGCTGAATGTAGTAACACTCAGCCACCCGGGGACTCACAATCCACTTCTATTAAGCTGAGTCGGAAAAACTCCATGACAAACATGATCACGATTTAAAATTTTATAAGTTCATAAATTACGTCAAATTGCGTATAGACTGTGAAACCGGCGATGCAACTGAGATTGCCGAAAGAATACGTACTCTCTTTGTAATGACAAAAACCGATGAGAGATTATATTCTTCTATCACAAAATGATTTTTATTCATGGGTTCCAGGTTTAGACAAAAGAAATTCAGGGGTCTTTATTTAGTTTACATTTATAATGAAAGAATAGTAAGCAATGCAATGGAACCTTATTAAGTAAGATTTCAAGGGATTGCATTCTCACTCAAAGCTGCGCCATCACAGTTTAGCTCATTGGTCAATGTGCTTGCTTTCTATGACGCGACCCCTTCGATTCGCGCTCGGGGAAGAATATAATGTGAGCTTTCCTTCCAATATCCCAGTATATGTTGCTGTGTGACGATGAGAAAACCGGACGGACTGACGTTTTGCTCTCGATATCAAGGACCCACAAAATGTGTATTCTAACTTCACAAGTTAAAAATAATTTATTATATTAGGAAACAATATTGGAAATGTCGTTCACACTTTATGTAAATACCCTTAAAAATCAAAATATCGGTTTCAAACTCATAGGGTCTCCAGTTCGTTCGAATCGACCGTGGAGTATCAATTTTGCAGAAAATCGACTGAACAGTTTTGACGCTATCGTTGACAACACACGGAGGAGGCACGGACAAACAGAGGGACGGAGGGACAGACGTTTTGCCTTTAATCGATATCTCGGTATCAAGAACCCACAAAATGTGTATTCTAACTACACAAGTTAAAAATAACTTATTATATAAGGAAACAGCATTTAGAAATACATTAAAATAAATTAAATATACAATGGCACGAATCATGGCTAACGAAAATCGAGCAAAATTCATAAAAATATAACTATTTTTTGGACTTGTCACAAACCTTCTATTAATCGTCATGATCAAATTGCTTTGTCAAGAATTCGATCAAACTATTCTAAATTATCTCATAAATTTTTATTGAAAAAGTTCCACAACCTACTTGTACCATCTGCAATAGAATTCTATCAATAGACCATTTCCTTCTGGAATGCTCCGCACACATTGAAGACAGAAAAAAGTGTCTATGAAATGAAAATTTCAATGAAAATCTTGTCTTAGCCAAGTTTCCCAATTTTGTCAAGTGATACAATTTTGTAAAAGAATCGGTATTTTCTCAGAATTGTAATTTTATTAGTGTACTAGTCGCTCATGACCTATGTAGTTTATGCGACTTAAAATAAAAATAATTTAAAAAAAGATTTATCAACTTTTTATTTTGTCACCTTTACTGCGTAAGAAGATAAAATATTGGAATCGTATCCTGAAAATCCGCAATGTTTCAGTAGATAGGTTATTATTGTCTGGCTCTGTTAACCTTAAAGTGAATAATTATGGTTCTAATATGCAATAAATTACATAATCTAAATGTTCTACAGTAATAATCCATGTTTTATGGGCCATTGATACCGAAAATTGAATGTCGGCAAAACGGCTGCCTATTAGTCCGTCTGTGTCTCTTCTTATCAGTTTCTCTCTGTGTTTTTCTGTTCGTCTGCGTGTGGTCGAGGCTATCGCGTAAACCATTTAGACTTGATTTTCTTCAAAATTAGTATTCCCCAATCGATCTGAACGGATTCGAGGCCCTGCGAGTTTGGCGCGTCAAAAAATGTCGCGTAAATTTGCGTCGAATGTATGGTATTTTTTAATTATTTTCTCAAAGACGGTTGCAATGTTTTTCTTAAAATGTTCTCCTGTCTAGCGTAGGACGGTAAAAAACGATGTTGATCTACGATAACTCTCTGTATTTTCGAAAAATGTAAAAAATTTACAAATCAAAGTGTAATATTGATCATAGATATTTGTTCTTTAATAAAATATGTTCTAAATATTACATATATGAAGAAGGTCGGGATCACTTTTTGAAAAACCGAGAAGTTTTCGCCTATTGTCTGCTTGAAATTAATGTAATCAATATTGTTTTGTGAAATGGCTCCAAACTATTTTTTTAAGTTTTCCTTGCATACATCTAAGCAATTCTAGAAATGGCATAGGTTTTATGTTTTCTGAAGCCTCTGCATTGCCTAAATTTGCAAATGTTGTAAATAATGCCACGACGTATGTGTTATTTAAGTATCACTAGTTAGTTTCCAAGGCTTGACACTAAGGGTTTTTCTGAAGTCGATATCCGCCACAGGATTTTAGTACTTTCTCTTTACTACTTATGTAGTAAGGCGAGGGTAGTAACTTGAACAAAAAAATTCTCGATTCAGAAATTTGGAAAATGCCATCTTTTGGAGAAATTCTAAAACGTCAAATACTATTAGCAAACACTTAACAAACCTCGATGGGAAAGCACTCTCAGTTAAGAATGTTTTAGTTTCTCGCTAATAGAAGTTTCCGTCTTATCAATGTCCCGTTTATTCATATTTGACGGTATAAATTAACGCACCTTGAAGGCATTGCGGAGTGTAGAATTACTGGATCTGCGTAACACGCTACATATTTTAGTTGAAATGTCGAAACTTCGACACTTTCATTAAACCACTGCTACACGCGGGCAGTTTACCTCAAACTTTTCGCATTCTCTTCGCTCGTGACTTTTCTTACAAACTTCGAGTAACTAAAGTACGGTAGCACGTTACAAGTGTTTTTCGGCATCGTTAAAGACAAAGAATGCGTACGTTTACCGAATGCAAATAACGGAATGAAGAAAAAAATGTGGTCAGAGTGGGGAGAAGTGTAATATATCTTATTCGTTTTTACACGTCTTAAAATATGACAGTAAGGCTGTGATCGGCTGGTATAAATATTTTCAATTCCAAAAAGATAAACAAACTGAGTTGAATGAATGTGTTTATATTTAGCTTCTATCATTCTAGTAAACTCGAGTTAACCATTATTTTGATCATCATATATAGGAGATACAAAATATACAAAATTGCAAATAAACTAATAGAAGTTTGTGGAAAGTACAAGATACAGGGTTAATTTAGTTTTAAGTTGAAGTAGCCTTAACTCAGTATTGATAAGGTAGGTCTATTAAACGGACAGGAATCTCACGGTCGCTATGCAGAATATAAGAATTTAAACAATTCTCGTGAATGTTTTCACACTTTCCCCTCTGATGGTTTGCTAACCTCGATTCAAATTATATGTCTGCGAATGAGAATAAGATTTTCCTCAATATTCACAGATGAAACTATTTGCAGGTTGGATAATACATTCACAAAGAAGATCCTTGCTTAACTAGGTGCTTGTACGAACTAGGTACTTGTTTTGAAAAAATCATATTTTATATTAGCGTTTTTGGTCGAACTCTACATAGGAGGACCGTATGTTACAATAGGTTTATCTTTACTGATAGGTGTTCCCCGATTCGTTCATTTCCAATTCCAACACACCGTGCTTTGAATCGGAATACTTGTGTATTCTGACAGTCCCTAAAATTTTGTCAACATATTTTCTTACCACACCTTACTTTCAAACAAAGAATTCTCTTGAAAGCTAACTGCTTCAAATATGAGGAAGTGTTCTGAGATGATTTGGCATAATTTACAACAATCTTTCACTTCCAATTACAACACCCTGTGCTTTATGTCGGTACATTGTGTGTGCCTCATTTACTTTTCTTAAAATTTTGTCTATTTTAGCTCCCTTTACCTTCAAACGCTTTCTCTTGAAAGTTAACTGCTTCAAATAGCAGCAAGTGTTCTGCCTAGTTCGTGTAGCCATACAAGTAATGTGCGAGAGCTCAAGCAGAGTTACGGCCGCTCTGCGGTTAATATCGCGCAAGTGTGCTGCATTACAATTTCGCGCTTCTTATAGCTCAGTGAGCGCTGCGTCTCCGGACTTTACCAGAACATTTATCACCGCCCGCTGCTGTTTCCTGTACGAATATTATTATATAGCAATATTTCAGCGCCCGCCTCCATTATTTTTCCACAGGCGTTTGCAGTAATTGCAATTATGTAATTTGTTTTTATCGCGAAGAAGCCGTCTCCGCGAAACACGATTTCATCCACGTGCACCATAAATCATCGCGCTGCATTAACGCTTCCGCCCAATGAAAGGAAGTTAATTTCGGGGCAACGAGAGGCGGCCGTACAGGCCACGGAGAGCCGCGGTTGCTAATGAGCAAATCTCGCGTAACAAGACGGCCGATGTCGGCCACACCATAACCCTAATCCAGGACACGGCGCCAGTGGGTTAGCGAAGGGGAGGCTGCGGCCGCGGCGGCGCGTAATCTGCGGGAGCCGCCATGTTGCTCGTTAGTCCACATTCCTCGTGCGCGACTTCCCGCGTTTCGCTCGGAACGGTCAGGCCTTTCCGGACATACTCAGAATAAATGATACACATTTTCTAGAGTCAAAAGGTACAACTTTCTTCCAAAGGTTGTATATTGAACTAGCAGAACCTGGCAGAGGTTTCCTTGATCTCTTCCCCCTCTTTCTATTTCTATCTCTCTTCCCCTCTCTTTTTTCCTCTCTCTCACATACTTCTCTTTCCTTTCTTTCATCCCCCTCTTTCCCCTCTTTCCCTCTCTCTTGTTCCTTTATATATATATATATATATATATATATATATATATAATATATATATATATATATATATATATATATATATATATATATAATTGCAAATAACGGACTTATAAGCATGCAATGACATTTGCCCCCGAATATTAGGCATTTCCGTATTTACAGATATTAGGCGGTAACATGAAATACGAGTCCTGACGGCGGCAGGATTTTCGACACTAGCTTTTCAGCTTGGTCGAATTCAGTCGCTGCCTGGAGGAGAATTCTTGTGGCCGGCTGCTCTGATCGGTAGTTTTCCGTGGTTTCTCCGATCAACACCAGGCGAATGTCGGAGCAGTACCCTACCAAACGGGTCACGGACCGCGCGCGATCTTTCCTTCCTTTTCCTTGTCTTATCCTCCCCCCTTACACACACACACTTACACTAACATGCACTACACTACCACATATTCCGGGAGACCGTCGGGACTTAGAGCTTGTCCGGCTGGGGCGGTGCCTCGCTGGTGGGAGAGTCCTGGTTGGAGGAAACCCCACTAGCCGACGGTAGGTCGGCGCCGGATCTCGCCATCCAGCGGGGAAGATCACCGCCATCTCCCGAGAAAAAAACATGCACTACACAAACGGGACTAATGACCACAGTAGTTGACGCTCCTGGAAACACGAATAAACCAAACCAAACATGAAACTATGGTTGACGGTGCCAGAATGTGACCTGCCAAATATCTGTGCATAAGAAGTTGTATAAAATCAAGGGAGAATAACACATGAATAACTCCGGTAAATGAATTTTCCCACTAGATGTTCCCATTCATTTACAAAAACTCTTCATTGCGATCTCTCTACATGCCCTAGAAGTTTGTTACATATTCTGGGACTTTCAATATCCTGTTTGTAGTGATGGGGAAACCTGCGCGTGTCCGCATGTCTGTGTATCATTGTGTCAGTTATTCATGTTTAGACCTATTCAGGCCCATCATTGGGGAATAATAGGTGTCATTCGACACGTGAGAACCTAACCATTTTTTCGGATACTTTTAGAACATTCTAAGAAAATCTAAAAAATAGAATTTTGAGTTTTGTAAACCTAAAACGCGAACCTTGGGCGAGGGGATAAATCATTTACAAAAGTGTTAGGTAGTTATATTAATATATTTTCACAATACGAATAATTTGTCACATTTTAAGTCGGTTTCTTCTAGAATATTTTTGAAGAAATCTTGAAAAATGTGTTTTTTTTTCAGGGGGGATCAAGACACCTCTAGTGTAGAAATTTTGTGAATCTCTACCGACCATTCGACATAATATGAATTGTAAGATATGATTAATCAGTCAGATATAACCACATATTATAATGAAACATACATTAAAAGTTTTTTAAAGATATGTTTCGTGTAATTTTATACTAGAGAATGGACAAGCCAGAAAACTGTAGTACTATGTTAACAATTATTTTTTATTGAGTACACAAATAATAAATGCAATAATACACAATGCAAACTTAAACATAAAGAAAGTCGCCGTGTAAACTTAACAGTAAAATTTACACACAAAAATAATCATTCTGACAAACGTACGTTGAACCGTAGCTTTTACCTGAACCAATCAGAATTCAAGAATACAAATATTTGATCGATTCGAGCACGAGTAGTTCGTCGAACGAAATTATTATATTCGCCATGTCAAGTTAGTCACGTGATAAATGCCTCAAATTATTCCTTTGAATTGACTACTCACATCAAAACCGCTTCGCAAACTAGTGCACTTCATACTTGTAATGAAATGACATAACCACAAACTACCGGAACACAATCTAAAATCGACCTTCATTTGCTTATCGCGAATTTTGTTGTGCATTTGTTTATTTCATGCTGCTCTCTGATTGGTCTTTGGTAAAATTCCAACATCAACTTAACGTAAAAGCTTGGTGCTCGTGAGCTCTTAGGTATACGGGTTTATGTCTACGGTTACGTTAGGGCGTTGTGAATGTTCTCGCGTAATAAACTATTTATAGGTTTTGCGACAATGTTACGTTTACATTAAAGTTCGCATTTTGAATGAGGTCTAAGAAATGACTGTAGGTTGATTCTTCATCTTGTTGTACTACCTAAACCAAATCCTCCTGACGAAGAAAGACTTCGGTCGTGCTGCGAGTGCGAAGATGTGAGGCCTAGGCGAACCCTGAGCTTCTGAGCTGCAGCGCGGCAGGAGAGATACCCACGTAAACCGTTCTGCTCGATGACAGCCAAACACTGCGTGAATGGCTTCTCGACAGTCCTCTATTTATACTCTGGCCCCGACCTTGCTAAGGGCGCTGCCGTGTCCACGATTACGTAGTCGCGCTACAAATCTAAACCACGTGCACATGGGACGTAGCTCGGCAGTTCCAGATTAATATGTATATTTTTTATTATATTCCTTTAGATATTACAATTTTCACCAAAACCATTGTTTCTGACCCTGTGGTTACTTTGCAACTAAAAACATGAGGTAATGTGATTGTATAAGTAAATAAATATATCAGATTTTCTATGAATGATATATATTTTTCGAACAATGGCTAATTCAATAAAGCAACTTTCCACATATACAGCACATATAGAGAAATTAATGAGAGAATATGCGTAACGGAAATTGAATTAATTGGTTGAATTAACAAGCTTTGGATATAAAGGGATGGAATCGACTAAGACATATTATTTATGAAATTAATTATCTGAAGAGGAAATAGTGATTAAAGGCATTGCTCTGATGTCTAATTCCAGAAATTTGCGATATTAGTATGCTATTATTGTGTTTCATGTGTATGATGATTAAGTATCGTGATGTGGTCAATGAAGTAGTAATCAACCAATAATGAAGAAATGGAAACTATATCAACTTTTAAACAGTCATAATATTTCAGACAGTCAGAGGATAGAAAACTGAGACCGACATCTGGGCGGAGAAAGTGAGAATCACACCTCAGGAACACCAGGGGACCGTCCGCGAAGCACGTCTGTTCGAAAGGTTCCCAGACCCACGTCGGAGGTAGGCTACCGAGGAAGCCTAGGTCGAAAAGAGTACTACTACTACTAGTACTACTACTACTACACTAGTACTAGTACTACTGGTACTACTACTAGTACTACTACTACAATGCCCTACTGTATAGTGAATGGCTATTGCATCAAAGAATATTCGTCAATTGGCTGAGTATACTGCATAAATTTCTCCGAGCGTATTTACGCGAGTAAATGAACTCAAAGCCATTATTCACATTAGTTCATTTACGGCATAATTGCTAGAAAATCTAATGAGGTATGGGAAGCGAGGGGATGGTTGGATTTCTCCTCGGCGAGAGCAGAGGGGTAGGCGGGCGCAGGGGCGCGAGGAGGCGGAACTCGAGCACCGGTGGCCGTCGAAGGCGAGCCCCGTGATCTCGGGCGGGCGCTCTCAGAGCCCTCCGTTCATTACCGCTCGCAGCATCCCGCGCCGCGTTCCTTGGCGCCTCCTCTTTTGTCTCGTCACCCGCCCGCGCACCTCTTCCAGCAGCGCCCGCCCCTCCCGGCCCCGCCCCCTCCGCGCGCGCGAGCGAGCGAGCGCTCCCTCTCGGCCGCTTCCTTCGGGGGCGGGAAGGCCGCGAAGCGTCGGGCCGCCGCCGCGCTGCGCCGCGGGGGTGGGAGGCGGGCGCGGGGTGAGGCGTGGCGGGGCGGGGCGGGGTGGGGCGGGGCGGAGCTGCGCGGTCGCCCGGGCGCTGCGGAGCCGAGGCGGGGCGGCGCGGGCCGACTGCGCGCGACGGCGTCGGCGTCGGCGGCGGCGTCGGCGGCGCCAGTGGCGGTGCGGTCCCGGGCGCGCCGGCAGCTCCTGTCCCGTGCTGCGCTGCGCCGCGCCGCGCGCCGCTCGCCCCGATCGCCATCCGCGCCTCCCGCGCTCGCTCGCACGCCCGCCCGCCCGCTCGCCCCGTTCGCCCGCTCGCCCGCCCGCCCGCCCGCCGCGCGCGCCCGCTCTTCTCCCGCGGCGCCACGACTCGCCGTCGTCTCCCGCCGCCGCCGCCGCCGTCGGGTCTGCCGCCTCCGTCGCCGCCATGGCCGCCTGCGTGCCTCCGCCGCCGCCGCCGCCGCCGGTCCACGCGCAGCCGGAACTTGCCCAAACTTTCCACTACCCCGTCCGAATCGTACTGTAACGCAACCATCCTAAAAGCAATCCTGTCGCAGACAACTCAGCAGTGTCCGCTCTAAAACAGTCGCCTCTCTAAGCAATCCCGTCGTAGACAACTCAGCAGTGTCCGCTCTAAAACAAGAGCTGAACGCGACCGCGCAGGGAAGTGGGGTCCGAACCGCTAATTCCGCGCCTCTCCGCACTCTGTCGGAAAATACGGCGTGTTGGCCGATTCTCTCTACGCCGCGCGCAATCGCTGGGTCAATGGCACATGGTGGTTGGCGGCGAAATGTCTCTCCGTTTCCGAGCCTCGCTGCGTTGCTCAACACTCTTTGCAGGAGCTCCTCAATCAATACAGGTCGCAACAATTCACGCGTGAACTAGCCGCGATGGAAGGAAGCTGCGTCTGGGCGCGGGAGAAGGCCCATAAAGCATTCAAGAACGGGAAAGAATCGGTTATGCCCTGTTATTGTTGTTAGAATTGTCCACGTCAAAAAGATAAATAAGGTAAATAAGTGCAGTTGTTTGGATCGTTTTACGGGGGTTTCTTTAGGATATAAACCTGAAACGTTTAATATTTCGGAAAATGTTTAGATTTGAATTACACAAGATATTTAAACTTAAATATAAAATCCATGTTCATAAATATGTTATAATTGACTTACGCCATATTTGAAAATGTTTACAATTTTATCATTTTTTATGTTTTACAAGGTTTCATTTTAAGTTTTTTTCTTTATAATTACATAAATTCTATGGTTTGGAAAATACAAAGCTATTATGAATATTAGAAATATGATCTCAACTTAACTTGTGTAAGCAAAGCCCTAAATTTGAAATCAATTTTTTTAGGGATTTTCAGAAAGGTATGTATCAGATGGCCTCGCGTATTTGTGCTTTATCAATACTGTTCTTATTTGAAAATGTGTTAAGGTTTGACAGATGATGTTTTGAACTTTTGAAGCTTAAAATAGTGTTTCTGTTAATATTTATTTCATTCTCACGAAATAGTAATTTTCTTTGACAATGAACACTATTGATGTTTCGTGTTCTGTAAACTCCCTTTAGTGAGAGTCATTCGTCATTGCAATAGTCTGACCGTTGATCTCACCATAAGGCTTCTTGAAATGTTAAAATAAAGAAATTCTCAAAACTGTCTGTGTGAAGATAGGTCGGTATGAAGGGGACTTCTAGCTTTATTTTGTTACGTCGAATACGCCTTTCTCTCGGAGCATTCCATCCCTCTTTTCTGTTCCTTGTTGATTCTTTCGTCTCTCTTCGCGCAGTCCATCTGCCGATCAGTCTTGCAATGTCCTTCTTTCCGTTCTCAGTACGTCATCCGTCGGAGACAGCAGTCCATTGTTTACAACTTTCCACCCCCTAGTGTTTGTAATTGCCCTTCCGACCACCGGCTACCAGCCGTCATCTGTCTTCGGACTCCCACCGTCGGCTGCCTGTCTTTCCGACGTCCACGCAATGTCCTTCTACTTTCCATCGATTCGCTTGTTGTGCTGTCCATCGCCTGTTTTGCGAGAGAGATTGTGTCCAAGCATATGTCTGTTGCTTCGTCCCTTCTCTAAATAATGGGAAATTCATTCGTTGATTTTTCGATTCTTTTGACCGAACAGAAATTGTTGATCAATGATAATAATAATAATAATAATAATAATAATAATAAATGAAATGACCGTATACTTCGTTATCGTAAAAAGAAATGAAGCTCTTAACTAGATGAGATATGGGGGATTAGGAAAGCAAAACTAGGAATTTGAGTGAGTTCAAATGAGGTACTTATGTAGTGATAAATAAAATGAAAATAATAAAAAATATTCACTTTAATTTATTAATCCAACCAAATCCACACAAAAAATTGTTTCATTAGTACGGAAAGTAAATTTTCAACTAATTTGTCAATATGATAATTGACATAGAACGTCATGGATGATATATGATCATTTTGACATTCACACTGCAAGTGATATTTGCGAGGTAAACTATCGTAAGATACCGTGATTTGCAGATCGTGTATTTAAAAGCAGTGTTCAAATATTTTCAGTAACAATAATTGGCATTAATCAGCTGTATAAAAACGTGGAACCTGTTGACATTTGGTTGCACATTTATTGGGTCAGTTGACGATATTAAAGATTTTGCCAGCCCGTGAAAATCACAAAATGTCACATAGAATATTGTTCATAAAAGGGAAAAATGTGTATTTTTTAAAATACGTCCCTTTGCTCTGTGAGCGATGATTTGCTTTCTAGAAACAATAATCAACATAAAAATCAATTTACAACTCTCACCTTAATACACAGAACGTGTTTTCGTTTGGTCGAATCTTTCATTAGCTCAGCTAAAGATATGTGATTTATGGCTGCAGGTACAAATCGCTACGTGTCATTTTGAAAATTCATAAAAAAATGATGTTTTTCAATACGGTCTTTTGAGTGACAATTTGTTGTCTCAAAGCATTCGCTCTCCTTACTGCCTGTCACCTGTCCGTGTTTGTATCGGTTTAGATGGCTCGGGACATCAAGTTAGAGCTCAGCTTACTGCAGTGCCTCTAGCCGGAAGATCTTAGGGTTTGAGTCACGACTGTGGCAAGATTTGCTACACTAGCTAGTTGACTAGATCGAGTGTAGTCGCTGTCCTGGAGGAGCATTCTAGCGGCCAGCTGCTCTGATCGGTAATTTTCCATGGTTTCTCCGACCAGGCGTATGCTGGAACTGTACCCTAACAAACGGGCCACGGGCCGCGCGCGATCTTACTCTTCCTCGACCTCAGCTCTTACTTTCACACACTTCCGCTGACATCCACTACACGACTATACATGCCGGAATATTGACTTAGTTTCCGAATAGGATGGTGCCCCGCTGGTGGGAGATATCTAGTTGGAGAAACAACCCGCACGCCGACGGGTAGGTCAGCGCTGGATCTCACCATCAAGCGGGGAAAGTCACCTCGCGTGATAAAAATATGTTTAACACTTACGGGACTAATGACCTAAGCAGTTGACGCGCCCGGAATCACTAATTACTCAATCAATGAATCCCGTATGTGTGTTCTAGCAGCGCGAGCCTATGCAATGTCCTCGTTCCGTCCGCCCCGTGCCTCGCTCCGCACGCACCCTGCTCCCCGCGCCCCACGGGCGGCCCGGCGCACTTCGGGAGGGCGCGATTCGATTTCCGGTTCCGGCGCCCGCGCGCGCGCCATCCAGCTACTCGGCCATCCGCCCTCGGCCCGCCCCGTCCCGGCTCCCCTCGCCCGACGGAAGCACACAGCATGTTGCGCCCTCGCTGACGCACCGCGCGCGCGGCACAATAACCTCGTTGGACCCCGCCCCCAAACCTCCGCCTCGTCCGCTAAAAATACTTCCCCATTTGTGGAGGTACCACGTTCCAGCCGTCTCCTCGCAAATCTCTCTGAAAAAGTCTGCGTGTTTTCTACATCGCGCGTATTACTACCGGAATCTCATTTTCCTATGTACTCCGACGTTTTTTCTCCGAAAAACGAACGGGGTGTAAAATAAATTGAGTTCTGTGAAGAACACCTTTTAATTTTTTTTATCTAGTAAAACTGGTCACGATGGGAAAGTAGTTAATACAACATGTACACCCGTTGACAAAAATCTGTTACATTTAACTAGATTGAAATATGAAACAAAAAGTTAAAATTAATAATTATCTTTAGAACGGAATTTGTGAAAATTGCTGCAATACGTGCCCTTATATATATATATATATATATATATATATATATATATATATATATATATATATATATATATATATATGTGTGTGTGTGTGTGTGTGTGTATTACAAAATTATTTTTATTTATAAAAAATTTAAATTAAAAAAAGGTTATGATTACATATGCCTCCTAAAATTATTTTCAATAAACAACCTCAGAAAATATTTGTATTGTTTCTTGTGTAATGTGCTAATATCTTGAAATATATTTTACTGAAGAACGTGTTTAAAAAGTGTAGAAGTAGAGAAAATATGAAAAGTGCAAAAATTTATCGCGACCATAAAATCACACCCTTACATAAATAAAAATAATTTATCATACACACACACACACACATACAATTCTAGAGCAAGGTCACAAGATATTGCCGAGAGAAGATCTTTCAATGAGGTTGTTTCGACTTTTTCGTCTAAATGGGTTTGTTCTAAATTTATTTTGATAGATTAGGTGTTTGACATTCCATCTGAGAAGCGATTCAAATTTCTAGATTCATTTAGTCCATATTTACAATTGTATGTACAAGACACGAAGGATGATAGCGTCCCTGAAAATCTAACAAACGAATTTAATTACAGTTACCCAAAATTCGAACATCAATACACTGAATTTATTGCTTTTTCTTTTGATTATGTTAAGGTGGTTTTTTTTCACGGTCGTCTAGCATATATATTGCTTAATTCCTTTTATCAAATAACACTAATAAGGTAATCTTACATCGAAAACAATTTTTTAAGGGTTCGGAACATTTCATTCTGTGAGAAGCATGAGCTATTTGATGAAGTTGTTTTGAGAAACATATTTATTATTGCTTTGAAAACCCACATATCATTCTGAGACATTCTGAGACAGTTGTTATTTCGAATCTTGTTGACAAAATCACGGAAATTTTCCCCTTTCGACTCCAACGTAGTGGACAAAGGGAAATATCATGTGTTTCGTACAATAATGTACAGTCATTATCATTTCATAATTATCCATAAAAAAGTGTCCAATTAAAATTACGATATTAGAAAATATGGTTTTGGAATTAGTTATTACGGGATGAATATAGAAGTGGACTCATTTTGAAGTACCTATCGTTTAATACACATTTTATAGTTGTCCTTCATATTGACCGAAATTTGATTATAAAATTGTTTCAAACTCATGCCTGTGGAATCGCATCGATATGTACACCGTATGTGTACGATAGTGAGAGTCCAAGGCCATTGTCACGTGGCGTGCGGGGAGGGCGACGGGCTACCTGGAAGGCTCGAGTGCTTCCGACTCAGCGGCGGCGACGCACCGCGAACGGCCCGCGGCGAATCCCGGGGCGCCCCTGCGCCGCCCCACGCGCCGACCATCCCCTTTAAGGGCCCCGGGCTGCTCCCGGGCCACGCCGCAGCGCCCGCGCCCGGGGTGCCCGCCTGCCCTGCCGTGCCCGCCCGCGTGCCACCCGACCCGCTCCCTCCGTTCCGTTCCGTTCCGTTCCGCTCCTCCTTGCTCACGCCGTATCCCCCCGCTGTGTCATGCTCCACGCCTCACCGCAAAGTCCTGGCGCAGCCCGCTGCCGGCCGTCCCGGTGATTCCAGGCGCGTCAACTACTATGTTCATTAGTCCCGCAAGTGTAGTGCGTGTTTTCGCTCGGGAGGTGACAGTGATCTTCCCCTGCTGTATGGCGAGATCAGGCCCCGTCCTACCGTCGGCTGTTTTCCCCTTACCAGGTATCACCCACCAGCGGGGGCACGGCCCCAGTAGAGACAAGTTCTAAGCTCCCGACAGGTCTCCCGGCATGTGTGGTAGTGTAGTGCATGTTAGTGTAAGTGTGTGTGTAAGAGGAGAGGATAGGACAAGGAAGAGGAAGGAAATATCGCGTGCGGTCCGTGCTCTGTTTGTTAGGGTACTGCTCCGGTATTTACCTGCTTGTGATGGGAGGAACCACGGAAAACTACCGATCAGAGCAGTCGGTCCCTAGAATTCTCCTCCAGACAGCGACTGAATTCCACTGGCTGAAAAGTTAGTGTCGAAAATCTTGCCGCCATCGGGACTCGAACCTAGACCTCCCGGTCAGAGGCGCTGCAGTGATATCAGTTGATGCACTGACTAAGTCCCGGTCTCGTCCTCTCCCATCCTTCCTCCCCTCATAATCCTTTCCGCTCGTTGTCGCCCTCCTCGCTTCGCCCCACCACGCTTCTTCCCACTCAGATCACCCCGGTTCCCTCCATCGCAGATGTCTCGACCTGTTCCTTTCTATCCCAGTTCGTCTCATTCTTAAGCGTCCCACTCGTCTTCGTCCCGTTACGCTCCGTACCGAAAGCCCTTTTTTGCTCCTTTCCGTTCGCTCCGTCTCGTTCCACTGCATCCAACACCTCTCCGTCTATTCTTGATCTGTCTCGATTCCTCCGTCCGCCCCACTGCGCTCCTCTCTACTTCATATCCCTCTGTACTCCCCCTCGTCCCATTTGCTCCATCTTACTCCATTGTGGCTGGCTTCCGGCCGCTCTGTACAACTCCAGTCTGCTCCGCTCTGCAGCTCTTTGTACCGCTTGGCATCTTCCCGCTACGCACTTCGCGGTTCGCCCTGTCAACTCGTGTCGATCCGAATCTTCCCGTTCATTCGGAATTGATCCGTTCCGCATTCATCTATTTCACTTGGCCCCCTACCTCTCCGCTACTTTTTGCTCCGTCCCGTCCCGAATCGCCACGCATTTCTCCGTCTCTGCGCCTTTGCACCATCCACGCGGATCCGTCGGCCCGGCTTCTTCCCGCTTCCCAGCGTCCCGCTTCTCAACGCTTCCGCACGCGCTCTCGCTCCGCTCCCGCCATCACATCTTCCCACCCTGCTCCATTCTGCCATGATGCAACCGAATAACGTCCAACACCACTCCGTTCCGCTCTGCTTTGTTTCGGCAGGCTGCGTCCCACTGTCCCCCACCGCCTGCCACCTACTTCCTTGAGAAGCGAGCTTTGTTCGGAGCTGCTATACGCACTTAGGCCCCAGTTCCCTTTTCCGCTCACCTCACTCGTCGTTCCGTTTACGCCTCTTTCTTCCGCCGACGAGCGTCTGCATCTCCACGCTTTTCATCGCCCTTTCTCCAACGCCTCGCGCACCACCCTTGGCGCTTGCCCTATTAATTGATTGTTAGCAATTCCAGGCGCGAGGACTACGGAGGTAATTAGTCCCGTAAGCTAGCGTATGTTTTTCATCGAGAGGTGGCAGTGATATTCCCCCGCTGGATGGCGAGATCCGACGCCGACCTACCGTCGGCTAGTGGGGTTTCGCCCTAACCAAGACTCTCCCACCAGCGGGGCACCGCCCCAGCCTGGATAAGCTCTAAGCTCCCGACCGGTCTCCCGGCATATGTGGTAGTGTAGTGCATGTTAATGTAAGTGTGTGTGTAAGAGGTGAGGATAGGACAAAGAAGAGAAAGGAGAGATTGCGCGCGGTCTGTGGCCCGTTTGTTAGAGTACTGCTCCAGCATTCGCCTTGTGTTGAAAGGAGAAACCACGGAAAACTACCGATCAGAGCAGCCTGCCGCTAGGATTATCTTCCAGACAACGTCCGAATTCGACCTAGCTGTCAAGCTAGTGAATTTAATGTAGAAAATCCTGTCGCCGTCGGAACTCGAACGTGGAGCCTCCGGGTAAGAGGCACTGCAGTGACATCAGTTGATGCACTGACCCACCTCTCTCACTGCGCCTGTCTTATTTCGCGCCACCGTCTACTGTTTTAGTGCCCGACGCTCATCCTTCTTGAAAGTGTGGTACGTTCGCAACCCTCTTAAATGACACCGAAACACCCAGTTCTCTCTTGTTCAATATTCGTTCACCGTTTAGACCATTTCATTTTCCTTGACGATTTTCTTCTTCCTTGTTGACGTGGTTAATCTCGTTTCACGTCCCCACCCTAGCGAGTATCCTTCGTTTGAAGTCGTTTTAAATGAAAATCGTTAATGTTAACTTGTCTCTCGTTCCCTATTTTATTGTTCGGTTCGTGTCTCTCTCCCTTACCATATTGCTCATTCCATCTACCCCGTAATGCTCCACTGAAGCGACCTTCATTAACTCGTGCGAGCGAAATGCTCCCTGTTTGTTTTGAAGTTGTTTTGACACCATTAGCAACACCTATCTTGCCTCTGGTCGTCTATTCCTTCATCATTAAGCTCGTTTATTCTTCCGTTACCGCTTGCTCCCTTCCTCCATAGGCTTACATGCATCCCCATCCTCCCCAACGCCCTCTATCAAACACATAGACATGCACGACTGTAATATCCGGTAGCGGGATGTGGCCTGACGATTATGATCACCTTCGAATGGGGTTAATGAAGCGATGCAGTCCGACCACGATTAGGCATAAGGGGAAGAGCTCATTCGACTGCCTTCAGTGCCTAACGCGACTGGCGACAGGGGGCACAGTACACCCTCCCTGTCTCTCATATCTCTCTCCTCGCGCTAAGGTGGCTCTGTGGTAGCTCTAGGTTTGTCACTGCAGCGTCTCTGAGCAGGTCTTCAGTGGTTCCAGTTACGAAGGTGGCTGGTTTTTGACACTGATTAAATACTTACGTCTATTTCAACCCCTGTCTGAGGCAGATCGGTTGTTGTCCATGATTACTCCGATCAATGCAAGGGCACGAATCGCGAGCGATATTTCCTTCCTCATTCTTGTTCCCTACTCTTCTTTTACTCAAACATACACGTACACGGTCTACAAATACTACTCTGGAGACCGGTTGGGAGCTTAGGGATGGATCCGTTGGGAGAAAAAAAGATACCTGGATTGATCCGAAGTGGAAAGAAGATTGCGAGTTTCCCATAAAGCAAGCTGTGTTGATCGGCGCCGGATGTCCCGTTCCAGGGCGGAACACCACCATCTCCAGGGATATACAACTACACTTACCGCACTGCACTTGCGAAACCTATACCTGCACTAAACCGATAATAACCATAGTATTGTCGGGAAATACTAATCAACAAATCAAGCATGACCGCCCCTGAATACTGATCCATGTGCGCGCAGATGGCCGGGCGACTTCCGTTGCGCCGTATGTGACAATTTTCTCTCCCGCGTACCTACTCGGTTCGTTGACTGACTGACGATTCCGGGCACATCAACGGATAAGGTCAATAGTCCCGTAAATGTAGTGCTTGTTTTCTCCTTGAGAGGTGGCGACGATTTTCTACCGCTGGATTATGAGATTTGGCGCCAATCTATCCGTCGGCTAAAGGGTTTCCCCCAAGCTTCCATCCGGTCGCCCAGCATGTGAGGTAGTGTAGTGCATGTTAGTGTAAGTGTATGTAATGGGTGAGGATAGGACAAGGAAGATTAAGGATAGATCGCGCGCGGTCCGTGGTCTGTTTGTTAGGATACTACTCCGGCATTCACCTCGTGCTGATCGGAGAAACCGCGGAAAACTACAGATTAAAGCAGCCAGCTGCTAGAATTCTCTTTCATACAGGAGTGGATTCGACCAAACAGACTAGCTAGTGTCGAAAATCCTGTGATCGTCGGGACTAGATGCTAGGATCATCCGGTCAGAAGGTTGCCCTGAGCCACCTCTCCCGGTCCGCTCGATTCCAGCTATGCTCCCAGCGGCAGTCGTAGTAGTAGGCCTTTTAGCCCACCGTTATCTCTGTCGACGGCCTCAGCGCCTGCCCGCTTGCGGCGCGCACTTTTGGCGCTCTGGTCTACGTGAGGCGTCGCTTTGTCCCACTATCTCTTCGCCCGCGCTGCGCTTTTATCTTCGCGCCGTTCTCAGCGCCGTTTGCACCTTCGTGCCGCTCGATGCGTCTCTCAGGCATTTGTCTTTTCCGTGTTTCTGTTTCGAATATCTGGTTTCTCCGTGGACATTCAGCTGTACGTGGTAGCTCTATGTCTCGTGTTTTCACCTTTTCTGGACTGCACGCGGTTCTGTATCAAAGGTTACCCAAGCTGCATTGTCTGTTGTATGCATGCGCAGTGGACATTGTTTCTAGGTCTTTTGTGGATCCAATGAACACCGCACGTGCTATCTCCAACACATCCTCACCCCACCTCTAGGACCGTTTCATGCTGCTGTACGTCTATCCGAAACACACTGTATAACACTGTAGTAGGAAATTAAAATCATTTCACACACAATTCGTAGGTAATGGAAAGTGTTTGTGGCCACATTTAACTAACTACACATTATTCATATCATGTTTAAATATGTGCTTAAATTAATATTCATTAATTTTAGAGGTTTACAATGAATGTAGTACGTTTTTCAGAACCCGAAAGAATAATATTTTAAGAAGTAAATTAACAAAAAAATACACTTTTGCATATGCGCTTATTTATCGTTTTGGTTCATCAAATTTTCATTATGATCTCTTTCATTAATTATTATTATAAAATCATCTTACTCATTTCATTAAGTATTATTATGAAATATCATAAAGTGATTGGGAAACGTTTATCTTGGTCATCTCAAAACGCATTGTGTTTTTTACAATCGGATTTTACTTTGTCAATAACATTCAATGGGCCATCAGTGTACTAGGTATTTTTACAAATTTGTCAAGATAATATGTAATAGAAGTAGTAAAAAGCAAATAACCAATAATACAATCAATAGTAATTATTTTGCCTTGTGTTTATTCAAGTTTGAATTTGTGAGAATGCCTTATATTCATAATTATTAAATAGTTACTCAAATTCTTTTCAAATATTCATCATAATTTTCCACTTTTTAACATTTGTGTGAAATAATATTCTTGGAAATCAAACAGCAGTTTTTTTATACAAAACGATTAATTCGAGAAATTAATTAAAATGACATACGAGGGAATGTCATGCCGTAATATAACTGCTTATTTGTACAATTATGAGAATTAATTCACACTGTTCATGTGTGTGAATGAGCGAAGTAGTTATTCTGATCAGACAATACTACAAATTGAGGCCTTCGCAGCAATTTTTCATAAAGCAATTAGAATTGTATGTACTTATGTTATTATTGTATTAACTTTCTTTTGGATTTTCCCTATTAACTCATGAGATTTGCTAGTAATTGACTACGAACTGTTACGCGATCAACAATATTGGTATCTCTCGATTACATCATTCAATATTTGCCATTTCGCCTTACCCCCACTAGGGATTTTTTTTTATAAAAACAGTGATTCTTATCACCAAATCAAAAGATAACTGTTTAGCGTGTAACAGCCGTCTAATCCAATTTTACAGCAACACAGATTCCTTTCACACTCTCTCAGACATTCAGGCGATTACTCCCAACGCCAAAAGCGAGCGTGCCAATTAGGGATCAGGCATTGTCGCTGCCAGCGTTTCCCACCGCTTTAGTCTCCCCAAGCCCTGGGCTGCTGCTTCTTCTCTGGCAAGTCTGCGCTGACTGCTGCCCCCTCCCCTGCCCTTGCGCCCTCTGCCAGCGGCATTGTTCCCGCCAGCGGCGACGCGCGCGGCGCCCCCGAAGTCTGCGCGTCCTTGGCCCCCGGGAGCGGCAGCGGCGCGCCCTGCGACAACTACACAGCGCGCGCCGCTCTCACGACACCCTGGAGCCTCCTCCGGGGCGCGCGCTGTTTGCCTCGGCTCTCAGCCGCTGAGCCCAGCCGCCGCGCCGCCGCCGCTTCGTCTTTCCCTTCGCGTCGATCGCACTCCGCCCGCCCCGCCCCGCCCCCGCCCCCCGCGGGCTTCCCCCCCCCCTTCCTCTTCGCCTACTGACAGCCCCCTTGCGCCCAGATGCGCTGCGTTCACGCCCGCCCCCCGCGGGCGCTCAGCCCCTGCGACACAGCCCGCGCGCCCCGCCTTTACGGTCCGTCCTTGCGCCCCCGCCCCTCCCTCCTCCGCCCTTTCCCCGCCCTTGCCGCCCTTTTCCCCTTTCCCCTTCTTGCCCCCCCTTTGTGCCCCGTTCCTTTGCCTCGCCCCTTTGCTCAGTCCCTTTGCCCCGCCCCTTTGGTCCGCCCCTTTCGCCACATCCTTTTCCCCGCTCCTATGGCTCAACCCTTCACCTCGCCAATGCGTCCCGCCCCGCCACGCCGCCCCACGCCCGTGCTCTCCTCTCCTCCCAGCCTCCGCAGCCTCGACCGCCCTGGACGGACAGCTCCCCGGAGACGCACTCTGGAGAAAGTGGGGCAGGCAATGCGGGGACAAACGGAGGGGCAGGGTGGGGTCAGAATGGCTGGTATACGGAGTGGAAAGGCCTTGATTTGAAGGAGGGAAGAACGATCTACATGTTTTTGAGTAACTGATATTAAAAACAGTATTTTTAATGGAATTTCGAGAGAAAATCTCTACGAAGATTTGCTTTGATCAGATTTATTCTGTTGAAAATTACAATCATAAAAGGAAATTCAGAGATAAGCTAACTTGGGAATGATAATGGTTTGTGGGTAATAATGGGGAAATGAGGCAGGGAACGTGAAAGAAATGTTGAAGTGTCACATTCTATTGATTTGTGTAGAATATTACGTCACAAAGATAAATTGAAATTTAATGACATACATTCTTGACTTGTACTAACGAAGGGGTTTACATATTACCATTGTGGTCACGAGCGTTAATTGGAGGTTACGCGGAGGTCGGAGACTTGGCAAGAGGCAGTCACGTATTTGGGATTCCTGAGGAGGAGAGTGATGCTGTGGTACCTCGAGCGAGTTTAATTAAGATGTTGTCAAGGAAGCGCTGAAATTATGATATAATCATACGAGAAAATGTGCCACATTTCATTCTACTATTTCAACAACATTTGAGCCATTATGTGAGTATTTTAATAATACTTGTTGCAACGTAAATTCCCCTAAATTTATTAACGTTGTCCAAATGACCATCAACGTCACACATATGAGGTAGAGATTTCCATTCCTCTTAAATGATAGTCATTTCAATGAACGGGGAGGGCGTAGATAAGTCACCTAAATCATGCACAAGCAACATTCAGGAAACCGAGGATATAATTCGATAAAAAGAAACTAAATTTTACTTGGAGAACATTGCATATTCATGTGCGAGATATTGTCTAGTTTTTACCAAAAGGAATTACAAAATACCTATTCTTAAAGATATGTAACAAACCGGGAAAATCGAAGATATTTGGTAGTAAAGAGTTTGATATTGTAAAAGATCATAAAATTCTTTTTAAAATTATTAAAATTGGATATTTTAAAATAGTATTGAAATGAATTACCAAACTCAAAATTATTTCGATTCATATTTATAGTAGATTCAAAACATATTTTTCCTCCAGAACGTTTTCGAGGGAGCTATGGCCACCATGACCCGTCCAAAGCCGCCCTTGTGGCGCAGCGTGCCCTGTTGCCTAGGGTGGCGTGCGGGGTGTGCAGGGGGAGGCAGGGGCAAAGACAAAGTGAGCGGTGGTAGGGAGGGTCCTCGAGGACCGCCCGCCGGGAGAAGTGGCCTGCCAGCGCTGCTGCTGCTGCTGCGTTGACTCACGGCGGCCTCTCCACATGACCCGGCCGCGCCGCTCCCGAGGCCGCGCGCGTGCGCGGGGGCGGGGACGGGGACGGGGGCGGTGCAAGCGACAGGGAGGGGCAGCTGAGATAGGAGGCACGGTAGCAATGGAGCGCGAGGGATGACGCAGTAGGCGGGGATGGCTGAGAGGGGAGACGCCGGTGCAACGCGGAGTGCTTGGGGGTCATGAGGCAATGGAGACAGCGGGAGTAGCAGGGATAACGTGGGCGGGGGGGATGGCGGGGACATCGGGAGGGGACGATGGGAGAGCTGATGGAATGGTGAGGCGGCACGGGGGCGGTGGAGTAGGTGAGGCGATGGGCGTTGTTAGGGGCGGGGAAGATTAACGTTAGGAGGACGGAGGGGTGACGGCCAGGGGAGCGGTTGGGACGGCGAGGGCGATGAGGATGGCCGGGGGGAAAGCAGTGACGGCGGAGGCGCGGACGAGGAGACGGTGAGGGTGAGGCGGTGGGGGTTGCGGGGGAAGTACTGGCTGAAGTGAAGAGCGGTTGCGGCGGGGCGGTGGGAGTTGATGGGAGCTGTGAGGGGGCGGGGGGGGGGGGGGGGGGGGGGTGGTGGCAGGGGGTGGCGGGGAGAAGGTGGCTGAGGCGGCGGAGGGTGATGGCGCTGGAGCGTTGGGATGGCGGTGTTGGGGGAAGGGGCAGTAGAGTAATGGGCCGATGGTAGTGGCGGGACAGTGGGGGGGGTGGGCTGGGTCGTCGAGGGCGACAAGGATGGTCAGAGGTGAGGGGCGCGGTGGCCCGCCGAGCCCTTCTTTTGAACGCCTTCGGACTTTGTGCGAGCTCCCCTGGCGCAGAAGGTGCCTCGCTAATTTGGGCCCACGACCAGGGTGGCGGACGCTGCACCACGGATTGCGAAATAAAAAACCCCACTGTGACATTCATTAGAAATGAGACGCTTCGCAGTGGAATTTAGTGACAAATTACGTTATTCGACGCTGTTAATTCAATCCTGAATTATAGTTATCAAAGAGTATGTTTAGACTCTAACTGGGAGGTCCTAGGTTCGAGTCCTGATGGCGGCAGGATTTTCGACACTAGCTTTTCAGCTAGGTCGAATTCAGCTGCTGTCTCGAGGAGAATTCTAGCGACCGGCTGCTCTGATCGGTAGTTTTCCGTGGTTTCTCCGATCAACACCAGGCGAATGCCGGAGCAGTACCCTATCAAACGGGCCACGGACCGCACGCGATCTGTCCTTCCCATTCCTGGTCCTATCCTCTCCCCTTACACACACAGACACTTACACTAACATGCACCACACTACCACATATTCCGGGAGACCGGTCGGGAGCTTAGAGCTGTCCGGGCTGGGGCGGTGCCCCGCTGGTGGGAGAGTCCTGGTTAGGGGGAAACCCCACTAGCCGACGGTAGGTCGGCGCTGGATCTCGTCATCCAGCGGGGGAAGATCACCACCATCTCCCGAGAAAAAACATGCACTACACTAACGGGACTAATGACCAAAGCAGTTGACGCGCCCGGAAACACGAAAAAAACAAACCAAACCAAACTAGTATGTTTAGACAAATGAAACTTGAAAAACTACTAGCATTGCTACTACTAATAATAAAAATAACCACAATAATAATAATAATAATAATAATAATAATAATACTTGTTTTTTTAATAATGAGCTTTAGTATTACTCGTAGGACAATGAGCAATGCTAGGGCACTGCTCACTTGTCCCAATGAATATTCCAGTGACATTCCTTACTCAAATTATTTCTTGCGAAGTGAAATCAATTAATTGATATTTTATGGGAACTGATTGGATACAATGAAGATGCGCTTCTGGCAGAAATCGATATGATTGTATTTTTTGATAGCGTTCCTTTATTCGGCATTTCACTTCGAATCTGAATTGAACAATACTAATTAATATTCACAAGCTGCATAAATTCACAGAATATCTCATTTAAACGTTTACTTATTGACTTTCTGTTAATCCAGAAGCAGTCACGTGGGAAATCGACTACTACCCAGCATAATGAGGAACACGTATCTGCAAAAAGTGTATCGCTAGTCGCAACGCAAACCCATGTCGCAAAACCCTCCCCCAGGCCACAATTTTTAAACCTTCACTGATGAAATCTCTAAGGCCTGTGCCGTAAGGGGATGGGCAAGAATAAGGGCTAGAACTCTCCAGTGGAGTATGACCTTGTGACCATGCTCAGTGTTGGCGAATGGAAATAAATTTTGAGAGCTTTGGACGCCGGACTCCACAATTCCTAATTCTCAACTCGGAATGAATGAGAAAAATAAGGGTGGAAATAATGTGGTTGCTCTTCTCAAAATAATGACTCGTCTCATCGATATCCCGCAAAAATCTGGTAACCACTGAAAAACTAGGGTAATGGGTGTGGAAAACCTTCCTTAATTTTTAACCCTTCTTGGATTCACATCTTGTTTTTAACCCGAAATTCGTCACTCTGCCGCATGCACTACCGCTGAAGTTCCATTACCCCTTCTCTCTCTCTAATAGTCCACTAGCAGTTCAGGTCTGATAATTCCACACGTAAATACATGTTAGAACAACATAACCTCATAGCAAAAGATTAACATATTATCAATCACATAACTTAACGAACATTGTGTACATAGATACATACGCATAGATTTCTTCTCTCCCACATTTCTAAATATTTCCCCGGACAACTCAGTGAAACACTGTTGCCAAGGTCCTAGGATCCGAGTCGCGATGATGGAGAATTTTCACACCAGCTGCAAGCTAGGTCGAACTCAATCACTGCTTGGAGAAGAATTCAAGCGGCCGATTGCTCGAGTCCGTAGATTTCCTTGGTTTCTCAAGACAATACCAGGCGAATGTCTGAGCAGTACCTTAAACGATCCTGGACCGCACGCAATATTTCCTTCATCCTTGTCCCCTCCTTGCCTTGACACTTGATATATACACCCTTACGCACTAGTCTATCATATTTATTAAGGTCCACTTGAGAGCGTCGTGGTCCCGGCTGGAACTGTGACCCGATAGGGGAAATGCGTCGACAGGGAAAGACCATAAGTCAACGCATAGGTCGACGTCCAGCGGATGAGTAACACCGCCACCTTCCAGACATAACAATCACTACACTTATGGGAGTGGTGATTGGTATTTAACGTGTCCGTAAACACAAAATAATTAGTCACTTACTGTAAATCTTAAATGGGGGAGCTTCTGCAGCATGTGCGCAGGGCGAGGAGGGCGGGGTGGAGCTGGGTGGGGCGAGGTAGAGTGGAGCGGAATTGAATGGAGTGAGGTGAGATGGAGCGGGGAAGGGTGGAGCGGGGCGGGGCGGGGTGTAGCGGGGCGGGGTGTAGCGGGGCGGGGTGTAGCGGGGCGGGGTGTAGCAGGGCGGGGTGTAGCGGGCGGGTGTAGCGGGGCGGGGTGTAGCGGGCGGGTGTGCGGGCGGGGTGTGCGGGGCGGGTGTGCGGGCGGGGTGGAGCGGGCGGGGTGTAGCGGGGCGGGGTGTAGCGGGGCGGGGTGTAGCGGGGCGGGGTGTAGCGGGGCGGGGTGAGCGGGGCGGGGTGTAGCGGGGCGGGGTGTAGTGGGCGGGGTGGAGCGGGGCGGGGTGGAGCGGGGCGGGGTGGAGCGGGGCGGGGGGAGGGGGCGGGGGGAGCGGGGCGGGGGGGGGCGGGGGGGGGGGAGTGGGGCGGGGTGACGTGGGGCAGGATGGAGGGGGTCGGGGTGATGCGGGTGGGGCGAGGCGGGCCAGGCGGACGGGCGGGGGCGAGCTGGCTTAGGAGGCGCCGGGGGTTCATCGCCTCCTCCGATGCGCCTTGCGGCCGCCCTGCGTGAAAGAGCGCGGGCGGATGGAAATGCGCTTTGAGAGCTCTGGACGCGCGCGATGAAAACAATTCAATCTCGCCGCCCTCATTTGGGAACCAAATGTAGGCATGAGTCCCTCCGAGGAACCGCAGTCACTGCATTACTGTAGTTGACGCGCCTCTACATCTGCAAATGTCTCAAAATGCAAAGTAGGGCAACGAGCAAACGATAAATAAAAGGCCACAAAAAGGAATCCGGTGGACGCGATGGCGTCATTGGAAATATTCAAACGATCATTCACAATATGCGATAGAAAAATAGTTTCGTTTAAGGAAAGGTTCACATATTTATGGTAATAAAGAACAATTGCATGGTAATGATGCATGTGTTCTGAAAAACATACACTAAAATTTACGATCTTAACTTACTTCCAATTAATTTTTGAGAATGATCAGGCTTGGAAATATTTGGGAGTAAAATGAAAACAATTCAGTTTTAAGAAAAAATCACCAATTGTGTAAATTGTGAATTGGTTTAAGCAAAGGAGACGTAAAAAACTAAAAATGAGAAGAACTATGACATTTCATACATTTAAGATGCCCTGGAAATATGGAAATTTGATGCTTCCAAAATATTTACTACAGCATTTCTTGACATTTCATTAATTTCTCGGCTTCTTCTAAAATGAAAACCGTAAATGTGTACACCGTAGGTTGATTTTGTCTCAATGATAATGTCTGTATGCGATCATTCAGATCAAATTAAAGTCGCTAGATCTTATGGATCAATATTTGATCCATTACATTTTTTCTATCTCAAACTACGATAATGTATTTTTCAACTTGTATAGATTATTTTCACAGATCATTACATACCATGGGATAAGGAAACGAATATTGACATTGTTTAATTTCAGCTATGATATAGAAAAAGGTTTTATATAAGTGACTGGTCAGGCGATCTGCCAACCTATGTGTATTTCGTGACAAGCTGCGCTCACTTACAATAATTTTCCGTATTTAATTTATTTAAGTACATCAAAACCAAACCTAAATATTTTTTTAAAACAATGTAGTCTGCCGTACGGTCGACTGCATTCACCGTACATTCGACATTTGTTTTCCTTATAAATGTGTTATTTAAAAAATATTGTATTGCTATTTATATATTCTTCCATTATTTCTAACTCGCATAAAGAATTAGTCAATTTGATCACATTCGAGCCTACGGAATTCGTAGTGAGACACTTTGACTCCCTTTTCATCAAAAAGATGCACCATGCAGCGCAAAAATTATATATCGAAGAACATCCCCTTTCCTTTACTCCCAGAATGATGATGGCATCTAAGGCACCTCCAGCTGCCCCTCGCGATAAATAATTCCGACGAGAGTCGAGGTGATGACGCGTCGCACTCAACCTGGCGCTGTGAAGTGCCGCCCTCTGGCGCCCGCGGAGCATCAGCGATGCCGCCACCGTCCCGACCTTGGCGCCTCTCCCGCACGCGCCCCCGCCCGCGCCACCGGTCCGGGCCTCTCCTTGCCCCCATCACCGCCCGAGGACAGTCTGCGAGACGTCCCCACCCCATCTCCCTGCTAACGCCTCGTCCCCTTCTCCCCCCACCCTCTCATCCCTGTTCGCCACCTCGCCCCTGCCCACCCTCTCGTCCCCTCACTCTCTGCCCACCCTCTCATCCCTGTTCGCCACCTCGCCCTGCCCACCCTCTCGTCCCCTCCTCTCTGCCCACCCTCTCATCCCTGTTCCCTCCCTCTCTGCCCCCCCTCATCCCTGTTCACCCCTGCCCTTCCCCACTCTCTCGTCCCTGTTCGCCACCTCGCCCCCTGCCCACCCTCTCGTCCCCTCGCCCCCTGCCCACCCTCTCGTCCCCTCGCCCCCTGCCTCATCTCATCACTGTTTGCCACCTCGCCCCCTGCCACCCTTTGGTCCCCCCCCCAAGGCACCCCTCCCCACACGTGACCCCATCCCCATATTCTTGTTCCCGGGTCGTTACCTCTCCTGCTCGCGACGGCGAGCCCGCACTCAACCCTACGAAAGCACTCGTCCCTGCTCTCAACACACTCCCCCCCCCGCTCCCTTCCCCCCCCCCCCCCTCGTCACTCCTACCCACGGCTTCGTCCCCCCCTCCCCCCCCGCTCGCTGCGATCTCGACCCCTCCCCTGTACGCATCTACATATGAACTCACCCTAACCCCCATCCACGCTCTCAGCGCCCACACGGCTACATTTCCGCCCGCGATCCCGCCCCACCCCCGCCTCCACTCGCGATTCGGCACTCGCCCCCGCCATCGGGCGTTGCCGTCCATTTCCCTGAAAGTCGATTCGCCCGACGAGAGGGAGAGAGATGGAGAGAGGCGCACGTTGATTTCCGCTAAGTTAAACGAGCGTCTCTGTTTTTACAGCCAATGAAGCGAGAGGCACTAACACATTTTACGCAGATGTTCATAACCCAGTGAAATGGGGCAGTGCCGCCGAATAATGTCTCCGTTACGGGAGGCTGTCGCAAAGGATACGGATGGCTAATGAATTTGATTTTCTCTGGCGTTCTTCGACTGAAAATTTGTGTCTTCTCGGTAAATAAATCCCGCAGAATGAAACAGGAATATTGAGCACGGAATTATAAACCCTTTTTTCTGTTTGTCTTTACAATTAAAGACACGGAGTTTGGTAAAAGATACACACAGATATAAGTAAAAAAATATTCCAATAACAGAATATCAGCAACAATAACTATTCCAAGAAAGTTCTTGTGTGTATTTCTGTAACCAATGAAACGCTAGGAGTAGATAAGTTTCATTTTTAGTTTTAAATCCCCGGCAATTTTAAACGATACCTTTTCAGTCCTATGAATACTCCCCAGAACATCGTAATAATTGCTTCTCAAATATTAACTGAACGCAATAGACGTTCCATTGGGGCCGACAAAGTTCCTTTGGATGAGTGAAGATGATTGATGAGACTGAGGATTGACCACACGGCGAATCATTTTAGATTCTCGTCTTTGATCGCTCCAGCGTTTCCTGTGCAGTGAAGGTAACAATATTTGTTTTGACGTCTTGGCTCAGAAACGTTTACTTTTCTGCAATCAGTTTCTTGTGCTTTCGACTTTGTTGATTCCATATCGACCAAATGCTTCTGAAAATGATGAGTTGTTTTAATGAATATGAAGCGCAAAAGGATGATATTGGAGTGCGCATTACGATTATGTTGAGTTGAGGGAGACAAAGATCAGTGTCTTCTGCGGCTGATGTTTAGAAAGTGGATTTCTGAATATGCAGATGAACTAAATAGTTAGTGATGTTTTGTATTTCGGAGATGTGCAGTTTGTGAAAGTGCTATTCCGACGAGAAACGAAATAAAAAAAATTACGGATAACAATACCTCTGAGAAACTAACCAACTTCCCAACAAACTTGACAACACATATGTGATAAAACTTATATGTGCAGAATTAGTTATTACGTTAATAAATATTCCTCCAAATATCTTGCAATTTATTCTGGTGTCTGCTGTTGACCCTCTCATTGGTATTTCCATCTTCTGGAATGAGGTGAGTTCACATCAATCGAGGTGAACAGCAACTGAACTCGAACACTTGTACTTTCGGGTCTGTCATTCCCTTAAAGGAAACCAACAGTTTTACAGGTCAATTGTCAAATCGAATCAAATAAAACAATTGAAAATATTGAAAAAGTTCTGATCCGTATTAATACAACATACGTAGTGAACATTTATAAGATAATTTTTCGACGAATTTCAGATGATAGAATGGATATTATTGTAGATATAATTTGTTGGCCAGTTTTTTGGGCAATTTTCAAAGATATTTGATTCTTTCACTTCATATGCTTACTTTAATATTCAATTTTTATTACTGAAATCTTCTTTTACTATTGAAAAATATTCTTTGAAAATTGACCAGAGACAACAAATTGATCATTACCAATCAAATAAAAGAAGGATGTTATTGTAGTCAACAAATTGTGTTATACATGATATTAATAGTTTCATCTGGAAAATAGGGCTATCAATTTTGAACTGTAATCTTAACGACAAACCAGATGAAAAACTCTTAACAAGGTCTTCATTTGCACGCGAAAATGGTGTTACGAGAAAGCAAAAGAAGAGGTTAAGAGATTTGCACTCGTGAGAAGATAAGAATGAAATAGAAGTAGTCTCATTAGAATACTAATACATTTTGTCTGCCAGATTGTAACCTTCGTGGCTACGAACTTTTCGAGATTATCTGTAATGGTCGTAATCAACATCAGAGATAGGATTGTTTGCTTAGCTAATTATTAATTCAAAATATATTTCTTTAAGTGAGTGTTATGGCTTAATTGTTATTTGTGTGGTAACTGTCTGTATTTAGAATAAGGAGCAATATAAAAGGAAAATTGAGTTACTAAACTACAATGTAAATTGCATGAAACAAAGCATCCAGGCAACAATCAGCATCTATCAATCAAAGAAAACATGATTAATATTAACCGGGTCGTTCTGCAGCATGCAACGAAAGAGAGAGACGAACAAAGGATGTAGATATACCACGAAACCGACGGTAGAGTTCTGCCAAGGAGCAAGAAGTGAGGTTCTGCATTTCACTGCGAAGATAAGAGATAAAAAGTACACCACGAGCATTTATTCACTGAAGGCACCAATCGTAAATCACGTCTATGCAAATTGAGATGCCCATTTTTATAATGTAGTTCGCTATTTTCATGAATATATTTTGTTCACAGCTAAACCTTTCAGCATCATAATTAGAAACTCCTATTTAATTCACGACAAAGAAATGAAATTCCCCATTTTGACTTGTTTAACAGACTTTCGAAATCGTCGAATTCCTTTGCCCAGTTTGACGTCAGTCAGATTGCAGTGTTGAATATACACAGATAACCTTAAAAAATTCATTGCGTTTTCATTTTTATGAATGGACACATCGTCTGTCACGAAGTAATTGAAAATAATTGAAATCGGAATAGATATTGTTTTATTCGTGAATTCAGCGTGCTAATGGAATTTTTAGGAGAGTACAACTCCACACCACATTATTGGAGAGGGGATGTTCCCAGTTTCATTGTGTAGGTTTCAATGAAGAACTCTCGGTGCCAGAGGACGTGTAAAAAAAAGAGACGAAGAATCGGGAGGTTGGCTCTCGGTATATTTGGAACACAACATGACGGAAGACAATGCATGATGACATGAATCAGTGAAACGCACGAACTTTATTACGTTATCTCTTAAAGTCTGCTAGAAATTACAAATGGAAGGTTATTGTTCATTTTTTTAAATAAAAGACATACTACCTTCTAACACGGAATCTTCCATTCTCAGTCACTTTCTGGATTAATCACATTTATTGAAATATTCAAATATTATATTGGCAATTTTTTGAACCACAGACATAACTTTCTTATAGTGATTTTAGATTTTGCTGGTTTCTACGTTTTGGCCCATGGGATTAGAACCTTTCTTAGGAGAGACAAGTACAAAAATTATATGACCTTACATGCAGACCAACCACGAAAATATGGTTAAAACCCCCATTTATTTTAGCAATGTTCTGTAGCGTGTTCTGTTTTCTTTGTAACAACATCAATCACTTCGTATTCACGTGATTGATCTCTTTATGTAACGACATAATTTTCTTATCTGTCTCTGCTGACGAAGATTCTAATACCAGGGGTCGAAACACAGAAACCAGCCAAATTTAAAACAACTATCAGTTATAATTCTTTCAATATTTTAATTAACATAATTAATACAGAAAGTGACTGGGTATAGAAAGTCTGTACAATTCCAATTAACGGTACAGAGGCACAGGTCATTCACAGTGGAACACCAGATTTCTTGAAGACTCTGTTTAAATTCTCATTCGTCACTTCAATGAAGTTGCCGATCAACGTCGTAACAGTAAGGCAAGCGAGGAAGAAAATTCTAGCGGCCGGCTGCTCTGATCGGTAGTTTTCTGTGATTTCTCCGATCAACACTAGGCGAATGCCAGAGCAGTACCATACTAAACACGCGATGGACCGCGCACGATCTGTCCTTCCTCTTCCTTGTCCTATCATCTCCCCTGACACACACACACACACACACACACACACACACACACACCTTACACTAACATGCACTACACTACCACATATTCCTGGAGACCGATCGGGAGCTTAGAGCTTGTCCCAGTTGGGGCGGTGCCCCGCTGATGGGAGAGTCTTGGTTGGAGGAAACCCCGCTAGCCGATGGTAGGTCGGCGCCGGATCTGACCATCCAGCGGGAGAAGATCACAGCCATCTCCCGAGGGAAACATGCGCCACACTTACGGGACTAATGACTTAAGCTGTTGACGCGCCCGGAATCACCAACCAACCAATCAAAGCAAGCGGGGACAATTGAAGATGAAAGGGGTGGAAGAACGAAATGCGATGCTCATCTCTCTTGATGAATATGTACCAAATAATGAATGTGGATGTTGATTAAATGACGTAAGACAATCGTGAGCATCCACCGCAAGCCAAACACAATCCGTATGGGATGTCCAGAACCCTGAAATAGAAAAGTAGAGCTGTGATTTCTGTAATGGGAGTCACATCTAAACTTCAATGAAGGCAGTTTCTGTTGAAGTGACGTTTCCTCCTTTTGCAGTTCTCCCTCCGTGATAGAACACACTGTTGAATAATTACCTTCCGGTTCTCTGGCAGAGCTACGAAATTTTCACCATTACCTTTACAGAATGCTGTGGTGAGATGAAGTAAACGGAGAGGCTTTCTCAAAAATGATGTGGGACAGCCTAACTTTACTGCCTCTAGCATATTGATATTAAAGAACATACCAACGCATGTTTTTCTGGACCACTCTACCTAAGCATCGTATAGGCAACGTGACTTGAAAATTAATTGACTGTTCACGTGATTCACAATAAACTAAATTATAGCTGATAAAATATTGAATAAAAAATTACATCCTTATAAATGTCAAACAAATAAATAGATATTTAACATATATTTGTCAAAAATAACTGTATTTAAAATACATCACATGTTCCTGTTTTATCTGTTAAGGACATTTTACGTGACGCACCAATTGTTAGTAAAGATAAGGAAGATATATGGCAATATTCCTACAAAACGAAGTTAATTTACAATGAAAAAGTTGTTAAGAAAATTGAAGAATACGAACGCGATTGGGAAGATGTTTTTGGTTTTGCATAAGGGAATTGAGACCACGTATCAACCATTTTATTTTTATTCCAGTGCATATTCCTTAGGGATCTCTCAATACGAGATCGATTGAATTAATAGATAATTACGACTATATGACTTAATTGAAGATGAACTAGTTTTGAAAAGTGAGTCAAGGGTAATGGAGCCTCCTTCCCAGCAAACCTACACCGATCACCTTTGTCCACCAGAAATTCCACAAATGTCGACCTGCGATAGTTTAGCGGCAACACACTGTTTATGTAGCCTCTGCAATATCGTCAACTCCAAGGTCGCCGGGTTTGAACTGGACAATTTGTATTTACGACCCCAGCTTCAAAAATAGGTCGAATTTAACCACAATCTGGAGGGAAATTCTTGTGACCGGCTGCTCTCATCCGTAGTTTTCCGTGGTTTCTTCGGTATATGACCCGGCGAAAGCCACATCAGTAAGTAGACAAGCAAGCCATGAACCTACTGCGATCTTTCCTTCCTCTTCCTCATCCCCCTCTCTCCTCTCTGGCGATTGGTGTCATTGAAGTCTTGTGGGCAGTTGACCCGGGGGCGGGGATCCCTCCTACCCTCTCCCTCCGCAAATGTATATAAAGGGAAAATTACAATTTTTTTTTCACAAATTATCATATTTATCATTCAATTGTCATCAAATTGTTATCACATTTATTTTGTGTAACTTCATCAGTTAATTTTTGCAATGCAAAAACAGCGCTGGGCTTTGCATTTTTATATAAATATTTAACAATTTTTGCAAATCGATTTTGTCGGTCATGTCACTATAAATATGTATTAGTATTTATCTATTATGTATTATCTATTAGTATTTGGATGCAATTTTTTTCCATGTTCAGTGCAAAGAAAGTATAATTCCAAATAGAATGTCATTTATTTTATTATTATTATTTTATTATTATTATTATTATTAAACATATTTAATAAGCTGTAAGCAAAATTTACCTTCCTTACTTAACCTAAAACACGCTTCGCTTGCTATAAAATCCTCCCTAATCCTACTAAATCCTACCTACAAAATCCTACCTAACAAGAAACTGAAAGTAAATATATTTTAGATTCCTACTTGCAAATCTTCAACAACTAACCTGTCAATTGAAAAACACACACGATAATTGAAACTTTTTAGGACTACATTACTTCTGATTTCGGGTAAAACACGTAGGTTCACCGTTATTCTGTCGAAACAAGACGATGTCCTCTTAAAATGATTAAGCAGAACAAATAAATTATTGATTTTCTACAAATTACTCTGAAACTCTCGAAATATGTTCACAAAAAGTGGCACGGTTGTGGCCGGATCTCGCCATCCAGTGGGAGAAGATCACCGCCACTTCTCGAGGAAAACTTGCACTACGCTTACAGAACTAATGACATAAGCTGTTGACGAGCCCGGAATCACTAACAACCACCCAACCTCAGTGGCCTGAGGTGAAAGGCTAGACGCTCCGTCCGTTACGAGTCACCGCAACCTGCCCAACCGGTTGGAATCCCGTAAATAATCCTGGCTGTCCAGGTGACGCCGCGTGGAAGGCTGCGTTGCCGACGTTATGACCATCTTATCGTGGTCTTCCTCAGGGCTGTTGTGCGGCTGTTGTGAGGAAGACCACGATAAGATGGTCGAAACGTCGGCAACGCAGCCTTCGACGCGGCGTCACCTGGACAGCCAGGATTATTTACATGACTCTGGCCGCGGAAGCCTACGCTCGGCGGCGGCCCGCCGCGCCCCGGCGAGCACGCCCCAACAGGTGGGCTGGCCCCGCGCCCGCCCCGGCCTCTTCCGCCGCCACCGCCGCGCCGGCGAGCACGCTCGTAAAGAGCGAGGGGCCGGGGTCGGCAGCGCACCTGCACGCCGGGCGTCGCGACGCCTCCGCTCTCCCTCCCCTCCCTCCCGCCCCCATGGATCGAATGCGCTTCCCGACGGCGCTTATGTTATGGCCCTGCGCCGCGGACCCCGCCGAGCGCCTGCCAACACGAAGCATCGATCCCCGAAATGCATCGTAGCCCCGTCAGCGTCCTCGCGATGCACCTCCGAACACCTCAAGCACTTTTGATAATGCTTTTCCCAAAGTTCGTGTTAACATTCTGAACTGACGTCACCACACTGGCTACGCTGATCGATAGTTTTCCGTTGTTTCTCCGATCAATACCAGGCGAATTCCGGAGCAGTACTGGGCCGTAGACAGCGCGCGATCTTTCCTTCCTCTTCCTTCCCTTATCCTCTCCCCTTATCCACACACACGCATTTCACTACCACGCATGTAGAGCAAGCAGACATGAACTTCGAGCTTATCCTGGCTGAAAGGGTGCGCCGCTGGGGCAAATACCAGGAGAGAGTCCCTGCCTCCAAGTCGGCGTCGGATCTCACTTTGTAGCAGGAGAAAAACACCTCCATCTTGCTCGAAATAACATTCACTACACAAATGGAACAAATGGCAAGTAGAAATTGAGAAACATCATGGAACACAGATGGAACAAATTAATCAATTCCCACACCGCCAACATCCACGCGAGCAGTCAACACAGAGAATCTTTCTTCCCCAACGATATACTTCTGCCTCGTCAGCCCTCTCGTGTTGCACCACGTGACCACAAGAAGACATAAAGTTCACCACATACCTATTTACGTTATGAATTCGTAATTCCTAGAAAAATAATTACAATACATTTGGCCTCTAGAGAAACGACCATTCATCTGTTCCGCGAATCGTATATACTGCCTCTTCCGACTGCCGGTCTCCTCCGCGTGTCGACGCTGTTACAAACATCTGCCAGCCAGATAAGGGTACGAATGGGCAAGGGGGGTTGCCTGGGATATTCCCTCTAATGAACCGGATATTACCTGCTCGAAAAGTATTAATTTTTTGCTATCACTGCCACAGTTAATTATTTTGTGGGTGATAATCGGTGATTTGCAGAGTTGTATTCGCGTCGTCTATATGTTAAATTCAAGGAATCCAAATGAAGAAAATTTGCATTCATAGATAAGGCCCTTTCTTGACCCATTGAGCCATTGGGCATTAAATATACTAAAAGGCAATAATTTCAGAGTATACGTAACGAAAAAGGCTACTTGGGCATATATTATATTTCGTATTATTGTAAGGTTTGATTGACATTACACAACTAAACATAGGAACAGAAAACCGCAATAACAAACCTAAATTGTTATAAAATTTGACCAACACTTTGGTTTACAACTTCAACCACCATTGCCTCAAGTTTCGGCCATATAACAATAACACATCGACAACTTGTGAAAAACGGAAACCCTGGATTCGTCATGCCACCTATGATTCTACGCTTTTTTAAACATTTCTGAATGTATACTCAGAATATTGCCAATTTGCCTCCCAGGCACGGAGCATCATTGGCCCCACCAACGAACTTAAGGACCGCCAGCGCCATCGATCTGTTCCGCCTAACATGATGGACAAGAAAGATATCCCCACATTCTCCTTACGGTTTACTCTCGTAGTTTCTTCTCCGCTTTATAGTACGAGCTGTTCCGTCTTCACAGCGCTCCTTTCATCGTCTTTGTCTCACTATGTTCCTTACTCCTTGGCGGAATTTATAGGATGCTTACGAAAGCCAGATATGTTAAATTCCCAAAGTACACAAATCTAATTCTACGCTCTATTGTCTACTAATGAGTTATATTGACAGCTGAACCTCTCTTTGTGTGTCTGATTATGTCTCTTTTCGTATAGGCATTCCATTTTCATCAAATTCACTACTTATATTGTGATGAACCCAACCTGCCGCCACGGCAACACACGCATGCGCGCAATGCGCGTAGCTCGCGGTCTGGGCACCTCACAAAGGGGGGGGGGGGAGATACCGTCACACCGAAGTGCGTCGGTAATCAGCTGACAGGTGTGCGCGTTAAATTTATCAATGAAGGGCGCCAAACGGGCACTTACCTATCAGCTGGCACCGGCATTTCGAGAACCTCAGGGGCAGGCACTCTTGAATGAGGGCATGCACGGGGTTTGCTATTACTACCACTACTTTACAATAATCACAAAGTTTTGTAACTTTAAGTGTCAATCACCTGAATGGCAAGAACACATTTATTGCATTTGTTTCAATAATACAATTTGGGTAAGGATTCCCCTTAAACTAAATTATATGTTATTTACATTAAATGACACCTTTCCTATTTTTTACTGTCTTTGGAATGATTACAAAATGAAAGTCTTTCGTTCACCTCTTTCGATGATTGCACAATCCGTAGTCGTCCTCGAAGCAGTCGCTGTCGCGAGCCGCACCACGGCAGGGCGCAGCCAACCGGAAGCAGCAGTGCGTGCGGTGCTAGTGCTCCTGGCTCCGATCGATGATTATTGGAGGAAGTCGTCTGACGCCACCCTCCTCACCAGGCCAGCCTCAATGACTCGGCTGCACAATCATTCCTTCCGGAGGCGCCGGCCCGTTGAAATCGGAATAAATTCCTGATTGTCTTTTATACTGGGCGGCCTGCACTATGTTGGTCGACCCCAAGTCACTGCTCCCACTACCTCATCAACACTGCAGTCTCAATTCTGTGTCGTTCTCTCGCCTTCTATCCGTCTTCTCCCAAAATCCGCCGCTCTCGAGCTTCCTGCGTCGCATCCCCACCCTTTTTCCAAGTTTCGCCCATCGCTCCTTCACGTGATTGGAATTTTGAATATTATTGGCCGAAATCTTAGTTTCCAAAATATTCGACGCGAGTCGGAAGCCGATAGGGTATTTTCAAATTAACCTCATTTTCTGGGCGCCTGATTGGTGGTCTTTGTTGTGCGTGTGTGTACACCGGAGATGAACAAAGCAGTCCTTTCTGCTGTCTTCGTGACGCTTATATGGGTCCTACGGGATAACTTCAACAGTAGCCGGGATCTCTATAATTTGCTTGTTCCGGTGCCTAGCCGTGCACGTGGACTGGCCGCCGGTTGCCTGAAGGGCTGTCCCCGAGGGACAATTGCACCCTAATCGTAAATCTTTTGAATCTTCTGGCACGCGTTCGCGCGTCTTGCGCTGAGCCGTGTCAAATCAGGGACCTTCCTAATCGGCGTGACAGAGGGGGAAGTTTTGGGTCCGGCTACTAGCAATGACCTCATTGCAATATATGTACACTTGCTGCGATTTTCTGAGTAAAACTCTAGCATTAATAGAACTGACATGGGAATTGATCCTGTCGTGTAGATATTTTTGGTTCGGGTCTTGACCTTATTCTATTAACTCTTATTTTGAGTGCCACATACTTTTGAAACTCCATTCTTTATTGTTTGTGTCTTTATATTTTCCACTGAAATAAGTTTAATAGCATAAATTTAAATGCTAATCTTTAAATAAAAACTAAAAAGCATATCCTTAGAATAAACCGTCCGTCATACCACTTCCAACAATATTATTTAAACGTGCGTCGCATTGCTTCGGTTGTGAGAGAACGGGGCATATTCCTGAAATGTGTTCACAGGAAGCTGCTTACACCACCGCAATTTCCGTACTCACACCGTCGCTTCCTTGATGTCGCTCTCTCCTGCACTTGCGCCCGACTAGACTCTGGTGTTCGACTTTAAGTGATACCTTTGCATCGGCACAGTCTTTATTACCCACTTTTGTTGAATTATATAGTTTTATTTACATTATAAAATTTCTATACATTACTTATCTCAAAGAACGATTTACTTTCCAGGGACCAACGGTTACATTACCAGGTAGAGGTTCAGTGTTTATATTAAGATGAGTCGAAGGATCAAGCCACTGTAAGCTATCATGAGTCATAGAGTCTGGATTGATCGGTAGTTTTTAGTGGTGTCTTCGATCAATACCAGGCGAATGCCGCAAACGTATTTTAAAGTAGCTGTTTACCTAAGAATGATGAAAAATCATGAAATTACGTGTTTTTCATTTTTTAATGCTCTATTCTAGAGTGAAGCACCATCACATACGGGATATAACAGACACTACACTTACAGGTCTAATAATTATAGCAGTTACGTCGCCGGAAACAAAATTATTTATCCATCTACCTTAATATTTACATCCATCTGACATTTATTTTTATCCCCAAGAACTGCTGACTGCAGCCGTCTTCTATAGAACGATTTTCCTAAGGATGATCCAAAGCGACAGCTAGTGCTGGCAACGTAACAGAAGGTTCTGTGGTCGTTGTTCCCTCGAGCCTATTAGACTCCCTTCCTGCATTCGTTCGTTTGGAGTTGGCTAAATGGCATTGACGCTTCCTTTTGTGACTTCCTCGTCCGACAAAAATATAGTGCGCCACGAGAAATAATTGAAATTAGGAAGAGCAGTCTTATGTGCTCTTCTGTAAAAATTCTCTTTTTTATTAACATTACATTGAATTTACTTTTTGTGTGATAAGTATTATGTTTATTTTAAAACCGAGACTTGAATGCGAGATGCGTACCGGTGCACGTGTTTCCGACTTAAAATACTTTTTCTTTCTATTTACATTCGTGGCAGTTTTCTTTTTCTGATTGTGTGAGCATGCCAAGAGATTTTCGTTATACATAATTAAATTTAAATATTTTCAGGATTCGCGAACGTGCATATACCTCACCGAAACTCATGGACTTCTTTATACTGATGTTTCCAAATACTTTACGAAGAGGCATGGCTGAACAGCTGTCGCGGCGGAGGGATACTCCTCTGGTTGGTTTTTTTTTTCGTGTTTCCAGGCGCGTCAACTGCTTTGGTCATTAGTCCCGTACGTATAGTGCATGCTTTTTCTCCGGAGATGGCGGAGAACTTCCCCCGCTGGATGGCGAGATCCGGCGCCGACCTACCGTCGGATAGTGAGGTTTCCCCCCCCCCCTAACCAGAACTCTCCCACCAGCGGGGCACCGCCCCAGCCGGGACAAGCTCTAAGCTCCCAACCGGTCTCCCGGAATATGTGGTAGTGTAGTACATGTTGTGTGTGTGTAAGAGGAGAGGAGAGGACAAGGAAGAGGAAGAACAGATCGCGCGCGGTCCGTGGCCCGTCACATTCGCCTGGTGTTGATCGGAGAAACCACGGAAAACTACCGATCAGAGCAGCCGGCCTGTAGGATTCTCCTCCAGACAGCGACCGGATTCGACCTAGCTGAAAAACTAGTGTCGAAAATCCTTCCGCCGTCCGAATTATATATGATGTTCACTTGTTAAGCAAACTGTCACTTTGGCTCATCCTAAGGAAAATCCTTCTATACCCACATCTTCCACTTGACCTGCCACGCCCACACCGCTCCCCTGTCTGAGCGGCACCGCCGTCTTCGTCGGCCGCCGTCGCCGCACCACCGAGCACCTTGACGGGCTCGGGATGACGCTCGTTCAAGCAGCCGCTACCTGGCTTTATGTGGGCCATCTGGGCTGGCGGCGCGCGGCGCGGCGCGTCGCGGCGGATACACCGGCGACAGCCGAATGGCCCGGCCCAGAGCAGCGAAGGGGGCGGCCCAGGGCAGGGAGGGCGGAAACTTCGGCCCCTCACCGAGCCACAAATGTGAAACGGACGTTAAGAGATTTTGAAGGATTAGATCTACTTTTACTGTACTTCCTGACAGTTACCACTTTCCCTCAAGAGTTCCTAATCTGTTGCTTTTTGTTTTTGAGTTGTAACCGAAAAAGATAAAACTATCTGTATATAGATAACAATTCGTAATAGATGTTTAAAATATATTCTGTATAAGCCTACTACTTTTTACATTCCCTATTAATTGTTTTCGAATAAATTAAGGAAGTGATAACACTTGTAATTATCATTATTACAAAACTCATTTATCAGAAAATCACTGAGTTTGCTTCCAAGTGGACGAAGTACATGAATATATATATATATATATATATATATATATATATATATATATATATATATATATACATATATACACAATCAGTAGTTTACCAACTTACAATTAAACATTCAATAGTTTAAGATTTGTAAACGTTAAGCATTTCAAATAATTAGGTTCCAAATTAATAAATTAATATGAGTACGGCAATTGTATTACAATGAAACAATTCTTATTCTTCATGTTTGACGAAATAGGGTTCATTTTGTTTTCTCTCTTACAAGTGTAATTAGAGAAAGAGGATTCGTGTCGTTTCATGAAGACATTAGATCAGAAAATATCTCAATAATCCGATGCTTAGCTAATGGTGTAGATAGCGTTAAACATTGGAGACAATTTCCAATCGCCAGCAGCATTACCAGTGGCTCGTAGTTAGGACTGCTTCCTGAAACGCAGCTTTGACCAGCGATATTTGACGACAGACGAGTTCTGTGTAATCCTACAATCGCTTAAGCTCTCCTGGCCACACAGAGCGCATTGTGAAGTGCATTAAAAAGTATTTAAAATGATGAGTTGATTATTTTCATTTCAGTGGTCATGAAAGGATAGTTGTTTTGGATTGCTGCATTAACGGGATTAACCCCTCACATGACGTCCACATTTTCCACTTGTAATGCAAACGAAATTTTAATGCGAATTCTCAATAAACCGTCCCAATTTGATTTAAAGAATCAACAACGGTGTAAAACGTTTCCGACAGCTGTTATTATTTGGGGAAGAAAAAGCATAGTTGAATAAGTAACCACGACATTATTTTAACAATACCATGAAACTGCACTGCGACTTTTGTACTACAAATGTGACAAAATCGAAAAACTATAGTATCGTGATTACCACAGTTTTGAAACAGATTTGAAAATTGATCAAAATAGGCTAACTGATCCCTCGATGGTCTAATTAGTAAACTGCCCGCGTTAAACAAATTATTACTCGTAAATTTTCCACCATTGAAATACGCACTTGAAATATACGTATTTTTCTTTTATTGCCTAAAACACATCTATGAAATAATACGAACGAACAGAATAGAACATTAAAAAGTCTAAAATGCAGGCATAAAAGTCGTGTCTCCTTCATTCCCAATAAATAACCCTCGAGTGGCAAGGAACTTGCATGTTTACCATTCTACAAATAAACGCTGAAGTGTTTGCATTATTTCTGACAAACGACTTCCTTGTGCTTTCGAAAGAACAGGAACAGAAGCGCGACTGATCACTAAAGGGGTTCTCAAAATATTATCCCCAAAGTAGCCCGTAACAAATTTCAAAGTATTAATTGATGAGTCAAGGACATCTTAGAATATTAATGGTTAAAATTTTTAAATTCTAAACTTTCCCTTCTGCTTCCAGAGCCTATAACTATATTTTTGATTTTATTTTAACGTTAAATATTTTTTTTTGTCTTAATTGAGACCCCGATATGCGACAGATTAATTTTAATCACAACAAAGTTTCTTTAAAAAGATTAGACAAAATCACATTGGTTAAAAGAAATGGACTTAATGATAAAAATTAGAAAAATATGTCAAATGCCTTATTTAGATTGTCCTGCCTATTTCGTAATTTTTCACGGCATATATTTTATTCGTAGAGATGGGATCGGGTCTTCAAAAGTATACAAATCATGTTGAAATATTCACAAGTTATTATTAATGGACTACTTTTAACTCACTACAAAGTAATGTACTACGTTTTAGTATGTGACAACGAGAAATATACGGATATTTTTTAGATGAGCAAAATAATTCGAAAAGAATGTTTTGATTTTCCATTGTTAGCACGTTGTATACAAGCAAGCTTAAATGCTCATGTAGTACAAAAGTACTGATAGTGGAGAGTAGTAGTATATACGTGCTCCACGTATACACTGTTCATCGAAAAAGCAATAGAAAAAAAGTATTACGAGCTAATAAGGAAAATCAGTTTTCGCTTATTTTATAAGCTATTTATAAATTGCTCGTTCTAGCTACAATACATTTTCAATTAAAAAAATGCGGAAGTAGATTTAGGATGGATCGTTTAAGTATTAATTTATGCTAAAGAAAATCATTTTGTTGTGTTATATGGCAAGTTATATCCAATATCTATCTCTAGTGAAGTACAATTCGAATGTGTTACTTTGGCGCGACCCTCATGCTCCACATATTGCGTTCTGACGACTGAATATGAAACGAATGCAAATAGCATATCGATTAAATGTACCCACGCTCTGACAAAACGATTTGCCATTATTTTATTGACAGTTAAAGGCACACTTGCAGCATAATAAAAGGTTCTGTGACAATTTCGTTTATTCTTTGAAAGAACAACCAACAATTCTGTGTGATTTGTCTTGATCCGTATTTTTATTTAAGGTGTGTTGATCTAAATAAGTTTGATTTGCTTTAATGAGGGTTAAAAATACAATGGAGATGTTTTACAATCATACTTTTCGCGGAAATGTCATTCTTTTGAAAAATGTGAGAAGTTCACTCGATCTGGAAAATATAAATATTAATAAGTCTTTTAAAATTGACTCTAGATACTTCCGAATTAGATGCATGTTTGTATGAATTCATAAGAAACTAATTAAGGGAAAAAGTTGTACTCTTTCATAGATATCAAATCGATATTATCAAATTGAACATTCAAAAGCACATGCAGAGTGTCATATCATGGATTAGTGATCCACCAACGTATTTTGAACGTAGGACGTTTGAAGCCTTTTTGAAGTTTCTTGGAGTGAATTAAGAGTTGCTCACAACAACCCTTCAATTCACTCCCAGATACTGTTCATTTCCTGATAACAATCCTTCAGTCCACCCTGTCTAATCTTCTGACTGTCAACATTGGTACACAAATTTAAGTTAAAAGTAAAATCTTTTCTGCTGCAAAACTGTTTCTATACAATTAGAGACTAAACTGATCGTCAAAAAGAAAAATAATGTTTACTTTAACAAAAACAAGATATAGTATAATGAATTAGTTTAGATTTGGATTGTATAATTAAAAAAAGACTCAATATGCCTGTAACAAATAATGTACTTCCGGGTCAGTGACCCCCATCTCGATCGGGTTTTTGTCCAGTTTCCCTGATCCATTGAGCAAATGCTGAGATGGCCCCTTGATTGCCTTCTGGACGTAAATGTAGCTTCACTATGCGCACGTTTTGTTGAACTTTCCTTTTGCTTGTAGTGGTAGTAAAGCTTAGGGTGAGTTTCTATTTGTAAACAGAAAATTCAAATCTGTTTGTTCCTTTACCGTTAAAAATAAGTTTTTTCTATAATTTGGCAACGAAAATATATACTTTTTGAAATGTTAATTCCTCGCTTTTTAAAATTTGTTTATTATTATTATTATGACTTATGCACTTCTCCCACGCGGGGGGGGGGGAAACATTCACCTGCCACAGATGTCATTGTGGCTAGGCTCACTCGTACGGCTCAGAGCAAGTAACGAGCAAGATCCTCAATTATTTTCAGGACCTCTAACACTACATATCAGACACATCAGTGACAGTTTTTCTGACAATGTGACAGGTGTCTAGAATGACTGCTTTTTGTACTGTTCCTAGTATATGCTTTATATTCAATTCTTGCAGATGTTTGATGAGGGATTTTGGTATTATTCTGGTTGTAGAAATTGTCAGGGGACGGATCTGAACCTTTTTTTATTTTCCAAATCTTCTTTATCTCATCTACTAGCTCTTTGTATTTTCTGACTTTGTTCGTGTATGCGGAGTGGAGATTATGTGACAGTGGTACCGTAATAACGATGATGGTGACTTCCTTCTTGGTTTTATTTAGCACTATAATGTCTGGTCTATTTGCAGTGATGGTCTTATCTGTTCTAATCTCCCTATCCCAATACATCTTCATGGATTCATTTTCCAAGACGGTGGGAGGTTGGTACTGATAGTATGGTACGTTTTTCACACTAAGATGTTCTTTAACAGCCAGAGATTGGTGAACGATTTTTGCCAAGTTGTTATGTCGTCGCAGGTATTCCGTTCCAGTAAGAATTTTACATGCCCCAGTTATGTGCTCAATTGTTTCCGTCTCCGTTGAGCATAACCTACATTTATCGTTCAGTGTTTCATTCAATATATATTTTCTGTAGTTTCGTGTGCTAATGACTCTGTCCTGAATGGCCATCATGAATCCAGCGGTTTCTCCATACAAGTTACCTGCAGTTAACCAAAGATACGAAAATGTGCTGTCAACATTTGTATCCTCAAGCTGATGGGGATACGAACCGTGTAAAGATTTCTGATTCCATGACAGTATTTTTTCTTCCATAGATTGCCAGGTATTTTCCAGATCTTGGTTTTGGTTTTGCAGTTTTAATGGTGTTATATTTACGTCTGCGGACAATCTCATACATGTGTTTATCCTGCTTAGAATGGAAGTATTCCCTTAGGTCTTGAATTTGCTTGCAGTGTAATTGAAGGACACTCGTGATTCCCTTTCCTCCCTTGCACGGAGGTAGCGTTACCCTTTCAATTGCTGATTTGGGATGCCTCATTCTGTGCTTGGTAGTCTTGACTCTGATTTGTCTTTCAATATTTTCCAAATCTGTCTTGGACCATTTCACCACTCCAAAAGTGTAACCCAAAACAGGGTTAGCGAATGTATTGATTGCTTTGACTTTATTCCGCCTATGAAGATGCGTTTTAAGAACTGTTTCTACCCTTCTAATTACTTCGGTAGAAGTTTTCTCTTTAATAAGAGTGTCATTGATACCTCGCAATTGTTGGAATCCCAGGTACTTGTACAGCTCTTCGGCTGTCAGGTCTTCGATGACACCTTTCCCTGTGTCAAAGCCACTAGTTTGGGTTATTTTCCCTTTTGTAAGGTGTAGTGATTTGCACTTACTAAGACCAAATGACATATGTATGTCGTTACTGAACTTTGTTCTTATATCCAGCATTTTGTGCAATTGTGTGGGAGAGTTGGCATACATTTTCATATCATCTATGTAGAGTAAATGGCTTATTGTATGGGAACCTTTAGATGATTTAATTTTGAAACCGTACTTCGTTCCATTAAGAGCTCGACTTAATGGATTGAGGGCCATACAGAACCAGAGTGGACTGAATGAGTCACCTTGAAAGATACCCCGTTTAATTTGTATTGTCCTTGATGTCAGCTTTACCTCGGGGGTTGCCAGTTGCAGTACTGTTGTCCATTTTTCATGGTTTCTTGAAAAAACTGTATTAGTGTTGCATCTACCCTATACATTTGATAATCTCTATAAGGTAGGAGTGCGGAACAGAATCAAATGCCTTTTGATAATCAATATAGGTGAAACTAAGATTCCTGTTTCCTTTCGTAGATTGATGAGTGATTACAGAGTCAATTATCACTTGCTCCTTACAACCTTTTGAATGTCTGTAACAACCTTTTTGCTCTTCTGTCATAATGTTGCACTTTTCGAGGTGTTCATTAATCTTGTCAGTGATTATCTTTGTCAAGCATTTGTAGAAGACAGATAAGCACGTGATTGGCCTGTAGTTAGCAGGATTGGTAGTTTCTTCGGTTTTTGGGAGTAGCAGGTTTACCGGTAGTTAAGAATGCTGGTGCAGTGTCTGGTTGATGCAGTAAGCTGTTATAGCACTCTGCCAGCTTCACATGCACACTGGTGAAGTACTTAAGCCAGAAAACATGTATCCCATCTGGCCCTGGAGATTTCCAGTTGCTCATCCGACAAATTGCTTTCTTAATTTCCTCAGTAGAAATGTTAGTGGAGAGCATTTCCGACAGGTTTTGCGATCTGCGTTTTTCCTCAAGGAGAACCGGAATGGTTGTATTGTGTATTTTGCCATTTTCCCATATGTCCGACCAAAAGTTTGTAAAATATTCAAGGGCAGGTGTTCCGTTAGAGAAGGAGACCGGTTTTTGAGATAAGCTCTGTAAAATTTTCGTTCTTCCAAAAAATTTTTATTTTGTTGTTTTCGCTTCAGAGATGTCATGTATCTGCGTAGTCTGTGGCAATATACATTCAACTTCTGGGTATAGTTATCAATCATTTCTAAGAGGTCATTGTCATTAAGATGGTCTAGACTTCTTGGCTTTATTATAATTGAAACTTTTCTCTTCAAAGCTTTTGTCCGTATTCCCCTTCGATACTGAGTCAATCGTCCCAGTTTTTGCCGGATATCCCCTATCCGCTATTCTATCCTCTTTTCCAGGCAGGTTCGCGGTTATCTTTTCTTTGTCTTTGCTCATTCCAATTGTTAGTCGGTCTCCTCGGTGGATTTGCTATTGTGTGAGCACTGCAGTATATAAGGTGATACACATAAGATATATCATTACATTCTGGGATTAGAACAGGTAGAACATTTTTATTGAGATAATTCAGCTGTTGCCAGAAGATATGTGAAAATTTAGGTTTGGGGATATTTTGGCGCACTAAGGGGTCTAGCCCGAGAAACTGAATGAGATTGGTTTTCAGTTTCTGTTTCAGCTCATGCATACTTGTATTGTTTTCTCCTCCCAGGTTTGATGGCGTCTCAGCTGACAACGGTGGGTGCTCAGTAAGTCTTTCGTTTAATTCGAGGTTTTGCTGTGCAAGGGTGTTAGTTCCTCTTAAAGGACGCGGTGGATCGCTACTTGTAAGACACAGTTCAGTTAGCATTGAGTTTTTAATATCAGCTATTTCAAGGGGTGATAGGAGATTTAATCGGATGAATGCATTTCGGCGGTCTGCTAAGTTGTTTTGGGTCACTTTGCTTACCATGTGAGGGTATAACTCTATGAAATGTCGATACATTTCTTGCCTGTATGCTGTGGTGTCGGTACCTGCCTTTGTACTTCGCATATAGCAACGAATAACATCCTATTCATTTCCGATGTCCATTGTATACGTTGCCGTATGCGTCCCGCTGCAGTGGTTGTCGGTTGAGATACCGGCAAAACACTTTCAGCAGGTGAGACTTGCAGCATTTGGTCGTCTCTTGTAATTTCGGCTGTTTCTTCTTCGGGTGTCCCGACCAGGACCCGCCGACTCAGTACCTGGTCACCACCGGTTCGCTCGCTGTCACCCCCAGCGGTGGCTCCAGAGGTGCCCCGACGCTTCTCGGGTAGCGGCACTTGTTCCGAGGCTTTCTTCTTTTGTCTAGTCTCCATGATTCATGGATGTCTGGTTTTGGTCCGCGAGTGGTATTTCATTTCCCACTTACCCTCCGGCGTAGCCGGTTGGAGCATTCCCCGATCCCTCGGTTGGGAAGGGACTCTGAAACTCAAGAAAGCGTGAGCAGATGATTTTCTCCCCCATACGTCACATACAGTTTTTGACTGTTTTTAATAAATAAATAAATAAAAATAAAATAAATAAACTAAACTACTGATATTACCCAAATATTAAAATTACGAATGGCAGTATGGTGCACAGTTGTGAACATTGCAAATGGAATATCAAAATATGTTTGTCACAATACAGTTTATACTGTTAACATATTTGAATAACATATTATTATTATTAAAAATTAAAACAGTTGGATCTTTCTGCGGTTAGTGCGAGATGGTTAACAGAAAACAACAAGGAACAATAAGATACCCAGAAAACAACAAGGAACAATAAGATACCCAGAAAACAACAAGGAACAATAAGATACCCAGAAAACAACAAGGCTAAGAACTCAGTTGTTTTGTTGATGTCGACGGACTGATACATGACCAAGTTGGTTACTGGCTTTTCTCTTTTTTATTCAATTATTTCTGTGAAAGATGTTTCCTATACAAAGATAAAAATGTACTGCTACTGCTAGTTATAACAACATTTCACACACAGATATCGATGAATGCGTTGGCGTGTAAATAAAATTAATCAATGACGTATTGGCCGCCAGAAGGCATGTTTATTGAATGATTTTAAAATGGACCACCCTGCGGTTCTATACGAGTCAAGATGATCCTTTATGATAATTTTGAGAAATCTAGCGTTCAGATTGTGTCCATGTTAAAACATTTTTGGGGCATAAGAGAATATTCGCACAAGTCCAGAATGTTCATTTACGCCGAACCACACAAGTCATTATTGCGCGTTAAGCATAAGTCACTCTAAATCCATAAGCATTGGCCTCTGTAGATAGGTACTAAAGCATTACTCTCTAACATAAGCCATTAACAACGACTGACTTCAATATGACTATAATTTAACGATCCTTGCGTCAACTGACATTAACACTAAATCACAAATGTTCATGTTTAAGAGGGATATTTCTAACATACATGAGGGGAAGGGTTGCGTCATCTTCAGCAGTGAGTCTTGCTTTTCCGTAATCGCAAATGATGGCGCGCCGGGTTATGGTGGCGAGATAACAAATATCCTACGGATGATGTGTTCATTACTCATTACATGATGTAGGGGAACAACAGGATATGACTTCCGGTCATCTCAGGACGTGACACAAGGTACAGCATTACGTCGTGAATGTCCTGCATCTCTGTGAACTATTATAGTCTGGCAAAGTTTTTTTCACTAAGCAAGAATTGTCTACATTAGTAAGTTCGACAATGTACATTTTGTCACATTTTTAGAGGTATTCATTTCATTGCTAGAAATATTCCTTAATCAGTCTTCAACGAACATGACGTTAACTCTCGTCCGCGGCTACTTCTAGATTCAAGAATCTGGAGCAATAAATACAAGTTGAATATCTTGCCTTAGGATAAAATAAACGTCTGTACAACTACTTTCAGCTGAAAGTGAAATTCTTTATCCAGGCGGGCAATAAACCTGCGTTATATCTACAGATACATTTTATAAATCAAAAAAAAAAAATTGGTTTTATATTCCGGAAACAATTAAGGGATATTAAGAATTTCTACAATGTATTTACATACTCATGTGTATTTTACTTGCTAAATCGTAATTATTAACTGAATTTGTTGCAAATTTATGAAAGTTAATAATTATTTTAATTAGTTAGGTAAAGAAGGTTACATAGTTCTTGTTAGTACATTCAACGTATATTACTGAGAGAAGACGGAGGGTTTTCACATTCTTCTTCAGTATCCCTTGAATTTTTGCATGTTGATAGGCAAATAGGAGCAATCACAAAAAATATTTTATTTCAAACAGCTGCTTAATAACATAATATTAGTAACAATAACTTTATGCCATAACATTTGATTCTGTAACTTTTTGATTGTGTTTCTTGTTTCTTTGCGTGTCCCTCGTTTCTGTGGACACCCTCTATGTTTTCGTGGTATTTTATCGGGTCATTGCGGTGAGTAGTCGCCCGCCTGCCAGCCAGCCAGCCAGCGCGCCGCCTTTGGCCCTTTGGTATTTTCTGAGAATACGCGCGCGCGGCGCGGCGAGGGGGCCCCGCGCGGGCCAGCTGGCGCGCCGGCGCCGCCGTCATTAGGGCGCGAGACGGCGGAGGTTGAAAATACCGCCTTTCGCTTTGGGCGCCCGCGCCGGCCCTCGCGCGCGCCCGCCCGACCGACCGCCAGCCCGCTCGTGGCCCCGCCGCGCCAACCGTCACGCTCGAGTGCAACGCGACGCGACGCGACATGGCGGGCAGTGAGCACGGCACCGCTCGGTTGCACAGCGTACAGCGCAATTCACAGCAAGCTGCACAGCACACAGCATAGCAAACAGCGCAACACACAGCACAGCACACAGCACAGCACACAGCACAGCACACAGCACAGCACACAGCACAGCACACAGCACAGCACACAGCACACCCACAGCACAGCACACAGCACAGCACACAGCACAGCCACAGCACAGCACACAGCACACACCACACAGCACACGGCACACGGCACACAGCACAGCACAGCACACAGCACAGCACACAGCACAGCTCACAGCACAGCTCACAGCACAGCTCACAGCACATAGCACAGCACAACACTTCATACAGCACATCATGCAGCACAGCATACAGCACAGCACACAGTACAGCACACGGCACAGCACGGCACACAGCACATCACAGCACCAGCACAGCACAGCACAGCTCACAGCACACAGCACAGCACACAGCACAGCACACAGCACAGCACATAGCACAGCACATAGCACATCATAGCTAATTATTTGGGGTTTAGATGTCTTTCAACCAACAGAATGATGACGGAGAAATGGTGAAATGAGAGACAAGAACCGCAAGAAAACTTACCCAAAATTCACTTTGACCTCTGCAACTTGCACATGGATTCGTCGGGAATCGAATTCATGCCTCAGCGATCTAAGGCGTCTGAAGTAGTCATTATGCCATGACCTCCTTCAGGCACAGCCCATCGTATTTCACAGCACACGGCACCGACCACATCACTGGAGACACACACACACACACACACACACACACACACACAGATATTGCAGCTCAACTTATAACACTGTTCAGCATACAATCAGCAAAGCACACAAAAAAAGACAATACTAATCCTAGAACAAGCTCTACACAGCATATCACAACCAGACAACACTATACTACATAATATAAAACACACTACAGTACAACACAGAAAAAGCAAACACAGCTGAGTATTACGCCCATGCACAACACTCAGGCGGGCACATAGTACAGCATACGGCACAACACATAACACAATTCATAGCACAAATAGCACAGTATACTGCAGAGCACAGCACACAACACGAAGACTGGTAATTCCAAGCATTTCAAACGGCCATAGTAACATAAATGTAAAACGTTTAAATACAAGTTTTCCGATATGGAAAGCTGCGATTACTTTATTGTAAGCGCTTAACGTCAGTGTTTAATTGCCATGAGTTCAGTTACACCTCGAGCAGGTGTGGACGTGTACATTTATATTGCGTATTGATCGTTCATTCTCACAATTCACTGTGACAGCTTGCACCAATAGTTGCAATCACGGAGGCCGCGTTACGGTTTCTTTCAATATGTGAAATATTCATAGGGTTCAAAGCCTAACACGTCGCACTAGCATGTGCTCCAAAGTTCAAATTATTTTCAATGCTAAATTAATGATGAGAGATGCCCGAATGCCACTTACTACTTCTCAATTAAGCACAAAATGAGAAATAGAAGAATGTTTCTCTTTTCTATGCCACACTGCCGTTGACTCTGCAGTGACTGGTCCTATGTTTTGAGTCCCGACTGTGACAGAATTTTCGACACTAGGTACATAGGACGAATTCATCCGCGGTCTGGAGGAAAATTCTAGTGGGTGTCTGCTCTGTTTGGTAGCTTTTCGTGGATTCTTTTATCATTTCCAGGCGTATAGCAGAGTTTTGTCCTAAGAAGCATGTCACGGACCCCGCGCCATATTGCCTTCCTCTTCCTTGTTCTAACACCGTCCCATACTCACACACACCAAGCACTCACTGCCACACCTGTCGGGAGACTAGTCGAGAACTTAGATCGTGTCCCGGCTGAGGCGGCGCCCCGCTGGGAGAGATACCTGGTGGAAAATCATCCGCAAGCTGACATGTACGTCGGCACTTTCCAGTGAAGGAGGAACCCCGCCACCTTCCGGATAAAACATTCACCACACTAACGGGTCTAATGACCCTAGAAGTTGTCGAGCCAGGAAACATCAACCATACATTTTTTTAGTTCCTGTGCGGAGTTCGGCGTAATGGCAAGCACATATGAGGGGTCGATCCCTGCCTAATCCATGAGAAATTTATTGTGGATAAAGCAGGAAATTAAGAGGTCCTCCGTATTCCCTGCGTGTCATTCCACCATTGAGTCATTCACTTAACCATCATTATCGCTATTACTAAGCCATTTGGTTACTAATGGACGTCAACGAAGTTAACTTTTGAATGGACCTAAACTCTCAAAAATAAATTAATAGTAAAATAAATAAATAAAATGACTGCAAGTGTCAATTGCTAATGAACGTTCATTACTAATAATACTTGTAATTAACTTTTTCACCTACTAAAGCATAATAATATTCTTACTATCTAAATATTCCGCAGTTCTTTCTTGACGAGTGCTTTGAGACCTGTTTCCACCCCGTATGCGCCGCGCCTTCGCTGTGGCCTGGCCTTGCACGGTACGTCTATTACTGGCCTCAGGACCAAGAACGCAGCTTCCTTGAGACGGAGATGTTTGGATGGGAACGAATTGATTTTGAATATTGCTGTTATAAAAACAAAAATAGCAAATATTTATTTTCTTCTCTTTTCTACCACGAATTTTCCTATCTTCATCTTTCTCCTCAGTTTGAGATGCAAGCCCTATTTTGTACTTGTATATTTCCTAAACCATTAAGTAATTAATAAAAATGAGCAATGATGTTATATATTGTGATTGGTTCATATAGTATGAGTGAATCTCGACTCGAACAATTTCTTTGAAATATTTATGACTCGAAATATAATCTTCACATATCTACTACATTATATATTCACGAGAAATGGTGTGTCTAACATTGAGAATTATTAAATTGGAGAAAAGAGCCATTTATTTTTTGTAGTTGCAAAATTATACCTTTTTGGTCCCGTTGTTAATGACTCTGTAAGATTGAAACTCAAAATAGCATATGTTCCGAATTATTAATTTTCTCCTGGGCTGAAAAAGTATTTGAGTTTCAAAGTAAAGTATCCCTAAGGAATCAAGTAATAACTGTAATAGTAATAATTGGACAGGTAATCGAAGAAGTATTGAAAACAAATAATACTAGTATATGAATTAAGTTACATTCTACATTTACTCGGACAATAAGCAATATACAGAATAACGCTATGGAACCTAAACATTTAAAAAACCTTTAGTTATTTATAATACGAGTGGTTAAAGTGGAATTTTACTTTGCGAGTAGAAAATGTTGTGACACGTGACCGATAGACGGAATGATGCAATTTTACGAGCAAATAAAATAACTTTTACCGCGTGCGCCATATACTAATTTTTAGACTGCCTTATTGGCTTTCATTTTACTTTAATCAAGCATAGGAATGTTACATTATGTAGTAGCTGATGCTATACGACGAATGTATTTCTTTTCTTCTTAATATTCACAATTTACACGAATATTTGAGCATCGTCTCACTTTTATAATGTTAGTAATACTAGAAATTGAATCTTCAACACGCTTTCTATGCCCTAACGTAAGAGCATTTGTTACGGGCCTGTTTAAAAAACTTGTGCGAAATTCAGTTATGCATAGATCTTACCAGATAAAAACTAGTATAGCCAAATTATTATAAATATGTGTTTTTATTTGAAGGCGTTCAGAGATACATAAGTTTTGACGCAATCTATTGCAAGAATGTACCTCATATCAGACAATCCCCGCACTATGGATACTCTCAAACTTGAGCTGAAATAAGCACTCGTCTAGCCAGAGAGTACGAACGTCATCTAATATGCATGGCAGCGGAACTGGATGAGTTCGGTTACCTTTTGCACATGTTTCCTTCTTTATAACACCGTCCTAAAAGACACGTGCATATTCATTACTACCGCATGCCACAAAAAGCATGTTGAAGGTGTAGAAGTATATTAATACATGTTCACTGAGACCTGTAACTTAATTTCTAAACGTAATACATTCCTGCATACATTTAATTTACATTATTTCGTGCAGGTAACACCACTTGACGTCGGAAAGAATGAGTTTTACACGCTTCATTATGCATTCTATGGAGGTTCGTTTTTCAGTGCTCAAATGTAGTATCCTGGCTCATATCTGGGGTTTGCACGTTTAATTATACATTCCTGGAGGCAAAATCTGCGTGCGGGAAACGTAGTTGATCTTTCACTCTCTACCAGAAAATCGCTAATTCGGTAGAAGCTAAATGTTATTTGAATGTAGTTTAATGAACATAATTATGCTAAATCGTCTCCTATATTATTTCAGTAGTATACATACTTTTTACGACTCTCACAGACAACCAATCTTTACAAATGAGGTCTCTAAATAAAGAGAATTTTACGTAGATGTGACGAATTCTATTTTGACTTTAAAAAGGCGAAGGATTTATTGAAAAACCGTATCTAAATATGTATATTAAATGCAACCCGTAACACTAGATAGCATTGTCAAAATCTATATAGTAAATATCTACTCAACAAATCATTCTAGGAATCTCTTCTTGTCACTGCCTCAAGTAATTCACAAAATAGGTTTGTAGTGACAAACCTATTTTTAAAATAGGTTTGTAGTGTTTGACACACTCTAATCAAAATGGACGTATTAACATTTACGCTTAGTGGAAGAGTTGCTGCAGCTGTTGTATCTTATATTGTTATAGTTCCGATCCATTCGGTTAGGGAATCGGTTGGGAGACCGGTCGAGAGCTTGTAGTTGGTCACGGCTAGAGTGGTGTCTCGCTGATGAGAGATATCTTGAGTAGGGAAAATCCGCAAGTTAATTCTTAGGACATGGCTGGATCTCACCTTCCAGTGGGGAAGGACCAACACCCGCAATGAAACATTTACCACGCTACCATCATCACCATCAGCAGCAGCGGCATGCATTAGGCTGATCTAGCCTCTTCCAGCATAGTTGTCACGAGATTACCTTCTTTTGCGGTCTTCCTACTTCTTTTTCCTTTTGGGATATAGTAATAGGTCTGCTTGGGAATTTTCTCTTATATCCTCATTTCTAATGTGATAAATTTATAAATGTTTCTATTGCTTATTTTATAACTGAATTATTAATTTATTAATTTATTATATTTACTGCCAATTTTAAGCATGGGTTCGACTTACAACATATACTCCTTACCTGTTGCACGTGGACGTGTGGTTCTATATAGAACCACTGTTCCTGGAAGTTATATTAATTGGAATCAATTGTTAGATTGATGGCAACTACAATGAATTATCAGACTTTTCCAATAATAAAAATTTAACATTTATTCCTATTATTTATACATGGCCGTTCTGTCAAATTTACATGAACTTCTTTTCACTCGAAACACTGAAACACCGTATGGGTTTGATTATAGTTCGTAAGCTTACGTTCATAATTATGTTCGTAATCTTGGTTGTTGGCTTCTCGGCTGACTGGCAGAATGAAGTCCCCGGAATACTTGGTGAATCAATTTCCGTGTCCTTTCCTAAATAAAAATGTTCAGCATATCCTCAACGATTGCTGTAATTAGATTTAATATTCCCACAAATCTAACATGCGATCGCGACTTTCCCTATCTGTGTTTTATATCAAACAACGACTCGCGACTGACTATATTCATCTAATTATTGTAAAATTCTTCCATCTCGAAGCTACCCAGATGTATCTTTCCTCGAAACATGGAGTCTTCTTAATTTCAACTTCCACCATTATATTAATCAAAACTCCCAATTACGATTTAATATCACAATTCACAAGCTCCCAAACTTCAAAGCTAACAAATAAATTAGTTATTTGTAAACACGCGTGATTAAGATTATTCACTTAAATATATTAGAAATTTACAATATTTCGTTATTAAGAAAGGTCACATTTATTTTATGTTTTATGTTATGTTTTATATATTACACATTAGACATCAAAGTTTGCATAAAATGTTCTTCATATATTATGTGATATTTCCTTAAATGTTCAACGAACACATACTATGTAGATAATTATTGTAATATTTACGGCACACGAGTAACAACAATTCCTTTGTTTACTGCTCCAATATTTCTAATGACTCTCTGAAGAAAAATGCTCTGCCACTTCACTCAAGAGCTTCAACTCAAAAAAACATTATTGACGCTCGATCAAGAGCCTCTTCGAAGTAATTCCCAAAATTTGTCTCGAACTTCAGGTCAATACAGGCTCGACAGTTCGGTATTTCACATTAGGGGACTTTACCCTATCACTTCACTACAGTAACGGAACAACTTACCACAGAAGTTGACGAGCCCCGCAAAATGAATCGGTCAGTGGAGAAGTGTGCGTGGGCCACGCGTCGTGCGGGGCCGCCCGAGGGCCTAACCGCCTTCGCTCACGCAACGCGCCCGTCGCGTCGCGTCGCGTCGGCGGCCGGAGATCGAAATCTGCGGGCGAACATGCGATGCAAGTCGCCGCTGAGACACCTGTAGCGTTTTGCCGCCGACCCCCCCCCCCGCCGCCACCGTATGGAGATAAAAACGCAGGTTGTTTACGTCACTCCTGCTCCCCTTTCGTTTCATTCAAAAAGGTCATGATGGTTTTATGTTTCCGTCTCTGGCCTTTGTCATCACGCCGTGGGAGATTGCTTTCGCCACGACACGATCATTTCTTTATTCTTTTTCATGGACTCCATAAACAAGTTTATCTCTTCTGCATTTTAATATTATTGTCGTATTTGTTGATAGGCAAGTTTGGGATCAGGGTTCATTTCCCATTTTTTAACATTTCAGTATTAAAAACTAATGACCGTATTTCATTTATACGATGAAGATCAAATGTATACAATTAACAAATCAGATTGTATCGTGAAACTAAATGTTTAAACTTCGCTCTTAAACCCTAATATAATATTAAATTACTTACTATGAGTTTAACTAGTAGAAGATGAATTGCAGTGTTTTAATATTTTTCTCCTCCTTCACAAATAAATATAATTTTCCCAATATTTCTCCTTTTCATTTGTTTCATATCACCAACAATTGCTTTAGTTTTAACTTAATATTTATTTTTAATGACTAGTTTTATTCCGGTAAGTAAAAAGGTTAGGAAAACATGAGAAAACTCTGATCCTTGCAATTCGTTAAAAGTGTGTTCTTTAGTTTGGAGCCATAGGATTGAAAGATTTTCCATCAAATACTTCCTGGTGTATATTTTAAAACCTATCGTACCAGTGCGCGAACTCTCACATGTTAAATTCCGCCATTTCCCTACTTTTCCTTTTTCATATTAAGAGGGAAGTTGTTAACGAAACGTGTTTATTTATTTAAACAATTTAAAACGGTAACTTCTAATGCACTATTTAATTTAAAATACAATTAAAAAAGAATAATGAATTTGATATTTGAAATAAATTTTGAATAAAGGTTTATTCAGTATTATAGAGTGTTTTGAAACAATTCACAAAACTTCCATAAAAACATTTGAAGTATACAATCTTCCTCGGCAGTTAGCTTTTCGTTTTCCTTGATAAGCCCAAAAAGATTTAAAAAGTTATGAAGTCTCGAGAAAGCTAGTTAAAGTTGTCCATGCGAAAATACAGGATCGGGCAAGCATAACCCTACTCTTTGAAATTTTATTTAACTATATTGTCGAACTGAGAGGTACACCCGTGCAATTCCCAGAATAAGAAGCAATTAGTTTCATTTCACATACAGTTGCATATTCTGTTCTGTCTCTGAACAAGTAGGGCAGTATCGAGAAGCGCCGGACCAGTAAAATGGAATGGAATGTCTAAGAAGCTCTCGTCCAAAAAACTACGGCGCGATGAACGTTTCTTTGTGGCCTTCGGCTTCTAACTTCCATATTTTAAGGCTCTAGAACGCTTTGTCTAAAAGTTAATCAACTAAATAGATTTTAATAATGCTTCCCGAGTGTTGCGTGATGCATTTGACATGAATATTTAGATTCACTTTTAAAAAAATATTTTCAAAGTCGATTTTCAAATCGTCCCGTCTCCGTTAAGTTCTCTTTCTTTAGAGACCTCATTTATGAAGATCGGTTGCAAGTGCGCAAAATTCATCTATACTACTGAAATAATGTAAGAGAGGATTTTATATAATATAAACAATAAAACATGAGATGAAGTAGCAGCATCTGAACTATCGTACGATGTATCTACTATATTTCCACATATTTTCATTATTAATAAAGCAATATGTTTATAATAAATTTAACTTGCTTGCATGTCACATCTAGATCTTTTCTAACCTGTTCAAAAACTAAATGTTCTACTATAATAGTCCTCCTAGTTTCTTGCAAATGCTTCAACTTGTCCAAGATATAAATTAACTTGATGAAATTACTAATCCCTCTGGGGAAGTATTACTCCAAGCATTTTTAATGCAATATCATAACTGAACACACTGACTTAAAAATTTCAACGAATTACTGCTAAGAGGAATATACTGGCACAGATAAGACATAATCCAATCCTAACATGAAACAGTCATCACTCTTCATTGTACAGAATCGTGTATTCTGTGCTAATATTGCTTCTTAAGTCTTTTTGAAGAAGAACATCAAAAGATGTAAGAGTAGTTTAATTTAGTTTTTAAGGTTACTGAACCCATACACTTCACTCGCTACTGCGCAATCTTCGCAACAACAACTGTTTGACTTCACTATCAAATATCTTACTGATAAACTCTAAATTGGTTTATTAAAAACACATATCAACCATGTGGAGGTTAGAATCTTCAACAAAGTTCTTATTTTCAAAAATATAAATTATTGAGAAAATTTTACAATTCTTTATGACTGACATAACTCACTCTTTTAAACATTGTCGCAATAATTTAACTAACAAAACACCTTTAAATTGTTTGTTGCCTTATAAATTGAAAATGACTACTACAAATTTTCTAATTAGTAAAGCGATGTTTTTGTTTATGCGCGAGAAAAAATTAATACGCACATCGCACCCTCGATGCAAGACTCATACAAGTAAAACATTTTTGTGTTATTTAGTGTAGAGAAGTAAATACATATCTGCAGATGCACCCCATTAAGACCATGTTCTAAAAAAACCCAGTTCTAAATGGAATGATCGCGATTCTTCTACTTTTGTGTCGGTTTCCTCTCAAAATTATTAAAAATAATTAAGAGCAACAATTTATCAGAGGTTTTTGTATTTTAGGTAACATTGCTAAGGAATGTCAGATATTCGCCACACATTTCTTTCTTTCACTTTTCTAAAGTAATAGGCCTATTGACTATTTTTTCTATGAGTTCAAAATAATTTAAAAAATGCTTTTTTCTATTAAAAAAGCTCATTATGACTTCAAGCCGTCTTCCATTAAAGATAAGCATACTGACTTAAAAAAAGTAAAGTAACAGTTCAGCCTTTACGAAGCCTCAATGCAATTAGGATACATACAATACCTCTGACCTAGAGGTTTAATACTATTGCATTTCGAAAACGTTTCTAAGGCTTTCATCAAGCCATCATAGAATCTGACCAACAAGAGGCTTCAATTGTAGACTAACCTATAGCTAAAGAACGATTTTCCTAAGGATGAGCCAACGTGACAGTTCACGAAAATAAGTGAACATCACATTATTTCAGAGAAGTATCCTTCCGCCGCGACAGCTGTTCAGCGACGCCCCTTCGTGAAGTGATAATGGCTCCTGTGAAAACATCCCTACGAAGAAGTCTAAGAGTTTCGCTGAGGTATATGCACGTACGTGAGTCCGGGAAATATTTACATTTAATTACGTATGTGCAAAATCTCTTAACATGTTCTCACAATCAGTAAAAGAAAACTGCCACGAATGTAAATACAGAAGAAAAATGATTTTAAGCCGGAAACACGTCCCGGTAAGCATCTCCATTCAGTCTCGGTTTTAAAATAAACATAAAATTTTCACAAAAAAGTAAATTAATGTATATATAAAGAAAAAAGAATTTTTACAGAAGAGCACATTACACTGCACTTCCTAATATCAATTATTTCTCGCGGCACACTATATTTTTGTCGGACAATGACACCACAAAAGGAAGTGTCGAAGCCATTTACAAGTTAGCCAACTGCAAACGAACGAATGCGGGAAGAGAGTCTAATGGGCTCAAAGGCACAACGACCACAGAACCTTCAATTATGTTGCTAGCACTTTGGCTCATCCTTAGGAAAATCGCTCTATATAGAAACATGCCCACATATGGCGCGCTCCTCCAGTTGCTGGCGGGCACACGAGAGAGCGCTCGCGGCGAGCAGTTGCAATTGCACCGCGCAAATGCTAGAGCGCGCGCACAGCGCTCCGTTTAGGCCATTGGCCCTTTGAGAGGGCTCGCTCACGCAGCGCCAAACTAATGAGACTCCCAGAGATCGGGGGGATTCGAGGTTTATTCAGCAATGGGCAACCGCCGATGTAACTGGACCACTTAAACAGAGTTAGGGGGTTCTGATCGGAAGCACTTCACGCAGAAGCTGTGGAGTAGCGTGAGGTAGTACTAGTTTTTCTCTCTTTTTTATCATTACATTTCAATGAAACAAATTCGCGTTCTGCGCATTACATACAAGCTCTTGTGGCCGATCAATGTCATTCATTGATTCTCAAGTAATGACCCAATGCCGTGGCAATTTAATCTCGGTATAGTCGACCCTGTTAGTCTAAATATAAATTCTCTTTAAGGTTGGGATCAATTCCAATGAGATTAGTGTATTAAATGGATTGTAATCGTTTTGATGATAACTTTTTAACGCAACTGCCGAAAAACTAAATTCCCTTTGAAATCGCTCCATGAAATTGGGGGAGGATGATCCCTGGTAGCCATTGAGATTCACAGAATATTCAGAAATATCATGGATGTGCTAGAAAAAGAAAACGAAAAACAAAATTCGTCACAATATATTTTTGATTGGTTTTTATTCAAATTTCAATTTATATTTGGATATTCACAGACCATCATACAAAAATAAGCATTAAAGCGAACTTAATAAAAAGATGTTTCTTGTTTTACCATCAGAAACTGCAAGCATTGCAAGTACTTGAGCCAAAAAAAGATAGATACCAATACAACGCCTGAATCATTAAGTTTACCATGGCATTAACGTCATCAACAACTTATTAATATTTCTTGCAGCATTTACTGTGCCTTTAGTCTAGCAATTGCGTATAATTACTGAAATGGAGGCTCGTTGACGATTATTGCACTAATAAAGAGGAAATTGCGTCGACTGTTTCAGTTCATTAGATGTCTTTATTACCGCGACACGAAGTACATTCCTTTAAAGCGGTTATTCAGGGGGTATTATCTTCTGTAATTATTAATATTAGGCAATAGAAAACACGGTAACTTTCATACGAAACCCAGTATAGTCGACTAAGTAGAGAAAAAGGTCAATGTTAAGGTCAAAGTAAATAACCTGTCCAAAGAATGCACAGCGCTAGCCTGAAACCGAACCCGGACTCCTCCGTTGAACTTCCAGTTGCTTTAATTGCTTGAGCCACCGAGACAGCTAACTCTTCGAACAGCCTTTAGGAGTTAAGAGCCCCTGCGACGGTTACACTGTCAACGTAATAAAAGCTGTTCGAAGAGTTGTCTGTCTCGGTAGCCGAAGTGGTTAGAGCAACTTGACCTACAATATCTGCGCGCTTATAAACTACTAATACAGATAAATTAGTAATACTGATTTGTGGAAATTTACTATTGTGAAAATTGTTTCAATAGGGTTCTTTCGAGAACCGGTTTAGTACCAAAATCATTTAGTAAACATCTGTATCAGCTCAATATTAAACAAAGGTTACCATATTTTTCTGAGAGAAGTCATATTAGATACTTGCCATAAGAGTCCCATCCGCAAAATTTGGGAAGATTTATAATTGCACTTGATGAAAATATGATGGTGAATTTCAGTTCTCATCCTTCTCTTGATCTATTAACCATAGAATGTTTATCATTAATAAGGTACAAATATATTTCACCATTCTTTATGTAATAAAAATATTTCCCTTATCTTTCTTATCGCGACTAATTCTTCATCGCCATTATGTCCTTTGGATGAACTTCCTATGCGAAATCGGCAAGGCCGAGGCTTGCTGAACAGTCCGATTTTCCCGGAGCCTAAGGCAGCGCTTGTCATACAAAATGGAGAATATTTAATGGGGTTTAAGGATTTATTAGTTCATGGCGAGACTCTGCATGAGCCGTGCACCACTTCCACGCCTTTACAACTAGAGAAAGAAGATATCGCCGATGTTGCTCTGAGGTTTTAGCTCTTTCCTAAATCCAACAGGCGGTGACGAAGATTTTGCTCGATCAAGTCGTAGTTTGACCCAACCTTTTCCATCTCTAACATTAGATTTTGTGATTAAAATATTTCACCTTCATGATTTTTTTTGTGAATTCTTCATGAAGTCTTGGGAACTCAAAATCAAAATTGTCTCGAACTAGCGTTGTTTATTTAATTAGAACATGGCGAATGAGCCTACACTTTTTGTAATATTGCAAGTTTAGTTTTGCTTCAACCCAAATTGTGCGGTCGAAATTCTTGGGAGAGTCATTGATCAAAACTTAGTTGTGTTAAATGTACCTAACACGGGCAATATATTATAGCATAATTTGTTTTAATGATTGTAAGCAATCGAAATTTGAGGCATTGACAAAAAAATTCTGATGGCATATCATAAGCAATACTTTGAATATAGATGAAATTCAATTAATGTTCAACAAATCGAAATAAAAACATTGAAGTATTGTTATAAGCACCAAAAATGTTAAATATAAACATTTATCACCTGTTTTATTTACCATTAAAAATTATAATTTGTGTGGCGCGTCCTAATTAGGCCCGTGCAGCCTTCGCGAGGTGATTGTAGTTAACAAGGAGAATGCATCACACTGTTCTCTGACCTTCAATAACTCTCAGGAATTTTACAAACGCTGACGGGTGACAAAACTGATTGCCCACGAGAGAAACGCGTCTTGTACATTACCTCACTTGCAACACTTCGCGTCAGTTTCCCCAAGAACAACGCCTTGAACATTTCTTAGAAATTGTAACGTCTTCAATAGAAGTCATGTCATTCTACATCCTCTACTTCGTGGTGCCACGTGGCACCAACGAAATGTGTAATTTTATATTAAATATAAATTAATAAAGGATTAAATCAAAAATATTATTTATGCACAGATCTAAATGAAAAATTTTGTACCTGAGAGTATTACCAACAAATTAAAAGAAAATAGTAAAACTCATCAAAATTATTTGAGTTATCAAGGAAACACTAAATTAGTGCATGAAAAACTGGTTGAATTTTGATTGTTAAAAAAAATTTAAAGTTAAAAGTAATTTTTCTTTGCTGAAGAAATCTATTTCAGTGAGTCAGTTCATTATCACTGCTGTGGAGTAATGATTTTAATGGAGAAAAAAGTGGAGAACTAATAAAAATTTAACTGCTGTAAGCTGTATCTTCCCTCTTAAAATACGAACGTTAGAAAAAAAAGAAGAAATAAAATATTTGAGGAAAGCACTGCTCTGCTTCCTCTTCCATCGAGCTGACGCAAGCCCTGGGCCACACCGCTGGGTCGTAGATAAGCGTTGGGTCAGGGGTCGCCAAGAAGGCCACCCATTTGAGCAGTCCCGCTCTAATGCACCTGTGTCTGTGTTCCAGAGCCCGCGCAGCCTCGGAGTAGCCGCCGCCGTCCCCGCCGTCTTCGTCGCCGCCACCGCAGCCGCCCCTCGCTCCAGGTGAGATCTCTGCGGCGCGCGGAGAAAGAGCAAGGCGCTTGCAACGCACTGTATTTGTGTTTGTATTTAGCCATTATATGTCCCGTAAATAGCAACTGGCCTGGGCGCCGTTAGATCCCGGGGTTCCTAATCGGTCACCCAACCAGGAACTCGCGATGTCTCAAATTCACTTAACCTACGTGACTTCACGTAGTTAAGAACTCGACTAGCGATGCCGGTTTCGTGGTGTTTGTGTTTAGCTATTATATGTCCCGTAAATAGCAACTGGCCTCGACGCCGTTAGATCCCGGGGTTCCTAGTCGGTCACCCAACCAGGAACTCGCGATGTCTCAAATTCACTTAACCTACGTGACTTCACGTAGTTAAGGAACTCGACTAGCGATGCGGTTTCGTGGTGTTTGTGTTTAGCCATTATATGTCCCGTAAATAGCAACTGGCCTCGACGCCGTTAGATACCGGGGTTCCTAGTCGGTCACCCGGCCAGGAACTCGCGATGTCTCAAATTCACTTAACATACGTGACTTCACGTAGTTAAGAACTCGACTAGCGATGCGGTTTCGTGTGTTTGTGTTTAGCTAATACTATGTCCCAAACCCTTTTGGCCTCGACGCCGTTAGATCCGAGGGTTCAGTGTACCAACGAAACTCGCATGCCCAAATTCGCAACCTACGTGACTCAGTGTTAAGAATCGACTAGCGATGCCGGTTTCGTGGTGTTTGTGTTAGTTTGAATGTCGTAAAGAACTGCCTGAACGCCGTTAGATCCCGTTCAGTCGGTCCAACCGGAACTCGCGATTCTCAATCCTAACCTCGTACGTGAACTGACTGCACGTTTCGGTGTGTGTTCTATATGTCGTAAGAACGCGCGCCGTAGATCGTCTAGTGTCCAACCGAACCGTGTCCAAATTACTTAACCTCGGATTCACGTGTTAACGAACGACTAGCGATGCCGGTTTCGTGGTTTGTGTTTGCTATTATCGTAACGCCTGCGTTGATCGGTTCTAAGTCACAGAATCGCGATGGCTCATCACGTGACTTCGTAGTACGAATTCTACTAGCGTGCCGGTTCTGCGTGGCTCATGAACATCCGCGTTAGCCTGATACGAACCCGAAACAGTCAGATGGCGGCACGAGTGACAGGCCTCGAATGCCGCGTGCTGAACCACTTTGAATGATGTAAGATATCACTTCAGTTCATCGCACCTAACTTCGCGAGGGGTGAACATTCCATCATTCATCGTCATGGGGTTTATTAACATCGAGTTATCCGCTAAGGCTTACAACGACGCCCGCGCCTCACTATTAGATATCAGCCATTTTAACACCCAGTAGCACCTACTATTCCAGTTTCCTACACCGTCACGCCACAGTGTCTTCCTTCGAGGTCGCACGCACTTGCGGCTAAAGCCCGTAGGCCCTCGGCGGCATTTGAAAACTTTTCCAATTAGGGAGATATGGCAGCGGACGGATGGAGCACATCTCAGAGTTCGTTGTTCCATTGCATCGTCCATCTGTCAGTTTGCATACTCGCCATCACGGTCATATGATTGGGTTGAGGAAGGAAAGGGAATAAATGATTTCTTTTAGATGTACGATGATCTGAAAAAGCCGCAACTATATTCATTTATACTTTTTTGCCGTATCTGCATTTATTCAACTGAAGGGCTCAGTAGAACAAGGTGATATCCCACAGTTTTTGTGAAATTGCGTTATTAGCATTATACAAAACTTCATGTATTATTATTATTTTAGTTTAATATGTTATTTAAATCCAGTAAAGACTTATATGCAAGTGTATTGTGTTTAAAAGTTTAAAAACGTATCGAGATATATGAGGGAAAGTTAAAAAACGTATCGAGATATATGAGGGAAATTCAGGAAAAGCCCTCATCATCTCAGAACTATGTCTATGTGGGATAGTCCCTCGTTATACTGAGCCCTTCAATTCATTAAATATACTGGAAAAGGAAACTCTCCGCTCTAACATTCTCTACTCACTTTGGTTATCTAAACTCAAACCACAAAACCAAAATATGTTTCGTAATAGGAAATAATCAAACATGTATTTTAATAATCCATGGCCTCTTATTAAGTCATCGGGCTGTCGCCTCTTGCAGGGTGAAAATTCAAATTTAAAAGAATATTGTAGTACATTAGAATGTTTTCAAATTGAATACAACGTTGTACTATATTCGTATCGTAACAACTTGTTACAACACTCAATTTATTATGTCAAACTCGGACCAACAGCCTCGTTTGACGCCTAAAATCACGTGGATTTTTTATTTCGTGTCAAATCCTAAGATCGTTAGTTCGAAATTGTTGTGCATGCTCTTATCGCGGGAATCAGCGGTGATATTTACCGCAGAATGGTGAGATCAGGCGCCCACCTACATGTCGCAGTTTTCACCAATGAGGTATCTCACACCAAAGGGTCACCACCCCATACCGTGACATTCTCAAGTTCCGACTGGTCTCCTGACATGTATAGTAATTTAGTAAGTGTGTGTGTGTGTGTGTGTGTGTGTGTAAGTAAAAGCCGAGAATAGGGCAAGAAAGAGTAAGGAAAGATGATAGACAGTCCGGGGTCCATTTGTTAGGGTAATACTCTGGCATTAGCCTGGTGTAGACCGAGAAACCACCGATCTAAAACTACCGATCACAGCAGCCGGCCGCCTGAATTCTCCTCCAGACAGCGGTTGAACTTGGCTATCTAGTAGTGTGAAAAATCCTGCCACCGCCGGCTCTCGAAACCTAGGACCTCCCGGTCAGAGGCACTGCAGTAATATCAATTGATGCCCTGAGCCACCTAAGCCGGTTCAATATCGTAATAATGTGTCTTACGATACTTGTATCGCAAGTTCCTATTACAGGCTGTCTATTACCAATACTAGCTTGTTCGTACGATAATTGCCCGAGGACCTCAACGAAGGAGTTAATATCCCAAGGACATTATATGATTAAGTTTACTGGAGGGAGCGAGGAGGCGACAATGTCCTCAGCTCAATGCTCTTCGCTCACGGACGGGTTTGAGTTGGGACCGGATGATTCGCATGGAAATTTACATGATTACTATTTTTGTCTTGCGGAAGTTCTATTCACCTCAACTCTCATTTCATTTAAAAGTATTGAAATGTATTTGGTTTTCTTTCAGCTGTGTATGTTCAGACATTACAATGTCTAAGTAAAAGGCTGGATATTCACAGTTTAATTAAATCATTAAAAATTAATAATTGTAAATTCACGTTAATTACTTCTAAAAAGGAATTTTTTTAAAACAATGAGACCTGAATTTCGTAAAAATTCTACTGTCATCAAGAAAATATCTGTTAAAATTTTGATGTACGGTAAAAAAATAGTTTCTTCATTACCATTTTTAGATAGTCCTAATTTCGGATACCATTTCTCAATAAGAATTATTAGTAATTCGGTGACTATTTACTAGCCATTCAATAGTCACAATATCATTATTTCCGGCGTGACCTCACCAACTCTCGTTGTAGCATCTGATCAAGTAGCTACCCACTACAATTTTCGCCGAGACAGCGACTGAATTCGACCTTGTAGCAAGTATCGAAAATCCTGACGCCGTCGAGACTCAGGCACTGGGACCCCCGGTAAGAGGCACTGCAGTAACATCAACTGATGTCCTGAGCCACCTATGTCGTAAGAAATCTGCGAGCCAGTGGCACCGTTGGCGAGTGTGTGAATCCCCGGAGGAGTGTGTACGGAGGCGACTTTACGAGCACTTGACTCACCGTCTCTCCGCCTCTGGCCATCGCGCCTCGAGTGGGTCGTACCGGGCGGTCGGGCGGGCCATCGGGTCGGGCGGTTGGATCGGGGGGCGGGTCGGGTCGGGTCGGGTCGGGTCGGGTCGGGTCTCGGGTCGGGTCAGGTCGGGTCGGGTCGGGCAGACGCAACGGGGGGCAGGTGCGCTGGCGTTTTGCCAGCGGCGCCCGCAAAACCTCCCGCGGAGCCGCGCAACTATTTCGGGGAGCTTCAAGTTTGAAGTGGTGAGATCGGGGCGCGAGCAGTCTTCAACTTAAATAAGCAACCAGCCACTTGTTGCACCTGTTAGTGGTCGAAGGCAACTCAGAAGATGGGGCTCCGCAATAACGGGGATGCCGAAAAACAAGGCGAGCGTTTCTTATTCAAATGCAGGGGATGCTTATGTTAGGTTCTAGGAAGGTTAATAATTTGCTCCTCGACGGATAACAAGAACTTAATGGTCGTATAACAGAGCCATTCGGGTATCTGGAGATCATCAGTAATGGAGTTAACGACAGACCATAGAATATTTTCAAAATGATTGAAGGAAAAATTATATATTTATGCTACATGTATTTATCAATATATTATTACCTGGGCAACGTCTCTTGACCGATGGCCTATCTCACCATCCCCGGCACAATAAACAGATGAAAGTAAAGGCTCGCAGCGAGCACTGATGAGCATTGACGAGCACATATTCCAAACACATCTTCATTTGCGAGGAAAAAACTATTTGCTGTCTTTAAGATGAAAATTGCCTAGAGCGAAATTAAATCTGAAGATACAGAAAGCTAAAGAGTGTTTCAAGAGTAACTGAAAAAATACAAAAGGAAGTTAAAAGTGAAGGGTAATTCAAGTGTGTAAAGTCTATCAATAACAAAAACAATAGTTGGCGGGTTTGAGGTTCAATGATGAATTCATAGTTAATGTCTTGTTGCAAGCAGAAGAATCTTTAAATAAGAATTTCGCCTCTATAACTGCCTTTTGGGATAATTTTTTTGGTATGTGGTACATACAATTTTGTCTAATTCATATTTTTTTCACTGGCGTATTGTTGAGAGAGTTGGAATTTTCTTGGGATACTTGAATGGCTATTTTCCAATTGACATGCAAAAATGGTGGTATATGAAGGATATGTGCAGAGCGAAAGAGCAAATCCTCCCTGAGAAAAACAATTTATTTTTTTACGTTTTCGTTGCTTTCACGTGTTCTTTTCTTGTCTCCATTTTAATAAAGAAATGTGTCAACGTAACTTGATAGATACTTGATTAATCACATAAATTTGGATCCTAACCTGGTGCTACAAATGCACCGCGGGGACACTGCAAATTAGAAATGTAACCGTCTTGTTAATAATAATAGTTTACATAACACTGCAATGAAGAGCATTTATAAGTGTATATTTCACTTCTCATGAATTAAATTATGGAAGTTTTATATTTGTTTTCAGTATTAATATTAGAATATTAAATAAAGTTTGCAAACACAATCATTTCCCCTAATTTATCTTTATTGTACACAATGTTTATATGAAGGGTGATGTGTTAATGATATTAATGTTATCTCGTCTGCATATTGTAGAAATAATTTAGAAAAGTATTCATTTCTTATCTAATTGTGTATTATGCTTCTGCAAGTGAAAAACTCTTAGGATCAAGGAAGTAGAAAGAATTCGAATCTAAACTTTTTGCATGGGATAGTTCGCGACGCTGCAGTTGCAAATAAATAACAACGGAAGGCTACCATTCCACAACGTATTTACAAGTACTCCCGCTAAAAGTATCAATCTCGAAGTTAGCATGAAATTGCTACTAAGTTAATCAATACTAATGTATTTCATGGTAAAAGTGATTACCATATCGTGATTACAGTGCGAGTTTAATATTAATACCAAGGTTAGCCATAAAAGTGTAGGATTACGTAGAAAATAATTTTCTTTTAAATAATATTTCTAGGGAATTACAGATTAAATTGCGGCATATTACTATCTCAAAGTATACAGAGTAAGTCCTAAAACGGGATAGACGTACTTCTATGTTTTCTGGAGACAGTTTATTATTTGTTTATTGAAATTAAACTCCAACATGAAATATGTAAGTAATATACTGCAGTGACGTACATGAATATTTTGAACGAAAATGTTATTAGCTCAGTTATTTAGTATGTCACGCCTAATTTTTGTATCTCAAAAAATCTGATTCCTCTGGATGCAGTCATTTCCCAGCAACATCAAGTGCGAGATATTTCGAGAGTTCCTGCCGGCTACCCAGACCTTTCCAGAGTTTAAGATCCCTTTCGCGAGGACAGCTTATTTTACATGTGACCACGTCTTCTGGGGCGGAGCGCACGAGAACTCGCAACTTTATATACACGAGCGGCGGCGACGGCGGCCGCGGGGGCGTTCGTTCGCGAAACGGTTCGGCCCAAGGGAGTCCGCGAGAGGCGGTTCCGACCCCTCCCCAGGGGATGGGAGCGGAAGAGGGCAGAGGTCACCGAGGCGGGGTGGGGGTGGGGGTGGGGGTGGCTTGAAAAATTCAAAACGCCGGAAGCGGGCAAAGCGCCCTCCCAAGACGCGTCATTTATAAATGAAATCGCGCGCGCGGTCTCCAGCCAGCCGAATATTGCATGAGAGGCTGCGGGCTATTCCTGGACCGCGGCGACCTGGCGCCGGCTCCGCGCCCGCCCCCGCGCCCACCCCCGTCGCCGCCCCCGCCTCATATCGTTCGCTCGCCGGCGCGCCGCCCCGCTGCCTGCCGCCGTCCGTCACTGCCCGCCGCCGCGCACGCCGCCGTCCCCGCCTGCCCCCGCCCCCACGCCCACCCCCGTCGCCGCCCCGCCTCATATCGTTCTCTCGCCCTCGCCCGCCGCCTCACACGCCGTCCGCCTCGCTCGCTGTGCGCGCTCCCATGCCCCGTCGTCGCCGAAACCTGCGCTCCCTCAGGAGCTTGCGGTGTCCACTTCGTCGATGCACGTTGGAGGGAGGGGGGGCTGTAATTCATCTGGCTCTGAAAGGCCGCGGGGAAGGTGGGGTGGGGGTGTCGAAATGGAAATTGGGAAACTGACGTACGTGATATGGAAACTGTTTACCGAGTATTTTCTTGAATCGACAGTAATGCTTTTGCTAAATCACAACGCAGAGCACGATACTTACGCGGAGCATTATAATCATAAGATGGAGCAAGCAGATACTTTTAAAACAACTATTTCAATCTCAGGGCATTATGTTGGGAAACTAAATCTTATGCGACAAAATCTTGCATGTTAAGGAATGTAAAAGAATTTACAAACCTCAAAATTACAACGAAACGTTTAAAAAAATTGAGTTACATATTTTGTTACTTTTTTTCCAGTAATTTTTTGAATACTTGTTCATTTAATTTGAATAATGAACATATAATGAACATTCGAGATTCTTAACTTGAGATTCACTATTTTACATTTCAAGTTATTTATTTCTTCAAAATAATAAAATAATTATATAAGACAAAGGACGATTTGTTTCGACCTTTGATCGAGTCTTTAAACTGCTAAACAAGCAGGAGAAATGGGGAATATGCAGCGTGTGATGGCGTATATTTTTTACTAAAACCTCTGCCAACACAGACTCTATAACGCCAAATGCGAGCTGCCTAATACCAGGCATGTCAAGGTCGTGGGCAAGGGACAACCTTACTAGGGCTGATAGGCACTGCCTCCAGAAAAATTGGCGCCAGATTTAAAAGTAAGGGTTGTACAAATTGCTACGAAGTGGCTGTAAGTCACTCGATACCTGGCTCGTGACAGATTTGGGAGGCGTTACTTGACAGATATTGTCACCAATTTAACTATAATAATTACTCTTTTCTTTTTAAAGCAAAATAAATTATCCATTAAAATGAAATAAACATTAATTCGATTTCAAATTCTCAATTGGGAGTAAAATTCAAAAAATTGAATGAAAGTAAATAAAACAGACGCTGTCTGGTATCAATTTTATACATAAAATTGATACCAGACAACATCTGTTTTATTTTAATTAATAAGGTATCTACATCCCAACAGTCTAATTAATTGAATGAAATTTACCTTGATTTTGTAATCCTACTTAAGAGCGATATAAAAGCATAAACTTTTTATCTTCAGGTTGGAAGGTTCAACAGACAAATATTCTTGCTATTAAGAGTCTGTTCGTCCGTAAGCGAGAATGTTATCTTATAGCGTTATCTTCACGGCGCTGCTGGCACTAACCAAACATCTGGGACTAAAGGGCTGTGCTTGATCATTCGGCGTATAGCCAGAGTAAAGGGCAAGTGATTTTCATCTTTTCCTCGTATTAAAGAATGGATTAGGAGGCTAAAGCTTCAAGACCAATGAGCAGCATAAAAGTCCAGACCTATTTCACATCATTGGGGGCAACCTCTGTCGAGGGGGATCGAAAACCTCGTCCACAGATAAGACAAATGCCTGAATCTTCACAGCGATTTTGTAAAAAAAGTAACCATGTTTGTATAACATCATTTTTTTAACATATACATTTTTTTTCTTATTCCTATCTTTTTGTTATAGTTCATCGGAGATTGCCTTCGTATATTGGAGAATGCTTCAATTGTCCACTAAATAAAATTATTTAAAAATTATGAGAATGAAAACATTAGTTTTTTAACTTATTTATGAGTGAAATATTACTATAATTTCATATTAGAGGGTGTCTCCATAAGAGAAATCATAACTGTGGCAACATGCTTACATTTGTACTGTTGAAATTTAAGTAATAAATTTGTATTGAATACTGAACTGAGTCGCTCTAAGGTATGGTCTGTACATGTTCAGAAACTTTATCTTCTTAAAAAAAATACTAAAGCAAGTGTATAGCGCGTTGGATAATTTTAATTTTCTTACAAGTTGTAATTCTTGAAGCAGATTCGGTATATAGAAAGAGACCACATGCTAAACTGAATTGTTTTCCTTTACGCTATTGTGTAGACCATCGTGTAAAAATAAATTGGGCAGGAATTTGAACGAAAGTTTTGCCAGCTGAGCACAGGTGTTCTCGAGAAATCCTTCAAGCGGCACCACTTAAGAATGTTCTATGGTTCAGAACATTCTATTTCTGACTGTTAGATGTTTCTCAGAGGTCATGTAGGTTTGTAAAAATAATAAATATCAAAGAAAATATTTAGTTTAAATGTTAAAACTAAGCATATTAATTAGATTTAGAAATATATTACTGCAGAAAATATCCTGATTTGAGTAACAGATCTGGTGTAATTATGATTGTGGTATTACTCAAATACATATTTTCTGTTTTAGCAAGATATCCGATGAACAGTTATAACACTTCATTCACTTTTTGAATTTTCTATAATTTCAGTATTTCTATTATTTCATTATATAGAGCAAGAAATTAATTATATTATTAAATTATTAAATTGATGACACTTGCAGTTGAAAACATTAAGTTAGAAGACTTAATTGTATCTCAAACGTTTCTTGTATCTTCTTAATTGTATCTCAAAAATTTGCACAACGGAAAGACGAAAATGTGAAGGTAACCAACACTTAACACAATTAAAGGCGATAAGAAAAAATGAACAGACTGCAAAAAAATCTATTTACGGAGACATAACGAATAATGATGACATAAAGACACAAGCGTAGTATCCGGAGGAAGAGGAAAAATCAGGCGCAGGGGAAAGGAAGGGAAAATACAGTGCGTCAGAGGGAACCTTGAAGCACGTAACAAACTCCCAGCATCCATCGAGCTCGAATCCGCTCCCCAAGTGTCTGGCGAAGGAAGCCCCTGTGGCACCCCGCAGTTACTCCGCCGTCGTCATCGTCGCCGTAACCACTTCTACACTTCCCACACCAGCGCCTCGCCGCTATCTCCTCCAAGGACGGACCTCGGCCGCCTGCGCTGTACAAAGCGTCGATCCTTCTCTCCTGCTGGCGTCCACCTTCCCACCCCTCCCGCCCTCTTCCCTTCCTCCCCCCCCCCCCTTCCCTTTCCCAACCTCATCAGACACTCTTCCCCTCCCCTCCATCCCTCATTCTTCTCCCTTCCTCCCACTTTCTTCCCCTCCCCTCCCTCCCCATCCCATCCCCTTCCTCCTCTCCCCTGCATCCCTCCTGCCTCATCTCCCTCTCCTCCCTCCCTCTTCCTTCCATCCCTTCTCTTCCTCCCTCCCCTCCTCATCCTCCGCTACACCCCTTTTTTCCTCCTCCTCCGACCCTCATCCCCCCCCTGGTCCTCCTCCTTCTCCACAACTTCCCCTGCCAGTCTCCGGTACATCCTCGGCTTTCTTTTCCACCCTGCCCAATTCCGCCATTCGCGCCTGCTCCTCCCGCCGCCACTTCACTCAATCTCAACGACCTCGCCGGCACTATTGCAGTTACAAACGCTCCGCTCCGCCCCGCCGCCTCTCCTCTCCGCGACCGCACTTGCTGGCGCGGCCCACCGCATCCGCCGCCGCCTGCCCCTGCCGCATCCGCGCCTCCGCCGCCGCCCCCGCCGCCTCCGCCGCTGTCCCCGCCGCCGCCGCCGCCCCGGCCTCCACCGCCGCCTCCGCCGCCGCCTCCGTCGCCGCCTCCGCCGCCGCCTCCGCCGCCGCCTCCGCCGCCGCCTCCGCCCCGCCGCCGCCGCCTCCGCCGCCATCTCCGCCCCCGCCGCCTCCGCCGCCACCTGCCCCGCCGCCTCCGCCTCCCGAAGACGGATGGACCCTCCGGAGGGGCGCCGGCCAAAGCGGTGGCGGCGCCGGCCAGAGCGCGGCACGTCGGCGGGGGCTTCAAGGGACGGGGATTGAATCGGCGCGGGGGCGAGCGGGGGCGAGCGGGGGCGGGCGCGGCCGACGCCATTGGGATGCAGGGCTCGCCCCGCGCGCCCGAGCCCCCGAAATCAGGCGCAGGACGCGCCGGCCCCCGCGCCCAAATTTATTAGCGCCCCCGGGCCAACACCGCTCCATTATTTTCCCAAAAATATATACTACGCGAAGCGCCCACTGACGGCGCCAGCCGCCGGCCTAACGCTGCTTCCGGTTGGTCGTTACCAAATATTCAACCTCCCCCGGAATAATAAATGGACCGGTTGCTTGCCTTTAACCTCTTGGGGTTTCCTTTCTCGGCCCGTGCAAATTGTCTATTCATTACACGAACCGCCACGACAGGGAGTTTTTGGCCTATTTCAATGCTTTATGGTTTGTTCTCATTCAATACTTCTACTTCATTTTGAGTATGGTTTAGAATATAATGTATAAGATAATAGTACATATTCTATATATCTAATGTATATTCTACACTAAAAATAATAATTCTAATAATGAAGTGGTAGAAGAGAATTAATACTGATTTAAAAAAATAAGAAGCTGATGATCTGATTTTCTCCTTCCGTCATCCCAAGCGAGTACTGCTTCAAATTCTTCTTTCATATTCCTTTCCTTCAAGGAATGTAAGTGTATTGCTGTAGTATGGCAAATAAATGTAAGCAAAAATTAACTCACTTTTTAAGGAGCGGTAATTAACTACGTTTTTCATTTCGTTAACTAAATTGCATATGCACAAAATCGTTGATTATCACATGTTAATAGCACACGTACAATTAAAACTCCACAATTAACAATCAGAATTCAGAAAAAGAATCAAAATCGTTTAATTCGCTAAAACACAGACGTTGCCACGGTATTTCCAGTCTACCATGAAACACGAACATAATTATACTATACCACAGATTACGTACTACCTACATCAACTACATGTAAACATTGAATTAATAAAACAAAATTAGTGAAGTAAACTTTGGTTTGATCACTACCTGAGTAATGGAATTACATACAATATTTAACACGAAAAAAGTAAAACGAGTCAAAAGTGACTTGGTTTTTGTTACTTTCATGCATGTTGTATTCTCTCTCATACATTCTTTCTTTTCGTGGGAAGTAATGTTTCAATGGCTTTGTCAGTTTCTACTATTTTTTCCGGAATTGGTTCAATATCTTTCATTGGCAAACATTTTGTATCCTCTAAGCCACTATAGAGATCATAAACACAATGCAAGGCCCACTAAAATAGGTCCTTTTAGAAGCAATACGCCGTCATCAAATTTGTACTTCGAATGGTAAAGATGTGCTTGAATTTATCAAAATTAAAATTATTGTTAAATGAAAACGTAAAAATATTGATCGTAACACGTGGATAAAGGTGCATTGCACTCGTGTTAACTATGAAAACTCGCTCCTATAGTCGCTCATTACCTCGAAAATACCACACGTGCAATTATACCCAAGTTTATCCACTCGTTTTGTTGATTAGTGTAAGTGCCATGTTTACACATTGTATGCACAGCAAGTTGTTCACAGGAGGCCACATGTAACAATACGATACACAAGTTTCTGCATCCATGTATAACACTTATGTCCGTTTCTGTTTTTTTCTTCAAATATCGCAGTGTTACTTTGGTCTCGAAGAGTAGTGTGTGTAGTTTCTGTAAATAACGATAGATGATTCCACTGTGGACATTTATTTATTTCATAACGATTTCAACACACAAATCAATTCTTACGTAAGAGTTGTTATTCTACATCATTTTTTGTATTAAATTAATATTTCAACAGTTTTTATTTCAGAATTTTGTTTATTTCCCTAATAAATATTAGTTTATATGCATATCAAATGTGTGTAATTACTATGAACACGGCCTACTCAGTAGCTGAACTCTTAATGATCCCCCTCAGTGGCAACTTAGGTCGCCTTATGTTACATATATCCCAAAGCATACACGATCTCCCACAAAAAAATGTTTTTACAGTTAAAGTGATAAGTACTTTTGCATAAAAGTAATACATTAATTGAGGTGCGAAATATTAATTTTACATGTCGAAAATCAGAAAACATTATAAGTATATGGTAGAAAAATATGTAAAATATTTTGGTAATGAGTTATTTTTATTAAGTGAGACTTTTACAGTTCTATTGAATCTTTCTTGCACTCTGATCGCCACTGCTTTTCATTCTGCCATGTATATTCTTCTTTTCTTCATTGACATATCGATGACGGCCTACCAAGATTTTCTCAACTTTCCTCATTTTCTTCTTTTGAAAGGGATCCTCTAAAACTTTTTTTGGTATTTTGAAAGAGCGCATTCTCATTAGATGGGCGTACAATTTTAGTGGTTTGAATTCTGCATTTTCGATCACTTTTCTTGAACAGAACATTATCTGTCTTCGTAAGATATTTTACCAAACAGGGTATATTGACAGGTTATACAGAAAGTGTAATTTCATAAAAGGAACTACTATTTTCTCCTCATATATTTGAACAACTTTTTGTTACACCATTTTCACGAAAACGCTTCGTTTCTCGTCAACAGTGTGTTGTGATTAAAGGGAGCCGAAGCATTGAGGACATTTCTAAGGATTGACGAGGGAAAATCTAATCTTTTCTTGTATACTTACGGTAGAAAACGATAAAAACAGCGCATTATAGGTAATAGTATTGAATGTTAAATGAAGAATATTTTTAATAAATGATATTATTTTTAAATGTATTTCAACTAATTTATTTCTCTTTTGTGAAATGTTTTTTGAGGAAGTCATTCAAGTACTCTTTTTAGTCCGGAGGTAGTGGTCATTATATCTGAGATCAAAGAATAAGGCTGTTCCAAGAAGATGGGTTTGAGAATGGGAAAGCTTCTTAAGAGAGTCATGAAGAGGAAGGATTCGAAGAGGTTCAGCGGAGTAGAGTGGAAGAAGGAGAATAGATTTAAATTACAGAATAAATCATTCTGTAATAAAATACTTTTAAACATGAATTTAAAATCCAATATATATTATTTACCTATAAGCTATCATTAATGCCTCTCACAATGAATCTTTCATCAATAGCTTACACATCCGGTCACTACGAACAAGAGCATGTTGTACCTCTGTCCACGAGCATTTTATTCAGGTGACCGCTACGCTGTGCACTGCGCCGCAGGTAGTTCGGGCTTTACGTTACGGCACGTGAATAAGGTTTACCTGCGCTGTTGTAAACGCAAATTCGTCAGTAAACACCATATAAAGGGAAAAAGAACGCTGTCCGGTGGACGCGATGTTCGCGCGCAAAAGAGCAGCCGAGATTAAAAAGCCTAGAGCACCTAGAGCAAGCAATTAGCCGGCCCTCGGGGCGCGGTTTAGTATTCAGCGCCGCAGCGCGCAATAAAGGGCAGGCGGACGCGGGGGCGGGGCCGGTGCAGAGGATATGGAAGGGGAGGGGTCGGGAGAGGGAAACGGCAGGGGAGTGGGTAGGGAAGGACAGTGGATGAGGCAAGGGAGAGAATAGGGAAGGGAAGGGAGGGGATATGGTAGGAAGGGGACGGAATAGTGTAGGTAGGGGAGGGGAGAGGGCAGGGGGGACGGGGTGGGGTGGGGGTGATCTGAGGCGTGGCGGGGAAGGGGCGTGGCGGGCTGGGGGGGCGGGCGGCTGGGGGCGTGGCGGGGCTGGGGGCGTGGCGGGGCTGGGGGCGTGGCGGGGCTGGGGGCGTGGCGGGGCTGGGGGCGTGGCGGGGCGGGGGCGGGCGGGGCTGGGAAGCGGGTCGAGGGCAGGGCAGGGCAAGACGGATGGGGTTGGGTGGGACAGGGCGGGGCGGGGAGGCATCCTGTTATGTTCTCTCGGACGGCTGGGCGCGGCCGCAGCGGTGCACCAGTAAAGTACTCCCCCTCCCATTCCCTCCTCGTTCGTCCCCCCCCCCATTTCCCTTTCCAGAGTTGTACGCAATTCTCTCGCCTACCTCGAGCCTCTGCGGGACGTTCCGACCCTGCGCTGCAGCATTGTTCACAGGGATGTCGTACGGTTTGAGTTCCGACGGCAGCAGGTTTTCGACACTAATTGTATAGCTGTGTTTGAATCTATTCACGTTCTGGAGGAGAATACATAGGGCCTCCTGCACTGATGGGGGGTTTTCCGGTAGCTTACGTGTTTTTTTCGATTCTGGCCTCTCCGTTCTGCGATTTTGGTTTCTTCTATCAATACCAGACGAATGGAGGAGCAGTGGGGTACTAAACGGACGTAGGACCAAGCGCGATCTTTCCTTGCTCATTCTTTTCCCATCTGCTCCCCTTATACACACACAGACACGCTCACTGCTGTTGGGAGAGTAGAGTGTGTCCCCACTCTACGTGGGATACACGGAGGAGGGAAACCCTACAAGCTGTCGTGTAGCTTGGCGCCAGATGACACGTGCCATTGGAGAAGGTACACTGCCACCCCCGGGATATAAAATATGCACAACACTTTTGAGTATCATGGCCAGAAGAAAAAGACTAACCTCAAAATCATAAACCGACAAAACATTCGACAGAGATTGGCGGACATCTGACAAACAAAACATAAAATATTGAGATTCCAGGGACCCAACGTACGAAGGAATGGAGCATGGCTTGTAAAACAGACAGTTCAAGGTTAAGTAGAAGGAAAACGAGGCCGAGAAAGAAGAGCCATGAGATGGATAGACCAACGCAAGACCTTCACTTGGTATGAGCCTAGAAGAAACAATGTGGAAGACATAATCGAGAAGAGTGGAAAAATACTTTGGAAGCCGTCTAGATGGGTCATCTAACTTCCGTCTATGGAAAAACAGGACCAGAGAAGAAGTTGAAGAGCTCAGACTCAATAAATACTCTCCCGATCCTCTAGACACATCCCTGTGATTCATTTTGTTGCCCTTGAAAGCTCCTAGACGTTCACTACCTCTATAGGCGATTTGCGAGACCAGAGACATTTTCTATGCTCACGGCAGTCTTCAAAAAGTGTCTTTGTTTTCCGTCAATTTTAATATCACTTCTGCAAAACTGACAAACACGCGAAATTTGTGAATGAACCATACATGCAAGATATATGAGCGTGTCACTCTCTGTTTTAATTGAATGTTTCATAATATTTCAAGACAACGTTTGAATAATTTGAATCTTACAGTAGGCGACTTTTGAAGTGAGAACGTTAGTTGGAACGCCAGAAATAGTAGCATTTTATGAAACAGGGAGAGACACATTCCTATTTGTGAGATGCTTTCTTTAACTTTTGCTGTACAGACATACAATGAATGATTAAGCTGTGTAATATATTTACTATACGTTTTTAAGCCGTGAATACATTAACATTTACTACATTTACTATAAAAGTCACATTTAATAAATCTTCAAATAGTTCTAATTTTTCTCTTGTAATATATAAAAGGATGTCGAGATATTTCTCTTCAATATAAGAGCCTTCTTAAAGCCCATAAGATGTTACTCACTTTTTTATTGATATGAGATATTGAGATCTGAGATGATCTGCTAGAGTTGTTATAGAAAAGTTCAACAGTTCATTATTCCCTACCGTATGTTTATTCATATGAGCATTTAGAAAGTTTTTAACTCTTGTTGATAAATACTGGTTTATTTTGTCTCGTTGTAGACTTTGTACGGGGACCTAAATGAAGTTACACCACTGGCGATACTAAATCTAAAAGGTAAACGATATGAATTTCAGCAGCTAAGAACACTGAATTTACATAACTTTTTACAAAAATCTCTAATTAAATGTATAAGATCGGAAATGAATATAATAAGTCAACACGTTTCATAGGCAAGTTCAAAAAACAAAAGAGCATTTTAGACTCAAACAAATTGATAATAAAATCTTGGAATATTTGCTAAGTTCTTCAATTTTTGTTACTCATCAGTCATCATAAACATAATATTGTCGTTTCTATTCAGTTGCGCGATGTCTCTAAACATCGCCAGAAGTGAGAAGTCACTTAGAGTAGTAGTAATGAACAGGTGAGATACAGTGCAAAATTCCTCCAGAATCTTGCGTGTTTCTGACAGTTTCTTGAATTGTGTTAAGTTGAATAAACTGGGATTCCTTTTTTACATCTAGAATTAAAGAACAACTCGCGAAATGGCAAGTACTCAGAAACAGTATTTTTACAAAGAATTATTCACCCTTTTTCTGCCAATTAAATTTTCACTTTGTAATGACAAAACACACCGGATACAAGTTAAATGGTGCCACTTCAGTACGAACGCTGTCAAAATTTCGGCGCTTCGTGCATTTGCAACTCTTCCGATCAGACGTCGTTATCCTATGAGCTTCTGCTTAGCGTTACCTCCGACATCGGACAGTTCAGCTGATCGCCGTCAGATATCAGTTGATTTAATTTTTGTCCTTGAGACTAATGCGATAGTTAAGCATGCGACAGTTTACAAAATATTGTGATCTAGGCAATCATATATTCTTCAACCATAGTAACCTTTCTCAAATTTACACAAATAACTATTTCATGAGTTCATGGCAATTTACAATGAACATTAAGATTAAACATTTCACTCAATAATGTCGGCAATATCATGCACACAAGTATTGCAAGCAACATTCTTTAAGATTTCATTACAAATCCAAAGTTTTGTTTTTGTTCCTTACTAAATTTAATTTCATCGAATGTTCAATTAAATCAGTTCTTTGATTTTTGACCCAAATTGGATGATTTTTGACCCAACGTTTCTACAACATTTAATTATGCAAGGTTTTAAATATCCCTGTCTTAGTTCACACAGGTACTCACGCTTCTGCAACACGGAAGGGGTGAATGTACTCTACGGGGCTGCCTGGACGTAGCTACCTCGGGATCCCGAAGCGGGAGGGCGGAAGGGACCACTCGCGCAACTTTTCTTAAACGATGCCCTTGCTTCCCCTCCCTTGAGCAATAAACAGTTGAAGGCAAAAGCTCGCAGCGAGCAATGATGACAACATTCCAAGCATTAAAACTTCGTTGGCGCGAAACAGAAGCTAGTCAAAGTTAGTTGTTTCACAGTCGAGAACTCCTGTTCAGCTTTATTACCATTATCTAAAGAAATGGCTGAGGCAGGTCCAGGACCTTCAAGGGAGGCATCTAAAACTCCTATCTAGTGTCGTTGCTGTTGCCAACCCAGAGCAATGATCTGGCCGCACACGTAGCAGGTTTGACTTTGATTTCCCAGTGGTTGGCGTTACTGTAAATACTCCAGTGGCCGACTTGGTAATTAATACCCCCACTCCCTTCCGCATTTCTTCAGTCCATCGTTCAAGAAAAGTTGCGCGAGTAGTATGCGCCGATTCGATGCGGCCGCGGCTCCGACTCGCTGGCGGTTGTGACCCTTCCGTACACCCTCGCGGCCTTGGTTGCGGAACCTTCCTCCCAAACTAGCAAACAAATGCGGTGCCGGTCGGGTGAATCCAACGCTGAGCTGTCCGCTTCTCGGCTGCGAACGCTCGCACCTCGTTTTTTCTGACTCGCCTTTTTCTTCAAAGCGCGTCGATCGGAAACTACGTGTTCTTGAATTTTCGTCGCAGTTATTAAATTGTTTTGGAAAGTACATGGAATCCACAGAAAGTGGATTTTGCCCTCGTGAGTTTTACAGAATGAATCCATTCAAAATGGCCCCAATGATGGATTCTAATTCCACTGGGGATGGCGCACATTGCATTATTTCTTCGTACTAATACTCCTTCGCTCGCAATCCCCACCCGCTCGCAACACAATTCTCTGCTATTGGTCTACCAAAAGTGACATGGTTCATGCACGTATTTTTAAGTGTACATGAAACGATGGTTTATTTCCAATTTGTCAAATGCCAGGACTCGTGCAAGGATTTTTCCTTACTTAGCCGGCGTAATGGCTGAAAAGAATAGTTCGTGAAATGATCGATAGCACACCATAAAATACTCCGCACTGATCGACTACTCCTTCCTCAAAATTTTGCAGATACAGCGGTCTCGACCACCTCCTCAAGAAATTTTAAGAGCTCTCTTCTTCCGACGGAAAAAAATCCCTGCCACGGGTTCCCTCGTTTTTTCCTCGGGAGCCAATGGCAAGATTCAGTTCCTGCTCTTATCTTGCGAATTTTTCATTGGACATCGTGGGTTTCGCTCCACTTGACCGATACCGACGTCAGGCGAGGTCTGTCTTTGCTTGTCGAAAGACGGATAGCTTCGCTGACAGCAAAAGCTTGTGATTATTCCTGCACTGTTGGTATGCAAACTATTGATCATCTCGAACTAAATCATTTGTGTTGTTAATAGAATGACACTTGCTCATCACGATTTTCAACCTAATTAAAACAATACGAAAAATAGAGTTGAATGACTTGAGATTTAAGGGGCTCATATTATGAGATGATGACAATAAAACATAGCATTTGCTGACACAACTCATCTATCTATTTGTTGATATCAATTTTTAAGAAGGTTGGGCAAGGGTTTGTGTGTTTTTCTCATTAATCCCCTTGTGAAATGAAATATAATTGTGGATGTACGTTTACTGATTTATTTGACATATACTCTTTGGGGTAAGCATTTTAATCAATCGTTACTCGGTGTATTTTAAAATAGTAACACAATATGTTGTGATTTATGTTAGTGATTTATTGATGCTTTTGGACACGTGAACTGCATTGATCATTAGTTCTGTGAGTGTACTGAATGTATCATTTTGGGATGAGACTTGTTCCTCCCATCTGGATATTAATATCCGGCGCATACCTATACGTCGGGTTGCTGGGGAATTTCTCCATCTAAATGTCTTCCTAGAAGGGCACCGTCCCAGCAGAACAATCCCTAACCTTCCTTCAGGTCTCCCGACATATATGGTAGTGTATTGCATGTAAAGTGTGTAAATAAGATATGTTATATAGCTTTTATCAGAAATCCTGCCACCGTCGTTAAGTTAGCCGGTCTCTATATTTAAGAATTTAAGTGCTGTGAGTTCAGTTTAATTATCGAATGATTAAGCTGTAAATGTATTTGACTAACATCCAGTAATGCAGCTTCAAATTGTCGGAAATTCATTGAATTACTCTTTTTAATAGGCCCATTAACATACATTGTAGGGAGGAAACGCCGTTAGTTAAATTCCAGGATTTGTTAGCATCTACGATAGAGCACGTTATTAGCAATCTCCGTCAAAACTTTTAAGAAGCTAAGTATTTATTACAGCGATTCCACGCATAGAGTGTAGTTATAAAGCAAAATAAACTGCAGCCTGTTTTACTCAGGCTCTAGAAGCACACATTGTAGCATAACGGAGCTTCCCATTTACATTTATCTCTGCATTTATAGGCCGAGTCGGTCTTCTCGTTCGCCATATTTATGGGCTTATCTCGTAATTTATTGGGTTGTTCTCCTTATCGGTGTCCCGACGTTGGAGAGGACCCCAAAGGTGGCTTGCAGCCTTCCCCTTCGCAAATCTCTCTCTTCGCCCTTCAGCCCTCATTTTCGCGATGTTGCAGCTATTCGCCGCCGTGCGGTCGTACCTATTTCCGTGCCCAGCTGGAGAGTTGCTTTCTGTAATTAAACGTCCTTTTCGGGAGGAAATGGTATGTATGTAAAAGAGATTTACTATCCTGGCAGCGAGAAATTCTGAGGATTACATTACACGAACAAGCTAGGAAGCCGTAATAAAGAAGATGATCCACATGCTGAGGATTGAGAGTGTTCCAAAAATTAACCACAGTATTTTCGTTTTCTCAAAAGAAAAGCTGTAATTATTTTTGTGGTCGTGTCGCCTAATTGTTCAAATTGCCTTGGTGTCAGAGAATATCGGAACTGCTACGTGGATTGTGGAGAAACACAAGTAGCAGTAAATTTCTTAAATCAAGAAGAAGAACAGTTCTTCATATTTTTAAAGTTTGAGTAATGATAAAATGTCTTCATACAAATGAGACAAAAAATAACAAATTGAATTGAGAGAAATGAATGTTTAATAGTAATTAATACGATAGAGGTAATATATTTTTATTATTTTAGGGTAACGTAAATCTATGTGATAGATGATTTATAAACACCTCTCTGCTTCTGCTGTAACTCATTGAGAACTTTAACATAAGCGGACTTTAACATGTAGTGTCGCTATTATTGAGATATTCATATCTTCTGACGAGCTAAACTTTGATTCGTTGAAATGAAGGATTCCGAGTAATGTAAAATTCACATTCTTGCAAAAGATGTTTCGAACACTTGTTTTAAAGTTATTGAAAAAAATATATATACGATGTTTTGATAAATTATACAAATTGGATATATGGAGAAATGAATTAAATATTTTGCATATTCGGGAGGAGTATGCCAGTATATTCCACAGTTCGTGAACGCAGTATAGCGATCTTTGAGGTTCAGCACTTTGGATGCACTCCGACATGGATGGATGAGGTAGACTAGCCAATGCCCTACACATTTAACAAAATTCTCAGTTGCACGATTTTTCGTAGTGTAGCAATTTGTTACGAAGATCATTTGTGGAGTTATTGCATTTCTTGAAGCTCAATCTTCCTACAGTATGGATCCAAAAACTACAACATGACAACGCACTACACACGTGACGAGATTCTGGTAGTTGCAGTCTACCCAATTTTGCGAAGTTTGTTTACGTAATATTGCGTCCTTGGAGCCCGACCTTCTCCTGAACTCCGGCGAGAGAGCCGCAAGCCCTGGCGGCGGCCTCTGCGAGTGGAGAGCGAAGCGGTCCAAGGTCCCCGAGGAAGGGTGGGCCGGGTGGGGGGTGGGGGGACAGCAGGAGAAGGGCGGAAGCTGCGCTGGCAGGGCGCAAGCGGAGCGGCACCGCCGCCCTAATTGCTCCGTCCTGCCTCCCCCTCCCCCTTCCCTGCTGCCGGCGCGTGCGGGCGCTGCGAGACCTCGGCGCGCCGCGGGCGGGAGGGCGTGCCCCTAACGACACTTGGATGGCGCCCCGCCCGCTCCACGTTTTACGCTCGTTCAGTCGTCATATTAGCACACAAGGGGGTCAATTAAAATCACGTACATGCAATCAAACTACTCACGCTTCCTGGTATTTGTCTTTACGATTCTCGATTCTCAAGAGCATTTCAAGGAAAGACTGAATCTAAAAGGAAATAGCTATATAGCAACAACAACAATAATTATAAACATAATAGTAATTATTATTTATTTTTGTCTGCGAATAGGCCATCTTAGACCTCGGAAGATATGCACTTGCACGGGCTCAGTATCATTTTATCACGATGCAAGTCTTGCATGTAACTAATTAGGGGGATCAGCATTAGGCTGAATCCGATTTTTATACCCCCAGGGTTGACCTGGGGGATGGAAAATGAAATGATGATGATAATGAAGGATGAATGGACGGCACACACAAACAGACATACACAAACACACCCATGCCTGAGGCAGGACTCGAACCCGCGATCCTTCCGTCGGAGATCGCCACGGCACTACTGCCTTAGCGGTCTCGGCTATCCGGACTGGCCAGTATTATTTATTATTATTATTATTATTATTATTATTATTATTATTATTATTATTATTATTATTATTATTATTATTATTATTATTATTATTATTATTATTATTATATATGTAATCTACAGAAATGGTGATCGGATTATTTTATGATTAAGATGAAGAAGGGGCAAGAAATCTACCATATATTCAGGACAATCATCATTCCACATTTCATTATTCTATCGCAAACATCGTTCTCGATTTTATAATCGCCTGGGAGACAGGCAAATCTATTCAAGGCCACCAGGAGAATATTTACAGCAATTATCATGATTTCCAGAAATGCGAAGTAATTCATTCGCAACATTTGTAATTCCTCCTTTTGGAGACAGAAGTTTGGATCATTATTGCTTCCAATTTCTTAAAAATATCTATTCATTACTTTCTCTGAGTCATAAAAACACAGAATTTTGCATAGACAGAAATGACAGCAATTGTATTAGTTTATAATTTACAGAAGAAATGAACGTTAAAGTCCGTAGCAGCGGGAGGTGTATATGATTTTTACAAATTCATCTTACAGACTTATAATCCTACAATCCTATGAGAATATCAAACAAAATTACAATACATATTTTTATCAATCGATTTTATGTGACTGTTTCTAAATAGAAATTTTTCCATGATTTATCACCTTCATCGTACGTGTAATTTTTTTATGTAGAACAAAATTTAAGATAATTATTTAGAATCACCTTGTTGAATTAAATTGAGCTAAGTGCTGTCAAATGCTTTCTTTTCGGGACCAGTGGCTCCCTGGTTGCGAGGCCTGCACTTGCGAGTGGTAGTGGCTGCCTTGCACTTGCCGCCCCCGCCGCCCTCTCCGCCCCACCTCCCCACCACCCAACGGTCCCACCACCTCCGCCCCCCCGCCTCACCCGCCTTCCCCCGCTTCCCCCACCTCCCCCACCTTCCCCGCAGCCCCGCCGCCCCCGCCGCCCCCGTCGCCCCCGCCGCCCCCGCCGCCCCGCCGTCCCCGCCGCCCCGCCGCCCCCGCCGCCTCCTGCCTTCCCCACCCCCGCCAGCGCCCGCTCCAGGGCAGACGTGACGAGAATATGTGGGTCGGCCTCTCTAAATAGGTTTTCACTCGTTTCCGCTTAACAGTTTGGAGATCAAAAGAGGCTGAAGAACGGTCACTTGCGCAGAATACGTTGCTAGTTTTCCGTCGGCAACAAACGTACAGTGCTTCGGTCACCAAAGTGTTTCGAATTTAGAATTTCCTCACGAGAAGTGTCTGAAGGGTAGTACTTAGTGAAAAGGGATTTTTTTGTTAGTAACTTTTTTTCCTTCCAAAAAAATTAATCGGATTTGCGTTTAGAATTAAATTAAAAAGGTTAAAGGGGAATTAATTTCCGTGTAATTGTCCTTGTTTGTATTCGATAGAAATGTATAAAGGGTCAATTGATTTATTGATATTAATAATTATTCATAATTTTTAATATCAAATTATTTCTCTATCATATTATTTGTATTTTCATTTAAATATTTCTGTTATATTTAAGTAGCCATTTGTTTCTATTTTCTTCTGAAATTAACTTTATATCAGCTAGTTTTTTCTCGTAAAATATTAATTTACTGACGTTTGAAGGAGACACCTTCTCGAAAAACTCACCCCTTTTACCTCTTTTATACATTGAAATTTAAATTGAAATGTCTTACCCACACATCATTTGACTTAATTATTAACAAATTATTCAGACTCTTTAAAACTTACTTGGCTGAAAATGATGGGCTCCAAGGCCCATTTTAGCCAGATTTTTGCAAGAATATTTTTCTTTGTGTACTTTTATTTATTGATAATCACATTTCACGTTGAAAAGGCGTTTAAAAACTCCGGTATACAAAGACAAAACCTTGGCATTATTAATTGAGATGACGGTATCCTACATGTGGTATCCAAAATGCAGTAATAAAGTTTAGATCGGTTTCAACAACCAAATTGATCATTTCACATCTAACAACATGCTGCTTAATATTATTTATATGAAACACTCTTTTTGATAATACAATTAATAAAATATGGATCAAAATTAACCCGTGATTTAAGATGACATACAACTACTCTGCGCAAGCTTTTACAAAAATAACGAAAAAGAGTGGTGCAATGAGCCCAAAGCTAGTCAAGTTCTCAGGGTAATATTCAACATTGAAAATGATCTACCATTCGATTAACACCAAGAAAGATTCGAAGATTGCAAGTAGAAAATTTACGAAATGTCGACGTTTCAAAAACGGGACTGGTTCGAAATCTATCAGTCTTATAGATACTCCTTTGACAGGGAACAATACAGCACCGACCATCACATAAATTTACAACATTGAGCTCGACAATTTACGCGCACAATACACACACACACACACACAACATCAAATCTACTTGGATCTTAATTGGTAGCTAACGATGGTTCTGTCAGCAAAGAACTCAATGCTGCACATTTATAAAAAGCAGATGAATATCAGGTGCAGTCCCTGTTCAGCAACTACCATTCACTCACTCAATCATTCACTCACTTCGTCGGGTGAAGTGAGAAGCTGGAATGTTTGAAAAACACGAGGGTGCTGACATTATTCGCGGCGAAAGGAGAAACAAGTCCGAGAATGTGACGCTCGGTGAGGAAGTTTTCCAGAACGGACTCACGAATTGGGAGAAAGAAATATGATCCTATCAATGAAGAAGCTAAGACCTGTAATATTTGTTCTGGAATATCGTAGTCGTATTCGATTAATACTGATGCCACTGAAGACTTTTCTAGCACGAGTCAAAACATGACTGTTTTATTTTTTCGGTTTAATACTTCGTGCTTCTATAACGCCTCAAACTTCGTGTGTTACTAACATGTCATAAAAATGTGAACTGGAGTTATAAAATGCTCCAAGGAATCTTAATTATAGACGTAGTACATGATTTCGTAAGAAGACTGAGTGAATAAATGAGAAAAATATCGATTATCATGTATTTCTGCCATTCTCCAAAGAGCTGAATTTTACATTTTGATGTTGCCTCTTGCATAGTTTGCAATTTAACACTTCTTACTGAACGCACATGTTTTCTTTTGGTATACATTCACTCTAAACTATATTAATAAGTCTATATCTGATATGGATATCATTTCTTCCAAAGTTCTCATGGAAGTTTTATAAAATATTCAGATTTTATATTAAGTCTTGTGATATTTCTGATCAATTCACCATTATTCGGGTTGTCTGTATAGTAATGATAATTATGAATAACCATGCGTAAAGTGAGTGCTCCAAAAGTATACCCAACGTATCTCACTGATTCAGGGCAACACTCTTTTAATAAAAATGCATTATTGTGAGAAAAAGTTTTTCAAATGCGGAAAATTTTACAGGAAGGCACCACATTTCTACAGAATCATGCGAACCATAGTTCTCTTTCCTTTTAATTTGCGTGCCGTATGCCTATGTTGCTTGGCCTGTGCACTTTATTTCTAAAACGAAAAGTGTTATACCATATTGTAAATCCAATCTGTATGGACGGTCGAGAGTGGACACTGCAGCGCCTCTGATCGGGAGGTCCTAGGTTCGAGTGCTGATGGCGGCAGGATTTTCGACACTAGCTTTTCAGCTAGGTCGAATTCAGTCGCTGTCTGGTGGAGAATTCTAGCGTCCGGCTGCTCTGATCGGTAGTTTTCCGTGGTTTCTCCGATCAACACCAGGCGAATGCCGGAGCAGTACCCTACCAAACGGACCGCGCGCGATCTGTCCTTCCTCTTCCTTGTCCTATCCTCTCCCCTTCACACACACTTTCACTAACATGCACTACACTACCACATATTCCGGGAGGCCGGTCGGGAGCTCAGAGCTTGTCCCGGCTGGGGTGGTGCCCCGCTGGTGGAAGAGTCCTGGTTAGGGGGAAACCCCATTAGCCGACGGTAGGTCGGCGCCGGATCTCGCCATCCAACGGGAAAAGATCACCGCGCATATCCCGAGTTAAACATGCACTACACTAACGGGACTAATGACCAAAGCAGTTGACGTGCCCGGAAACACGAATAATTAATTAATTAATTAATGGAGAGTGGATTGTCACACATGACAACCGCGATTGGCTTGAGCGTGCGCAGTTAAATGGAATCCAGATAAAACGAGCCGCGTGGAATACAAGTGTCCCAAGTGTGTATATATTTGCCGATTGGCTGTTTGTTGAAGCTGCAGACTGGGAGGCATTCCAACACACACAGACTTTTTATACCGCACGTGCGTTACTTTGCAGAAAAAAGGCTGATCAAATCGGAGAGAAGATCTAAGAAAGAAAATATACAAAAGCACGTCAGGATTGATCGTATCTTCAACGATCTTAGTTCAACGCAATTACACGCTCCTTACAAAAACGGTTTGAAGATGTTTGTGTGTTCTTTACGACGGAGCATACTCTCAAATAGTTTACACAAATAAAAGGAGAATTTTCAATAAATAATTGTTCCGTCTTGTTAATTTTTAAGAACTGTAGAAATTGTCGTAATACGTAGGGGATGCTACTGTGAATTGACTGCGCCTTAATATAATAACTACATACGTATATATTGAAGTTTATCTTTATTAAAATATTGTGACATATTACTAGAGAAGATTACTTTTCAACTCATTTTAAGAATGTTAGACAAATTCTTATATATAGCAACAAAAATTACTGATTCTATTTTTTACAGTATTTTTTACATTCTACGAGTATTAAAATTTGGTTGAATTTTTTAATTTTTCATTAACTTGCAGAAATTTTTTAATTTATGGTGCAAGTTTTTTGACTTAAATGACAGAATCGCATATACTACCGTAAAGCGCAGCAATAAATGTTTGCTAGAAACAAAGCCAGCAAGTAATTTGAAGCCTTTTCTGAGAAAATTTGAATTTTTTGAGGAAAGTACAGTTTTAACCTGAAAGTACGAGAAAACGAATAAGACGAATTCCAGAATCAGTTCAACTCCATTCATTTCAAACATGTTTTAATTTGATGCTGGGGATTTGCTAATTTGCTGACTGAATGCTGGCTGCTAATTTGATTTTGGATGATGGGGACGAGTCATGTCAGCAGCGTTGAGGCTGACGTTTCGGCTATCATATGCGTCAGAAGCGGCCTTCCTGCTGACATTACTACAGAACGGCTCGTCCCAAACGCGAGTAATGTTTTGACAAGCAGCTAAAGCATATGAATAAATGAAACACGCGTGTCACTCACGTATTTAGTAAGGAGAACCAATTCAAGGTAAAAATAACAAAACCTATAAATGAGATTATTTACTTTAACCGTTATGCGAATAAATTGTAAAACTACTTCAATTTACTTATGCCAGTTACACAGGTCTTTCAATCTCGATTCAGACATCCATAGTCAGTCAACATAAATTGCAAATGCAATTGTAAAATATATTTTATAGTTGTTGATTTTTAACAGTTTGAACAAATGAATATTTCCATTTAATACAAATAGCATTGGCAAAAATATATAAATAATTTAAAATGTTTAATTTTCACCTCAAATTAGTAAAAAAAAGTAAATATAAATGTGAGTTATCGGATTTCCGGGCAAGGAACTCACCTCCCAACTGCAGTAGGTGTAAACTTATTCAGTCATTTTGGGCCCTGGTGAACAGCGGATCTTGCTTATACGATCTCTTTTGGCCGTTGAACATCCGAACAGCAACTTCCTGACCACTTAAGTCTATCCCACTGAACTGCAAGTTTTTCCACGTTGAAATGATATCTTTCAAGACAATGCGCATTTATCCACTTGTGCAGATACGTTGAGCTCAGAAACCCAAACTTCTTCGATCTCGCGGACTTGCTGTCAACATCAATGCATCTCAATTCGATTGAGCACCTGTGGGACGCCACGCGACGGTACATTCAGACGCCCTCCATCTCCATCTCGACATCAAAGGCTCCATTAGACGCAGTCTGGTTGACCACATGACTGCTTGCGACATCTCATTACATCGCTGCCATGGCAAATAGTTGATACACAGAAGACAAATGGAGAACCAACGTGATATAAAGCAAGTCATATTTTAATTATCTGCGAAGAATCAAATTGCATGAATTGTATTCGCTGTTATGGATAATTGCTAAACAATAAATTCGATGAAATCATTAATTATATGCATGTTACATGGAGGCATTCTTTTAATAGTCGTACATATCCATCGACACTCATTTCGACATATTGAGCTCTAAAGTTAAATTATTATAAAAAACTCGGCGATGGAGTCAGACAAAAAATTTGTGGGTTTTTCTCTTATGAGATATTTATTTGTTCGTCTGAAGATTATATGAATAAGTATACTGTATGCTTTGCAGAAAACTGGGGGTGTAAATGAGTTACACCATCATTAAAATGAGGTTGGTGGGCCAAAGCGGTAAATGTCATTCAAAGAAAAGTTGGAAATGAAGACAATATCAATTTATTAAAAAACAGAAAATTAATTTAATGTTACTGTTGAGGCTCATTCAATACTCTTAATCGTCTTGAAATCGTACGGTTCCATTCTGAATATCAGTGAAATAAGCGTGTTTAACGCTTGAAATGAATGGAAACAAATCAAGGATGTGCCCTATTTTTTCACATTAATCTTCTTTTTCTGTGGTTGTAGAAGCGGAATATTTAAGTTTTTGAAAACCTTAGTTCTTCTCCATCCACTGGTGGATTGTGTGTAGTGACGTTTACTGTGTAGAAACCAATGTCTTAGTTTAAAGTTTACTTGTACATAATTGTAAAAAACTTGTTTGACATATCTAATCCATCTAATGTTCAGCCAGTTACGGACATATTTTGTTCATTTTTTCCTTCTTGTTACATATGTTTGAAGGTCTTTTTACATATAGACAATTAAGTTTAATTTCTGTGTTAAATAAAAAATGTGAGATATAATTATATTAGTTTTGTTGTTCATATTACCAAATCTGGATCAAGATCTTTATCATCATATCACTGCAAACGCTATAAGTATCTCGAAAATCACTTATTCACGAGACTTATAGAAAACTATGTAGCCGTAGGTTGTACTACTACCAAAATAAATATATTGCATTCTCCTAAAACTTGGAGTTGTACCACTTTCAGATTAATGTATAATACTTGCAAACCTGAAAATGGAGTTAACTCAATTTCTGAAAAAACTGGAGTTGTACCACTATTAAAATAAAGTATCCATATGTGTCCACATCTTGTTATTATTAATGTAAGTATTTTATATTCCGACTGTTTTTACTAGTTAAAGAAAATATTGGTGTTAATCTTTTGATCAACAATAATTTTATAGCATGATTTTAAAATGAAGAAAAAACAATAATATATTTACATTTCCCTACATAATCTTTTCTTTTTCTTCTTCTTTTTCTTCTTCTTTCTTCTTCTTCTTCTTCTTCTTCTTCTTCTTATTATTATTATTATTATTATTATTATAATTATTTATTCGACGCTAATTTGATCCTTGGTCTGTCTGAGAATTTACAATCATTGTGTAGAACACTGATTTAATATCCACATGGAATTTATTGAGGGAAACAACTGATCAGAGCAGCTGGGTTCTTTATTTTTCGTCCAAGTATTGGAATCGTCCAGCTAGGAAGCTCGCTGAATCGACCATCGCTGCATCGGGACTCGCATCTACAACATATCTGCTTACGAAATGTCAGTGTATGAATATACTAAGTAGCTATTTTACTCTGGGACCACAGCAATGAGTATACTGATATGTTTCCGATAAGTCATGTTTTGATGTAAAGATTACATCTCCGAGGTACCGTGATCAACAATCCAATAATGTAATTACGTGTTAATAAAGCTGATGTATAACATAGAAGAAAGTACTTCTGACATTAAAGGCACTCTAGTATGAACTCTTGTGATTTAGCTAGATGAACTCTTGTGATTCTATAATGTTATTTGAGGTACAACTAGTTGCATAATGATACTCATTATGATACAGATTTCATTATGATTAGGTTCTTGACCAATCACAGAGAGGTTTACAAACCAAGTATTGACACTTAATTAATCATTGAGAATCGTTCTAGTAAATGTTTCGTTCGATTGTGTACATTAAAATTAAATTTGATATTATATTAAGCTTGTCAGTTTTAATTTCTTTTATTATTACTATTTTTTCGTTGAATATTTTTTAAAATAAATTATATCGTAATTTAACTTTGATCCTATAGCGCAGTTCTCCCTCGCAGGCAAGCTGGTAACCACCGCCACCTGCGGCGGGAGGGTAGTATAAGGGAACTGCCCGCTAGGTGGCCTTGGCTGAATCCTGCATGTCAACTGCTACGAAATAATTCAATGTAAAAAGTTTAACTTATACAAGTCGTAGCAAAAGTACCGTATGAAACTCGATGTAATGGGTATTAATACACTCGTGTGAAGTTTACGATGCTCGCTCGTATCGTAACATCACACTCGTGGATTAACACCCATTTCATCATCGTTTCATAATATACTAATATCCACTAAGATTCGAAATTAAAAAGCACACGCTGAAAGCTTACTTTAAAACCAAAACGTCCCGCATAAGTGTGTAGGCTCGGGTTCCCATCGGTGGTCAGTACTGCGTGCCGTGGCGTGTCGTGGCGAGCGTGTCGTCCCCAGCACGCGAGTGCAGAGACGTGACCCCGTGCGTCGCGAGTCGCGGGCCGGCGCAACGACGGCGCGGCCGGCACGCACCTGGAGATCAATACGGTCGCGCGGAGGCATGACATTTTGATGAGGCGCGCATGGGGCGGCCGGGCTCGGCGCGCGTCCGGCGTCGAACGCCCGGCCCCGCCGCGCGCGCGCGCTCCGCCGGTGTGAGTTATACGGCTCTTTCGCAGAGGAAGGACTTGCGGGAGAACCTCTTCAAGAAGCCATACCGCCGATTCGTGCCGGTTGAGGTGGCACCGGGCAACAGCTGTTACCGCCGTAGCCAATTTTTGTTGATCGGGCACGTCAACTGCTAAGGTCAATAGTCCCATAAGTATAGAGCATGTTTTTTCTCGGAAAGTGGCGGTGATCTTCACACCCGTTAGATGGCGAAATACCGGGAGCGGTAGCTCAGTGCATCAACTGATGTTACTGCAGCGCCTCTGACCGGGAGGTCCTAGGTTCGACTCCTGACGGTGGCACGATTTTCGACACTAGGTTTTGAGCTAGGTCGAATTCAGTCGCTGTCTGGAGGGGAATTCTAGCGGCCGGCTGCTCTGATCGGTAGTTTTCCGTGGTTTCTCCGATCAACGCCAGGCGAATGCAGGAGCAGTACCCTAACAAACGGGCCACGGACCGCGCGCGATCTGTCCTTCCTCTTCCTTGTCCTATCCTCACCCCTTACACACACACTTACACTAACATGCACTACACTACGACATATTCCGGGAGACAGGCCGGGAGCTTAGAGCTTGTCCCGGCTGGGGGCGTTGCCCCGTTGGTGGGAGAGTCCTGGTTAGGGGGAATCCCCACTAGCCGACGGTAGGTCGGCGCCGGATATGGCTATCCAGCGGGGGAAGATCACCGCCATCTCTCGAGAAAAAATGCACTACACTAACGGGACTAATGACCAAAGCAGTTGACGCGCCCGGATACACGAAAAAATCAATCAATCAATTAGATGGCGAAATCCGGTCTCGGGCTACCCTGGGCTACCGGGGTTTTCCCCAACAGGTGTCTTCAACAGCAGGGAACCACCCCAGCTGGGGCTAAGCCCGTGTTCGGTCTCCTGGAATGTGTGGTAGTGTAGTGTGCGTGTAAGTGTAAGTGTGTGTAAGAAAGGAGTGTGAACGGGACCAGAAAGAGGACGGAAAGATTGCATGCGGTCCGTGGCCCTTTGTTAATGTACTGCTCCGGCATTCGGCTGGTGTTGATCGAAGAAACCTACCGACCAAGGCAGCCGGTCGCTAGAATTCTCGTCCAGACTACGACTGAATTTGATCTAGCTCACTAGCGTCAAAAATCCTGCCACTATCTGGACTCGAACCTAGGACCTGCCGGTCGGAGGCATTGCAGTGACATCAGTTGATGTCTTGAGCCACTTCCCTCGGTCGCCGCAGCGTGTGTGACTGGAATGACCTAGTTCGAGTCAGGACGGTTGCGTATTTTGGACACTTGTGGTATAATTAGGTGGAATTCAGCCGCTGACTGGCAGAGTATTCTAGCAGTATTCTGCTTGGTTTGGAGTTTTTCCGTTGTTTCTGTGAACAATACAGGTGAATGTCGGACCAGTACTTTATACCTATTTACGTACTACACTTCTCTGCCACACATATCTTCAACTTAGATCATGTCTCAGCGGGGGTGATGCCCTCCCTGCTGGCTTAACAGATGATTAAGAGGGCTTAAGAGGGCTTAAGAGATGCTTAAGAGGGTGAAACCTTGCATCCTGGCCTGTAGACCAGTGTCCGATCTTATGTTCCAGTAGGGGCGGAACACAACATACTGCTAGGATATTACATGCAACTGTACTTATGTGACTAATGCTCATAACAATTGATGAAAAGTCAACCAACGAACCAGAAGAACGTTTTAAAGAAGCCTGAAGGGCAATTCGCATGTAGACCGCGTTGGGCGGGTCGTTTTGAATGATGCATTCGTGCGTGAAACGTTTCACCCGTTGGTCCTTTCACAGCCAACCAGTCTCGACTCACCCGGCGCCGAACGCCTGGCCTCGCTCGCCCCTCCACCACCGGGGAAATTTATGGCTCCTTGCACCAGGAAACCGGGTGATATGGCTCAGCGTAACATCTGTCGCTGCCGCTACGTGTCTGGCTGGGAAGTCTTAGGGTCTGGATGCCGACAGTGGGATATTGTCGACACCAGAAAGCTAGGTCGCTTTCAGCCGCTGTCTGGAGGAGAATTCTAGTGGTGTGCCACTCTCATCGACATCTTTTTTGTTTTTGTTAGTGTTTATTTCTGATTAATACCAAGTGAATGTCAGTGTATCGCTTTAACAAACGAACCCTGGACCGCGCACGATATTTCCTTTCTCATTTCTCCTTACACTAACTGACATGGATTATCCTACTACGTATACCCGAGCCCCAGTCGGGAGCTTTGAGTTAGTTCCTAATGGAGCGTGCGGAGTTTGGTCGACGTGTGTCTCATCTAGTTACTGCGTCAACCATTTCATAAATATGCCACAATTCCACCAAAATCGGGATATTAACGAATAACAGATCGAGTTATTAACGAATTACGAATCGAGATATTAACATTTACGAATAGGAGAAAGCTTGCTCTGATTAGTAAGAGTTCCCTTGTTACTTCTCCAAGCCATTCTTATGAATGGAAAGAGAATTGTCTGACATTTAAGGGAGAAACCTGAATTACTCGAATGTGTCCGGAGGGAAAACAATTTATTTGTTTGTCACATTCAATAACTTAAAGATAAAACATAAGCACCACTTTTAAAAATCTCTAGTAGTATCAATGTGTGTGTGTGTGTGTGTATATATATATATATATATTATCCGATTTCAGTTTCGTTTCGGAAGTTAAGAACGGGCCTCACAGGATTTTTTACTACATGCACTCATTGTGGAAAAAAAACAAACGATTTTAACAATTGGTCTATGCAGCCTGTTTTGCCATATTCTGTTCCAGTACCATTAGGAGGCGGTTGCATTGCTGTAGCATTTGCAGACCCATTTCGGCACTCGCTTCACGCCGACTGGTACGGCTCGTGCCTCTCAGATGCGTAACAGACTTGATTAGTGTTAGGAACTATGGGCATTGGACCATGAAGACCGGAAGTGGATTATATTATGACGAGTCCCGTTTCTGATTTAGCGGTGACGGCCACGGGATCCATGCCTGGGGAGGCGCAGTGAGAGCGCCACTCAAGAGTGGTTTGTGGCTTCCATCGCACGGTCGGTTTGGTTTGTTTTGTTTTTTTCGTGTTTCCGGGCGCGTCAACTGCTTTGGTCATTAGTCGCGAATGGGCGTTTGTATGAGCGATGGCGGGACAAGGACTCTTTCAAGCGGGACCTCTCCGACAACTCTATCCTGACCGGTCTCCCGGAATATGTGGGGAGTGTGTGCATGTTAGTGTAAGTCTGTGTGTAAGGGGGAGAGGATAGGGCAAGGAAGATGAAGGAAAGATCGCGCGCGGTCCGGGGCCCGTTTGGAAGGGCACTGCTCCGGCATTCGCCTGGTGTTGATCGGAGACCACGGAAAAGTACCGATCAGAGGAGCCGGCCGCTAGAATTCTCCTCCAGACAGCGACTGAATTCGACGTGGCTGAAAAACCAGTGTCGAAAATCCTGCCGCCATCAGAACTCGAACTTAGGACCTCCCTGTCAGAGACGCTGCAGCGACATCAGTTGATGTACTGAGCTACCGCTCCCGGTGCACGGTTAGCAGCTTTTGATGGTACAGGAGCACGATATCTTAGATGACCATGCTGTTGGTCTAGCAGGGTCGCTAGCAGCAGCGACATGACCGAGATACGCGCCATCAGCCCTATGGCGAGAGGCGAGACTCTACCAGCGCAGCGCCCTGTATATAATGGGCCAGCCAGCTCCAGGGAGTCAGCAGATAGTTTAGAGCAGCACACAGAGTTCAGAGCAGATAGTTTGGAGCAGCACACAGAGTTCAAAGCAGACAGTTCAAAGCGGTTTGCAGCAGAGTCAGTCAACGAGTGGAACTTCCACTAGAGGGAGAAGCTGGACGGCAAGGAGAGTGCTAAGTGAACGCCTGATATATCGAGACGGACAAGCATCGGTGGCGACTACTACATGGGAGCGAGGGAGGCACTCTTCCACACCGGAGGCAGCCCAACAGGGACTGCGGCCTTTGCCATGGCAACCGGCGGTATCAACTGAGCGAGGGAGTTTCCTCCGCTGTGGGTGGCCACAGGAACCGACCCGACAAGACAAGAGACAAGTCGTGCCACTAAATCTTCGGTGATTTATTGTTCTGGAAAGTAGTGATGTGAGGGAAAGATGTAGAGTGGCTGTCGAATGTAATAAACTTGGTAAGAATAAACAGTTGTTAAGAGAAACGAACTTTCACTTTCCTAAACATAACACATACAGCAATAATGTTTCTCATAGGCACCAAGAGCATGCTACTTAAGTAGGTCCTGCAATCACGATCTCTACCGTTCGTGAACTCCCAAACACATGCTTAACTGACATTAATGTCTTAACGTGACAACGCTCGTCCTCGTACCGGTACCGCCTCCACAGCATGCCTTTCAGCTATGGATATTCTGCCGTGGTCAGCCGTCCCGCTAGGCTTTTCTTCGACCGAGAATGGTTCAGGAGCTGTGCAGCGTCCAATGAAAGCTCCCCTCTTACCGGCTAATCTGCAAGGATTGCGAGTATGGGTAATCATAAGATTCCGTAAGACAATAAGAAATTGTAAACTAATACCTTTTACCTTTTCGAATTCCGACTTTTCGAACTTCTGAAACAACTCTTTCAGTTTATTGTTAGCAGCTGACTTTTTTGGAAACTCTTCATTCAGTTACGTATTACTACAGTGTATTTGTTTGCCCAACTTCACAAAATTGTTGAATTATGTTCAAATCAATCTACATAAGATATATCCATAGCAGTAATTTCTTTGTAAATTTTGATACAGGATGTTGCTTTCTGCTTTTTTCAATTAATAGCACTGAATTGCATTAGCCAACGTACCTCATATATAAAGGAAATAAAAAATCATAAAGAAATAAAATTCTTCCTAATATAACAAAGTTGCTCCGTATACTTGTAGCGCATGAAGATGCAGCTACTCTCAGTATATCTGGAGTTCCGAAAGTTTGAATTTCGCGAAAGGCATAGTTGTCTTCACTCAGCATATGGAAATCATTCGTGGAAAGCAATAGGCAAAAAATCACGTATCTAATATAGTCACCTAAGCAACCTTCAGTCATCTCCTAATGGTATAGGAAATCCAAGAGTGAATTATTTGTAAAAGACTTGGGCCGTTATGTTGGGAAGATGACACCGGTAGTAGACACTTTTCGGTACATGTTGTTAGAAAATTGAAAATTGTGTATTTGGGTGAGTAAAATACACATAAAACGCAACACTTATTAATTTCGATTATTACTTAAAACGAGCATATCATATTACCATAAACGGATCATCGCTAATCCTGTTTATATGAAAATATGGCACATTTGATGAGAAATGATTTAAAATCAGATATTATAATATTGATACCCAAAAAGTTATTAATTTTAAAATACTGATACATTAATATTTTTAACACAATTCATAATGTTTCCCTGGAGCAAATATAATTTTCTTTTTTAATGAAGGCGCCATGGAGTGGTATTTGTAAATTACGTAAAATTATCAACTGTGTATGAGAGATAAGTTACTAAGTTGTATGAGAGATAACTATTTTTTCAGAAATATAAATAGATCTCATTGAAAATATATATTGAGATCACTGAGCGGTAATAGTTAAGATGTAAATTTAGTTTCCATTTTACAATGCCCACGCTGAAAAATACTCTAAATAGATTCTAAACAAATGTATGTGCTTTGAGATGAATGCTATTTACACATGCTTTTTAGAATGGTGGTCTATTGGCAGTGTTGACGTGATAGTTAATCCTGTCTCCTTCTCGCCGTGTGAGCCTAGCGGATCCTTTGAACACGAACGAACTTTTAATTGCCCCAACCTCTAAAAACAACGGAATTCAATTACACGCCCACGAAACCTACAATATATCTCAGGGGACAGACAAGCGAGCCGGAGTGCAGCCCTAATTAGTTTTCTCCTGAAATGGCCAGTTCAAAATGCAGCTCAGCTATTCAACACTTTTGTTTTGGGAAACAATATTTATACAGAAATGTTATTTCACAGTAGACTCTAAACTTCATTTGGCTCTCAATTAGTAATAAAAAGCAGAACAATTGACACGAAACCAACCTGAGAATTAAAAAGTAAAAAAAACGATGCTTAGGAACTTATTTCTAATATTCAAGTAGTTTTTATTATGTTTCACTTAGACGTATACGCAGAACAGAGAAAGTTATTTAATTTTGGGAAAATATGTAAATTTTCGACAGACGACGTTCTGGTGGCTATAAGAGCGAAAAGTGCATTTTAACGTAATTTTTTGGTAAATTACTTTCTAGTATACATAGTAAACCATAATACGAAACATCGTTTTATAGATCTTAGGTACTACAACCTTCCCTTCCTTTCTGAAGGGGTGCATTCCAACACATGCGGAAAGAGAAAGAGAAAGGCAAAGAAAAACTTGATATAGTATAAGCAGAGATTGGTTCCCGTTATCGATTGCAGGTTTCCGTTCTAATCGGCTTCCATTAGAAAGTTTGAAGACTTTTGGGAGACGAACTATTTTCTGTTCCAAGTGAACTAAATATTTTATTAAAGTTTATTATTCAGGAAAAGGGAATACTTTGAAACTCACTTATAGAAAACAAAAAATACAATAGCTTGTAATTGAGTAAGTAAATATATAATTGCATGTATTCTACTCCAAAAAACACAACATATAAAAGTTGCACACTTTTAATAAACAGTAATTCAAAGCAATTTTTATCTTTGTGCAATAAAAGACTTACGCTGTTACAACCATACTTTTAGCATGATGTTTCTTATTAAAATCAATTGATTTAAATTTCGGAAGATGGGACATTTCTAAATTGCTGAGACTATTTAAATTATCTTTTAATTATAAGAAAAAATATTACACATATATCCTTGAAATGAATTCTTTTAAAAAATGAATTTACTGTAAGTTTACAAAATGTTTCAATTATCTGTTATGTTAAAGAACGCTAAATAGATTGGGTATTTTCTTTGTATTTGGAAATAATTATCCCTGAGTTCCTCTCAATTCCAGTAACTGTCCTGTAACTGATTCTTCTCACAATTACATTGTCTAATTTCTGCCCTTCGTCAGGCGCGCTATATCTGTGAGGTACATACGCTTTATATTGTTTAATTTCATGGAAGTGAAGGACTTTACATATTTGTGCGTATTAATAGCTGCCTATACTTAGCCTAGTAATGCGTTGCCATGTTGAACTTCCTGCTCCTTCGTCTCGTTCTGTCTCAATCGACACTGTATCTGTGAGATACTGTGCACCCGACCATGTCAAGTTTTTGCTTACTCAATCAATAAATGATGCGTCTAAATCCGGACAAAGACTACGATGCAGAGGAAATTTGTTCCCTGTTGTGTCATAGTGATAGTGACGAAGACAAAGACGTTATCATCCATGAAGAGGCAATCAGTGACAGTGATAGTGGTTATGTTGAGAGAGAAGTAGTGACTCAAACAGTTGAGTTGGATGGCAACGATTCCGACAATGAAGAAGGAATGATTTTTTAGATTGACACCTAAATATAAGTTGTATTAATGCACAAGTTATTTTCCTGGGAAACCAAAAAGAAGTAAAAACACGTAGACTGTTTTTGAAGAGTCTCTCTGCTGCGATCGTCTTGAGAAAAGAAGGGAACTTCCACGGAATTTGTCTTTTAAATCAAAACCTACGGTCGAAGATAATGTCGAACCAAATACAAAGCCAAAGCGATGTAACACGTGTCAACATCAATAAAAGAAAATAAGATTTACCAAGTATTCATGCTTAAGATGCTCAAAATATTTATGTCAGAAGCATGCGCCAACAATCTGGATACATTATGCTAAGGAAGTAAAGCAGTTAAATATTTGGTGTTAATATATAATATTAAATGTTTGTAATGTAGTAAAATGTTTATCAAATTTTAACATTTCAAATAAAGTATCTAATCACAATTTTTTGTTGTCTTTGAGAGTTGATGTGTAGGTGTGTATCTCACAGATATAGCGCGCCCGATTCTGTTCGTTTTACTGGTGCGCCCGATGGAGGATTAATCTTTTACACTTTTCTCCTTCCTAACAGTTATTTTCTTCAGCTGCGAGCGCCCGGAGTAACCTCGCAAAACCTGCCAACACCATGCGGTATTGATTGATTGATTGATTTTTTTCGTGTTTCCGGGCGCGTCCACTACTTCGGTCATTAGTCCCGTTAGTGTAGTGCATGTTTTTTCTCGGGAGATGGCGGTCATCTTCCCCCGCTGGATGGCGAGATCCGACGCCAACCTGCAATCGGCTACTGGGGTTTCCCCCTAACCAGGACTCTCCCACCAGCGGGGCACCGCCCAGCCGGGACAAGCTCTAAGCTCCCGAGCGGTCTCCCGGAATACGTGGTAGTGTAATGCATGTTAGTGTAAGTGTGTGTGTGTAAGGGGAGAGGATAGGACACGGAAGAAGAAGGACAGATCGCGCGCGGTCCGTGGCCCGATTGGTAGGGTACTGCTCCGACATTCGCCTGGTGTTGATCGGAGAAACCCGGAATACTACCGATCACAGAAGTCGGCCGCTAGAATTCTCCTCCAGACAGCGACTGAATTCGACCTAGGTGAAAAGCTAGTGTCCAAAATCCTACCGCCGCGTCGGGACTCAAACCTAGGACCTCCCTGTCTGAGGCGCTGCAGTGACATCAGTTGATGCACTGAGCTACCGCTACCGGTCCGTGCGGTATTCTAGCAGAAGATCCTTTGCCTTTGAGCGACGACAGAGTCGCACCTTTTCTACCTAAGCAAACTGGGTTGATTGATTGTTGGTGATTCCGGTCAACTACTCAGGTCATTAGTCCCGTAAGAGTAGGGCATGCTATTTCATCGGGGTGTTACCTTCCCACACTGGATGGCGAGATCCGGCGCCGATCAATCGGGGTTTCCCCAACCAGGAATCTCCCACCAGCTGGGTACCGCTCTAGTCGGGACAACTTCTCAGTCCCCGACCTGTCTCCCAGCACGTAGTGCATGTTAGTGTAAGTGTGTGTGTAAGCGGTGAGGATAGGACAAGTAAGAGGAAGGAAAGATCGTGCGCGGTCCGGGGACCGTTTGTTAGGGTGCAGCTTCGATATTCTGGTGTTGATCGGTGAAAACACAGAGCTGCCGGCCGCTAGAATTTTCCTCCAGACAGCGGCTGAATTCGACCTACGTGAAAAGCTAGTCACGAAAATCCATTCGCAATCGGGACTCGAATCTAGGACCTCGCGGTCACAAGCAATGCTGTGACATCAGTTGATGCACTGAGCCAGCGCCACCGGTCTCCGCAAACTGGAGATATGCAACTGTAACTACCAAGTTTCTAGCTAATGAATATCCTGCGCCTCGGACTGAAGTGTTATTAGTCGACTGGTTCGTTACAACACGTTATTCCTGTCATTGATTTCCAAAATCTCCTGATTTTAGTAAGGAATCCTTGGTATCCCGGATTAATCCACAAACATTAAATATTAGTCGTCATGATACTGTCAATATCAATTTTGTGGTGAGTTTATTCACTTTATTGGAAAATATCAATTGTTTAATCTTTTTACTGAATATAATAAGACAAGGTAACCACTATTCTTGTTTGTATCTTGTATCAAGTTCTATCAATAAAAATTTTATTAAATCAATTTAATTTCTGTTGATTATTTAAATTTTTTTGGTTTAATATCTTAATGCAGGATGCTTTTAATTTGATTGTTACCTTAAATGATCTATAATGTTCTTTTTAGAGTAACTGAAGAAATAGATGCACTAATCTAGACGTTATGGAAATGAGTTTGCTAATGTTGCAATAAATGAAGAATTCATTAACAACAGTTATTGTTGATTACTTAGAAAAATCATAGAAATCTGATTCTGCACAAGTAATATTGAACATCGGCAATGAGAAATGTATACTATTTTGTTCTTAAGGAAACAATATTCAAAATTAGATTTCTAGGAAATGTTCGTACAAGTTTGTGAAAATACGGTTTGAAGCAGTTTAATGGAAAAAAGATTTGCACACAACAGAAGAAATATTATTGTTTGTGTTATACAATTTTTATTACCGTTCTACAGAACTGTTATGAACTGTACGGTTGTCATTTTGAACACCTGTATTTTTTAAGGTAAAAAACAGTTAAACTTGTATAAGGTTTTGGAAGGGAGGGAGAGGAGTTTAATTCTTGAAACGGTTGGGGTGAACATACTATGAATCCAATTGTTAATGGGTGTGCATCTCGAAGCAAGTTCGATTTAGAACTTGCGTAACATGTTAACTCGTAATATTGTCTGTCTCACTGACATTGAACATCCCTAGATACAAATGGGATATTTCTTTTTCAATGACATTTACACAACTTTTAGCGCCGATTTTGGTAAGTTAAAATAGTAAATGTTATTAGTTATTAAAATTGGTAGATATTTGGAATTATTGACATTAAATTTGTATGTTGGAAATCGAATAGTTTCCCTCTGTCAACTCGATATTAAAGTTTAAACTTATCATCACCAATAATACTTTATTGCTAAAATCTACGATTTGTTCAGTGTTAATTGAGTAAATGAGAATTGCATGTAGTAGAGTCTGGCATTGTCTACATTTAACCCGTTAATTGTCTTGTCTTCCCCAGATTTAATATTTTGCGAGTGTTGTATCCGCATTTTGTTTGTATCCAGTACTTGCTGGATGGAAATGAAGGAAAAATCCCTGCTAATGTCAAATTTCATCTCTACCTGAGGCGTATTTACACGATCTATCTGAAATAATCCGGTAATTGTTTCTTCAATGATCTAGATTCCCTGAATGAGATCTTGCCTTTCGATCGAAGTTACGTAGGTTTGGCGTTCATCTCTATGTTGTGCAATGAAATTATTGCGAACAAGTTTCCCGCGGGAGAGAGAAGCGCCGCCATTGCCGAGGCAGACACGTACTGCACCACATATCGGAATTGAATAAACAGCGTCAGTGTTATTTGAGCAAAGATCTGGAAATCAGATGCGTTGGGCAAACGCAAGATAAGGAACATTAAGTGACTATAGAGCGGATCCTATCCAAAGGATAATAATAATTCCCTTGTACGATAATGTGTGATGATACATTCTTGTATATATAATATATAATATATAATATATAATATTATGTACACATACATAATGTGATACGTTCTTGCGATAATACGTACGTGAAAATTAGGTTATTTGTTGTCGTGGACGGAAAAGGCATTCTATCAAATATAATTTGTCAACCTTAAAAAAAGTCGGATAGTATTGCCTTAGTTAAGGGCGATCTTAAAAAGATTTTTCCAACATTACCAAAGTCTCCCGATTTGTTGTTCAAACACAAACATCAGGAATTGTAAGAAAAATAGCGCAGAGTGATTGTGGGCGTTGTCGCATGTGGATTGTTTCACAGAAGGCAAGAGCTTGAGGGTGCGACCTTGACCACAGGTGCCCGCCGGCGTCGCGCGCATCGAACTGCTTCGTCGTGACCGTTACAGTTCGCTTCGTCCCATCCTGTCCCACCCATCCCAATCATCTCATCTCCACATCGACTTCGTTAACGCTTTGCTAAACACTCATTACAACGACCTAATTAACGAACCTTTTCTTCTTCTTAATAATGAACTAAAGTTTTCACACATTGTAAAATTTATTATTGCTTTGAAATGTACTGCTAATGCCTTGATTCAATTAATAATTAAGCAAACTTATAAGGTGTTATAGAAGAATGTTCAGAGGTTACCTCCCTGAATTCTCCCTCATAATCTCTAATTGCTATTGTACTTACTTTAATCCCTTGAAAGATAATGTATTATCAAACAAAAATAAATAATTATTAAAAATTCTCCACACCGATCTGCCGTGCCTTGTCCCGCCCTTCTCCGTTCTTTTTCGCCCTGCCCAGTCCTTCCCCGCTCTGCCTTCCGCGACCCTCTCGTTCTCGCCCTTCCCCGCCACGTCCCGCTTCGTCCGGCCTCGCCTCGCCTCACATGAATCCCATTTCACCGCATCTGTCCTCACCGTCTGCATCTTCTGCACCTCTCTGTCCCGGTCTTGTCCGTTTTCGCGACAGCGCATCCTTGCCTTCCTCTATTTCCTGCGCCCCTCCTTTCTCCTACCGCATTCCCCACCACTCGTCTGACACCCGTCAGCCCCCAGTCAGCTCTGCGACAGCCCCCCGTCAGCCCCCCGTCAGCCCCCCGTCAGCCCCCGTCAGACCCGACAGACCCTCGTCAGCGTTTCAATGTGCGCCATCTACTGTGGTCTTTGGCCCCCAATAAGTGTGGTGTATGTTACATCGAGAGGGGTCTGTCTTTCTCCGCCGCTACAAAGTGAGATCTACCTTTAACCTAGATGACGGTTTCCCTCCTCCAGGTATATTTCGGATGGTGCACGACCCGGCCAGAACAAGGCGAAGTTTCCGATTGGAGCAAGTGCATACGGGGCCAAGATGAGGAAGGCAAGATCGCGTTTGTTGAGGTCGTGCATCAGCAGTCTTCAGGTATTGATCGTTAAATCCAAAAACCACTGATCAGAGCAACCGACCGCTAGACTCGAAGACTAGGACAGCCGGCTTCCGGTCGTCCTGCCCTTCTTCTTCTCTTCGTTGGGTTCTTACTGTGTTAAGACGGCTCCACACATTCGACATTCACCGAGCGGCGAGCTAGCGCTCGCCCAATCTCGCGCAGCTGACGTGTTCGGCGAATGTTCCCTTCCTTCGATGTGTCCAGAAGACTGACACGCGGTGGGTAGGGCGAACCCCGAATGTTCGGCACTCGGCAAATAGCAAGCAACTCATTCACACTACTCGGGATTCGGCGAGCAGTAGCTCGGTGTTCGCCGAATAATGAATGTGTAGAGCCGTCTTAACGCTTTGTCCAACTCTGTCTTGTTGATCCGTTCCCAGCGCCCCTGCGGCCCCCCGCCCCGCCCCCCCCCCCCCGGGCCGCCCGACACTTGTTGATCGAAGCCCGTCGGCGCCTCCTGGCCCCCTTTGACGCCGCGCCAGCAGCGGAGCGCGCACTGAAAGCGACTGAGAGATATCTACCTTCTTCTTCTTCTTCTTCTTCTTCTCCACTTCAAGGTCTGTAGCCTGTTCCGGCTTCTAAGAATTCCATCTTATTGGTGGTCTACCTGGGTCTCTCCTACCTTGAGGTCTATACTTAAATGCCTGCTTTGGAATGCGAGTCTCTTCCGTTCTTTCCACGTCTTGTAACCATTCCTGTCTGTAACATTGTACCTTGTCATTGATTGCTTGAACGTTTAATTTTTTCGAACTTCATTTCTGAGTTTATTTAGTCTGGTACATCCAGAATTTCATTTCTGTAGACTGTAACACCTGTTTTTCCTTCTCCCTCAGACTCCAGTATTCACTTCCGACCAACAGAGACAATGCGATGTTTTAAGCCATCTACCTGATGTCGAAAATCCTGTCACAGTCGGGACTCGAGGCTAGGACCTCCCGGTCAGAGGCACTCCAGTGAAATCAGTTGTTGAACTGAGCCACCTTTCCTGGTGAAAAATTCGAGTTTGTTTGGTTGGTTGTTAGTGATTCTAGGCCCGTCAACTACTAAAGTCATTAGTCCTAAAAGTGTAGAGTGGATGTTGAGATGTGGCGGTCATTGTCCCTCGCTGGATGGCGGGAGCAGACACCGACCTACCGTCGGCTAGCAGGTTTCCCTAAACCAGGTATCTCCCAACAGCGGGGCACCGCCCCAGCCCGACAACTCTAAGCTCCCGACAGGTCTCCGAGTGGTAGTGTGATGAATATTAGTGTACGTGTGTATAAAGGGTGAGAATAGGATAAGGAAGGGAAAGGAAAGATGCGCGCGGTCCGTGGCCCGGTTGTTAAGGTACTGCTCCGGCATTCGCCTGGTGTTGATAGGAGAAACCACGGAAAACTACCGATCAGAGCAGTGACTTTGAATTCCTCCAGACAGGAATGAATTCGACCTAGCTGACAAGAGTGTCGAAAATCTTGCAACTGCCCAGACATGTACCAACAACCTCCCGGTCAGAGGCACTCCAGTAGATGATCTGAGGCATCAGGATGAAGAGTTGGGACCTGAGCCATTCACCAGCTGGAGAATTCGAGTTCGTGGTAGGTTTTCTTGGGGTTCTCTCGTTTCCCTGCCTCTCACATCTACATTCCTCCAGCATCATTCATATCTTCATAATAACTAGAGGGCGGTTTAATGAAATGTCATTTTTTATTTTCTCATTAGAACAATGCCTTTTAGTACAGGAATTAATTTTTTGTTATGACGAAAATAACTGACTCATTTTTATACGTCAGGTCTTTGCATTTTTCGTCGATTTGACTAATGAGTCATTTTTACTTTTTCAGTCTTTTTAATGCATTATTTGCTGATTTCTTCCATTTTAATATAATTTTAAGGTACTTGCTTCAAATAATATTTTACGAGACGCAATGAATGTTCTAAGCAGAATTCCCAAGCAGCCTATTACATTTCTTCCCTCAGAAATTGTAATAACAGCCGTTGTGAGTATGGAATCTAATATTTATGTGACGCCTGTCAACGCCATTGTCGGTTCGCCGATTTAGGAAAAACTAAAAACAGAGATTTCCTGAAAAGAAAGTCCGAACCAAAAGTTTGCAAGCTCAGTTTACTGAGTTTAGTGAACGAATGGAAGAAGCTCCGATTACATCAGTAACGTATTCAACAGCTTTCGTTGTTCATCCGAACTGATTTTGATCACATTGTTTATGTCATTTTTATTTGCTTTTAGGTCATTTTAAAAATTTTAAGAGCATTTTATTATCTTTTTGGCGATGTTTTAAGTCATCAAATTCTGTCCCCTAATAAACACGTTTCTATCAAATCATTCATACATACTAAGTATGGACAAAACGCTTGACCTGCTTAGACACGGGCAGGATAATAAATTGCTTGGCAACCAATCACACGCTTGATACCGGCTGGCAGATCAGGAAACCAAAGTACGTTTCTCATTGTCTTCTACTCGTGCGATATCTCTGTCGCCATATTGGGGACCCAGAAACATACAAGCGACACGTGCATTTTCTAGGCAAGAACGAAATTAATTAATAATTATTTACATAATTATGATGCGATATGTCGCGATCTTATCTGTTTCACAGTCTTCAATTTTTAAAAATCACGTCCGATTTTTACGACATCACACTGTTTGTAGGTCTCAGTCGATTGTAAGAAAGCGGAAAGTTCTTGCCAGCACCTTTATGCCGGAATTCGAAAATTCCAAAGAAAATTCATAAAAATCTATTCATCCAGTCAATATTTGTATTAACTGATAGACTATTTCGCGTTTCAGGGCGCGTTATCCACTATGTACAATAGTCCTGTAAGTGTAGTGCATGCTTTCATCACTGAATGGGCGGTTTCTTCCCCCGTTTGATGGCGAGATCCAACGCCGATCTACTCGTCGGCTTGAAGTGTTTCCCGCTTCTGTACGGTACCGTCTTAGCCGGGGCACGCTCCCGACATGTGAGATAATATAGTAAGTCTATCTAAGGGTAACTGGTGAGCATATGACAACGAAGAGGAAGGAAGGATCGTGCGCGGTCCGTGGCTAGATTTTGGGAGTTTCTCTGTCATTCGCCTGGCACTGATCGGATAAATGTCTTTTTTTAAATTTATTTCTAACTGTTCGACCAGGTGGTCACACAGAGATGGGAATACATATAAATAATTCTTGGAAATTTCCCAAGTTGATTGTGTGTCTGCTCAGGTGTGAATACCAAAGAAACCATTATGTTTTATTGTGAGATGAGAAATGGAAGGTTATTTGTGTATGATTATGTTAAGGCTTGGAGGGAGTGTTAAAGATGGGTATTGTGAGATGACATATGGGGAGATTTAAATCAACGGGTCTAAAATATCTTTGGGAAAACGTGATTCTATTCTGTTAGGAGTATTGGCTTGTTGACTAAGGTGAAAAAGGAAACACTTGGACAAGGTGGAAGAAGTGAATAAAATTGAGAGTATAAGCTTCTTAAATAGTCAGAGATATAAGACGTTTGAAGTTCACGATGTATTTGACTGTTAGGAACAAACCAGGATGCTTTAAAAAGTCTTTGAAGGCATTTATTTTGAAAAACTTAGATTGTGCTAGTATTGCTAGGTGAAGTGTATAACCACGCAGGGTATGCATATGTTAGCGTTGGTCTTACAATACTTTTATATAGTAGTGATTTGGTTTCATGTTTTAATGAAGATGTCGGATTTATGAGTGGGTACAGTTTAGAGCTTTTTTGTGTTATTAGTGTTTTTTTTTTTTTTTTTTCCAAATTAGTCGTCTGTCTATTCCTAGGTCTTTGGTAGTGGTGGAATTGTTTAGTCAGGGTATATGAGTGTTACTGTTAGTGGAGGTGGATTTTATGGTTTTCTGAAAGTAAAGATTTTTGTTTATTTTTGCTGGATTGAGTTTTAATCGCCATATATGAAGCTGTGAAGAAATGACTGGATGTAGTCATATGCTATGATTAGTCTTCTGGCTGAATAGATTATTGCATCGTCTGAAAATATAATCGGCATCAAGCCTAGTAGGATGATCTGAAGTGTAGATGTTGAAGCAAGAACTGATCCTTGGGGAGCGCTTGCGTATATATTATAGGTAAATGAAAAGGTTTAATTGGTTTTCACTTGAAAAGTTCTGTTCGTTAAGTAACTGGAGATGATTTCATGGAGGAAGTCTGGAGTACCTAAATGAAGTTTGAATAGAAGTCCATTGTGCCAGACACTATCAAAGGCTTTGGTAATGTCAAGGAAGGCGGCTATTGTGTGCTTTTTTGTGTGAAAGCTATTTGCTATGTGTTCTACAAGTCTGAGTAGCGGGTGGGCTGTTGAGTGATTGGTTTAAAGCCGAAGTAAGTTTTGGTATGATATTGATGACATTAAGAAAGTTAGTAAGGTGGTTTGGTATTTGTCTTTCAAAGATTTTTACGGGAAGCAAGCTAATGGGTTTATATTTGGCGGTATAGTTAAAGATGGCTTTGGGTTTAATAAAAGACAGTAAAATAACATGTTTCCACATTTGTGGAAAGTATCGTTTTCGAAGCGCGGCATTGAAAGTGAAAGTTATAGTTGCACTATAACAGTTTGGAACAGTTTGGTAGCTGCGGATGAATTTCGGAAAACTACCGATCAGAGCGTTACAATATTCCTCCAGATAGCCACTAAATTCGATCTAGTTTTCAAGCTAGTGTCGAAAATCTTGCACTCGAACCCTAGGATCTCCAGGTAGAGGCATTGTGTTGATATCAGTTGATACTACGAACCACCTCGCCCGGTCAATACTTGAAAATTTCCAAATATATCATATGCGGAGATGAAATAGATTCGGATACAGAACATATTGTAAAATGCGATAAGGATGATTCAATTGTATGGCGTGATCAGTCACGTAATTGGGAAAGACTAGCCATCAAACAAAGGGCGTGTAATACATACAATTCAGTGGAATAGAATTCAGTGGCAATAGTAGCACATTTTACACTCATATCTGGCTAAAATATTTTGAAGAATAATGTATTCTGTGTGACTGCCTGGAATATTAATGTATGAAGAAGATACTATTACGACGAAAATGAAGTCCATACTGGAACTACGAGGCGGAAAAAAAATGAATGCACAGTAACAATAGGTTGCAATATTGAGCCTCGGAGGGGTGTGAAAATATTTTTGCGGCAATTCTACACAATTGTTATACCAATAAATTGTGCACACGTATAAGATGATATTCGTGCTTCCAAAATAGTTTATTTCCGCATTATTTTGTGTTATCAATGGAGAAAAGCATTAGGGAAAAACTAAATTAAAATATCACAATATTTCAATGATGATGCGTTCATACTTTAGTAAACTTTGTGAATTAATTTCCTAGTTTTATTCACGGAATACGCTGCAGCGAACGGAAGAAGGTTGGCAACCTTCAGAGAAAAACGAGACACATTTTGCGTGAGTGTTTCTCATACTGAGAGACCACGCCAATGTGTTTTGGCAGCAAGTCTAGTACATAAGTACTTTCATTTGAATGGCGGGAAAACATTAATCACTAGCCCTAAGTAGTGTTTGCTAAAAGGAAATGTAATGGAAAAGTATTCAGTGATTGATTAGCATTTCAGATGACTGATAGAAGAATAATGAGTCGTTCTAAAGTGTCTGCTGTTCATTGTTCTGTCTTTCCACAGCGAGTAATCAGGAAGTTGTACAGCCACTTTGTCCTAATGTGATGTTTATTTTATCACATTATTCAAAGAACATACAAAGGTTCAATATTAAATATAGGTTTGAAATATTTCTTCCGATGTATTGTCATCGGAAACAATAATTGAAACAGTAACATGTTTTGAAAAAGTAAGGAAATCTGCAAAATTGAATAACCCCAAAATAGTAATTACATTTGATAGTACGGCCGAATCGAGGCTTCTCTTCTATACAACAATTGCTCTTAATAACTGAAGGAAAGTGGCGTTCCTATTATCACCCTTTCAGTAGTTTCATTTGTCAAATTCGAGACTTGTTTAGGTGCCTTTCTTAAGAAACAAGGAAGGAGCATTAGTAGGCGAAGAAGAAAATTGGCTTTTGAAACATCACATATCCAAAAGATTGGTGCATAAACGAATAAAAGAAAGAGTAACTTGAGGACAATGTGGAACAGAGATAGGAAGCAAATAATGGAATTAAGAGAAAGAAGAACAAGGGTAAAGAGGGGGTGTGAAGGGAAGCGAGAAAGGAGAGGCAGAGGAAAAGGAAAAAGGAAAAAATTAGAAGAAGGGAAAGTAGAAGCAGGCGAAAGGGTAGAAGAAAAATAGAGGAAGAAGAAAATCAAACGTCGAAGAAGAGGTAGAAAAAAGAAAGAAGAATAAGCGAAGGAAGGGGATGATCATAAGAACGAGAAGATAAAGTGTGCCACGTTCCTTTACTACACCTACGTTCATTACACGTTCAGTTTCGCGACGCTCCTTATTTTCCAAACATCTCGCCAGACCGTATATACCAGTTAAACAGCAGCAGCTGTGAGACCTTCGCGCCTTTCCCCGCCCACAGCCATTCGTCGCGATCCCCGAGCACCCGCCCCACCCCACCCACAGTAGTTCATCGCGAACGCCGTGCTTCCGCCCCACCCACCTCGCCCCGGCCCACACCGCGTCGCCCCGCTCCGCCCCGCGCCGCCCGCGTAGCCGCCCGCGCTGCCCGCCCCGCCCCGCCCAGCGCCGCGCCCCCCCGCCCCGCCCCGCGTCACCCCGCCGCACCACTCTGCTCCGTCCCTTGCCGCCCTGCCCCGCGTTCCCGCCCCGCGCTACCCCGCCCAGTCCCGCCCTTCCCTGCCGCGCCCCACCCCACCCACGCCTTTCGTCGCGATCGCCGTGCCCAACCCGCCCCCCCCGCTCCGTCGCCTGCGCTTGACTGCTGCCGCCGCCGTCACTACCGCCGTCTCCGGCGCGCGTATTTCGGGATCGATGGCGCGTCGCTAACTTTAGCCGCGCGAGCGTCGCGTCGCGTGCGTCGCGCGGGGGGGGGGGGAGAGGCGCGCGCGCGCGCGCGTAGCGCGTGTGAAGTGCGTGGAAGGCGCGAGGTGCGTACAGCAGGCGCGTGTGCTCGCGAGCCGGAGCGGCGGCGACCTCCGACCTCCTCCTGTTCTTGGGTACGCCGAGCGCGCGCGCGGGGTTCGGGGCTGGCGCGGAACCGCCCACCGTCCCCTCCCCCCGCGCCCGCCCGCGTGGTCGCGCGTGACGCGACGCGGCGGCGTGACCGGCGCGCGGCGCGTGCGATGTGCGGCACGTGCGGTTTGTCGGCTGGGCGCTGCGCGTAGGCGAAATGGATGTGCTGTAGTAAACATAGTCGCGTTTTGTGTGTCGTTTTGCGTTCGTTTGGCACGCTGTAGATAGAGATTTCTTTTGACGTAGTGAGTGCTATCCTTTGTAGTGGTAGAATGACACTAATTTGTCACATTTGTTGCTGTTCGTTCAATCGTGACCTTCATCGGCTCGTTTCACGCGCCAGACTTTCTTTTAGGACCCTTTTATTCTTCAGACTACTGTGAAAATGAACAACATTTCAGTAGTTAAGAAACTCTTCCAACCCCGCTACTAAATTTTCTTGTTTATTCCCTGCATCTGACTGAAAGTGAAAATAAACAAAATATCTGTCAACGTGCTTCAAATAACACTAAACGAACAACGCTTTCGATTTCGACGACCAGGAAATAAATCTAACACTTCCCCGGAATATTTGTCGATTTACTATTGAAAATTTGTAGTTTAAATTGAAATTTATTCTTTTATATTGCCACGAAGGATTTAAATTTTTGATCTAGATGATTTGTGTTTTATGGGTATGTAGCTAGGATATACAAATAAGGAATTTCTGTTTTATTTTATTGAATGTACTGGTGCTATTGAAATTCTCCTTTTTTAGATATATACATAGTCGTCATTTGTTTAGAACTATAAACTTTGTCTGAATATTTGTGATCTCTGTTTACGTGCATGAAACCTGTGAAAGTAACGTTTATTTAATTTGGTTTTAAAAAATGTAACGGTGTGTCACAAAAGTGTAATTGGATGTTAGTGAAAGGTTGTTTTTTCCTAGTAATGTATTTATGAAATTCATTGGAATATAACAAATGAAGTACTCCGCATACTGCATTCATGACAACAGACATGTCAAAACAGTTTACGTTCACTCATTGACTGTTAAGGGCGAAAAGAAAGTGTACGTTTACAACCTCGAAAAATCACTGATTTCCTATTAAAAACAGGTAATTTTTCAATCATGCGCTTTCCATTTTTAATTGATGCTTCATTTCACAATGTTATAGAAATGAAAGAGAATTTCGAACTATTTCAGAATAAAGAAATGCATATCATAAGTGAAATTTATTGATAGGAAATGTATCTATTTATACATTTAAGAACAAAGAAAACAGAAAAAAGGAACAAAAAAGGATAATCTACAAAATCAAAGGAAGCAATGGCAATCGAAAATCTGAAATAAATTCCGAACCTTCCAAAAAATTTTGACATATTCAACGAAAATAATTTTCTGGATACTTAATTAAAAACTATTTACCGATGATTGAAGTGGCAGTGCTTCAACAACACATACTTTCTCACCAAATTTATAAATTTTGTAATTTTCCAAAATCCAGAGAGCACAACAAAAATAAGATTATTTTGCGACATTGTTTGGCCTTTTCACTATTCGTGTAAACAAATTAAAGAAAATTTTGAAGCCGCTCGTAGAGAACAAATTATAAATAAATTTCATTAACTTCAAGAAGAAATTACGCAAAAAGTACTCTTTTTAAAAAAGTACACGACTTTACTACGTTTCACTTCAGAAAAAACTATTTTCAATACTGTGGTTTTGCAATGTTTTTTTATAATTTTTGAAAACTGAGAATTCACCGAAGATGTATTCAGCATCAATTTTTACCGTACTTTGATACACAAGAGGAAAAAATCTAAAGAACAAATTTAGTATCGTATTGAGATTTTTTTGACAAATATGATTAAATTTTCCCTAGAATTATACGCACACAATCCACATTTTTGAAAAATTGTATATGACCTTATTTAAATATCTGAATTAATCAACACATTTCATTCCGGGAACATTCTTTGTCAAAACGGCCAAACAATTGATTGCATGATTTGCATGATTGACGGTTCGTAAACCATGCAAATAATTATATTTTCAGATTTAGCACGATATAAAAACAAGAAAAAATATTTGGATTTTGAAACGAAATTTTATCTAAGTATTCAATCTTAAATTATTGTAATAAATTTCAAGGATAAACAGTAAAAATTTCGTAAAATCAGATATAAATATAAATGTAATAATCTTTATAAATATTTATATAAATGTATATATATATTTCGATTTTCTAAAACCAAAATACTCCTAGATACTTTATGCCTACAAAACTTCATCCACGGTTATTGAAAGGATTTGGAACTACAAGCATTTTTATTACAATATTTGTGATGAAACTTGTTTCTATCTCTAAATATTTTAATTGGGAAAACGTAGGTCCATACTTTTTTGCTATATTGAACATTCAGCTTTTATTTGAAGATATTTGAGTAGCAGTATTTGAAAATTCCTTGTAGAGAAGGTCCTTAGAGAAATAACATTGGTTGTACATATAAAGCATTGCACGCAAAACCGGAACGCGTTGTTGACCCTATTCCCAGTTGCTGGGGCCCAAGTGCTGGGCGAAGCGGCTCAACGGCTGATTCCGAGAAGCCTAGAGCGCAGAGCCAGAGAGCGCGTGGGGGCGGGGTGTGGCGGGGCGCGGTGGCGCGGCGGGGGCGCGCCCGTCACCGCCGTTAGGCAGAAATTGCCCGGGCCACAGGCCCCGCGGCGGCGGTCGCGTGGTGGCGCCAGTCAGCCGCCCGCGGGGCGCCTCTCCACTGGCAGCTCCCGCCGCGGCCTTCGCCTCCCGACTCCATCCCCACCCACGACTATACCCATCTCTCCTCCCTTCGCTTCCACCAACGTCTCTCTCCGCCTTTTCTCTCTCGCCCCACGTCTCTTCACGATTCCACCGGGAGCGCAGTGGCTCAGTGCATCGACTGATGTCACTGCAGTGCCTCTGACTGGGACGACCTAGGTTCGAGACTCGACGGTGGCAGGATTTTCGACACTAGCTTTTCAGTTAGGTCGAATTCAGTCGCTGTTTGCTAAAGATTTCTAGCGGGCAGCTGCTCTGATCGGTAGTTTTCTGTGGGTTTCTCCGATCAACGCCAGGCGAATGCTGAAGCAGTAGCCTAACAAACGGGCTACGGACCGCGCGTGATCTGTCCTTCCTCTTCCTTGTCCTATCCTCTCCCCTTACACACACACACACACTTACACTAACATGCACTACACTACCACATATTCGGGGAGACCAGTCGGGAGTTTAGAGCTTGTCCCGTCTGGGGCGGTGCGCCGCCGTGGGAAATTCCTGTTTGGGGAAAATCCCGCTAGTCGACGGTGGGTTGGCGCCGGATCTCGCCATCCAGTGGGAAGATCACCGCCACCTCCCAATAAAGATACATCACTACACTTACGGGACTAAATACCTCTGTTGTTGACGCGGCCGGAATCACTAACAATCAATCAATTAATCAACCCTTTACGCTTCCATACGGCCTTCAGTCCCCCAACCCTGCCCCTCCTCTCTCGCCCCATATCACCTTTCCTCTTCCCCCCGGTTCGTCGGCTTCGCCCCATCCCGCCCCTCCCGCCCTTCTTTTTCGTCCCTCACCCCTCCCCCTCCGCCCCCCCCCCCCCCTCTCCCTTCCCCCCCTGCCTCTCTCTGGCCAACCCCCCCTTCCTCGACCCAATCGTCTCATCCCGTTCCTCCCTCTCCCAGCCTGTCCCCTCTCGCCGCCGATAACTTCTCCTGCTCCTCTCCGCTTTCGTCTAAAGTCTTCGCCCATCTCCGCCCACAACTCCACCGTCTCTCGCCTCTCGATCACCCTCCTATCCGCTCCTCCCGCTCCAGCCCACCGTCTCCTCTTTCACCTCAACCTCCCCCCGCCCACAGCGGGGGCAGCCCATGCGGCGCAGCGAAGAAGCCGTCTGTCGGTTCCGTTGCCTGCAGCGGCGCTTTCGCGACCTCGCCCACGCTAACAAACGTTCTGCGCATTACATAGAAGGACATCTTGGATGACGTTCAGCAACAGAGGAATGGCGCGGCGTGGCGTAGCATGCATACTTGTCGTATAAATATTGAAAAGAAGCAATCTTTTTCGGCGTAGGCAGATTTTTAGACCTACAGTGCATCAGAAACGAATAAACGTTTCCATTTGTGTTTCACAATCCTTCATTTTGTTTCTGCTTTATTTTTGTAGGTAATGAACATTTGTACAGAGAGATTGGGTTAAATAAATCATTTTATTTAATAAAATGGGTGGCGAATGTAATTATAAATCAGGATGAGAATGAAATGTCATGATTAATCAGAAAGAAGGGGTTGAATTACAGCACAACATTTTAAAAGCTTGGAACATCTACAATTTTTATGTATGTATGTATATAATATACATGGATTTAAATTCAGTAATGAACGAAAGAAATTTGTATCATTCCTGAAATATGTATGATACAAAAACAGAAAGCGATTTTAATACTAAAGAGAATTACACAAATTATTTATAATAAATAACGTTAATTATAACATTGCGTACATTATTATTAAACATGAGTTGATGTGTCCCTTCATGCATTATTAAGCGATGCTTCCGTTCTAGCCTGTAAGGTAGTTTTATTCTCGAAGAGCCATAGTGCACTCACCGCGAAGTTAACTTCTTGTAAATCCATTCTGTGATATACGTCCATTGAGTACAGACAGAGTGTACATTGTGAATATTTCCGCCAGATTGATCTAAAAATAGAAGAAATGAATTTAACATATATGACGACAAAAAGTCAATACTATTCCTCAGCATATAATTTTTCATTGACTGGTTTAGACTGAATGACATGTTTTCTTCAACAATAATATCACGAAGAAAATTGAAAACATTACTATCTCATTGAATAAAGCTGTTTGAATTTTAGAAATATTTTTCTTCGTTTCTTCTGGACACGAAGCATCACGTTTTAATGGGGCGTAGTACCTATAAAAATGTAATGCTGCCCCCGTATTTAATAGTGGCCTGCAGAAGGAAAATGTCTGGTAAACAAAGCATCGCAAAATGGTTCTCCAAAGTGTATCAAGGACACTACTCAAGAACACCAAATGGAATACTCTTGAATAGCAGTATAATAAATTAAGAATTTAAAACATAATTTGCATGAATATTGCAATAATGGCTGGAGGATGGAAGAACCGGCAGGTGGACGGACTGGCGCCGGGTGGACGGACTGGCGGGCGGATGGGTGGGAAGACGGGCAGATGAACGGGCATGAAGACGGACTGCGGACCCACAGACAGACGGATATTTCAGGAAGGAACTCTTTTTCGATATCAAGGGACTCCTAAAACGCGTATTTCTGTTAAAACCTTGAATCAATTATTCACAACTTTAACCCTCCTTCTACAAATACATTACTTTGAATATACTTACGAATATGAGAAAGTAAAATATATATTTTTTCATTATTGTAGTTGCAGGAAGACGTCGAGAAAATGTTGGACTTCTGCAATTTTTTAATATTTGATCAAGGAATTTCAATTTTCTTGAAAATCCTGCCTGCGGTTTAGCCGCTAGCGTTGCTCGCAGATAGACAGAAGTTTTGCCGTGACCCATTTTGTCGGTATCAAGGACTCAGGAAACCTGCATTCTGAGTACATAATATTTTACAGAAAATTATTTGCTAGGCATATAGGAACAATAATTAACAAATTTTTGCGGTATCATGGTCTCATAAAACGAGTTTTTCTGCCACAAAATCGCCCCTTATTCCTGCAGCATTACAAATCTCTTTCTATACTACGATAGTTGTTTGCCTGTAAGTAAAAAATGTTTAAAAAGAAACTTCTGAACTTATATTTGGTTGTCAATTATTTTTGCAAACACAGGTATATTTTATGTCATTTTTCGAATATTTTAAAATCTTTTTTATGGAACATAGGTCCCCTTGGGGGTCCACAGGGGTCCTTACGTAACTGTTTATTTTTTCTGTATGTAAATACAGCCCTGAATACAAACAGTAATTACAAGATCTCTATCTGAATTTTCTTGGCTGTCCGGGAGACGCCGCGTCCTAGGCACAGACGCCAACGTTTCGACCCTCATGCTGCGATCTTCTTCAGGGCGAAGTGCCCACGGTTTCATTACAAGATCTGTCCTCACCACTTACAATCGCACATACAGCTCGTGATGTATCAGAAACGATGTTTGTCGCTGATGTTTTATGGATTATCACTAGTTAGTAAGTCATCATTTCTGTATATGGTCCCACCCTTAACAAAACTGTCTCTATTGTGGTTGATAAAAGTGTTTATTGGCAAAAAACAAGTTGTCGGAATATTGTGCAAGATAACATAGATATTGTATTGGTCCAGTTCCTTTTTTGATAGAAAGCATATAAAGTGGTGTGAGTAATGTTGGGCGTACGAAATAGTGATTCTATCTTTGCCCGTTTCGACGTTCCAACAAATGTCCTCTTGTATTATCCTCTCTCAGCATTGGACCTCTGAGGAACCTAAATGATCTATAAATTATGATATTTCTCGAAATGAGCAGACAGCCTCCCAACCCACTTGCCACTATTTTCAATCATCATGACGTGCTGTCTGGCTAATGGGTTTACGAGGTATGCCCTGTGTTTGCGTTTTTTCTCGTTGTGTTGACTCATTATCTCTGCATAAGGCCTAAATATACTATCGCAAGAATATTCCTGGCGCCATAATACACTCTCGTGGTTGTAGTAGAAAAAACACCATCAATAATCACAAATCACTAGTACATCAATCTTTCACATTAATGTCAGTGAGGTTGAAGATTAATAACTGAGGGTTTATGAAAAATAATGCAAAATGTTCAAAATACCTTCTGAAAAACGATAGTGCGCCGCTGACAATTGCCTGCAACCAATCTGAGGCACGACTTCTCGCATTTACTTTAAATGGCTCATTAAATGTCTGAATGTTTATCAACATTGCTTTAATTCTGATAATATGTGGAATTAAACCTTTAAATAAATTTACTTTTAATTTAATATCCAATATTTGTTAATATCAAAAGTAGCCGATTCTCTTTTTCCGTAATTTTTCAGATATGCTGCCACAAATTTAGTGTTCGTTACTTTATTCATTACATACCTTTATTACAGTAATGTCAAGAATACATATGTAATCAGGTTTTACGTTAATATTAATCTTTATTTATTTATTTATTTATTTATTTATTTATTTATTTTTTTTTTTTATTTTTTTTTTTTTTTTTTTTTTTTTTTTTTTAAATTTATTTATTTATTTATTTAAAGCAGGTAAACCGGGAGCGGTAGCTCAGTGCATCAACTGATGTCACTGCGGCGCCTCTGACCGGGTGGTCCTAGGTTCGAGTCCTGACGACGGCAGGATTTTCGACACTAGCTTTTCAGCTAGGTCGAATTCAGTCGCTGTTTGGAGGAGATTTCTAGCAGCCGGCTGGTCTGATCGGTAGTTTTCCGTGGTTTCTCCGATCAGCACCAGGCGAATGCCGGAACAGTATCCTACCAAACGGGTCATGGACCGCGCGCGATCTGTCCTTCTCCTTCCTTGTCCTATCCCCTCCCCTTACACACACACACACTAACATGCACTACACTACCACATATTCCGGGAGACCGGTCGGGAGCTTAGAGCTCATCCCGGCTGGGACGGTGCCCGGCTGGTGGGAGAGTCCTGGTTAGGGGGCAACCCCACTAGCCGACGGTAGGTCGGCGCCGGATCTCGCCATCCAGCGGGAGAAGATCACCGCTATCTCCCGAGAAAAAACATGCACTACACTAACGGGACTAATGACCACAGTAGTTGATGCGCCCGGAAACATGAAAAAATCAATCAATCAATCAACAATTAAAACAGGTAAAAATTCTGTATAACTGCTATGGGAGAAGTGCAGTAGGTGAATTGAAGCTGATCTCTGAATCTCTATCGTATACTAAATTAAGTTGGATTAAGTCATAGGGAATGAAGTTTTTGAAAAAATAGATAAGAAAATATTTGCTCCGAGTAATAAAACCGTTTGCAAAGGGAAATGACTCTAATTTTGAATATTATTCTGTTTCATGCGCTACAAGAAGTAATCGATTTAATGCTGCCAGAATATGGAAAATATTATTAGAATTACTATATTTCTCACTGAGCTCAAGAGAAATTGCACAAATACCGAAGCTACATGTTTGTTCAGAAGCAAAGAAGGGGCCAAGTCAGCATTTGCAGCAATTGATCGGGGAAACTGAGAGAAAGTGATCGAGAAGGATTTACGGAGAAACTAGAGTATATTACTTGTTACATGCATATTTACTCTTTTAGAATTGAACAATAAAAACGGTAACTAATACATTAAGTTACATTGTTTAATCAATATTATTTTCCTTTTTAATGCTCAGTAAAGTCGTATAACATGGAAATATTTATGCAGCAGAAATAATTTTACTTGCCATTTAAAATTGCGTATCGATTGTAATCGTGTAATGCATCTGTCGATGTATTGGAATTGATGTAAATGTATTGTGTGTAAACGTTTTGTGGTAGCCATTGATATTGACTCTCGATGAACATGATTCCGACTTCCTACGTTATAATTATATACGTCTGTATTGGATAAAAACATCTTCCAATCCTTGAAAAAGTTAGTTTTGACAAAGACTACTGATATCAATAGGCAAGGTAACGGTAGACTCCCTAGCTTAGTAAAGAGATGTTTACTAGAATCACGTGGGTGGAATTTGCGTATTACTTGTACTACAGTTATTTTCTGTAATCTAAAAGACTGGGAGCTATTGGACGTGTTTTCCCAGAATATTATGCCATTACTCAGGAGGGAATAAACTTCACCAAATATTCAAACTAAGAAGAACACTGTATTTGAAATAATTCTGAACGCGTAGTACTTAGTTTTGCGTTTCTGTAACATCTGTCAATTACACATCGTTCATTTTCAATGGAGTATGCAGTTTTTTATTTGAAATGGGATAATACCTATCGTTTTCTCTTCTTTACTAATGAATTGTTATTACGAAACCAATTTAAAACATCAGGCATTGTACGAATATACTGTTTCTTTACATCAAAGAATATTCATATTACCAGCAAAGAGAACCGTTCTTTCGTAATCTTGGTAATACCGATACAGAGAATACAAGGGAAAACAACTTGTGGCAGAGTAATATTTAAAATTTATCGTAAACATTTCGTTTACGGACAGTTAAGTCCTTTTACCGCAGCTCCCAAAAAATAATTTAACACGGAAGTTTCATTTTCTACATTTTACAGAAACAAGGCGGCTTATAGCGACGAAACGTGCGGCATAAATCACTAAATGCGTTTTTTACGGTCCTGCTTAGGGGTTTCACTCAGCTTCCCCCAGTCGGGAAACCTCGAGGCGCGCGTCCGGGGCTGCTATTTCCAGAGAGCTGTCAGTGCTCTCCGAGAGGCGCTTTCGGTAGAGGCCGAGGACGCGCTACATCTGGTGGGTGCGATCTTTTACGATGACGGCAGATTTCACACAAAACCCCTGTTTTTGCACCGCGACCTCTTTATTTTTAAACTCGATGAAATGCGGTCAGAGTTGTTAGCGCGGGGAAATAACGCCATTTCGCTCAACCTCGATGTTTGTGGTCGTTCGGTTTATGATGATTGATGACGATGCATAGTGGGATAGTGGAGAATTCAACACAAGGCATGGTTTGATCAAAAAAAGAAGAACAAAAAAATCATTGGAATTTATTTGATTATTTGACCCATATTGGAATCAGATTAATCAGGAACATCTGTGTTGCTTGGAGGCAAGGAAAGTAGTGCTGTGAACTGCGAGTTTATCCTTCACGGCCCGAAAACGTATCACGAGTACGTCTCTAGAATTTTCATAGCACTTACACCTACGATTTAAAACTCTAATTTTGGTGTTAAACTGTTCGTAAGACTTACGGTTCTTCGAGTATATTCGAAAGACTTTATTTATTGCGAGTCCTAAACATAGTTAAGACGAGAAAGTGGCGGAGGGCGGCGGATGATGGCGGAGAGCGGAGAAGAGACGTTGGCGAATGGAGAAGTGACATCGGAGGACGACGGAAATGTGACGACAGCGGACTGAGAGGGGATGGAAAGAACGGAGAAATGACGGCAGAGAAGAATGGAGAACCGCGAAGAACGAAGGATAGAAGCAGAGGTGGACACGTGATAGTAAATTTTACGGGTTAACGGCAAAAGACGAAGAGAAATTGGGAGATACCTCCGCTTGCGTTAGCAGTTGTATGAGATGCTCCTCTTTTGGGATTAAATTGGGATCTGGTATCAAAAGATCGCACGAGATAAGTGCCCTAATAATAGAAATTTGCTTTTGTTGTAAATTAATATTGAAAATTATGGAAATATATATATATTTGAAGACTGAAGATGTGGAAAACAATTGCTAAGAGTTTATAAAAAGAATAAATTTTTTATTTGTAAATCATTTTAAATTTAACTAGACTAATATAATAATTCATACTCCATTCACAATATTAAACGTTTTGCATGTTAAAGCTTCTTTGACTCAAAGATTTATTTTTCTCACACTTAGTCGTTTATGTAGTCTGTAATGATAATAAAATACAATTACAACAATTCTGTATTCTTCGAATACGAAATGACTTGGGTGTCTGTTCTTTTTTATTAATTTACATTTTTTTCCATTTCGGTCGTCTTCTTTTATTCAAAGTCAAAACAATACTCCCTTTGACTTTGACACAGAGGAAAATGATTTTAGAATCTCTATTTGTACAGTGTTGTATTAAATCATTTTTGAAAACCCTGTCAAAAAAGTTATTTACGTAACTAGTACAGGCGATGAGTCTTTGACGTACGAATGAAATGTTGACAGACGAGGTGACGATATGAACCAAATCAGGTACTTTGAAATGAGTGCGCCAAAGATGAATTCGCTGGATTGATTGATTGATTGACTGACTGATTGATTAAATGATTGTTAGTGATTCCGGGAGCGTCAACTACCAAGGTCATTAGTCCCGTAAGAGCAGTGTATGTTTTTTCATTGTGAGGTGGCGTTGATCTTCCCCCACTGGGGGGCGAGATTCGGCGCTGGCCTACCGACGACTAGCGAGGTTGTCCTAACCAGGTATCTCCCACCAGCGGGCTACCGCCCTAGCTAAGACAAGTTCTAACTCCCCGATCAGTTTCCCGGCATGTGTGGTTATGTAGTACATGGTGTAAGTGTATGCTTAAGGGGGAGGATAGTACAAGGAAGAGGAAGGAAATATCGCCTGCTGTCCGTGGCCCGTTTGTTAGGGTACTGCTCCATCATTCGCACGGATAGCCTGGAGTTGCGCACGTTACATTTTAGTAGGAATTCATGGAAATGTACAAGTATAACGTGATATTTGGGGTGAGTCTTTCGGGTTTGTTGACGCTTCAACTACTTTCATGATTAGTCCTCTGCGTGTAGAGCTTGTTACAGGTAGGAAGGTAGCAGTATTTCTCACCAATTGAAAGCGATGTCTAGCACCGAATTACACGACGTGTATAGGGATTTCTCCTTTCCAGGTATATTCCTTTACCGGACACCGCCCGAGCCAGGACACACAAAGCTCCTGACTGATCTCTCGTTATGTGTAGTGTCGTGCATGTAAAAACAAGTGCAAATGTCAGCGTGTGTATAGGAGAAGAGGAGAGAGAGGGGGGCAGACAGAGACAGAAGGAGACAGACACTGACAGCCAGACAGAAACAGACAGAGAGAGAGAGACAGGACAGAGAGAGACAGAGACAGAGAGAGACAGAGACAGAGAGAAAAGAGACAGCAGAGAGAGACAAAGAAAGAGACAGATGGGAAGAGAGAGGAAAGGGAGAAGAGAGAGATGAGAGGGAGAAAAAAGAGGACGGAGAGAGCGATATCTTGTCAAAGATGAGAAAACAAAGATTACCTGTTCCACTGTTTGTTACAGTACTGCGCAGGCATTTGTCAGATGTTGATTGGAGCAACCACATCAGAGCACCTACCAGATCAGCAGACCGATAGAATTCTACATCCCACAGCGAGCGACTGAATTCAACCTAGCAATTTATCAAATCTGTCGTCGGTATTCGACTCCTAGAACCTCCAGATTCTAGGCAACTGAGCAATGTCAACCGTGATAACAGTGAATGTATTTAACAAGAAAATCCGGCGGAAGGCTCACTCTCGACATCGCGGCCGCGAAGCTGCTGTTCGCGCGTCTGTGTCGTGGCGGCCCATTAGCAAAAAATTAAAGGGGAAGGAGCCGAGCGAGACGCGTCGTTTTAATGGAGGGTTATTTCTGGTGCGGGTGCAGCTCCTCGGGCATCGGCAATCAATCACCTGCTAGCGGTAAGCGAGGGCTCCGGAAGCCACCACGCCTGCCTCCGAAGAAGCTCAGGAAAAACGACCGACCTATAATTACCAGGAGCCAGCGCCACCGGGAACACAAAGTAGGCTTTGTTTTAGTGACGCGCTCGCTCTTCAAAAGAAAAACAACTGTTTACTTGCAACGAGACACTTCGTCTTCTTCTCGGCTTCTCCCTCTTGCCACGCCCTCCGCTGAGACGGCGTGGGGATCTCCGCGTGCCGGGGAAGGCATCTGATGGAAATTGAGGAAGACGCGTGTTAAGGTGTGGGTGTGGATCAAAAACATGCTTGGCTATGAGGATATAACTGCAGAAAGAGAATGAGTAGTAGAGAGGAAGAGAAGGATTTGTCAGGATAGAAGGCTCGTTTTACTTTCTCGCTACGGAGTAGAGAGAGAGTTATGTAATGCTGCGCGGAAAAACGGCGAATTTTCGGCAGAAACACTCTTATTACAGGGCCCTAGTAACGAAAAAGTCAATAAATTCAGTTGATTAGTTCAGGAAAAAAATCCTCTAACATGTGGTGTAGTCAGAATGTATGTTTTGTGGGTCCTTGATACCAAAATATCGAATGACGGTAAAACGTCTGTCTGTGAACAACGCTAGCGCATAAACCGTCCAGCCAAATCTCTACAAAATTTATTTTCCCCAAGTGCTCTGGCGGATGTCGCGGTCCCTTGGATTTGAAATCGATATTTTAATTCTGGGAGTACTTAACATGTCGCCCCTGGGACATTTTCAAAAATTTCAAAAAAATGGCTCCATAGTTTTGATTACATTTTGTTGTTGGATAGTCTGAAGGACATTTAAGAGAATGGCGCAGGTCTCATGTTGGTTGAAAATCTTGATTTTTCAAAAATTGCAAAAGTTCAAATTTTTTTCGGAATCTTCCTACAACTGAAATATTAAAGATAAATATTTTTTCTCTTAATGAAATCTGTTTCTTAAAGATAGATTTTGAAATTAGGACAAGTACAATTTTTCGAAAATTCGAGTACTTTTTGTGTAATTTAGCGTGCAAATACGGGCGAGAAAGTACGAGCTGTTTTAAGACTGGTTTCAAGTTGCGTACCATCGACGGTAAGAAACTTATTAGAGGAGATCGGAGAGTCGAGAGATTATATCTCATTCACGTAATGGCTCCGCAAATATTAAATATGTTCTAAAAATCACTATTGAAAGCATGTTCAATGTACTATTTAGAGAGACCGGGGTGTAGCAATCAGATCGCCGAAATTAAAGTTTAAATCTCGGTTGATCTATGTAAATTTTTTAGCGAACAATGTGGGTTTGCGATGATTTTCTCCGGGTTTTCTTTTTCTCTGCTTTCACTTTTTTAACATATTCATATAATCTCTCATCCATCAAATTATTCATACAGTCCAGCAATGGTCGTACGTTTTGGGAACTGGCATTGTAAAACACAATATATTATTGTTTAAACATACAGAGAAATCCCCAAAAGTGTCCGTTGACGATAGTGTTCGTGGCACCTTTTCGTTACTTGGAAATCACTTTAAATAAATGATTAGTAAACCATTTTCAGTTTCACATTATTCTTGTGTCTAATTCAGAGAATTTTGTAAGTCTAATTCAATGCTGTCATTCAAGTACTTTGCCTATTATATTATTAAAACATGAAAACACGTAAACATTGAAAAGACGTCTCGTATGTTCTCCTTGAATGGTTTGTTTTGGATGTATTCAGGATTTTCAGAGTCTATTACTACCCTCTCTACAAATGAGATTTTCAGTTTCATTGAAGTGGAAATTCTATTATGCATTCAAAAATATATTTCAACTTAGAGTCCTAAGTATTCTCTCCATCTTCGTTTGGTGTTATATAGTTTTGTGAACCTTCAAGTTAATATCAAAACAATAGTGATTGAATGATAATTGTAATGCATATGTAACAACCAATTTTGTTGCGTTCTATTGCTTGCAGTATGTATGAATTATTTTTCATTTCCTTGCTAATTCATCATTACTATTATTGATACGAAAAATCATTAATAATTACTATTATTGATGCGAAAATAAATTCATCTCAAGATTTTCAAAATCCGTATCCGCATATTGTAAGGAATTTTAAGTCTTTATCTTGTGCTTCTATGGTACACATATATTTGAAATTCAACACATATTTTCCCACATTTTTATAGTATTACTCCCGGGGTTTTGTAAACATTAAACTATTATTTTCTGTCAACATTTTTTTTGCAACTTATCTTCTACAATTTTCTGTATTTATTATTCCTTTCTTATTGAATCCAACGACAAAAAGACGATGCTTCATTATTAAGCATATGTAGATGTACAAGCCGCTCCGATCTTGATAATCATGTAATCTTTGCGACGGAATAAAATAATAATAATTTCTAATTCATGAATTATAACAATGCAATTTAATGATTTGCAATTTTCATTTCGTATACTATCGCCAAATGATTTCAACACCTACAAAATTGAATCTATTCTGGCTCCAGTGGTTAAACTCGCTGCTATAACTGTGCTGTCATCTTTATTTATTGACTCTTAGTGTTTCCATAAGCTTTCATCAAAGCTTTTCATCAAAGATGCGTAAAACCCGACGGTGACGGGGAATCAAGATCTCCTGTGAGGCGGAAAATTCATTAATTGTTAACAAACATGGGCAATTCTGGTTATACGAGTACGCCAGCTGTATGTATTGATGTTTCTTCTTACAAATTAGACATCCTACTTTACTATCAACTTCTTTGGCTACGATTCTGTAATATGTATTTATCTTGCTGCAACGCAGTGAGTCTTTATTGGCGATATAATCATCATTATTATTATTATTATTATTATTATTATTATTATTATTAATCAAGAGCAATAATTGTAATATGACAAATATAATAATATCTTAGTAAGATTGCAGAATTCGAATGACAAATTCCTCACTCCCACTCTCCTTAATATTTTTATTTCTGACATCTCTAAATTAACTTATTCGGACATGGCCTTTTCTTTGCAGATGATACTGCAATATTTACTGCACACTTAGTTCTTATGCAAGTTCGAGATAACTTACAAAAAGATTTGAATTCATTATATACCTGGTTCACCAATTGGGACATTAAAATCAACCATAAAAAGTTTCAACCAAAAATGTTTTTATTAATATATATATATATATATATATATATATATATATATATATATATATATATATATATATAACTTATAATCATATTTAAAGGCCAATTCCCCGGAAAAAAATAATGCACTTATCAAAATACTTAAATTATACCCGTTAATTAATAGAAAAGCAAAACTCTTAACTAATTCAGGTACCTTAATTTATAAATCTATCATTCGTCCCACAATATCAAAACCTTGTCGTATATGGAGTGGTACGGCAAAAACACATAAACGCAAGTTTATAAGCCATTCAAAATAAATTTTTACGTCAAATATTAAAAGTTCCTTGGTTTATTCGTAATGATCAAATTTGAAAAGAACTCGTTATATATTCAATAAGTACATACATTTCAAAGTTCTCGAATAGTTTTTATTCTTCTCCTCCATGTTGTCCAGCATTTAAATCGGGCAAATCAAGTAATACTTTTTCCCGTATTAAGACTCGATATTCTTAAGATCTTCAACCTTCTTAATTAGCAGTATGACATTCAAACTAAAAGAAAATATTAAATTAATTGTTATTTACCCGGCAGCACAGGCGCCTTTTACTGTAACGTCAGTGCACGCACCTTGTCTCACTGACCGTTGTGCTTGTATTTCCCTTAATTCAATTTCTCTTTGTAATTTCGATCAAAGGAGAACCAGAAAAAAATGTGAAAAGAAAAGAGAAGAAAGTGTGAAAGAGAAGTGTGAAGTGAGAAAGAGAAAAAATATGTGAAAAGAATAGAAAAAATATGGATATTATTTTCAATAATGAGATATGTTTTTAAATAATTGATTACTGTATTTAGTGGTTTGTATGCAAATTAACAAAAAATGAAAAAATGAAATAGGCTGAAATATTATTTTCATTGTATTTGGTATATTTTACATATCTGACAACTATCCTTCTTTGCATGCTTCACAAACCGTTAGTAAATGTTCCAAATAAATAAACTTTTTGCATATTTGGCACTAATCTTTTGTTAAGTCGCCTAAAGAACTGAACGAAAATCGTTGCATGAGTGCACGTAGTTGGCCTCTGATACTCGTGCAACGTTTTGGAATGTTTCACCGCTAGAAAGAATAACAATACTCACTTTCTCAAGAGAAGTGCGACTCATATCTGTGGAAGGAAAAGTTACCTGGAAGCAGTGGTAACGGGCGGCCAAACTGCAATCACAATATTAGAGTAAAGGCTTGCCGGGTCTCTCAGACTAACTACGTGCCCTGCCGGTTTAAGTTATTTTGTAGAACTCTTCCTGGGTAACCAGGAAGGTTAATAAATGTTTTGTTGTAGTTCATTGAATTATGAAAATAATGTAATTGCACACATTCTTGAAAGACATTTGTATGTCGAACCAGAAGAATAACTAATATTTGAAAAATTCGAACTATTTTACTTCATCTTAAAGATGATGTAACAATATACAGGTTTTACACTTATTTTTTATTTCAACAAAAGACAGCAAAGAGGATGAAAAATCTTCGTAAAAGCATTTCATAGTCTAACAACTGATAAACAGGAGTATAAATAGATAAATAAGTCAGGCATCCGGAAAACAAATTCGTTACACTCTTTCCCTCTCTGTCAGATTTGCATCGGAAATTCCTCGACAGCGATGAACACAGTTAACGCCGGAGATACCGCAGAAGCAGCGACGTGTCACTCCGACGCCGGTTGGGAAGCTGCGAGCGGCGCCGGCGAGATCCCGAACTGACAGCCGGTCCCCGAAATTGCGCCGAGCACTGCATCAAATCCGCGTTCAAGTTCCCCCCACCCCCATCCCGATGCTTCTGCCTTCCCTTCCACCCTCCCTTCCACCCTCCCGCGAACAGGCGAAGATAGCGCTCGGCATTCAGCTTTCGCCGGAGGTAAGCCGCTGACAATCCCCACTCGCGGTTTGGCGCGTTCGCGAATTGCTTGTTTGAGTTGCTGAGAGCGGTTGCGACATTTCGGAGATTTAAACTCGCGTACGCTGCGTTCGGTTTGATCTCGGTCTTGCGCCTGACATCGCTCCGCCACTTCAAAAGACCGACAGTGAGGCGCGCCAGCGGTTGCTTCGCAGTCGCCCGCCGTGCTTATTATGGTTCTGTTGGCTTCGGGAAACAAAAGAAAATCGGACGATTCGCTGCCCATAAATTAAACATTATTGGAATTTTCTTTATTCTCAACCACATATTCGATTGATTGATTCATTCATTCATTACTAGTGATTTCGGGCGCGTCAACTACGGAGGTCATTCGTCCCGTAAGTGTAGTGCATGTTTTTATATGGAAATTGCGGCGATCTTCCCCCAACTGAATGGCGAGAACCGGCACCGACCTACCGTTGACTAGGGTTTCTCACGGATCTCAGCGAGCACCGCCTGCTGGGAAAAGTTCTTCGAGCGGTCCTCGGCATGTGACCATTGGTGTGTGTGTGAAGGAGAATAGGACAGGAAGGAAGGGAATTGCGCGATCCGTGGCCGTTGTTAGGACTCCGGCATTCGCCTGGTGTTGATCGCAGAAACCACGGAAAACTACCAATCAGAGCAACCGACCGCTAGAATTTTTCCCCAGACAGACACTGAATTCGACCTAGCTGAAAAGCTGGTGTCGGAAATTCTGCCATCGTCGGGACTGGAGCCTAAGACCTCCCGGTCAGAGGCACTGCAGTGACATCAGTAGATGAACTGAGCCACCGCTCCCGGTCACATGTTCGAATAAACAATACATATAATATAAATAAATAAAAATCCGTTGTAGTTGCAATATATCTAGCCGAGAGACAGCGAATGACGGTCGCGATTTTTCCTTACAAACCGAGGCGATTGTGAAGGTTTATGGCAAGTCAAGTCCGCATTATCGGCTCAATACTTTCACCTATAGTGAAGAAAATGCATGACAATTTTTATTTGATTGATTAGTGATTCCGGGCGAAACAAGGTCGCCGAGGTCGTTATTCCCTTCTTCCCTGCTGACCTACCATCGGTTAGCGAGGTTTTCTTCAACCAGGTATCACCGGGCAACCGCCCCAGTTGGGACAAGCTCTAAGATTCCGTGTTCTTCCGGGACGTGTTGTAGAGTAGTACTTGTAAGGTATGTAGGTAAGGGGTGAGTATAGAACATGGACGATCTGACGCGGTCCCTGGCTCGTTTGTTTAAGTACTGCTACAGCATTCACCTGGTATATTGATCTGAGAAACCACGGAAAACTACCGATCAGCACAGTCGCCCACCTTCAGATCCCTTTCCGAGACCCCCTGACCACATTTTGTGTGCTTCTGGCCGTGGAAGCGCACGAGTAAAGGCCCATTCACAATGCAAACACAAACATAAGAAAAACACACAGACGTAAACATTAACATAAGTGATAGACTGAAGTATTCACAATGTCGAACATAAACGTAAGCAAAATAAGTTTCTATTGGCTTGGAGACATTCTAGTTTAGTGTTGGTTGGATATGAGAATGGATTTCGAGATATCGACTGTGTCCATGACGGGGAGTGGAGGGGCTCTTGCCATGGACTGTGTTAGTTCGCCTATCGACTTATTTCGATACTCGATTTTGATTTAACGTACTGTGATTGGTTCATTTCTTATTTTTGACATAAGCGTAAGAACAGAAGCTTGAAGCTTACTAGCTATAAAGTTAACGTCTTACGTGTTTTGCTTATGCGAACGCATTGTGAATGAGTCCGCTTATGGACGTAGTCTAACTTTTACGTTAACGCTATGCTTATGTCTATGTGAAGTCGTAGGCTTCCGCGACCAGAGTCATGTAAATGATCTTGGCTCTCCGGGCGACGCCGCGTCGAAGGCTGTGTTGCCGACGTTTCGACCATCTTTTCGTGGTCTTCCTCAGGGTGGTCTGCGCTGGAGTGGTCAGGCTCGGAATTATATATCCTGGGGCCGATACGATAATGCCGCCAAGTCGTCCGACCGATACAAACCGTTCCTTGCCGTCCAATCACGCGCCGTGCCACCCGACTTGACCCCCTCCCGCCGATGAGCGGCGGCCTCGATTGGCCGGCTGTTTCAGCCAATCGTAACCGGGCCCTCGCATATATTATTCCGAGCGCAAACCAGTCCTGAGGAAGACCGCAAAAGGATTGTCAAAACGTCGGCAACACGGTGTCACCCGGACAGCCAAGATCATTTACATGCTTATGTTTATGTTTGCCTTGCGAATGGGCCTCAAGCGTGGCGTCGGCGCTGTGTGTTGCAGGAGCGGGCCCGCGCGGCCGCGAGCGGACCGAAGCTGGCGCACCAGTTCTGGTTCTCGTACCCCCCGCCCGGGGGAGGGAGCAGCCGCTCCCAGACGGAGGAGGAGAAGAAGGAGAAGAAGGAGGCGGCGGAGGCGCTCGCCCGCGCCGAGCACCTGCAGCAGGTGAGCCACACGCCTTGCACTCTGAGCCCGGCCCCCACAACACCCTGCCACCAACAGTTTCTCCAACCAATCTTCTGCCAACCAATCAGGTTCTGCCTACCAATCAGGTCCTGCCGACCAATCAGGTTATGCCGACCAATCATGCCCTACCGACCAATCAGGCCCTGCCGACCAATCAGGTCCCTGCCAACCAATCAGACCCTGGGAAACAACAGGTCCTGCCAACCAATCAGGCCCTGCCCACCAATAAGTTTCTGCCAACCAATCAGGTGTTGCGAACCAATCAGTCTCTGCCTACCAACAGGTCCTGTCGACCAATCATGCCCTGCCGACCAATGGGGCCCTGCCGACCAATCAGGCCCTGCCAGATCCAATCAGTCCCTGCCAACAATCAGACCCTGGAAACAATCAGGTCCTGCCAACCAATGAGGCCCTGTCCCATAAGTTCTCAACCAATCAGGTGTTGCAACCAATCAGTCTCTGCTACCAAGTCCTGTCACCAATCATGCTGCCGACCAATGGCCCGCACAATCAGGCCCGCCAATCAGTCATACCTGTCGACAATCAGACTGCAAACACAGCCTCCAACCAATGAGGCCTGTCCAGCTAGACTCGTACCAATCAGGCTTGCAACAATCAGTCCCTGTCAGACAATCAGGCCATCTCACTATCCCATATACCTCCGGGTGGCGACAGATTTACAGACAATAAGTCGCGATCCAATAAACTGCGGTGAGTGAAAGATTTACCGAGCATGTCAGGCATTCGAGCCGAGCTTTCTCGTGTTTCGTCACATTTACATGCACACACATCAGAAATGTTGCGATCATGCTATAAAGAAAAAGGTAAAATATTTCGCAGTTACCAGCTGTGTAAATGATAGGCGCTACGGTCCTATACCACGGGTACAAGGTTTACGGTGAACTGGAAGTTTCAAGTGGTCAGGATTTTTGATTATTCTATGTGAGATTTGGTGTTTGCGATATCGGGCATTACAGCTATATATCTTTATTTTTTCCTCGCTGAATTATTGTTGACCGAAACATTTATGTGGTAATCATCCCTCTCCTGGTTATTATTTCTTTCAGAATAAATTAATTTACTTTCACAGTTATTGGCTCTTATTCGGGCGCGATATTAAATGCTTAAGATTTCGGAAAGTAATAATGCATCCGTTCAATCTTTGATTTTTAACCAATAACAATTAACTTACTTATACCTCCTTACTATTATTTTTGAAAATTGAAAATGGGAGAATGGGGAAATAGAGTACATTTTCAGGAAAGTAAACGTTACAAAAAGTAGGTATGGGATGATCATGAGTTTTTCTTCAAGACGGTTTAAATTTGTATTTTGGGAATCTTGATCGGATTCGTCTGCGATAGTTATAAGTATTTCCTGGTTTGAATATATAAGTTTCTGCAAAGGATGATAAAGAATGAAAGAATTTATTTGACAGTTGTATAATACAATGAAGATTAAACTCATTGTGCAGTTGCTTGTTTGAAACGTACCACGGCTCTCTTACGGCAGTGCGAAGGATTTTATTTTGCAAAGTTTGGAGAGTTTTAAGTAAGTAAGTAGATGGCGAATGGAAGTTTTCTAAAGTAAAAGAGAGATCTCTGTTTTAAGACCCGATTTCTTGTTTATTAAAGGGTGAATTTTGCAGAGTGCTGCCTGTACCGCATTACACTTATTTACAAAGTGCGGTTTCCATATTAGTAAAGTGTCAAGAAGCACCCCTAGATAATTTATTGGATTATTTGGAGAATTACATGGAACTTTTTGATTATTGAATATTTTGAATATTTGAATGTGAATGTTTTAGCTTCACATATGGAAGGATTCAGACAGTCTCCATGACGATGCCCAAATCTGAAACGCGTGTAATACTCATGAAGGTGGTGTTTAGACTTGGGAAGCTGCGAGTCCGCTGAATAGATGGCTGTGTCGTCAGCATAAAGTGCTGTTGAGTGATTATCTCGAACGGATATATTTGCTGTGATTGTGTTAAACAATGTGAGAGAGAGAGCGGGGACGGTTGAGAAACCCCTGTGTGGATTATTGAAAGGAGAGAGATGCAATTTGATAGAGATTGTGCGATTTAAAATGAAACTACGTATTATATTAAATAGATATTCAGGAGTTCCAATGTGTCGTATATTGAATAGTAAACCTTGATGTCAGACACGGTCTAAGCGAAATTCAGAAAAGCGACTGTTAGAATTTTTTTCATGAAAGCTTTGAGCGATGTTTTCTGAAATTCTAAAAGTTGGAGAACAGTATAGTGGTTTGGCCTGACACCAAGCTGACAGGAAAGTACGCCATTATTTGATAACTAAGCTGACAGAAAATATGACATTATTAGATAGAAATTCGTTTAGCCCGAACAATATTATTTTCTCAAATATTCTACTTAATATAGATAAAAGAGTTATGGGTCTATAAAGAGAGAGGTCATTGGTAGATTTGTTAGGTTTTGAAATTGGAAAATACTGCTTATCGAGGAGTTCTTGTCATTTCAGGATAAGTTAGAAATATCATTTGGTTTTAGATTATTAGCAAAATACTCTATTAACAGATTGTTAACAGGCTATTAAAGTGCCTGTAAATTTTCCAAAGGTTAGGGGAGTCTTGAGTATTTAACGATTTAAGTTTTTCTTCAGATGAGTAAATCTATATTCCTGCCAGATTTGTACAGCGATTTTTTCTGACTTAATTAGAGATAGGATAATTTGCGGAATATTGGTATTTTTGTGTTTAAAAGTTTTACGGTAAATTTATTGTGACTAGTTTCATTGTCAATGGCTGTACTTTCTATTTCATAGATCTATCAACCGACTTAACTGTCGTATTGTTAGTGCTAAAATGGGGTGAAAGAGTGAGAATATAAGTGAGTGAATTAAATATTTGCCAATTATTCATTTTTGGGATAACTTCCGAGTTACTTGGAGGGGGCGGGTAGTTATTGAACGTACTGAGGACTGAGCAATGATCTGAATTTGATTCCGTTAAGGAAAATTGATAAATTGGACCATTTAATCGTTTACTTACTTTAATGTCCAGTATATCGGGCGGTATGCTTTGATTGAATCGGAAGTAAGTTGGTTGAAAAGGCTCTAATACATTACAATTTATGTTCAGCGCAAAATGTAACAGAATTTTTCCGTTGGGTTTGCTCTTTCTACATCCCGAAGGTCGGTGTTTAGCATTAAAATCTCCTATTGCTAAAGTGGAAAAGACATGTGCAAAAAGTCTTTATAGAAAAGTTGAATTTATCGGGATATTGGGATGTTTTTACACTGCCATGATTGTAATAAACTGAGGTTTTGTTCCTTAAGAAAGCTGTAGTATTTTCTAGGCCGGGGTGATTGCAAGTAGACCTTGGTCATGGGGAAATTTTCCTTTTAATGCCACTTAGAAATATCAGAGTTATCAGAAAACAATACTAGTATTCTTTACCTGGATTACTGTCAGAACAGTTGGAGACAAGAGGGCCACATTTGACGCACTATGGTGGTCTCTGCAAACCTAATCTTCTCAGGACTCAGCATGAAGTAAAGCGAATGGGATCGTTGGCTACCCATGTGTCCCACCGCTGCCTTGGGCCGGTGGCCCTAGGTTCACTGCTTTGGGTAGGCCTGGTGAAGAACAAGACATGTTAGCACGACAGACATACAATAAATAATCATCCATTCAAGAATATTGACAACGCGAGGAAATAAATGTTATAAAAGCAGGAAAATCACAAATGGCTCAAATTCGTTATTATATAGATACATTTTTCGTGAAACGCCTTCACAAATCCACTGTTTAAAGTAACATACAAACAACAGTACTTTCTTCCCTCCGCTCTATGCCTTGTTTTAGTCTTCAGAGATGGATGGGTTTTTGTTAAATGGATGAGAACAATATGAATTACAATATTAAAAGGCTCACTCATTACAATTTCAAACGATTGTAGAAAGCAAAGATAATTCTTTTACATCGGTGAAAAACTGTTACGAAATGAAGTTTGTTGATAAAATTACAATCGTATAAAGTTTCTTGTGTTTTTACTTTGTTGTACCAATACATTGGCAAATCTTCTTACATACAACTTATCGTGCTAAAAAATGCACATCAGGTGCTCGGGAATATCTTGTTTTCAGTAGCATTATCTTTGGCACGAACTCGATGTTTATGCATCCACCTTGCCTTCCAGCGGTCGAGCGTGAAATGTTCTCACCAACACGCACGTGTCATAAATTTTACGATATTCAATGACTCTCGAATAGAACAAATAAATTGTAGAACAATGCAATTTTTGTTGCATTATAATATCTGAGAATGATATATAATGATTTATTCGTTGAGTTGCCATAATTCCCGATATTTACAATATCTGTCTTCTTATATTAAATTTGATACTTGACTATAAATATTCTTAGTATATTTCACAATTTCATCTACCTTAATATTATTTTCTGATTTTCAAGAAGGCATCCACCTCACTTTCAATGTTCCCAGCACATGGTCTTATACCGGGTCCTAAACCATGGTCTCAAACTTTCACTATATTATGAGTTTGTGCTTTTGAATCTGTCCATACACTCTGCCAGCCATTTTGAGCATTAGTATTTACCAACATATACATATGTATTGTTAATAAACATTCATTATTCCGTATCAGAATGCTCTTATTCCGATCCACTATCGTGCTGATACGCCTCTGCGATTTCAACACTCAGATCATTTTTGACTGCGGGGATGCTTCAATGAAGATATCTTCAAGGAATACCAAGAATGCAGAAGTATTTGCTAACAATGAGTCAACAGCAAATCAAAGAAATATGCTATTGTAATATTTACATCGCGCCATCTGGAAGGCGAGCGTACTTCTCAGAGCAGGTACAACATGCCTGCATTTTGCGTACAAGGGACTCAGACCATTCATTCGTAAAGAAAACTCGCCCTTCAAATCTTTTTTGCGCGTTTATATTCTTGGATACCAATATGGTTCCTCAAGACTAAAGTAGGTAATGAAATTATCAAGGTGTACGACCACCAATTAATATAATTTGTCCCTTACTAAGAGACATCCGAGGAATTTAACACTTCAATTAGCTTAAAATTTTATACGAATTTAGCAATTACAAACGTCAAAAACAAAGCTTAAAAGATTTAGTTGCAAACTTCTACAGAAAACATAAAGAAATATAACCTTTCTATAGCCATTAAGAAGGAGCAGAAGACCGGATACTAAAACAAAGACGCAGAGCGATAATACGAATCGTCGAAGTTAAGAAGTGTTATGAAACTACTATAAACTATATACGCATTTTATTATCTTCTGTAGGATTCTAGTCTAGAAAAGAAATCACCTCGCTTTTGTTTTCATTTGCAATATTTCAAAATAAGAACGTGAAAGAGCGTTTTGCTTTGATGTACCCTCAAGGTCTATTGCACTAGCGTCCCTCTCTCCTCTCGCTTCTCTCACTCGCTCGACCGTGTTATCGCGTGTTTTTTCTCTCGCGCTTCCAATACCTTTTAAAAGACCACAAAAAAGCAAACCACTGATCATTACTTTCTTCTGTGCTCTTTGTGTTCAGAGAAAATGAACATAGTAAAGAGAAAGTTAGGTAAAGCTGGAAAAATTCGAGGTCGAGATATTGACAGGAATATAGTTTTGAAAGCGCCTGCTATCAAAAAAATGTTTTTCAGAACGTCTATGTGTCCTTTTAACAGTCTGTAAGCAGCACTAGGACGTAAACCGTACAGAGTGTTTTATCCAAAATCGATATTCCCTTATCATTTTGGATCAACTCATGGTTCTGTAAATTTGAAACAGATCTTTTAATCTTTTCGGGATAAAACAACGAATTAAATGACAGAAGGGGAGTTTTTATTACAACGTTTGGATATTTAAAAGTTAAAGATTTTTCGAACCGTTCGTTTTTAAAGTTAAGTTTTCCAAGAGATGGCTAAACCATTAGCAGAATATAGCAAGTTGCAATATCATTACTTTACTTAACGTTATCAATAATAGAACCGTGATATTCTTAACAATACGTAGTAAACTATGGAAGATATTTAGATTTTCTTTTCATAAAATTAACGAAGGAAATTACGAAAGAAAATATGTAACTGAAGTCCTTATACAACTACCATCTTCAACAAGGACAAATACGAGAATTTTCCACTATCCATTTGTGTGATATTCGTTGAGTATTTAATGTCGTTTATCACCTGTGAACGCCTCTGTAGGGAAAATCTTTCATCTTTGTCCTTCTACGCTGCAACTTTTAACGCTCTTCAGTTGTTCGCAGATTTTATTCACCGTCAAAGGACATTCTATAATGTTTTTAATTTTGACTCGACCTTTCTTTCATCTCCACGTAACGATCCGTCACAAATTCCTTTTTGCGAAGGAAAATATCCACCCACACAGAGAAATGTTAAGAGAGCTTTGCCAATGGCTTTAGAACGGCGTCCGCGACGCGCTCTGGGAGCAGAACGAGAAACCACTCACGTAAAAAGATGTCGCATAAAAGATATCTTAATGAAGAAGACAAGACGCGTGTTCGCGGGCGAAATGAGGTGAAGTGCTGAGTGCATTTTAATACGCTCGTTCTTCCGGCCCAATGGTTTGGGCGCAACAGGTCACTTTTTCCCGTAATCTTTTGGCTCTGAGCCGACCGCGTCACTAAAATTCACCCGGTCCTTCCAAACTTCTTTGCTCAACTGCAATTAACGTGTTAAAAAATTTTTTTTTAAAGATACGTTTGCAGACTTTTTCTTAGAATATTTACATTTGTTGGAAAGGTTAAGACTATATAAATTTTAGACTACTAAAGTTTCACAGCGTTTTTGCTCTCGTCACTTGAATGTGAACGTTTTTTAATGAAATTAAATGTAACCGTAATAGAATAAAACATATTTGACATATAGATAAAACATATTTGATTAATTAATCATTATTGTAAAGACCAGACAGAAAGTCTCACTATAAACACTGTGGTGTCTCTTTATAATACACTACAAAACCCGTACAGCATAAAGAGGATAACTATGGTAGGGTGTGTACATAATGCTTTGTTTTGTTGTCATTATTTTTTCTGTTCCAAGAAAAAAGGATTCAGTGAATGAATGGTAAATACACGCTTCACGTACAGCTTTGAAAATAGAAATGAATTAAGAACGTTTGAGCTATACAGGTTAATTCAATCCTCGTTCCTAATACGCAGGGAGCTCATTTCATAAATAATGTAGAAGACTGAATTAGGCAAAATTCAATACTCTTGAACGTCTTGTTTTGTAAATAATTGACGTTCGACTCTGGACTACGCGCTTGTGCTCGTGTAACATGGGCTACTGTAAGTGAGCGAGCGGCTTCGCCTCGGGTTGGGGCACGCGACTGCTCTGGAAAACTCAATTGATAATACTATCAAAGAAGCCCCGAGCGAGCACAAGGCAACTAGCGTGCGAGGTCAAGGCATCACAGTCCTTCGTCTGGCGAACAATTCATGTGGAAAGATTACGACTTTTCTATTTCAAGCGGGTGCAGCATTTGTGCAGTAGAGACATAGCACCGTTTTCAGTTCGCTAGGCATTTCCTTCGCAAATGCAAAGAAAACAAGGAATTTCGTTCTTTGGTCAGGTGAAACGTGTTTTAGAAAAAAGTGGCACAATTATTGCACACAATTAGCATGTGGAGACCGAGGAAAATCCGTATGTTGCACATAGTGTAGCTCACCAAGATCGGTTCTCAGTGAATGTGTCGGTTGGCATTGTGGATTAATTTACCTCGGTCATCACTTCTTGCTAGAGTGCTCGAGAGGCGTTCAGAATATGAATTTTATTACTCAGGTTCTCCCATCGCTTTTGGAACTGGGGGCTAAAGGAAGACCGCGTTTATGCTGCTGAAGTCAAGGACCACGATGACCTTCTGCGAAGCATTGAAAGCATGGCAGCCGAAATAAAGGTACAATGCGGCAAAGTTTTGGGCGCCACAGAGGCCGGCAGCACCTTGAGTTCACGCAAGAGGAGGCCATTTTAAACCCTTACAGAGACCCTGTTACACGAGGTGAAAATGCGAGATTTTAGCTGCACCAGCAAATATGATAATCTATCCTAAATAGCACTGAAATATCCTTTTTATCTCTCTCCATTCGTATTCGGTAGATAAGTGTGCAACAGTAGCAACAGGAAACAATATTTAATGCAATGCAATATTTATGTTATCTTTTTTGCAAAAAATAACCCATGACAAAACTTTTTTTCATCATTTTAAATAGGGTTTACACTATTTCCATTTGCGATCGTGAATAACTTAGTGTACCCTATCACCGGGTCCTGCATGAACAACGACGACTGAATCATTCTCTATATGCAGAAAGGTATCCTAATCAGGTAATTCATTACCTAGAGCCAGAAAATTTTCGCGACTCCAACAATACTTGCAAGAAATTGGTAGAATTGTGGCGCCGGCTTCAGAGAGGTACGAAACGAGCTTAAACAACGAAGTGAGCTTAAGAAACGAGTTCTTTATGATTTGGATATAATCTCATCAGATAGTACAGTACGAGTTGCACGAAGGGAAAATTTAATCTCATAGATATCTGAAACATTCTTATTTATCTGTATCACATACATGGAGTTAACTAAGGGTGATACTCTGCCCAGAATAATTTCTTGCTAACGCATGCTAGCTCAGTGTAATGTGCTTATTTACTTTCGTATAATTCACCTTCTCGTATAATCTGTATGTATACTTGGGTTTTTCTAACGTGGCATCTGATGGTATTATCTTCAAGATGGAATAAGGCACGACGTTTTGCGTTTTTCTCGGCTCTTCCATTAGAGTCGCTGAGATCATGCGATATGTCTCGGCAGGACCAAGAAAGACCCAAATGTCGTGCCACATTCCATCTTGACGATAATACCCTCAGATGCCACGTTGAATAAACAAGTACAGTGAAGGGAAATCTTTATAATGTTGTAGCCAAATTTTTTGAAACGCACTGTAGCATCCTGATACCAAAAATGTAGATAATTATTGCTTCTACATGTAAATAACTTCATGTAATAAAGTGTAAAGCTGCGCGCACGAGCTACTTGCCCGCGTGAGAAGCCTGGTACTCTAAAGGCACAAGCAACTGTCGTTGACTCGCACTCATTACCCCTTCAAATCCAGAAAGGGGTGTTCACGCTCAAGCTGAAAGGAAAGGTAACCGCAAATAATGCTAGAAGTATCACTAGAATTGTGGTTTAGTACGAAAATATGTTTTTCTTGATGTTTTCTACGAAACAGCCGAAATCTGAAATATATTTATATACTTTATACTTATTATTTTTATTTAATGTTTTCTTAAAAATTCTTTTTAGTGTTAACATTTTTCCCCGAGGCCAGAAATATGTTTGAAAGGTGAATTCTTTGCGTGTTTTCATTTTGTATTATGTTTTATTAAATTTTGTTGTTTGTACTTTTACACGGAGTCTTTCCGACATTTTCAAAATTTTCTCAACAAATCCACTTTTTACTAAATTGTTTTATTGGATAGAGCAGTGCACGATTAAAAAATGGCGCGGATCGTATTTTCGTTGAACTCTCTGAATTTTCGAAAATTGGAAAGGTTACAAATAATGCGGTAAAGCATGTGCTGTTGTATCACCACTATTTAATAATGTAATTTATTGTTCGTTTATTAAGGTGGATTTATAAGTGGTGGTATATTCCAATCACCATAATAATTTTCTTTGAGCCCACGAAAGATCTAATGTGCGACAAGACAAACATAAAAATAGGTTCATTCTAAATATTTGAGATGCATCAGTCATGATCATCTTGTTGGCCCCTATTTCGTTCATCCGCGTCTGACTGTAAGTGGACACGGATACTAGCTTATCTCTCACGATCTCTTTATGGGGGGGTCAATACTTGGATATCAAGCCACGATCCGAAGTTGGGCTGCAAGGTCATAGGAATGAAAGAAAATAATTATTTTTATTAATTTTCTTAAAATATCTCGCAATAGATGATCAGCTTTGGTTACACTAAAGTCCAACTTAATACTAAAAATGATGTGTTAGTGAATGACTTTTGTGATTATTTCTCCACGGCAAAGTAAAATTAACTCTCATTAAATCTTGGCTAAGTTAATACGTTGAAAATTTTAGGGTAACTTTTACATGTGGTTGGTATTTTCAACATTTTATTCAAAGAAACTTAGCGAATGAATATAGGGCAATTATGTAAATGGAACGTCTACAGAAAGAGGAAGACATTATTATGAGTTCACTTGGCATTCCTCCACCCGTTGCATTTTTGCAAGAATATGCTGCTGTAATATCACTTTAAACAATGTACTTCAAACAACTACATAAAATAATCTAGTCGCTTCACGTACTACAATATTTTAATTTTTATTACTACACTATGTAATTCATAACTAAGTAATCATGATATTGATAATTTTAATACATGTTTTATACTCCAATTTATGCATAGCTGCACTTCAAGGTCACGAGATGAAAAGAGAGGGGGCGCCATTGTTATTCGATCGGGAGCTCTAATATCAAAACTTTAAGTCCTAACAAAGCTCCCGATTGGATGTCAGTGTTACCCTTTCCTTCCAGCACGTGACCTCGAAGCGCAGTTATGTTCAAATCGGTGTATACATTCGAAATTATTCCAATATATGGAACATATACTTGGAATGACGTAATCTCTGCTTATCGTTGTATAAAGGTGATACAAATGACAAGCATACTATAAGTGTTCATATATTATATTTTACCTTTCAAAATTATCAGGCGATGTCTCTATCAGCATATTTGAGAACAAGACAATTATTAATATGTGATGAAATAATCGCTAACGTTCACCAGGTAAAAGTAATTCAGATGGATCTAGATTTTAAAAATAGTGACAACCTTGTACTAGCTGTACTAATATACTAATAGATGGACGTCAAATGGAAGTATCAACTACATATCTTTTCTCTTCTGGCTTCTATCATTTTCACCCGCAAACATCCACGGAACAGAAATGGATGTAGAACTAGCGCAAATCGTTCTGAGTCAATTAACGAGTAGCTGCAGTGACCTCGTCGCCCTCCGGACTATTTAACTCACTAAGCAGTTCCTGGAATCCTCGTAACCTTGTAAAGCTATCTGGCGAACGCCATTTGCTTCCATTGTCGTCCATTGCCGAAAAGAACAAAGTGCGCTGACCACGCATGCCGACCCCCCATTCGACGCCGCGTAGCAGCCGCGGTAGCAAGCACGAGCCACCAAACCCGGTGACTGGCAGTGGGTGTACGAAAGCTATGAGTGCCGGTGCTACTGGTTGTAATTGCGAGAGGTAAATTTACCATCGGCAGCGGTTGTGTGCACGAAAGCAACCGCTGGCGTTGGTGGGGTTGGTTCGCAAGAGCTACCGTTGCCGTTGGCAGCGGCTGTGATCGTGAATGCTACCTTGGTCGGTGGAAACAATTGTGATCGCGAGAGTAACCGTTACGACCGGCAGCGAGAGCAACCGGCAGCAGTAGTGAAGGTGAAACCTCCTTTTGCACGATGTAAAGAGCCTTAAGGTTGTGAAGGAATTACCGTTGCCTGCGACATAGAACGCAAAAAATTTTTCCAGTGCCCGATGCCAGTAGCAGCGGTTGTATGAACCAACGCTACCGTTGCCTTACATTGGTAAGAACGCGAGAGCTACCTTCCGGTGACACTTTTGTGAACGAGACACATCTTTTCAGTGCTACCGTTGCCAGTAGCTCGGTTGTATGCACCAAAGCTACCTTCCGGTGAAATTGGAGAAGGTTGTGAACGCGTGAGAGATACCGTTAGATATCCCAGTGCTACCGTTGCCAATAGAACGGTTGTATGTACCAAAGTACCCTTCCGGTGAAATTGGCAGTGACCGCGAGAGATACCGTTAGATTTCCCAGTGCTACCGTTGCCAATAGAAGTGATACCGTTAGATTTCCCAGTGCTACCGTTGCCAGTAGAATCGGCTGTATGCACAAAAGCTACCCTTCCGGTGACATTGATTGTGAACTCGAGAGTCAGCACGCGTCGCCAGTAGCACCGGCTGTGCGCACCCAAGTTAAGGCTCCCGGCGGCCGCGAGGGGGGCGTGGTGGGCGATGCCGTGGTCGGCGCAGCGGCGCGCGGTGCGGCGCGCGAGCAGCAGCGCGAGCAGCTCCTGCACCAGCAGCACCAGCAGCAGCAGCAGCAGCAGCAACAGCAAGGCAGGGAATGCCGCTCCGCCTCGCTCCAGTCCATGTGAGTAGTACGGCTTTCCTTGCGTTTGGCATGGCTTGGTTGGAACGCTCTGCCTCTTGCAGGGTACTCTTGGAATGTCAAGGTAACCTGAAGGAGAAATCTCTCCCGGAGGTTTTAAACTTGTTAGGGACTGAGTAAGCAAACATCGCCTCATGGGTGATCACAGGGGAAGTGAAAACTGGGGATACGATCCCCTGATCATCACTGCCTACAAAAAGGGGATTTATGGTATTAATGCAATGTTTCGTACACTACTGATTTTACTTGCAATATGAAGGTAGACTGCGTCTTTCATTGATGGTCAAGTATGGTATACAGCCCATTTTGACACTAGCGATGTCTGGGTGAATAATAGCCTTATTGTCTAGCCGCACCCCATTAATTACCCTCTTCTGCAAAGATTGCTCATTTATGACTTGTTATTGGCTTTGTAGTGTATCCTTTACAAAACTCGGCGTCTTCCCGCGCCGGTACTAACTTATTTGTTTCCTTGATGATCCGCTCCTGAGCCATTAAGAAATAATTACATTCTTGCCATTTTAGAAAGCTTACTTTTGACTAGTGAAATCATGGAGCAAGACGAATAAAATAAAAACTCTTTTCTAGAGTTATTAACGGTTACGGTAGTTGAATACTGATTCAGTGGTTGATCACGTAGAAAGTGAGAAGACGAAACGCGTCCTCCTAATCATCGCTTCTTACCAAAGGAAATCCATTTGACAATCCCAAAGTTTTGAAAACAATGCGCACGGGCTGAAATGCTCCAGAACCTCAAGTCAAGTCATTGCAGTGTCCCTAATCGGGAGGTCCTAGGGTTCGAGTCCCTACGCTGGCAGGCTTTTCGACACTAGTTAGAGAACTACATCGAATTCAACCTCAACCTGGAGGACAATTCAAACGACCTACTGCTCTGATCGGTAGTTTTTCGTGGTTTCTCTAGTCAATACCTGTCAAATACCAGAGCAATACCGGAACAATTATGCCACGGACCGCTCGTGATACCATACTCCCCTTCCTTGTTTTATCATCATCACGTACACACACTCTCACTCACATACATACACTGCCATGCATTGCGAAAGTCGGGAGAGTAGAACTTCTCCCGCCCATGATTAGTTGCTGGTAGGAGATACCTGGAGGAGAAATACTGCAAAATGACTAGAATGTCGGCGCCGGATTTCACCATCCAGTGGGAGAAGAACACTGCCACCTCCAAAGACAAACATGCACTAGAATTATGGTAATAATGACCATAACATTTGACGCATATGTGTAGTAATCAACACAATACCGATCTCTCAATACTGATACTTCAAACCGTTAAACCCTTCTTTGAAGGTGGTGGAGTTAACGTTCCAAAACCAATTGTCTTTGGCATTAGAACGTATGTATTCACACTAATTATCACCCTAATGACCATAACGTTATCACGTTCTTTGAAGGTAAATTTGCTTATTTTATTTCTCTCTTGTCAATATTCAATACACATCTCTTCATATTCACAGTGCATTTATTTGAATTTGAATTAACGGGTATATGTCCATGATACAAAATATAGTAGTGTAGAAATTATACAAAATACAATAACGAAACAGTAGTAGAAAATATATAAGTGTAGTGGATACATAATACAGAAGTAGTGTCAATGTAGTTCATAAACTAGTATTTTGTTTCTTAAATAATTTTGCAGTGAAGGAATCACAAAACCAATCTATGTGGCTACCATTAGCATTACGCATGAGGCGATTTAATGTCGAGATGATTGACTCATTGATAGACTCTGTCGGACGCATTTTATACTAACGTAACGTACCTTCTAGTGATTCTAGTCGGTACATGTAAATTTATTTAATTTAAAAATAATGGAGAGTAAATTTCATCGTTGATTTTGTAAAGAAATAGATCATTGGAGCAACATCGAGATTTTAAAGTTGGTATATTAATCTAACTTAAAAATGTTTATTAAGTGTAGTTACGGAGGAACAAGTCTGCAACCCACATCAAATTTATCTTCCTTTATTTTAGTTCTGGGTACTGAAACATTCATTATTTCTTTTTAAATTAAACGACTTATTGAAAGTGTTGAATTTGACTCATCACTTGTATATCAAGGGATTATACATATTTCATCGCTTGTAACATATCATAATTATTTGTTTTATGGAATTTTAAATTTATTAACATTACATATTACCATTTAACGTCATGAACCCACTGGTAGTAACACTAACATTACTCAAAGAAGTCTCATAAGCCATGACTCAGCAACTACGATAATTCAGTCAGTAAGCGCAGTTGGAAAATAGACGGAATAACACAATCAAGAATTTGCATTTTTCAATCACAATAGAATTTTTTATAATTTTGTCGATTTTCTTTTATGTCCTGGGATCTAACAAAACATTGACACCTCTCACAAGATCCCAGAATCCATAGTTTTCCGGTATTTCATACATGTATTCGAAATTAGTAATATAGATCAGTGATGTCAAGGTTGCATCTGGTGTCAGGGCAGTAGGGCGACTCGCGCCATCATGGCAAGCCGCTAGATTGACGGAGCAACTAGTGCTATAAACCAGGGCGAGGCACTTGCGCATCGTATCCGACTTCAGCCAATGTGCTTCAGACACCAGTTTGCGTCACAATATTAGCGGGAATTTTAAATCCAGTCATATTCCAAAATTATCACCTCGTTACACGACATTGAAACATTTACTGACACAATAAATAAAACACGCATGTGCAGAGCATTTACTACAGTTAACATAAAGTTATTTACGGACTACTTGCTGAAAGAATCATGGGAGGCAGTTTATAACGCTATTGACACAAATGAAAAATATAATTTATTTTTCTCAAAGCTTTCATTTCTCTTTAACGCAGGCTTTCCTATTAAAAAGAGAAAATTAAACATTTCACGAAAAAGCAATACTTGGACCACAAAAGGAATTAGAAAAAAATAAACATACTCTCTACTTTATTTCTAACGTCATGACGTATCCCAAGATTTCCTTATCTACTTTAAAAAATACAAAACATTGTTACGAAAAGTCATAAGGCTGGCTAAAATCATGAAAAACGATCAGGATATTTTGAACTCAAATAATAAAACAAAAGCAATGTGAAATATAATAAAAAATACTACCAAATCAACTAGAAAACCCATAGAGAATGTTGTTTTAAAATATAACGATATAAATGCGAACGATCCGGCAACAGTGGCTAATCTCTTTAACCAATACTTTTCGAGAATTGCTGCCGATCTCACTAAGGGTCTTCAGGCACAAAATTCAAAAACAGACAGTTCACCCAAAATTTTAGACACAATGTTCGTTTCCGAAACTTCTTCCTATGAAATTCTCAAAATAATCGGTAAACTAAAAAATAAATATTCGTCCGGTTTAGATGAATTCCCGGATTCTTTGTTAAAGACTTGTGCGCATGCCATTATACACCCGTTAACTCACATATTTAATGCATCTTAATGCACTGGAACGTTTCCAGATATTTTCAAATTTACGAAATATTTCATTTAAATATTTCATATTGTACACGTTTATCACGTTATTTTTTGGTTGTTTACCGTTGAAATTGTCATTTTTACCACTTTCAAAATGTTCCTCAACACTTCTTGCTCTCCATGCAACATGGCGGCCGTCTGGTCTTGCTTTTCAAACGAAGGGTCCGTGCTGTGGTCATGTGGTTCGTGACGCAAACTGTTGATGCGCAGAACGAGCTAAAGTGGGTGATCATTGTAATCAAAGTTTTAATCATCACAACACACCTAGTTTATTCGAGGGTTGGTTGGTTGTTAGTGATTCCGGACGTGTCAATTAGTTACGTCATTAGTCCCTTAAGTGTAGTGCGTGTTTTGCTTCGGGAGGTGGCAGTGATCTGCTCCCGCTGAATGGCGAGATCCGGCGCCGACCTACTGTCGGCTAGCAGGGTTTACCACAAGCAGGTATCTCCCACCAGCGGGGCACCGCTCCAGTCGGGACAAGCTCTAAGCTCCCGACCGGTCTCCCGGAATATGTGGTAGTGTAGTGCATGTTAGTGTGTGTGTGTGTGTGTGTGTGTAAGGGGAGAGGATAGGACAAGGAAGAGGAAGGAAAGATCGCTCACGGACCGTGGCCCGTTTGTTAGGGTATTGCTCCGGCATTCGCCTGGTGTGTATCGGAGAAACCACGGAAAACTACCGATCAGAGCAGCTGGCCTCTAGAAGTCTCCTCCAGACAGCGACTGAATTTGACGAAGCTGACAAGCTAGTGTCAAATATCTTGCAAATGTCGGAACTCGAACCTAGAATCTTTGATAACCATGCAAATGCAAAGTAGGTCGTCGATATTCATTAATTTTTTAAAATATTTTTTCCAAGTGCATTAACTCTACGATATCACCAAGTTTCAGTTTAGGTTAACGAATAAAAGATGTTTGAAAATATCACATGATTTGAATTTCAAGAAAGCAACTTTAGGCAGAACGTAGGGGAGTACACTTTTCCAGTGAATTTGTCGGTCAGTGCAAACGTGCAACACATATATGAGTTGAGCAAATGTGAAGGCGTGAACGTATGTTGAACACACCGCATTAATACACAAAAAATATCTACAGTTTTCTTGTTCCGTTTCTTCCCCTGCTCATCCTCTTCAAGATTACATCTAAATCTCTGATAAATTCCCTTATGATGTCGTCAAGCTTCCACTCGTTATTCAGTCCCTGGATATCACTGTATTTTTTTCAAACAGTTGCAGGCCTTGATGCTACCATATTCCTACGATTCTTGGTTGTCCTGGTTACGCCGCGTTGAAGGCTGAAATGCCGACGTCTCGAATATATTTTTCGCGATCTTCTTCAGGGCTGGTCTGCCAAACCAACCCTGCCCTGACCAGCCCTGAAGAAGATCGCGAAAAAGATGATCGAAACGTCGGCCATTTTGCCTTCAACGCGACGTCACCCGGACAGCCAAGATAATCTCAATGATTCTGGCTACGGAAGCCTACGACTTTATATTCCTACGAGCTCCCAAATGCGACGTGAAATAATCTGGATGCGAATGGAGAACGTTCAGGTCACTACCAGAACCCTCTGCGAGTTCCCGGCGTTGTAGTCCCACGGGGTGTGGGATTCACAATGCACGACGTTCAGATCTCATTCACCTCTCGCAGATTATACGCAATTCCGAATTGAATTTCAATAATTAAATCATCATTTGTATTCCTATTGCCCTCAACAGTGTTTAAGGGCCCTTTGGGAATACGATGTACGCATTGGGCTAAAATTAACTGTCGAGCAAATAGTATGTATTGACTGAATGATTTTTGACTCATCAAAATTTCATCAATTAGCTCCATTGTGCTTCGAAATTGTAGTGAGTGTTCCAGAAGGTTGAGAAGAGGCGGTGATGTTGGCCTGTCCAGGCCCTGGAATCTGCCCCCGAGACTCGCGTGCACGTCGATCTGGTTATGGTTGTTCCATGGTCCAATCACTAGGTATCTGACCCAGAGAAGGATTCTGGAATATTTTTCCTAACAGATCTATATTTTGTGGGGGTTCTGAACTTGAAATTAATGTCTTCCACCTCTAAAAAATTCGGCTTTGTGGAGAAAATTGCAAAACAACACAAAAACTTAAAATTTTGCATTTCCCCTTTTCGCTTATATCTTGATAATGAGGCATTCCATCGCCACTGTAGTGTATTCGATCAACATATTTATATCAACCGTGCAGAACGTATGGCCTCGACTCTTAATTTTCTCGTATTTTTGTTACCTACGGCAGAGTTTTGCCGTTACTCCGCGCAAGTAAACACGTCTCTGCCGATTCCGTCAGTATCGGTGTAATAATCATTTAATAATATTTCATTCACGATACAGTGAAGGTAGAGTGCCGCCGCGAGATAGGGAGCGAGGGAGGGCTATTCTCCCATTTTGGCTGAAAGAGTCACCATTTTTCAGCGGGTTCTAGCTCCTAAACCGTTTTTTAGAAAATTATCATTAAACTATGGTTTTTATGGAACATTTTTTCAACTTCAATATTCTAAGTAGTGGCTGTTTCGATACATTGTTTGGGAGATTTAAGCGAAAAACTGAAAATTTGGGATAAATGAAAATGTTTTAGGGTTTTATGCTATTTTTTCCATGAAGCAGAACTTTTTCGTGGTGGTAAACCTAAATTTCGAATTCTGCGCCCCCACAAACATAGAGAGCCGTCCAGAAAACTTCGGGATTTTTTTCCTTGTTCCGGATCTTTCGGGTACTAGATGACTGGATACAAGACCAATGCTAGGGCCCAGCAGGAACATCGTTCCAGCAGATCGCTCTCCACCCTGCAATTGCCGGGCGTGTGCCACACCCACGAGTGTTATCCGCGATTACGTTTCAGCGGTGTGTTATAATAAGGAGGCGGACAATTATACAAGGCGTCTCAGATCAAATGGTTTGGTTTGGTTTGGTTTTTTGTGTTTCCGGGCGTGTCAACTGCTTTGGTCATTAGTCCCGTTAGCGTAGTGCATGCTTTTTTCTGGCGAGGTGGTGGTGATCTTCCCCCGCTGGATGGCGAGATCCGGCGCCAACCGACCGTCGGCTACTGGGGTTTCCCCCTAACCAGGGCTCTCCCACCAGCGGAGCACCGCCCCAGACGGGACAAGCTCTAAGCTCCCGAGCGGTGTCCCGGAATATGTGGTAGTGTTGTGCATGTTAGTGTAAGTGTGTGTGTGTAAGGGGAGAGGATAGGACAAGGAAGAGGAAGGACAGATCGCGCGCGGTCCGTGGTCCGTTTGTTAGGGTACTGCTCCGGCATTCGCCTAATATTGATCAGAGAAACCACGGAAAACTACCGATCAGAGCAGCCGGCCGCTAGAATTCTCCTCCAGGCAGCGACTGAATTCGACCTAGCTGAAAAGCTAGTGTCGAAAATCCTCCGCCGTCAGGACTCGAACCTAGGACCTCCCGGTCAGAGGCGCTGCAGTCTCAGAACAAATGTTAGAAACTTTAGGGCAAGCAGGGGGTCAAAGAAAATATCTTTTTAGGTGAGAGCATAGGCTTCTGCGGCCGGAGTTAGCAGCTACCTGGCGGTCCGCCCTGAAGAAGGTCGCAGAATGTTGGCCGAAACGTTGGCACCTGTGCCTAGGACCCAGCCTCTCCCGAACAGTCTATCAGCTGCTAAAATTATTTTTTGTCAATAAATGTGTTCTAGCACGGGGTGACCAACATTTAAGGCCTCAAGGGTCACAAATAAAGTCTTTAATAGGGTTAGGGGCCATATTTTCATTACTCGGGCGATCCCCACCTACTTTCACCGTATTGTTGATCTCCGCGCTTTGCCCAGTTACTCCGAAACCGGAGAAGGGGGGAACGATGCTCAATATCAGAGCGTACAAAGCATAACGTGGTGAAACACAATGATTTTGAATTCACTAGAAAAAAATTCTTAAATCTAAGCTTAACTTATTTTTACATTCTCCAATACGTATGTATATACGGAGGAGGGGGAATGATGCTTATTCGTAGTATAAAGATAATGTAAAAGTATTTTTTTATATCTCTCATGCCGTTAATATGCACATTTCCATCGTTTTAAGTACATTTTTGCATTTGTAAGTGAAAATGACTTCAAATGAAGTTTTCAGAAAACTCAATAGATTCCTTTTGAGATAGCATTTACAGTACCGCTGCAATGCCAATTTTCTTAAAAACGGCTCTAAATTTTTCAATAAAAATTGCCATTTAGGGCGAGGTTTTACTCTTCTTTAATATTCTTAAAGTAATATTTCAGTTTTGCTATTGAGGAACCGTGTGTGTACTTTCAGCGGCAAGAGAATGGGGCACGACCGTAAAGCCAGTTCACACCAAGGAAATTAGAACACTTTACTACGAGAAAGTCTGTGCCATTCTGTAGCACCACTAGTTACATTAAGTTGAGACCAGTGTTGACGATTGAAGTGTTGACCCCAGCAGGCCGCGTGCGCTAGGCGCACAATGTTTTTTTTTAATTTTTTAAAAAAATAGGTTATTTAAGGTCGCATCAACATCTTAGGTCATTAGCGACCACTATTGCTGTTAACGGTATGGTAACTATGAGGATGAAACGATATGGTGATGATAAGGGGTGAAAGGACGAACACAAATACAACCATGCCCGAGGCGGGACTCTAACCCGCGACCCTTCGGTCCGAGATCACTACGACTCGCACAATGTTCTTGCCAACACCGGACTTTCACTTTTGACTAATAACCTTTCTCGAGCCACAATAAATGGCATGTGGGCCACTACTTGGACAACCCTGTTCTATCGCATGCTTATTGGCAAAAAGTGATCATTTTCAACCCTCTTACATGCTCTAGGAGTTTGGAAAATTTAGTCTCAGACTTCCTGTAGAGCAAAGAAGTTGTGCGTGCGGTTCGTGGACATTTGGGTCGAGTATTGCGTGTCTGCTTGAGTTGATTGGGGTTTACCACAGAGGCCAAATATCCGAATATTCTCTAGAATTCTCTTTCATACAGTACATTAGTTGTTCATCAGAACTACTTTGTAGTGTCAAAAACTTGTGACACTATATACTTTATGCTCAAGAAATATTCCTGATTAGAATTAATTTCACATCACAATACCATTCCTTTTGTAGATGACTCGACCCATATTTTTCACCCCAAACCTCACATTATACACATAATGTTCGTGAGGCAAGACATATTTGTAAAGTGTAAACCATACTTACTTTATTGTATTTTATAAAATATATATTTTTGTGTATTTTTCGCATAAACAAATCGTTTCTTATTATTGGATCATACCTTATTATCACGTACTTGGCTTCCTAGAAGGAATGCATATTCAAAAATAGAAGTTTACCAATAATAATTAGTTAACTTCTATTTTTACTATATTAAATTTAATAAACCAATAGTTTGTTATTGGCAGTTCGTAGCTCTCAACTGACTTCAAAATGGTGTTTGAAAGTCTTCAGAGAAGGCAAGTCTCATTATATTCGCACACTTTATACAATCATAATCAGACAACAAAGAACTGCACAGTTTGGCAACGCCTCTGCTTCTAGTGGCCGTCTACTACTCTTGTTAGCGCTAAAAGAATAGCTGCGGTCAACAATAATAGGCCCCTGCCGCGTAAATCATCCAGGAGGTTACGTAACGGGCCTTCTTCACGATCACAGAACGAGAAGGGTGAGTCACGCGGTAAGAAAACATTGAGAAATATAACAAGAGAGAAAAGAAATGAATGAAACTGAGTGAAGAAACGACAAGGAATTTTTTTTAAAAAAATGTTCTCTAACGTGTTCAATCTTTTTACGAGTTATAAAATTAGATATAATGTAAAGGTGACCAAATGCAAGGGTTTCGTGTTTACTGTTGAAGATACCTCGTTAAGAGCACTGCATTAAAAATGCGCTCGTTAATGAGTTCGTTAAAAAAATAACAATTGAAGCGAGTTGATAAATTCAGTCTCTAATTAGGGATCTATGTAAATGGAAGATTTCCAAAGAAAGAATGTTAGGATTTCTGGTACAATATTTCCACGAAATGAAATGATCACGTACTCGTATGCTTCAAAATATTTTACGTCAAAACTATTAATAAGAAGGAAAGAAAAGTGACGTGATTTTTGCAATGTAATGGACATCTATTTATACTACAAATAATCGTTTACCTTACAGTGGCATGTACTAGTATAATTAATTGCAGTTGAACATTTTCTCTTGGCTATTTTCTGATGATACTCACGAAATATTCTGATGATACTCACGAAACGACTGTTAGTGATTTTCTCTCTTAAAAGCTCGAAAGGATATTTTAATAAAGTATTAAAAATAAACCTAGTGAAGGGAGCGAGGAGAGGAAGTGGAATGTGAGACCATCGAGCCCTCGCTGCTCCTGACAGGCCGAGTCCGTCCTCCTGCGAGGGGGGAGGGGGAGGGGGTTAGCGTTCCACAGGTTTATGTTTCGTCGGCGCGTGTTGCGCGTCGCGGCGGGGCTCAGCGCGGGGCGCGCCGGGACGAGGCGAGGCCGGGTTGGAGGGGGCAGCGGGGGGGGGGGGGGGGGCCGGGGGGGGGGGGGCGGAACGGCGGGGACGAGATTGGACAGCGCTGTTGGAGGAGAGGGGACAAAAAGGGTGTGGGATGGTTCGGTACGGGCGGGTGGGACAGAAAAGAGTAGTAGGGCGGGAGGAGGTGGGCCGGGCAAGGCAAGGTAGGTTGGTAGGCAATTCGGAGAACGACGAGAAGAGCGACGACGAGCAGGTCAGAGAAGGGAGGAGGGGAAAGGAGAGTGGGTTAGGGAAGTGTGTGGGAAGGGACGGGAGGGAATGAGAGAGGCAGGAATGGGCGGGGCGGGAAGAGGCGGAGTTGGGTTGGCTGGTTGGTTAGTGATTCCGGGCGCGCCAACAGCTTAGGTCCTTTGTCCCGTAAGTGTAGTGCACGCTTTTTCCTCGGGAGATTGCGGTGATCTTCCCCTACTGAATGGCGAGATCCGGCGCCGACCTACCGTCAGCTATCAGGGTACCAGCAACCAGGACTCTCCTACTAACGGGGCACCGCCGTGTGTGTGGTGAAGTTGGGACGAGCGGGCGGGGCGGGGCGGAGAGAGTAGACGAGCAGGGGAGAGCGGGCGGGGTGGGGAAGAACGGGTGGGGCGGGAAAACGGAGGACGGGGAAGAGCGGCAGGTGGAGATGTGCGGGCGGGGCGGGGAGAGTGAACAGGCTGAGAAGAGCGGGAAAGGCGGAGAGGAGCGGGCAGGGCGGGGAAGAGCGGTCGCCGTGGGGAAGAGCGGTTGCGGTGGGAAAGAGCGGCGGGGTGGGAGAGAGAGCAGGAGAGCAGGCGGACGGTAAGAGCGAGGCGGAAAGAGCAGGCGGAGGAAGGCGACAGGGAAGAGCAGGGGCGGAAAAGAGCTGGACGGCGAGAAAGAGCAGGCGGGGCGGGAGAGTGGACGAGCAGGGAAGAGCGGCGGGCGGTAGCGGCGGGGGGGAAGAGCAGGCGGGCGGAGAGCGGACGGGTGGAAGAGTGAGTAGGGCGGGGAAGATCGGGTGGGGCGGGAAAGAGCGGAGTGGGGTGGGGAAGAGCGGGCGGGGCGGGGAAGAGCGGGTGGGGGGGAAGGGCGGGGTGGGAAGGACGCGGCTGATAGGGCGGGGGGGGAAGGGCGGTGCAAGAAAGGCCGGTACGGGAAAGTGGGGGTGGGGAAAGGCGTAGTGGTACGGGGCTGAGCGTGGCGGAGTGGGTCAGGTGGTGACGACGGGGAGTGGGAGGGAATAGCGGGACAGGGAGGGGCAGAGTAGGGGGGACGCGTCCAACTACGCGTCGGCCCCAGAGAGCGCAGCAATATTTAACCTGTCGCAGCCAGCGCCTCCCCTCACCCCGCCTGCACCACTCCCCTCAGACTCCTTGTTTATTCAAGAAGCGCAGCTCTCGGGCTCCGAACCGAACAAATTGAATTTACAAGACAATTCCGCACACAAAAGAAAAATAATCTGCTGTCGAATTAAATTAATTTGCATACGAATATGTAGAAGGCAAGGACAACTTTATTTAATTTGGAATGATCGTGTAACTAAGGAGTTTTGAGATTCGAGATGGATTCATGAAATTAATACAGAACAATTTTATATTTACTTGTATAGAAACCTCCAGTTCTTAAGGAAAGGTAATTTTTCTATTTTTTACTTCTACTTAACTTTACTAGAAATACCTTAAATGTAAGATATAAAGCATCAAAAACATGTTTTGATGATATCGCTTTCTAATTTTTCTATTTTCTATTTGAAGTTATCTTTCACAATGAAATATTTTATTACCTAACGCTGACATTCAAGTGTATGTGACTTGCCATAATCGTTATTCCACATTAGATGAGAAGAATCACTTGAAGATTCGCAGTTCTTTTTATATACCATAGTATAACTAGCCTTTTTAAACCAGCTTTAAGTTACGAGTGCACATCACCTATAATAGAAAACACGTATAACTAAATACCTTTAATGCTTACATTATCGTAATTTAAAATATTTAATTTTGATAGTGTGATAAGTTATTGAGCTATTGTAGATAATCAAAAGCATATGCTGAATGCTCCATTAATCCTGAAATGTCTACTCAACGAACATTTGACAACAGGTACGATAGCGACCTCTCCTCAAATTCAATCCCTGACGTTTTTGGAATAAAACGACCATCACAAATCTTTCTATCGCCCGGATCATAAGCAGTAATTTCATAATGTATTGCGATTATCTTCTAAGGCACAATTTCCTGCGTCCTCGCGATTGTATTTCTAATTCTGAGTGTCTAGAACAAGATATAAACTTGAGTTTCTTTGGCGTTATTATTTGTGGTTTAAGAATTAGCTGCCAAAAACGATTTGTCGGATAGAACGTCTCCATACATAATAAAAAATTAAAAACTGACGAGATCACTTTGGAAAATATTTGGTGCTATTATTGTTTTCAATTATAGGTGATGTACACATATGAAAGAAAAAGTTCGTAGTTTTAGCGGCGCAGAATTTGAGAGTTAGAGCGAGTTTGGTGTTAGGGATATTTCCACGCTAGGTAGACTTCCCTAAATTGATTTTTCAATTGTTTTCACGATTTCCACCAATTCAACTGGTTTTACGATTTTTGTCTTTTTGTTATTTTTTTGTGGGGGAGATCACTAAAAAGTAGACTATTTCTCCGGCTATAATTGTACATGACTATCAAAACAATAAAAAAATTACAATCTACATGATATATCGTAAAAGTAACCCCATCGACCTTTCCTACCAGTTAAAGCGTAAACTTTTTGCAAATATCAAAATTGTAACTGGCTGTTTGCCGATAACTTGCATCAATGCATATCAACAGCCTCATTAGCGACGAGGATGGTAGAGTGGTCCATAGTAGAGTGGGATGATTGTGGTAGACACAGTACGGTGGGTTGGGACGAGAGGCGAAGGGACAGTGTGGTCCTGGGCTGGCGGGATGAAGGAGGTGACATCAGACGAAGCGCAGCAGAGAGGGCTACGAAGGACAGGTGTAAGGTGGGTATACACCGTACGTAGAATTCATTCATCTTTCTGTCTAATAGATGATTGTGAATAACTACCCGAGCAACGGAGGATACACCAGCTGGTATATAACTGATGCCACAGCAGCGTTTCTGACCGGGAGGTCCTAGGTTCGAGTCCTGACGGCGGCACTAGCTTTTCAGCTAGGTCGAATTCAGTCGCTGTCTGGAGGAGAATTCTAGCGGTCGCCTGCTCTGATCGGTAGTTTTCCGTGGTTTCTCCGATCAACACCAGGCGAATGCCGGAGCAGTACCCTACCAAACGGGCCACGGACCGCGCGCGATTTGTCCTTCCCCTTCCTTATCATGTCCTCTCCCCTTACACACTCATTTACACTAACATGCACTACACTACCACATATTTCGGGAGACCGGTCGGGAGCTTAGAGCTTGTCCCGGCTGGGGCGGTGCCCCGCTGGTGGGAGAGTCCTGGTTAGGGGAAAACCCCACTAGCCGACGGTAGGTCGGTGCCGGATCTCGCCATCCAGTGAGAGGGAAATCACCGCCATCTCCCGAGAAAAACATGCACTACACTACCGGGACTAATGACCAAAGCAGTTGACGCGCCCGGAAACACGAAAAAATCAATCAGCTGGTATATAGCATAGCACAGAAATGTTTGTACCACTACTGGATAATCAATATAATGCGTGAAATATTACTTTCATAGTCTGAGAGGATTTGCAAGAGAATCTGGTGAAAATGCTGTTAACTCGAAGTCGCTCGGCGGGCTGCTGAGCCCATTACTCGTCCCAGCAGTCCCATTTGCCGCCTCTCCCAGCCCCGCTAACGAGGCCTGCGGGAGCGCGTCTATTAAGCGACGGCTTTTCAATTTCGTTATGGCGTCAGCGATGCGCCGCTTGTCGTCGCCGGCCCCGCGCAGCCGCTGCCAGCGCCGCCACGCGGCGTGGGAGCGAGACGCCGCTCCGGCGGGCGGACGCGGTGGGGAGAGGAACATGCGCGTGGGTGGGGACGATGTGCGGCGGGGTAGGGGGGGAACGGTCAGTAGGGCGGGGATCCGACTGGGATGAAGCATGGCGGGGAGAGGGGTGGGCGGAGTCGTGCTGCATACGGGTTCAAGAAGGGAATTGGGAGAGATCGGTGTGTCGTGCAGGGATGGCAGGATAGACGAGGCGGGTGAAACGGGCAGGACGGGTGGGAAGGGCGGTACGGAGTGGGGTTGGCCTGGCAGGGCGGTGCGGTGCTGGGACCAGGCGAGTGGGGGCGTGGGCGTGGGCGTGGGAGTTGGCGGCCGCGTGCGAGACCCGCTCCGGGCTATTTCCAGCGGGGCCAGGCAACAAGTGGCGGCGCGGGCGGCGCCAGCGTTGACGGCGCCAGCGGTGGCGGCCGCGCTATTCACACGCTCTGCCTGACGCGAGGGAAAGGAGGAGTGGTTTCCACGACCTCTTTCATTCCACTACATGAAGCAGAGTGAAATAGTTTGCATTTTGCAAGAAGAACTAGTGCTGCTAGAACTTCACGTACTTTCGCGCCAGTATTTTCATGTAAAATAACGCGAAAAGTACGCAAATTTTCGAAAAATTGTACATGACATTATTTCAAAATCAATATTTTAGGAACATATTTCATTTAGGGGAAAAAAATATCTAGCTTTATTATTTTAGTGGTACTACGAAATCAAAAAAAATTCAAGTTTTAATGTTCAAAATCTCAGGATTCTCAATGAACTTGAGATCTGCACGTTTCTATTAAATGTCCTTCAGACTATCCAATAACAAAGTTTAATAAAAACGATGAATCCATTTTTTTTTAAAATCTTGAAAATGTCCCGAGGATTTCATGTTCATGCGGATTTCATTTCATGTGAGTTCCTCCAAAACTTGAAATTTCGGATTCAAGTCAAAGGTCGCGTCATCAGCGAGATCGATTGGGGAATATCAATTTTGGAGAAAGTCGGCTGAACGGTTTGATCGATAGCGTTGTTCACAGACGAACAGGCGGACAAAGTGATGGACAGACAGACATTATGCCTCCATACGATTTTTCGGTATAAAGGACCCACAAATCATGTATTCTGGCTACACCACATGTTAGAGGCTTTTTTTATATTAGCAACTGAATTTATCCACTTTTTCGTTACCAGGGACCTGTAATAAGAGTTTTTCTGTCGAAGAGTTTTTTGGCGTTGTTCGCGCAGTATTACATAACTTTCTCTCCGCTCCGTAGCGAGAAAGTAAAAACTGATTGGTACTAATGTTGTGAATGATTAAGTCGATAGTTTATAATGATGTACCGGGCGAATGCCCTAACCGTACGCTAACAAACGGGACACGGACCTCGCTCAGTCTTCCCTTCTTTCTCCTTGTCCCCTCCTCTTTCCTGACTCTCTCCACATACAGACACCTACGTACTACATTACACTTCCACATATATCGAGAGATCAGTCGCGAGCTTAGGACATATAGCGCTCCTAGGGTAGGTACTTTGGGGAGAAAACCCCGCAAGCTGACTTGTAAGTAGATGCGGATCTCACATTCAAGAGCGAAGTAATACTTCCAACTCCCAGTTGTGTTATTCACTCTTGTGAATAATGTAGTATAAGTTGTTGACGCCACTGGAAACACGCAATTCTCACTGATTCATTCATGAATGTTTATGAATGATGTAGGTGTTGGGGAATCAGATGAAGTGAAACCGCAAATCTCTGAGAAAACCTGCTGCGAGTCTGTCTGAATGGCTCTGACGCTACTGACGCTCAGGAAGTGGAGGAGATGGTGGGCTCATCCTTGCAAGAGAGCGACAACTTTGGCTTCGCCAAGGATCGATATCTATTGCACGGGGGGCTCATCGTTCGCGGAACGTTTGCACCGAGGACTACAGAACGAGAGAGATCGCGGAGGTGGAAAGCGTACACATCCCGGACATAATATAAAAGGAACGTTCCTACGTTCCTTTTATATTATGTCCGGCTGTGTTACAGTGAATACATCGAGAAAAACACGTTTCGATACAAATTCAGTTATTACAGCCATAATTGCAGCTAGAACATAGACTCTGTAAATTCACAAAAGGTGAAAAATTGAAACGGTCGGGTAAGAAACTGAAAAAAGCTATGAAGATTTATCACACCAAGCTATTTCCGAAGCAAATCGTTTTCTCTTATTGGGGTAACATTTACAGATGAAGAAGGATTGAAACGAGCATCAACTTTGACAGAATGAACACCACAAAAGTCGATAGCAACTGAAGCTGAAACAGCAAATTGAATTGCACCGATGCAAGGAGAGGCAATGAAATTAAACGATCGCTTTCTCAGAGAGGATTAAGGCTCTTCTAAAATGTAATTTTCGGAGAAAAAAAACTGCGAATAGTAGACAATTAACGTTCAAGTAATTGTTTGCTAAATGTACTTTACAGTAAGAGAACGCAGATGGAGTTAAACTGGTATTTTGGCGGATTATATCATGGAACGACCATCTAATTAATTTATGGATTGCTACTAGAACTCTCGCAGTCGGTGTCTCCATATTCTTTTTAAGAATGACTTAGTAAAGTCATCCTTAATTTTAAGACACGTTTTAAGTCATTCTTTGTCGTTACATCACTCTACTTCAAGAAATGCTTAGTAAAGTATAACTTAAATGTATCCGAGATTTGGTTGGTAATGCTGAACTCTGATATCCAGGTAGTGACCATAACCAACCTTGTTTGATTTGGTTATGCTTTTTACTTTGGTGCAAAGACGTTATTTTTATTGATTTTTGTAATGGGAAAAGAAAGAGGAGTGCAAAATGTTCATCGTCAGAGAAAGAAGTGCTCAACGAATGAATGAAAAAGTACATTTATATTATAGAAAATAAAGTTACAAATGGAGAAACAAAAAACGGGCTACAAGATGAAATAAGCAGTCATTAAATAAAGTTATGAAGATGGTTAGGTTTAGGTAAAAAAGGAAATGCAATAATATTTACTGAATGTAAAACTTCGAAGTTAACATGGGATCATGTAAACATAACCTACAAAACACTAATTGTTAGGCAAAATTGTAACTTCCAAGGCAATTATGTTCGAAAGTATTGAAATGCCCATTTCGTCAATTATTTTAACTACGAATAAACACGTAAATTCCAGTAGGCCTTCAATTAGCTCTAAAATCTGTAGTGTTATCATCTTTGATACTAGACAAAACTCGGATGGCAAAATCCCTTTCATCGAGCTCTTCGAAATATTCGGTCCGTTCCCGTATCCATTTCGACCTGGGAGAAGCCTGGCCTCTCAAAGCTCTCGTCTTCACAAATGTTGCAGCAATCACTATCAAAGCCACACTCTAGAATATGCTCCCCATTTTAACTATTTTGCTACGCAAAAACATGACCTAAAATGGGAAAGTGCAGCTGAGAGGTGTGCTTAAATTTAAGTCGAACTTATAGTTGGTTCACCTTAAATGGTATGGTGAAACGGAAATGTCTCCTGAATCTACATTAAAATCTCAAGATGAACTTAAAATTTTAAGTAATGGTGATGAAACTAGCCATAAGAAGCAAACCAGCACATATTAGTGACCCAGCAAACCAGTGAGCATATTATTTTCTAAGACAGCGTTGCTTCTCATAGAGTTTCCAAGGTACTACAGTTTATTTGAGATTGAATTATGTTGGCTCATTTCTCTTGCTCACGACTTCTATGTAGATGATGTACTTTTAATTCATAGTATCTGATATTTTCAGTCACAACGGATTCTAATTGCTTTTATATTAGATATACTATTTTTTGTTTATTTAGACGTGTAATTTATTTACTACGTGCGAATAGTTCTTTTATATGATGGCGAGAATATTTTGTAGTCCACCGAAGGTGTATTTTGATATTCTTATTCACAATCATTCGGTGAGAGAATTGCTTATGGAAGGGGTCAACCATGGATGTAGTTGCTTGTTGAAGGAAATAATCACGGATGGTCAGATTTGGTTCAAACTCATTTTCGGTAACCTTTTCGGAACCTACGGAATCAATATACCCACGTATGCAAATGTCTCCATCGCGAAAGCAAACAAAGAAGAGATATGAGCTCGTAACCTGGGAAAATTGTCCCTCCAGTGTTGTAGAAAATTATCAGCCACGAACAGGTTAAAGTAACAGAACAAAGTAAAAGTCTTTCTTGACCACTACATTACTGATAACATTTCATACATTTTCGACAATGAAATTGCGAAGTATAACTGAATGTGTGTTTGCGATATTTAAAAGAAACTTAACCCGTCTCAAAAATTTGTATATTTATCAATATTTTGTTCCAAAACAAAATGCCAAGATTAGGAAAAAATACGAATGTAAACTTTACCATGCTTATTCCCGACGTTTCCTGCTGCTATGGAGCTGCCTCAATGTGGATCTAACAGTTTACCACATACAATCTGCGACTTTTTACATCAGAATACGATATTTTCCCGAAAATAGTCCCACCTAGCTTAAGCTCACGATCTCAGCAACAGTAGAACTGTTACGATGTAGAGCGTTTAACGGCTCAAGACATAATTATATAATTATTAAATATATTTTAAAATTCTGTAACAAAACAATCGTCTGGAAGAAAAAAACAAACAAAATTTCTTTATCATTATGCCGTTGGGCAACGCATTCAGTTATTTGTGCGTTATAGTGTTGATTTTTTTCTTTTAGATAATTAATAGTTACTTGGGCACCAAATGAGTTAACAGGGTTCTAATGATCGAGCGGCGACAAAATGCTCTAGGGTTTATGGTCCGAGGACATTTTGTTACCCTAGATCATTAAAACCAGTTAACATCCGTGGCACATACATAATTTTATTTTTCACTTCATTTTATTGATTCAGGTTTACTTATTTATTAATTAACTAGATGTTAACATGATTCGGTTTGCCTTTTCAAATTTCCCTATCATAATTCCCTTTCATAATTCCCTCCATAAGAGAACATGTATCATCATTCAACTGTTTTCATATTTCCCTCGTAACCATCATATTTTCGATCCAGGTAAGGTATGCAGTGTATATCGAGCTCTGCATCGACGGAAATAACAAGCTAAAACGTATCAGTAAAAATAAACATTAGTTATCGTATAATTCAGATAATTCATAAAATAATTACTTATGCCAGAGCCGGATCCCGAATTGACCTAAAAGGAGGGCAAATATAGAACTGCGAGAGCTTTTCAAAAGAGCAATAATATTAATAAGTTTAATAGCGATTATAATAAGTTTCTCAAATTCAATGATTATTGAGCGTTTGTAGAACCAAAAAGGGGAAGATCACCTGCCCCACATGCCCTCCCTTTGGGTGACCCCGCTGTTTAAAACCTGCTTCAATAATTCCTAAATTACTCTCATCCAATTAGTAATGCGATGAGGCAGTTACTAGACGAGATGGTATATCCAAGTTACGGGTCTGTGATGTATTTTGATACGAATAATAGGTCAATCGTAAGGCATCGCGTGACTTTGCTCACGAAGCGATGATTTGTATGGAATTGATTTAGTTGCGCATCCCTTATGCCTAAAAATTTAAATTTCTGAAATGTTAAGAAAATATTTTAATAATATAATCAGTAATAAAGAAGACTATCAAATAGTTATTAGTTTAAGGAAACATACTAGAAATGAACTATGCTATCTAAAACTCATGAGAAGGGAGATTAATAATAAATTAGTAATTCGGAGAAAATGCAAATGTCCATCGCAGTGAATACTGGACATATTGAAGATGGAGAAGTATATGCCGTGCACTGCATTTCCTTAGAAAGCATTTTGTATTATAGAGTGTTTCTTTAGCTCAACATAGTGTACTTTAATTTGAAAGTCGATCTTACGAGAACTATGCAGACAAATCTGGAACGTTTAATGCAATGGTCATGTTTTCTTCTTTGTAAATTTACATCCTCAAGAGAGGGAGTCATTACCTTTAAAACATTAAACACCAGAACAAAAAGTCAAACTTTCTATAAATAGGCGGAAGATTATATTATAGTAAAAAAAATTAAGAGCAGAACCAATGAGATTACCTCAACCCTCCTCCTTACTGTTCTATTCCGTAAAGGCATCAAAGGCAAATGCGACAGGCAAATTAATGGACGAACGAAATCAAGAGTAGGAAGTGCTAAGGTATTCATGATTATAATGACGGTGTGTCGTCAGTTGACGAAGATGACGTAATGTCTTCTTAAATTGTTCATGTACATGGTTCCCATATGATGGTGATGGGATGTCTTCGTGCTAACCACACGAACCCTATATCCCATGGCCGAGAGCCTGGGGTACCGTTGATCGGGCAAGGCTCGTAGCGAGCTGTCGAGCCAAAGAATAGGAACATGATTCCCAGTGGCCATATGATAGCTCTTATGATAATCGCATAGTAATGGAAAAAAGTTCGTAGGGAATTAAATTTTTAAATTTTGGGAAATTTTTTTTTAAAAAAAAAAATTGTTCGAAATTTTTTCCATATTGTACTATCATGAATACGTTTTTACAGCATTTAGATCATAGTGTTTTGAGGAGGGGTTGTATCCTCTTGATTTTGGGCGAGTAAGAAATGATATTCATTATATTGCTCCTACTTCCTCATATTAGCACTAGGCATGTCTTGTTTTCCTTCTTCTTCTTTTGTTGTTCTTTTTCTTTTCGTCATCGTCGTCGTCGTTGTTATTGTTCTTGGTGCTGTTGGTGGTGGTGGTGTTATTGTTTGTTGTTGTTGTTGTTTTTGTAGTTGTTGTACTTCTTCAAACTTGTTGTTCTTCAAACTCATTGTTGTGTTTCTTCTTCAAACAATAAAAACTTAATGGAGAAATTAATGTATAAATGAATTTGAAATATACCGTATATCCCAACAAGTGCCACCCATGGCGAGGTTTCCTTCGCGTGCAAACTGGAGGTGCTACCCAGAGGTTCCGCTCTGCAGCCGCCACCAGGAGGCAGCCGTGACGCGCTTCGGTTCTTCCATGGAGGGAGTGGAGGGACAGGCGGCCCGACGTGCACTTCGTCTCCCGCCCCGCCCACGCCACCGTCTCCGGCACGGCCCCCTTCGTCCCCCAAGCTACTACTCGTCTCCGCACTCATTCCCACCTTCGTCCCCGTTCCACCAAGCTACACAGCACTACATTAAATTGAATTTGCCTTATTTTACGTGGCGAGACTCAAGCCATGAGGCCTGCTCTTCCGTCTGACCACGCAAATTCCGTTACACACCTTTCACCAATCATGGGAGAAAGAAGGTATTACTTGGGCGACGAAACAGCCGATTTGAATTTAGCTCAGCGGCGTCATTTAGGCTTCAGGATCTTTTACATGCAGTAAATGTACTAACATGGGACAGCCGGCTTTACTTCCCCTCCCAAGGAAGGCGCACGAAGGATTTTTTCGCCCTTAAAAATTCACGGCTTCGATCGGGTTTGAACCCGCAAACTTGGGTATAGCAGCCCGCTACGCTAACCGCTACACCATCGCCGCCGCCTATATCACACACCATCGGCCTAACTCAATCCAGGAGAAGTTGCTTAGTGCATCAACTGATATCACTGCAGTGTCTCTGATCAGGAGGTCCTAGGTTTGAGTCCCGACAGTGGCAAGATTTCCGGCACTAGCTTGTCAGCTAGGTCGAATTTAGTCGCTCTCTGGAGGAAAATTCTGGAGGTCGGCTGCTCTGATCGGTAGTTTTCCGTGGTTTCTCCAATTAACAACAGACGATTGCTGGAGCAGTACCCTGACAAACGGGCCACGGATCGTGCGCGATCCTCTTTCTTGTCTTATACTCACCCCCTTACACACACACATACTTAACATATACTACACTATCACACATTCCGGGAGACTGATCGGGAGTTTAGAGCTGGTCCTGGCTGGGGCGGTGACCCGCTGAAACGGGTTTGGGGAAACCCCGCTAGCCGACGGTGGGTCGGCGTCGGATGTCGCCATCCAGCGGGGGAAGAACACCGCCATGTCCTGAGGAAATCATGTACTACAACTAAGGGACTAAATATTTCGGTAGTTGACGCGCGCGGAATCACTAACAACCAACCAACCTAATCCAACCTCGCCCCCGTCCCGCACCCGGCACGACCAATTCCTACTCGTCCCCACCACCTACTCTGTCTTTGCCCCATCGCCACCTCACCCCTGCCGCGTCTCTCCGTCTGAGTCGTTCCCCATGCTCTCACACCGCTCCTCATACTCGTACTCATTCCCACCATCCAATACGCGCCGCTGCACAACATCCCGTCGGCCTAACCCAACCTCGTCCCGCTCCCACCACGTTCACCCCTCCCCACCCCTGCGCCACTCCCGCCTCTCTTCCCCGCACACCACCCGCCTTGTATTTTTAGCCACCCATCGCCCACTAAACGATTTCCTGCGGTCTGGGGTCCATAAACGCGAGATAAGTGTTGAAATCTGTTCCGATTTTATTTAAAGAATTCGCGTGATGCGAAGATTCCATTCACGGCGCTGGGGAGTATAAAACCTCCTACCTTAGCACACCTAAGTGTTAGTAAATGTTGCACGGAAAAGGGTTGAATGAATATAACTAGATTTCGAAATAAGAAGACTTCACGACTTTATTTACGCTCGACGAACCTTTCTTAAGAATAGTATGAATGGTATTCGCACTTTAATATCTGCCCAATGTGTGATCGCCAGATGCCTTAGCCACTTGACTTTCATGACCGAATTTCACCTCCCATAAATTATAGCTCTGGCCACCGCCACCGTTATCTATGTACTAGAAGCATACTTTATGAAATAAAGCAATGCAATTAGTAGTCGATAAATATTCCAAATATTTTAACTGATAATGTAGAGTTGAAGTGGATATAAAAAATGCAATAATCTAAAATATCTGCTAGTCTACTGTTTTGTCTGCCTTACATGTTTATTAGCAACAAACGAGTAAAATACTAGACGGAAGGACATGCTTCACTACTGCCTCACGTGTCCTGTCTCTTGTGTGTTCATTCGTGGTGCTATGTCGACTGGGGAATCTGAACGACGCGACGTTTGCATGAGAGTTTATGTCCCTTCTTCAGTGATCTTTGGATGCTGTATATTTGTTCTGTCCAGAGGACAGAGATATAAACAGTGTTGGGCACTCGAACGACGCAACAGCAAACATTCCGGCAGCCCGCAGTCACTCAAGAAAAACAGACATCTTCAGATATCATCATTTATGACGTCTTCTAGACGGATGTGTCATAATACGATTATATATGTACTCATACTCGTAATAATCTAACGCCGCATACTGAGTTTGAGGTAGCCTGTCTCTTTCTAGGACATGACACATGACCGGGTTTTAGATTCGAAAACTAAGAATACATTTTTCAGAAAATATTTATCTAAATTTCAGCGGCAAAAGTTAATTTCAGTGTAGATTACTATCCACCTAAAATACGGGAATTACTTAAGCTACTAGAAAATGTGGTTTGATTTACACGAATCGTTACATGAATGGTGATTTTCAATGTTTCAATAGAATCGGTAAACTTTAAGAATATTGAATTGTTAATCGGTAAATTCCCTAAAACATTATACTAAATGAAAACGCTGTTCAACAACGGAATAATATAATTGTGCACGTAATAATCACTTAGTCTTTATGCATTGAATAAGGAACAAAGTATACTCTTACACAAAGTTATCAAGTGTCAGTGAAGGGGATCGCGTGCTGAAGAGCTTGATGATCACATTCCTTGCACTTTATATTAGTTATTGTTTAACTGTAAAAGTCAACCTTTCTTAAAATATACTACAATATCCAAGAATTTGAGTTGTTAACAAATTGAATGAGACTTTACGCAGCCTTGTAGGTGCTAAGTTTCTCTCACAATTGTATCCCAAAATTTAAACTATAATATAATAAAGTAACTGCTGTCTGACAATAGCTATCTATATCTTGAGAGAGAGATTATCGTGTATATTATTCAGTAAGTCTTTATTAAAGTAAAATATTTCATTTAAAAACGAGATGGTTGAAGTTAAATTATAATTGTTTCAGGCACGAACGAAGTTCATAGAAGGTCTTCAATTCTTCGATCTCAACACAATGTGACTTACGCTTTTAGATGCTATCTATTTCTTTATAGTCAGTCAGATGGTGCTGAAAAGACCTCGGTTCAGAAAAAAATCCGAGATTTATTTTTCTCATTGGTTCTATAGGTCTTTTGAGGTGCTGAATTCGAATTCAAGATTTATCACCTCGAGAAATGTCGGCTTCACAAAGAATAGTACCAAAAATGGCCCTTTTCCTTTTCTCGCTTACATTTATACGTGTGTAGTTTTGCGAAAAGACTAATGTAGTACTTAATATCTAATAATGACATAATTGGTTATGAAGAAATTAATGGCAAAACATTTTATAGTTAGAATCTTATAAAACAAACCTTCTTCTTGCATTTTTGTAATATTTTAAATAAATATAATAAAATTAGAGTACAATGAGACCTTTATAGTCGAAGTTTTATAGTTTGCACATTTTTACTTATATGTAGCCATTCATTAACTACATAGATTCATAGTCATTGTGACGGTGTTACAGGTTTATAAACACATACATTTTAACAGTTATTGAAACTTCACATAGTTACATGCTAACTGTATATTTCAATTATTCGCGAAGTACGTGTACAGTTGGTCTACTTGGAATTGCAACTGAGCGTGCTCGAACCGTTTTGCGGTTCGCAATTAATTTGTAATTCTCATAGATTAACATCCTGGAAACAAATACGACAAAATATATAGGATTAATAATAACAATTTTATCGATGTTTAGAATTATTTTTCAATATTTATTTTAACGCTTTCTATCTTCAGTTTCCCTCTATTTAATTATGTTTTTTTAATTTTTTTCTCTGTACGTAATGAACTGCTTATTTGATAACTTTATCCTCTCACAGATGTTGCATACCCTCTTGTGTGAACTGGATGAAATATCGTGTTCCATTTTATCCCTCCGTGATCTGGGAATAGCTCTTAGTGACCCCAAGGAACAACTACCGCAGGTGTGGGAACAGATGCGCCGAGAGCGCGAGAAACCAGCTGACGGGAGATATAGTGGAAGGATTGAATAAAACATGTAACGGCACAGTGAAACTTTCCCCATTCATTCTGAAGTTGCGCGACCCTCATCTGTCGCCTGACTAAAGCTAGATACGCGAAAAAATAAGAAAATCAATTGCTGGCTGTTTTAACTTAAATTTGTGTTGTGATTTTGCGGAATTTCTGATGTGAATTTGATATTCCGTACATTACTAGTTTTTTTATCTCTAAGTTAAATCATAAGAATTATAATTTTACAAGATATTCGATAAACAAATGGCAACAATCTGGTGACGTTGGGATACCAACCACAAAATTCGATCCTTGAAAGCAACTAAATATAATTTTTCGTCATGTATGAACAATGGTAGAAGACTAATATTTACAATAAATAATAAGCATATGATACAGGAAGGTCCTTCAGAAAAAATGATACAATTTGAATTAAAACATAAGTATTTAATTAATAAATGTTGGAACCTGTTACAGTAATTAAGGAGGATGTAGTAGGTCTTAGAATACTTGATTTTATTCGTGAAAAGATTGGCTGATTTACCTAGAGTGTTCAAAGTTGCTGGGCAAGATGAAGAAAGGTAGAAATTAAAGAAAGTTTTAAAATCCAATTTTCAGAGTTCTATAGATAGTTCTTTTAAAGTTTGATCATTTCTGATGTACCATGGAGCTTTTAAAACATTTCTTAAAAATTTATTTTGCCATACTTCCAGTTTTTGAAGGTTGGGTGCTGGCTTTGAGGGGCGCTGCACGGAAGGGCCCCGCCGGGCGCCGATTATCGGTGTAAACAGCGCCTGCCGCGTAAAAGAATGTCCGCGGCCGAATGCGCCTCCCGGGGGGCGCCGCGCCCGCGAGCGGCGAAAGGGGGCGGGATGGGTGAGAGGGGGTAATATGGCCGCGGGTGGACGACGAAGGGCGGCGTGGGGGGGTTGGGGGGGAAGAGGGGGGGTCTAAAGGAATGAGGGCCGCCGGGGAATGCGAATAGAACAGGCATGTGGGCGGCGAGTGAGGCCGGCGAGGTGGAGTGGGAATGATGTGTAGTGTGTGGGGGAAGGGGGCGTGGTTGGGTCGGGGTCGAGGGAGATGAGTGAGCGCAAGGTTAGCTTAGAGTGCGCGTCTGGTGAGCAGGAATGAGGTAGGGGCTAGGGGTCGAGTGAGCAACCGGTGCTATGGAACGGAACGTAAAGTGACCAACGATGTGATAGTGACAGTACCGGTCGGACATTATAGTGCGAGCCTGCGCCGTGTAATGTTGTACAGGATGGGTCGCTGTGAGTGGGGTGGTGAGATGAGTTAACATGAGAAAATGTGAAAGAAAGTGAGGTAAGGCGAGGTAAGATGACGTACCGCGAGGTAAGATGACGTAAGGGGAAGGAAATGACGTAAGGGGGTAAAATACGTAATGAGAGGTAAAATGACGTAATGGAGGTAAGAGGTCATAACACTAGGCAAGATTACGTAAGGTTAGGTAAGATGACGTAAGGTGAGGTAAGTTAATGTGATGTGGTATACCGTTCTGAGCGGATGGAGCAAAATCAGGCGAGCCGGTGTGGTCTGTCGGCAGGCAAGAAGTGTGGTATGAGGTAGTGCGGGGTGTGGGATGGGGTCAGGTGCGGCGAGACGAGGCCATCTCGAAAGAGGCTGCTGCAGGGCGCCCTTTCGTATTACGTATTCCGCGCGGCCGCAAAATATGGGGAACAATGGCCTCTAATTAGAAGAGCTCTGAGGTTAAGTGAGTGCAATGGAGGAGTGGGGGCAAGTCCAGAGTGCGGGGCGGACCGGTCACGGGCAGGCGAGGCTGCCGCCTCCTCCTCCTCCGCCTTCGCCGTCGTCGGTTGTTTGCGGAGCGCAACTAACTTCGTTCCCCGCCCGGCGCCCGCGCCGCCTCCAAAGCCGCCTGCTCTCCAGAACAGTTGCGTTTAGCGCCGCCGCTCGCAGAGTTCCAATGAGTGCACGTGCACACCGCGGCGCTGCTAATTAATCGGTCGAGCTACTGAATTCAATTGCTATTTCGAGCATGCGGCTCCTTAGTGCGCGCCTTCTCCCAAACCTTTTTTACTTTCTCGCAAACTGCTTACGCCGTAGAGTACTCTGAGCCGGAAAAAGGCGAATTTTCATTAGAAAAATTCGAATGGGGCCTGGTAACGAAAAAGTTAATAAATCTTGTTCCTAGAAGTAGTAAATTTCTTCTTTTTTTAATTCTTGGAAGGTCCTTTGATTTTTAAGGATGACGTTCATATTATATCAATTTTTATTATAATTTTTACTTTTTATAAATTTTAATTTTTATATTAATGAAAATTGATATAATATGAATATCTATAATAATCAAAGATTCAGAAAGATTAAAATATCAAACACTTTTTAATAATACTAAAATTTACTTCCAAATAAATGAATGTCTTACTTCTTCTAACACGTTGTGTAGTCAATATCCATGTTTTATGGGTCTTTAATACCGAAAAATTGATTGACGGCAAAACTTCCGTCTGCACGTTTGCCCGTCTCACAAATTGTTTTCAAATTTTTCTATTAAACTTAGTCCTCGAAGAGCATAAAGGACACTTAAAAGGGAACCGCAGGTCTAATTTTCGTTGAACTCTCTGAATTTTCGAAAATTGCAAAGGTTAAAAATAATTAAATAAAGTGTGTTCTGTTGTTGCACCATTAATTTAAATTTTGTGGCCTTTTTCCTAACTGCTAGGAGGTTATTTTATTTTTTACTTATTAGCAAGTTAAGTCTAATTGTCTTTGGTGTTACAAATCATCAGATTTCTTCGAGATATAATTCTACATCTGGGATTTAAAATATCTTCGCATTGTCTCTAGTATTAATATCCAAGCGACTCATTTAAAATGAACATAACAAACGATTTTTCACTGAGCAGAAACATCAGTGTTAATACTTTTAGACCCAAAGGTCGTTAACGCGATGCTTGCGATCGAGCGGTGCCTATCCATACTGTTCGGGGTAGCTCCGGGATAAATAACTCCGGGGCAGATCGTTTTGTTGTTGTTGTTGTTGTTGTTGTTGTTGTTGTTGTTTTCTTCTTCTTCTCTTCTTCTTCTTCTTATTATTAATATTAATATTATTAGTACTATTATTATAATTATTAATGGGTACTGCCGCAGTAGAAAAGCAGATCACGACAAGATACTTCTCACATCACAATCAGACGATCATGAACTTTTCTTCAAGAGCGCTGCAAGTAGATAGTATACTTTAAAATGCGGTATCATGAAGTGCCTATACTTAAGAAAAGAGACAGATAAAACATGTTAAATTTTTACAATATTATCTTTCATTGGCTAATAAATTATATAAAAATAACGAATAATATCTAATATTCTTTTATTTAGCATAAGCATTTTTATAGTTTATATATAATAATTATAATATATATTATTTATATTATATAGCATTTTTTATAATAATATTTTACTATCTAATATTCGGCAACAGATCTGCTGAGAAATTCATCTTCTTAAATAGCTTTCAAAATCTGCAGGTTCCCAGCCTTTGTTTTTAGACGATAAATTGTTTTGTCAGACTTGCAAAGCTAGAATACAACTACACATTGTTGAATTAACAGGAAAATATTAATTCTTGTTATGCAATTATTACTTATTCTGTCGACCCCTTTTCTCCTTGGGTTTTGCTCGGGAACCGCAAGTATTTTTTTAGAAGGAATCCAAAATGATCCAACATTGTTAGTCCGAGCTTGAACGATTTCATTTCCCCGAGATGAAATCGGTCACTAAGTTTTTACGCGACGGAAATAATGAGTACGAATCCTATGTATTGGCGCCCAACGATCAGCAAATTTCCTGCCATTCTCATTGGACGGATAAATTGTTTTGTCAGACTTGCAAAGCTAGAATGCAACTACACACTTGTTGAATTAACAGGAAAATATTAATTCTTGTTGTGCAATTATTACTTATTCTGTCGACCCCTTTACTCCTTGGGTTTTGTTCGGGAACCGCAAAATTTTTTTTAGAAGGAATCCAAAATGATCCAACATTGTTAGTCCGAGCTTGAACGATTTCATTTCTCCGAGATGAAATCGGTCACTAAGTTTTTACGCGACGGAAATAGTGAGTACGAATCCTATGTATTGGCGCCCAACGATCAGCAAATTTCCTGCCATTCTCATTGGACGGATAAATTGTTTTGTCAGACTTGCAAAGCTAGAATGCAACTACACACCTGTTGAATTAACAGGAAAATATTAATTATTGTACAATTATTACTTATTCTGTCGACCCCTTTACTCCTTGGGTTTTGTTCGGGAACCGCAAGAATTTTTTTAGAAGGAATCCAAAATTATCCAACATTGTTAGTCCGAGCTTGAACGATTTCATTTCTCCGAGATGAAATCGGTCACTAAGTTTTTACGCGACGGAAATAGTGAGTACGAATCCTATGTATTGGCGCCCAACGATCAGGAAATTTCCTGCCATTCTCATTGGACGGATAAATTGTTTTGTCAGACTTTCAAAGCTAGAATGCAACTACACACCTGTTGAATTAACAGGAAAATATTAATTCTTGTTGTGCAATTATTACTTATTCTGTCGACCCCTTTACTCCTTGGGTTTTGTTCGGGAACCGCAAGAATTTTTTTAGAAGGAATCCAAAATTATCCTACATTGTTAGTTCGAGCTTGAACGATTTCATTTCTCCGAGATGAAATCGGTCACTAAGTTTTTACGCGACGGAAATAGTGAGTACAAATCCTGTGTATTGGCGCCCAACGATCAGCAAATTTCCTGCCATTCTCATTGGACGGATAGGGTAGTTTCTGTTGATGGAACGACTCCGGCGAACGGCGGACGAAGTTTCGGTTCGTGATTGAGGCAGCGGAATGTTAGTAAACAGGCGTCGTCCGCCGTTTGCGGGCGCACAGAGGGCCTTTCATAACGCATTCCGGTCGCGCCCTGCCGGGGAGTGAGTAATCGCATCTCCACTCTATTGATGGAGAGCGTCGAGATAAAACGGACTGGGAACTGCATGCATAGTGTAGCGTCCGGTGCGCGATTCGCGCTTGCTTTTGCCACGTGAACAAACAGAGCAGACAGAATCAGGACAACAGTCGCACTGTCGCATCCACACGCGGAAAGCATTGACGATGCACGGCCGCTTTCGATTCCTTTGTGACGTCACGTCGCTCTGCGATATTGCGAATGCTGTTATTGAAACATTCAGCACGAACTACTCTTGTTTAGTCATCGTCTGTTTGCGAGATTAGAATTTTCTCTTGGTCATTAAATGAAATGAAATAGCTTGCATTTGGAAGGAAAGATCATGCGGGTAAATATCTGTTTTATCCTTGTTCTTTCAGATCTTTTGGATATTTTGTACAAGTATAATACGCATGGCATTAACGTTTAATGCATACTTAAAGCAGCTGGCGTTACAAATAAGTACTGGTTAAATTCGTTCATTCAATAAAGTCAAGGTTTCAAACGTCCTTAATCAAGACATCTTCTTTTGGCTAAATAAAATTAGGTGCAGTAATTCTACTAACGTAGGTGGAATTAATGCGAAAACAACATCTTAATATTTTTTTCGATTTTTAACGCATATGACACTGATTAAAATTAAACAAATATCATCTGTGCGAATCGGTTTAGCTTCCTCTGTATTACATCGGGAGAACTAATGTTTAAATCTTGTAACATTAACTGCCATAGAAACATGATTAAGTTGACTCTTCGACTGGATCAGAGACATACATATAATTGCAATGGCAATTCTATTTAATGGTTGAACAGTCAGAAATATTGAGTTACTATCGCTCAATATTCTGAATTAATGATAACTAGTATTATCCATCTGTGTCAGCTTTTGATGATATTCACGTAGAGCTTGTACTACCACATCGAAAAGAGAAGTTGAGAAGTTATAACGCTCTGACGTATACATAGTACATTTATATGCTCGTTTGTATGTATAATACCTCACAAAAATTAATCTAAAAACTCAGGAATGTTTGTCAGTTTTTCAAGAGAAAGTTTATATTTTGGGAGGGGGGATATCTTATTGCATGCTTATACACACAAAAGTTGTTTTCTTTCCTCTCAGATTACATAAAATATATTAATGAATTAAGAATAGTTTCTATACTATAAAATCAAATTTATATATCAAATAACAACTGTTGAATTAGAAAAAACACATATCTCTATTTTTGACAACTCAAATCACAAAAATTAAAGAATAATATTTTTTATGTTTCTGAAATAATATTTTAAGGCCAACAAATATTCTACACAAATTTGAAGGGATTCACATTTAAGATTGCAGATTGCAGAACGTAGAATGATCTAAAAGTCTTGATAAGTTAAGGAGATTCGTAATATTTATTAGTGCTAAAGCGACATGGAATTTTCGTAGCTCCACCATTACAAACTAATTTTAGATGGGTAAAATGGAATTCGATGTCATTGATTACACTACTCACAAACATATTAATGGATGTGGTACATTAATTAAATCATTAGATAAGTAAGTCAGTAAATTACAGTCATTACATTCTACCATCTTTCGATTACGGGAATCGTTAACGTACAGTCGACTCCTGTTACAGTGAACTCAGATATAGTGAACCCTCGGTTATAGTAAACGTAAGTCACTGGTTCCGTTTCACTTCCGTTTCCTGCGTGGACACGATCTTTTTTCTGCAATAAAGATATAAAATTTCTAAAGATATTGAAATTTTCAGTTAGTGCTGTTAATGTATTTTGCTGAATCTCCATGTTAATAAAATCAACCGTTATGCAGAAATTTATTTAAATTGTAAATCATCGGATATAGTGAACCAGAAATGTTTGTCTCCGAAAGTTCACTATAACTGGAGTCAACTGTATGTGACTGGCGAGGCCGGATCTAAAGCTTCGTTGATTGAGAGGTCATATATAGGAGTCCCAGCGGTTGCGAATTTGATCAATTGCAATTTGATTGGCTGCAAATCGGCACTGACTGATAGTTGAGTCGGGATGTGCTGTCTGGAAATTGCCAGAGACAGACTGGTTTGATCGGTCGATGGTTTCCTGTGATCTATTCCAAGTTTCGCCTATTCCAAATACAAATAGACTATGGGCTGCCTCTTATTCCCATGTTGTTCACTAGCAACGATATACAAAGACTCTCGTAGCGCTTCGAATACGCAGATGTCACGGATCGAATAGAGCTATTGAAAAGAGAAATAAACATTCTTAGTGTACTAGTTACTTAATGTTTCTTCACAGTTAAATGCTGTAACGTTTGTATTTCCATTGCAATCGTCCATAAGACTACATTATAATGAAACAACAACTAATGTTCTTATTATAAAATCGACCATAATATTTATTTCACCTGAATTGGCAATGAATGAGATCGATGAAAATTCCAATCAATTTATCAATTCTCGAATTAAATATTAATTTCTATAAAATTCCCGGAAGAAAGTAGTCTTCCATATTTTGAAACGCGATATCGAAATCTTAATAGCCTTCATCTCAAGGGTCACGTTTCCTCTCCAGTTTACGAGTATTTCCTTGTGCGTATTTCTGCAACTGGCGCTTGACAAGGGTGCAACATAGAAGCAGAGGCCAGGCGGTACGTGACGGAAATAGTGGATCAGGAGCCGGCCTCGAGCGAGCACGAGTGGGGGTGGCGCAGGGCTGTTGGGGCAGACACAACGGTCGTAAAGACACTGGAGAACAGATCGTGAGATATTAGGACACTATCCACTAGAGTTCGGATCTTTGGCCAGAATGCCTCGTATTGCTGATTTTATTCTGGTTTGCGCCAGAACAAAATTATTAATCACTTAATTTATTATAAAATTATTTTACTACATATCCTTTTATAATACTCATTTCATTTAATATATTTTATGTCTTTTTGCATGCCTGTTTTAGTAAAAATAATTGCCTTTTTCCTACTTCTTTAAACAAAATAAATTCCTGAACCCCCCTAATCACCACTCACGGTGTCAATTTATTGGTCGACTTGCTTTAAAGTCCTATCAGATAAGTTTATTTTTTTGAAAAAATTCCTCTTCAATTTTTCAAAAACGAAACCCTCTTTCTACACAGGTACGATTCTCATACAGGTCAATCAACAGGTAATTCCCAACAGGTAATCATCGCACGCAATTTGAATGCACCTTACAATAAAAACGTGTATCTTAATGTATCTAAGTTGAATTTCAAAACGTATTTATTGTGTTTGATAGTACGGGTATAAAAGTGTTTAATAATTTGCTATTGAAACGGCACGTAAATTGTGAAAGATCTGTGAATAATCCCGCCGGCACTGCAATGCTATAAAATCATTTAGGTTCAGCGCACAACGGAAGGACGTAGCGGTTTAGAATACCTGCGCTTGAAAGTGCGTCTACTTTTTCATTCCACCTTGATACAACGCTCAAGAAATATCATGCTAACTGTACAAGAACACTGTACTATTTCATATTTACAAAAGTATAATTCAAAGTGGCATATGACGTCACAGTTCCAAGGCATTTTGCACTTCTCAATTTACGTTGACTGATCAATTTACAATCTCAATTAACATTGAGATTTGTGTTCTGAAATTTGATAAATATCTGAATATTAGTAAATTTATTCATGTTTACGCTGGTAAAGACAATTTCAAAATGCACATTTAAACGTATATTCCAAATTCAAGAAAGCCTTGACGTAAGCAAAGCAAGCAGCACACTAAACTGTAATCTGTGTTACTGATTACCTCCAGAAGAATTCTAGAGCCCGCCGAAAGGACTGGTAGATATCCGCCGCTCTTTGCGATCAATACCAAAGCGAATGCCAAGGTAGTACACTAACAAAAGGGCCTCAGACCACGATCTTTCCTTCCTCTTCCACGTCCTATTCTCTCCTCTTACGAACACTTTTACTCGCATTTACATGCACTACACTACCACACACATCGAGAGGCCAGACGGGAGTTTAGGTCTTGCCCTGGTTGGAGTGGTGCCCCGCGGGAGGAGGTACCTGAAGAGAGAAATTAAACGCATGTCCACGTCAAGCTCGCGCCGGACACTGCTACCTTTCGGAATAAAACGTTAACTACACTAACGAGGGTAAGTATAATAGTAGTTGACGCGCCCGCAAACACAATCAATCAATCAACTGAAACGTACAGGTAATTTTTTCTCATAATTTACTAGGTACCACATACTGCACAACGTTGTTGAGAGAGTGCAAATAATTCAGTTAAAAATACTCTTTTAAGGAATTATAATAATATTTGTGCACTTCATTTGTTTAAAACAGAAATTGTATGAATAGCAATGGAATTACAAGCATGTAATTACATGCTGTATAATTATTCAAATTGCTAGAAATGTGTAAACTTACGGTAACGCACTGCATGAATAAATGAATATCTGAGGACGGAGTAAATTACAAAACATTTATTGACAGTAATAATACATGCGCTCAAAATGATTTTCTGACTTGGAAGTCCTTGGGCTCCTGGTTTGAGTCCCGAAGGCGGCAGAATTTTCGACACTAGCTTGTGAGCTAGATCGAATTCAATCGCTGTTTGGAGGAGAATTCTAGCGGCCGGCTGCTCTGTTCGGTAGTTTTCCGTGGTTTCTCCGATCAACACCAGGCGAATGCCGGAGCAGCACCCCACCAAACGGGCCACGGACCGCGCGCGATCTGTCCTTCCTCTTCCTTGTCCTATCATCTCCCCTTACACACACACTTACACTAACATGCACTACACTACACATATTCCGGGAGATCGGTCGGGAGCTTAGAGCTTGTCCCGGCTGGTGCGGTGCCCCGCTGCTGGGAGACATCTAGTTGGTTGGGGAAAACTCCGCAAGTCGACTGTAGGTCGACGACGGATCTCGCCATCCAGTGGCGAAGGACATACGATGAAAAACATGCACTGCACTTACGGTACTAATGGCATCAGTAGTTGACGCACCCGAAATCACTAATCAATCAATCAATCAAAATAGGACCCTTCTTCATTCACACACCGCTGTCAGCGGGATTTCGAGCTCTCATAACTTATTTCACACAAATTTTTCGCGAAAAGTGATCAAATTTTCGAAAAATTGTACATGGCCTTATTTCAAAATCTATCTTTAGGGAACAGTTTTCGTTCAGGGGAAAAACAGTTTTCGTTCAGGGGTTAGTTGTAGGAAGAACCCGAAAAAATTTTGAACTATTGCAATTTTCGAAAAATTAGGATTTTAGCAAACACGAGATCTGCACCATTCTCTTAAATGTCCTTTACACTATCCAACAACATTTATTAAAAACTATGGAGCCATTTTTTTAATTTTAAAAAAATGTCCCAGGGGCTTCATCTAAAGTATCCCCCAAAATTAAAATATTTGTTTCAAATTCAAGGTGTCGCGACATCAGCAATATAGATTCGTAAATATCAATTTTGGAGAAAATCGACTGAACTGTTTAGCCGCTAGTGTTATTCACAGATTGACGGACGGACAGACGTTTTGCCGTCATTCCATTTTTCAGAAACAAGAACCCCCAAAACATGGAGTCTGGCTCCACGACGTGTTAGAGAATATTTTTCTTAAATTAGCATCTGGACTTATCCACTTTTTCGTTACAGGAGCCTGTAATACGAGTTTTTCTGCCGAAAATTCGGCGTTTTTCGCGCAGCATGACATAACTTTCTCTATACTCTGTAATTCCTAATGCGAGTTTTTTCATAATACTGCACTAATCTATCGATTTAATATCACCGAGCGCAGAATCGAAAAGTCACTTATTACGACAGTCGTCCTTTAAGGCTTTTAAGTCTGCCAACCGTTAAGAATAATGGAAATAAACTAGTAGTATCTAAAAGTGACGCATGAGTAATCATATTTGAGGGAAGCGTAATTTTTCACATAAAAGTAAAAAGTACTGACCGAATATATTGTCATTCTTAAATAATATTTTCATCATTAGCTTTATAATGCAGATAATATACTGTGTATACAATGATAATCTTTAATTTTGTCTTCTTAATGCTGATAATCTTTAATTTTGTCTTCTTAACGTCGCTGTTATATCGACTCAACGAAACCAGAGGAACAGAAAATCATCGTAAAGGACCGGCGTTTGTTGCGGATTTTAACAGTCCACTGTCCGCAAAATTGGTGAAATTTGTGTACCCGGGAACATGTCATGCCTCTAACTGAGGGAGAGAAGAAATAGCAGGGAGGGTGGAACTTGGAAGAGGATACATTTCTCACATGAAAAAGATTAAAATTTATTTTAATTCTTTTTTGGGGAGGTTATGTTACGTGACGTGTGATTTATACATTGAGATCATTATTTTATAATCCCTTATAACTATTTTCAAAATATGTGATTTGTATTTCATTCCCTTTGAGCGAGATGCCCAGGTTAGTTTGCTTAGATGGATGGAGCTCCCTACCAATGAAGTTCTATCATAATTCATTTATTAGTTTCAATTGAAGGTACTGTTGTTTTTTATTTCTTTTAGGAAATGTCTCTTTGTTATCACATTAGGAGTGTTCTTAGCTCTCCGGGTGACAACTTTCGACGCAGTGTCACCCAGACAGAGCACTTGCAAGACTGGCCGCGGAAGCCTACGACTTCAATTACATTAAGAGATCAAACTTTTCACGAAAGGGTTCTCTGTTACCATCTTTGAGAACTAAGTTTCATTTAACAATACTCGTACAGAACTACAAGTATTGACAACAATCAGTCGAGTGAAAATCAATCGAGTGAAAGAAGAAACTTTTATAATTGAACGTAAGGCTCATGTTTTCTTAAATTGGCAACGTAGTGTGTCATAATTCATCATCACACTGAAAGAGGTAGTATTTACTGAACATCTGAAAATAAACCATTATTACAAAAGCAAGTAATGAGTAATATCCCTAATTTCAAAGTGGTTCTAAAGGCGTATTTAAGATAGATTATTGTTTATTTTTAAGCTTCTAAGCAATATGAAATGTATAGCTATATATTGTAAATTATGTAATTATTAATTTTTATCCCAAAGAGACTGTAAAAACAGTTTGTGATGTATAGTTGGGGTTTTAGTTTAATTACGTTCGCTTCTTCTGAAAAATCAAGTGTTTAACACCTTTATTGAACAGAAAATCGCGCGTTGTTTGGCATTAAAATGCAGTCAAAATGTAGGCATGTGGAGTTAAATCTTCTGAGATAGTGATCTTTTGTAATAAGATATTTGAAATATTTATCATTTAGAACTAAAATGTCTCATAAAAATGTTTCAGATCGCTTTTGAACAATTTTTCGATGTGAATTCACTACATCACGATTATTTGTTTCCTCTGTTCCCACGTTATCAGGTTATTAAAGTGCCCCGAGTCGAATCGATGACAATAAAAATCTTGGCGCCAAGCCAGGACATGTCGAGCGTAAAACATCAATGTATATACACTCTTGTATACATCACACAATGTTGTAAATATTTCTGAAAACCTGGCGAAACCAATAAAAGACCAGCGTACTTTCATCCGCTCCTATCTCCTTTAATACAAACCTCATCAAGGAAAATGGTTCAATTACAGATTTTTTTCACATACAACGTGGCAAGAAGATTCATCGTTCATATCAAGCTGCGTGTGGACGCGAAATGATTTTTGTTTATCTTCAAAAAATTGAAAATTGAATGCAAATGCTTCGATTGTAAAACATACGGGCATAATTTGATGTCTCCGACAAAGTACTGACGAAACATATTTCTTCTCGCCAATATGCTAACACCGTATGACAATTCATGAATTGAGAAACAATTTGTGGATAAAGTGACATTTTTAGTATTATGTTTCGTTTATTGTATACGTTATACAACGCTTCTGAAGCGATTGAAACGAATATTCAACGTCCACTGGGTATTTGAAAAAAATAAAATCAATTTGTGTAATTACCTTCACATATAACTGCCATTTTGTAAGTTTTTCTCAATCTTAAATTCATTTTGCAAGCTATTGGTCAAACATTCATGTAAGCAATTTAAGTATCAAAATCACATTTAACATTTCAGACAACCCAATACAAAATACCTTATCGAAAGCCTACCAAGCAGAAAAGTTTGACTCGATTCCAATTCGTAATGGAGAAATGCATTTCTGCAGGTCCATTCAAGAAAGTAAATCGATACAAAGGACATGGAACCGTTTTGCTTGCCTTACAGAGAGCACCAAGAGCCGTCGTGCGAGACCATAAGAAACGAGATCGCGGAGTAATGCTACCCGGCGGCAGTAAAACGAAATTTTATTGAAGGTGCCCGCGCAGGCCTGCGAAGCGAGAAACGGATACTGTAGGCAGCACTGCCCTGGCGCCACTCGGGCCCTTCTTTTCTTCGTCCGGTTCATCTCTTATTTTTCCCTTTTTTTCTTACCTCCCTTGCATTCTTCATTTTTTCTCGCATCCGTCGCCTCCGTCTTTTGTTTCTCACTTCCGTTGCATTCTTCATTTTTTCTCGCCTCCTTTTGTTTTTCATTTTCGTTGCTTTTTTTCTTTTGTCGCATTCGTTGTTTGTTTGTCTCATCCCCGTTGATGTGTTCCACTCCTTTTTGTTCATTCTCTGATTTATCCCTTCCGCCTGTTCCGAAACTTATTCCCCTATTATACTCTTATACTTATACCTATTATACTACTATCTATCTTTTTCTTCTTTTGAATCATTAATTTCCTCTTTAATTTCACATTGTCGCTTTTCCTTTTTGTTCTTATATCGTTCATTTCTGTCTTCTTTTTCTTTGTTTAGGTTCCGTCGAATTCTTCTTTTAATTTCTCATCTTTGGCGCACTTCTTCTCTCTCCGCGTCACTTCCTTTATCGCTTTTTCTTTTGTTTATTGCTTTATTCTCTTGTTTCTCGCCTCTATTGCATTTTTTTCTTGTTTCTCTTCCCCCCCTTTTTTAACTTTATTCTGTTTTCTGTTATGATTCTGTTAATTTTTTTTTTTTTCTACATTTTGACTTTATGCTTTTTTATTTCGTGCTTGTTTCTTCATATTTTAAATGTCTAAGAGCCCGTTTATTTGAATTTATTTATTGATTTTTCTTGAATTTCTAAGTTTTTGCACTTCTCATCGTTATCCAAATTTTATTTTTTCTCTTCGCTTCAATTAACGCTTTAATTCTCTGGTACAAAGAAGTATGGAAGAGAATGACAGGAATTATAGACGGGTATGGAGATTGGGATGGCAGAGACGGCCACGAGCGCTGTAAAATACTCGCAAAAAGGAGAATTCTCCAAATTTCATTTGCTCATGCGTACTTTATATTTGTAATGTTTCTGACAATGGTCGATATTATCCATTGAACTTTCTTTTGCAGTTTTTAATTTCCAACTTTTGGTCTTTCTCCATCCTTTGCGGTGTCTCTCAGAGCTTGCTAACCGTTCCTCCACTCCGGTTCACCGAAAGAGGTGGCTCAGGATGATGTCACTGCAGTGCCTCTGACCGGGAAGTCCTGGAGTTCGTGCCCCAGCTGTGACATGATTTTCAACACTATCCAGATAGCGTGGTCGAATTATGTCGCTGTCTGGAGGAGAATTCTAATGACAGGCTGTTCTCATAGGTAGTTTTCCGGGTATCTATGACCATCATCAGGCGAATCCCGGAGAAGTTCCCTACCAAACGGACCACAGACTGCCCGCGATCTTTCCTCCTCATTTCCCTCTCTTATTCTCACCCCTTACAAACACGCACTTTCGCTAACATGCACTACAGTACCACTCAAGACGGGGCGGTGCCACGCTAGCGGGGATACCTGGTTAGGGAAAACCGCGCTAGCCAGCGGTAGGTCGGCGCCGGAACTCACCATCCTGCGGGAAAAGATCATCGCCACCGCCTGAGAAAAACATGCACTACACTTACGGGACTAGTAACTTCAGCCGTTGAGGCGCCCGGAACCACTAACAATCAATTCTTGATACTTTGCGTCACCCTCCGTGCTCTAACCGTTCCTCTACTTCGTTCCTCGCCCGCATCGTCGTGCAGTCGTTCGGTCCCCCCCCTCCCGAGCACCCCCTGCCCCGCCGTCGCCCTCGCCACCGCCTCCCGCGCGGGCGAAGGAAGCGGAAATCGGAGGCGTTACGAGGCCGTTAGCGCCTCCTCCGGAGATAATCCGTGCTTCGATATTCGCGTCAAGGGCTGTCGCGGGCGCGGGGAGCGGTGGAGCGGGCGGAGGTGGGCGGAGGTGGATGGTGGCAGGGTGCGAGAAGGGGCGCGAGGGAAAGCGAGGAGGGTGGCTCGCCGACCGCGCCGCACACAGCGCCGCAAAGCCCACAAAGCGCGAAACGGGCTCGCGGCTGCCGGCGTGCAACCTGTTACGCAGAACCTTTGAATAAAAATCCTGTCGTTGCCCACAAAGTAATGCCCTTAAAATTCAAACACAATTACTCTGTGAACTAAAAATACTATTAAGAGACACTTTAAATACAAGTGGAGATAACGTCTTTCATTTTATAGCCTGCCTGTAATGTGTTGAATACATCGTTTGGTGAGGGTGAATAAAGAGAAATACATAAATAAAAATAGTGTGCTACAACAGCACGTACTTTCTCACATTATATGTAACGTCCACAAAATATTACAATAGTACTTGAACTTGCAAAAGTGTTTGCAACCAGCAATGTTTTTCCAAACTGGTATTCGAACTCAGGTTCTTAGATTTAATACACTATTTTCACGTTTCCCCAAAACCATCGACCACGCAAGTTACCCGAACTGTATCATAGCTTTAAAAACAAAGTTGAACATTAGAATGAAGACTTTTGAATAATTTGGAGATTTTCATTGATATTATTTCAAGAACTAATTTTAAAGAAAAGTTTCTCTTCACCTCGATTTTTAAGTTTTGGCCTCGGCAGTAACACCACTTATAAGTAGGGAACAGAATTTATTGTAATAAAAAAGGTAAAATTTGTACACACATATGTGTTTATTTTTTTCAAAATATGAAACAAAAAATTGAAAATATGTAAAATAAAAATTATTATAGAGTTAATTCTCTGTGGATTTCAACAGAACATGTGATCATTTCAAAGATTTGAGAGTCAAAGATTTACTTACAAAGTAATGAACTAGTTTCTTTCAACATATAAAATATGTTCGTTCTATATACAATCTTTACGAGAGGCTAGGTCCAGTGAATAGTAGTACCACAGTGTCAATAATGGATCAGGACTTAGGAGTGGGCATGTCCCCCCCTACTCCACCAACGCCATAAGAAAAGGATCTACAAATATCTCTTAATTTATCGAGTTACGCATGGAAGCTATGAAACATGAGCAAGCTTATTGTAAAAATTTCTTCTGCTTCACACACATCCTCTTATCCTTGATCCAGAGTACGCAGTTTTTGAGAAGCATAGGTGTGTGTGGTGTGTGTGTGTGTGTGAGGGACTTTTGACAATTTATGAAGAACGTCGATATATAGAATGCACTGCTTTCCTACACATATATGATGATATAGATGACTATATAATGACTAAGATGATTCCCGTAACATATATAGCAAACTCGCATGTGAAATCTTCCGTTTTGACGTATAAATATATTGAAATGTAACGAAATGTGTAGTAATAGGTAAAATATGTGAAAATATGTAATTATACCAAAATATTTAAAATATGTAAAATAAAATAGTTCTAATTCATTGGAAATGTCTTGTAAATTCTAAAAATTATTATTGAATGCAGGAATCTTATTCCTGTAAAAATATTATTTACATGAAAATCCGTTTCCTACTCATAACATTTCTAGGTATGTTAATAACTATAGAAGACCGCCCTACTGTACGTTGCTTAGGCTTTTCTCAACACATCTTTACGTTGAACATTTTAAAGACGATGATTCAATGTGGCGGTGGTAGGAGAAATCTTGTAGTACTCCGTAATGTAGATTAAGAAATAATCAACCACAACAATAACAGTTTTAATATTTATTAAAGCATCCCAATGTCAACTTTCGGGAAACACTTTTCTCATTTTCAGTGGGTCTGTAACATGAAAAAGGAGATAAGAAAATGTAAAATAAGGAATAACATAGAAAAGAAACTTAACTGAAAGGAGGATGATAGAGAAGAAATATAACAAAATTATAAAATAAAATGACTGAATATAAAAGGGCCAAAAAGGCAAAAATTAACGTTTTGGAAAATTTAAAATTTAAAAACATTTCGAAAATGCTAATTTTACTATCCTGAATAATCATTTACTCATAAAAAGCACTTCCATTTCAAATATTTTTATTGACTCTTGCTACATTTCCAGTCGTCCCTCACTCCTTTATGGACTTTTACGTCTCCCATTCCATAAGATGGCAACCTCTTCACTGTTGTGTTTAAGTGTGATTACGTCTTCATAGTTTTTTAGTGTATTCATTATTTCAATGAAAGATGGCATTAACATCTTGTAGATGATGTGTTAGTAAGCTGATTACACGCAAAGGTTTGTAAGTTGTTTGCATTAAATAGAGAAAAAAGAGGTAGATCGAGAGAGGAATAGCAGAATTAGGTTTTTAAATAAATGCACACATGAAGTCTAGAAGAGAGTGACTGGAATGATACGGGGGGAATATACATTGTAATGCGAGAAACGGCCGCAAGAGCTGTAAAATATTTGCCAGAGGAAGAAGAATATTTTATAATTTGTTTTTTAAATTATAAAACCCCATCCTAAATTAAAAATAAAAACAAGATGTTTTCATAAATTTTCTTAAACATTACTGATCAAAAACTTATTAAACGCATTATTGATAGGCAACTATTAACAAATAATTTCAACTTGATCACCCAGGTATTGAAAGCAATACAACAAAGTATTAATTGTTTAAAAATATTAGTTAATAGTTAAACATTATAACACATTCTTCAAAAACAGACAATGACAGTATACCTACCCAAAACGTATCTAAATCTCTCTAGTATGAATTTATTATTTTTAGAGAAATATATTTTATGAATGTGAATTTGCTCTATACATCCCCTTAAACACTTTCTGCGAAAAGTCTGTTGATGGGTATAGGGACACGAGTGACATGTATGGTTCACTTGAGTGGACGAGATATCATTTTAGCTCAGTTCATTACGTTCAAAACTTTTTAAAAATATAAATATGGTGAGAGTTCTGAATGTGAATGTGTGAATGGAATATGTGAATGTGTATTTCCGCCTATTCTATTGTGCACACAGACTAAATTCTCACACTCAGTGCATCACGATTACAACACAGCTGGCATCATGTGACAGCAAAGTCTCTGTCAAAGTCTCTCAAGACATCAAGACCCTCCTTAATTATTAAATATTTGGCTATTCACGTGTTGCCTTACGGAGCAGAAACGATTTAATATTCTTAGTGTGTTAAGGCTACGAATAATATTATATACGCTGTATACTATGTCATTTCAGCATTTGTGTGGACCGATTTTGTCAACATATTTCTTTTATTGCTGTATTTAGAGGCGAGTATTTTATTTTTTATTTTTGAGAAATATGTTTGCTATTTTTTGGGAAACCATTTTCTTTGGTTTGGCTTAAATGCATTTTTGCTGCTGGGATAACTCGTTCTGTATGAATTTGCACATACGTAAAACATTATCGGTACAAAACAGAAGAACTTGAGGCATGTTACGTTAAACGTACTAACTCCAAATATGCCGTGTCGGTTTTGTAGGTGCAAGATGTTCATACAAGTATTCGTATACCGTTAAGGTACAGTTAAGATCTCAAATACAACTTCATCATACAATAAATTTGTTTCAGTTAAATGATAAAATGAACGTATAAAATATTCTCCGGGCGCATTCATCGGACGTGAAGGCATAGTTATGGGCCAAGATGCCACCAATGGTCTGACCTCTTTGAACCATGCCGCCACACCTCTTATCATATTACGAAGAATTAACCGTAAGATAAGCTTCATAAAACATACCCTTTGAAATGAAAATGTAGTCAAATTGAAAGGAACAACATGCTCAAGTACATCAGGTACTAACAATAAACTATTAAAGAAATCAATTAATCGTTTAGAAAGTAATATATTTTCACAGAGAGGTGGACAGTAACTTTGATAATCAATATTCCCCAAAATCTGGCACTCTCTAAAAGAAAATTCGCCAATTGATTTACTGAAGTTTCTGGGGACTACAATTGCCATAGCAGTCAACTGCTAAGGCAGTTAGTCTCGTTAGTGAAGTAAATGTTTTACCACCAGAGGTGGCGGATATCTTCGCCCGCTGGATGGTGAGATTGGGCATCGATCTACACGTCGACTAGCGGGGTTTACCCCTTCTCTGACCGCCCAGAAGAGAGGGAAAATCCCGCTCTCTTTCCTCCCCCATCTGAGCACCGACCAATCAGGGACACGATCGAAGCTTTCAACTGGTCTCCCATCGTCTGTGGTAGTATAGTGAATGTAGGAGTAAGTGAGTGTGCACGGGGACAGCTTAGTCCACCGAAGACGAAGGAAATATCGCGCAAGGTCCGCAGCCCTTTTGTTAGGGTACTACATCAACATTCTGTTATTAATTGGTTAACCATGGAAAGTTACTTATGACAACAACCTGCCACCACAGATCTCTTTCAAACAGCGGCTGAATTCGACTAGATATCTTGTTAGTATCGAAAATGTACATCGTCGGGATTCGAACCAGAGGGTCTTGAGAGTTGCTACAGAGTCAGCGGAAATGAGTTAAACTCAGTCGGGAAAAAATGCGAAGAAAAATTTGGACATCAAATTTTGGGACATTTCGAATTTTTCGTCTATTCAACACATTTGAGAGTGTAAGAGAAAACAACTGAAAATTCTAACTTTAACATGTTAAACTTCAAACGACTGTAATATCTATTTTTGCAAACAAAAATATGTCATGTGTATTGTTAAGAGTAAACAAAAATATGATAAATGGGTGAACATTTAATATTTCACTCAAACGGAATTGGTGTGCATATTGGTGTGAATTGATGTGCGACAGATCAGTATTCACGCACGACTCTCTGATCGCGTCCGACCCCCCTTCCCCGGTCGGTCATCAAATTTACAGTGCACTTGCAGTATGCAAAAGATATCAGGAATCTACAACAGCGCTTCGAGACTTGAATAAGCGCACAAAGTTCCGATAACATATAGATGTGACAAAATTGGAAAATGAAAAAAAAGCATTCAACGGGATTATAGTTCTGATTTTAAAATAGTAAAGGGATTATTTATGGTTGATATCGTCACAACACGCTGTTATGCTTTTTGCACCTGATCTGATTTACTATATACCCACTACATATTGGATAATAATTTGGGGCGGATTTTAATGAAATGTATTTTTTTCATTTAATTTTCTCCTAATAAGTTATTTCTTATTTTTCTGTCATTTTAAAGCATTTTTCGCTGTATCATCGATTTTAATACTTAAATAGTTCTTGCCTTAAATAAATGTAAGAGATGCAACAAATGTTCTCCACATAATTCCTGAGTGGCCTCTTCAATTACTGCGCACAGAAATTGTAATGTTAGTCGCTGTACGTAATCCAAGGTTCCTGTGACGCCTATTACGGCCATTTTCAGTGCGGCCGATTTCTCGATAACTAAAGACAGATATTTGCTGTTAAAAAATAGTCCAAATCAAGATGCGTTCACTTGAACGAAAGAAAGAAGCCTTGACATCAGTAATATATCCAACAGCTTGAGTTGTTCATCTGAACTGGTTTTGATAGAATATTTACGTAATTTTTCTTTGATTTTAGGGAATTTTTTAAAACATTTAAGAGCATGTAAGAGCGGATTCGGTGGTGTAACGGTTAGCGTATCGGACTGACGTACCCGAGTTTGCAGGTTCAAACCCGATCGAAGCCGTGGATTTTTCAGGGTGAGAAATCCTTCGTACGCCTTCCTTCAGATGGGAAGTAAAGCTGGCTGTCCCATGTAGTAGTAGATTTACTGCATGTAAAATATCCTCAAGCGTAAATGAAGCTTCTGAGCAAAATTGAGTTCCATCTGTTTCGTCGCCCAAGATAATATCTCCTTTCTCCGCTAGGTGGTGAAAGAAGCGTAGCGAAATTTGCGTGGTTAGACTGAAGAGCGGGCCTGATGGCCCGAGTCTCGCCACGTAAAATAAGGCATTAATTAACTAATAATAATAAAATAAGGAACTAATTATCTACCTAACATTTTCTTAATAATTTTTGGCGATGATTTAGGCCATCCAAATCCGACCCTTAGTAATGCAGATCAATTCGCCCAGCCTCTGTGTTCGCATGTGGCGGGCTAGGATGTGGGCGTAGCCGCCTCGGCGCTCGATTGATTCATTGATGGTAAAGTGATCCCGAGCGCGTCACCTGCTAAGGGCATTAATCCCGGTAGTGTAGTGCATGCTACTTTCTCCTCGAAAAGTAACGGTAATCTTCCCCTGCTGGATGGCGAGATCCAGCGCCGACTTACCGACGTGAGGTTTTCCATAACCAGGTATCGATCACCAGCAGAGCACCGCCCCAGCCGGGAACAAGCTCTAAACTCTCCACCGGTCTCCCTGGATGTGCAGTAGTGAAGTGCATGTTAGTGTGTGTAAGTGTGTTTGTGAAAGTAGGTAAGAGGTGAGGATACGAAAAGGAAGAGGATGGAAAGATCGCGATGGTGCGTGCCCCGGTTATAAGGGTACTGCTCCAACATTCGCCTGGTGTTGATCGGAGAAACCACGGAAAACTACCGAACAGAGCAGCCGGCCGCTAGAATTCTACTCCAGGCAGCGCCTGACTTAGCTCACAAGCTAGTGTCGAAAATCCTGCCACCGTCGGGATTCGAATCTAGGAACTCCCGGCCAGAAGCACTGCAGTGACACCAGTTGATGCGCTGAGCCTGCTCTCCAGTTTTCCACCTGAAATGTTTCACCATGTGAATAATAAATATCTGTGCGCCCAGCCTCTGTATTTCCATGCGGCGGACTGAGCTGTCGGCGGAGCCGCCTCAGCACTGATAGTCCCTGTCGCTGGACTCCGCCTAACGGACCGTGACCCCCTCAAAATTGTCACATGATGTACCTCACCGTGAGATAATCTTGCGTCTCATGATTGATGATTGATTGTTATCAACTCCGGGCGCGTCTAGCGGTCGCTCAGTGCAACAACTGATGTCACTGCAGCGCCTCTGACCGGGAGGTCCTAGGTTCGAGTCCTGACGACGGCAGGACTTTCGACTCTAGCTTTCCAGCTAGGTCGAATTCAGTCGCTGCTTGGAGGAGAATTCTAGCGGCCGCCTGCTCTCATCGGTAGTTTTCCGTGGTTTCTCCGATCAACACCAGGCGAATGCCGGAGCAGTACCCTACGAAACGGGCCACGGACCGCACGCGATCTGTCCTTCCTCTTCCTTGTCGTATCCTCTCCACTTACACTAACATGCACTACACTACCACATATTCCAGGAGATCGGTCGGGAGCTTAGAGCTTGTCCCGGCTGGGGCGGTGCCCCGCCGGTGGGAGAGTCCTGGTTAGAGGGAAACCCCACTAGCCGACGGTAGGTCGGCGCCGGATCTCGCTATCCAGCTGGGGAAGACCACCACCATCTCCCGAGAGACAAACATGCACTACACTAACGGGACTAATGACCGAAGCAGTTGACACGCCCGGAAACACGAAAAACCAAACCGAACCAATCCGGGCGCGTCTACTGCTAAGGTCATTAGTGGTCTTCCCCCGCGCGGGAGGCCACCGTAAGGCGGAGCGCGGCGAAGCGGGGGCGAGGGTGGGAGGGGCCCTGGATCGCCGATCCGCAGCGTTCCGACGGCCAGCGCGGGGCCGCCGTGCGGGAGCTCGAGTTTCTGCGCGAGGCCGTTGGCGGCGGCGGCGGGGGTGGCGGTCACGTGACGGGCGCGCATCGACCCGGGGCGGCGGGGGTGGGGCGGGACGAGGTGGGGAGGGCTGGGCGGCGGAGCGCGCGCCCCTGGCCCCCCTCCCGCTCATCGACGGCGCCCGCCTCCAGATCGGAACCGAGGGCTCCGCCGCCGCCCCCGCAAGCCAAGGTCTCGGCGCGGCTCGCTGAGCAGGCGGGCCCGGGGTTATCGTAGGTAATAACCGGAAGTGCCCACCTGGATGGTCGAGGTGGTTAAGACTGTTTTACAGGGTTTGCAGTTCATTTCCCAACGTCCGTTTTTCCCAATATTTTCTTCTGAATTTGCTTATCATTATAACATGCTGTTTGATTGACGACACTTTGCCCACTTCCTTGAGTAACTTTGTAAGTGAAGAATGGCATACGTCTTTGGATCATATGTTTTCTGATAGGCTTAGCTGTCTTAGCCTTAAGAAAGTAAATAATGATACTAGTTTTGAAACTATTTCAATAACGTTGCTTGAGAAAATTTAAGACAAGTAATTATGCAATATTATCGACTCACCAATAGGTGGCTAAGAGCATGTACCGACTTAGCGCTTTAGTCCGTAGGGTCGCGGGTTCGAATCCCGCCTTGCACCTGGTTGTTTGTCGCTTGTCTCTCATGTATGTGTTGACGCGGAGGACCTCCCGTTCTGCTGGTCTCAGATCAGAGGAGCCCGCAAGTGTGTTGTGTCTAATGTATGGTCGAATATGTGTTTCATTGGGACGTAGAGGGTAACCGGCAGTCGGATGAATAAAATCCCCAGCAAAATCATAGCTGGAGTGCTTTGCAAATTACCGATAAATTCACATGGTGCAAGGCGCGAGAATTACTGAGAATTTTCAGTGCGCCAGTGATATTAACTAAAACTATTCATAAATTAAATTTCATGTATAACAGGAGAAGGAAGGTGAAAAAAGAGAATGAGAGGAAGAAGGAGGACAAAGAAGAGAAGAAAAGTAGGGAACGTGGAGGAGAAAAATTCATATTCTCTATGAAATGTTCTTAGCCGCCAAATTTACATGAGGTTTTGAGAATGACTATAATAATTATAAACAGCAATAATGATCACTTTGAAGGGGGAGATAATGATAAAGTGATAATTTTGCATTCATAATTCGTATCTTAATGTTTTTTTATAATCCGAGTACTTGCACGAGATTTGACTGAATTGATGGGTGAAATAAACGGTGATGATCGTGCAATTTTACCCCGTTAGATCCAAGGAAAAGGTAGCTCATAGTTTATCTAGAAGAATAGCGAACACCGTAATGACTGAATTTGTGATGAGTAACAATTTTGCTTTTGCTTTTTCTTTACTGGGCAGGTGATCACAGAATCGTGGATTACCTTCCACTGTAAGAAGTTTTGAAGGGTGAACATAAAAAGTCTTAAATATTAATGACTGGTAGCCTGCAGCAGCAAAAATGCTGCTGAACAAGACCGCATTTGATTGTTTGCCAAAGAACGTTCACTGCTCAAGAACAACTAATAAAACCTCTCATATAACACTGCTATAAATTAAACATTTTAACGTAAAGTCACGAATACTGTAATATCGTAGTTAATTACACTAGCGAAACCCGGCAACGTTGTTCTGCCCCTTCATCTCCCTCTTTCTTCTTCTCTCTCCCATTCACCGCTTCTCTCACCGTCTTACTCACCGTCTTTCTCACCGTCTTTCTCACCGTCTTTCCCACTCTCTCTCTCCGCCTCTCTCCGTCTCTCTCTCGTCTCTCTCTCTCTCCGTTTTCTCTCTCCGTCTCTCTCTCCTGTCTCTCCTCTCTCTCGTCTCTCTCTCTCCGTCTCTCTCTCTCGTCTCTCTCTCTCTCTCTCTCTCGTCTCTCTCTCTCTCTCTCTCTCTCTCTCTCTCCTCTCTCTCTCTCTCTCTCTCTCTCTTTTCTCTCTCTCTCTCTCTCTCTCTCTCTCTCTCCTCTCTCTCTCTCTCTCTCTTCCCTTCTTTAAGCTGCACAAAACCCCCGCGCTACTGAGGCCCGCCAACTAAAAATAAATACCTATAAATTGACATTACTATTTAAGAAACCTTTTGCAATGCAGGTTTGGTATGTAACTTTCAGAATGACAACACTGATTTTGTGAGCCATATCCCAAACATGAAACAACGTTCATAATATAATTCATATTTTACAACAAAGATTGCATACTTTACGCTAAATCACTGTAATACTATTAGTTCGAACCAGCGAATGGCTGTCAAATGTCAATTTGTCGTTTGTCAAAAGTCAATCAGGCAACCCGCTTGACGTTTATGAGTAACACACTTTCATGTCGCAGCGACCCCTGTGATTATCAGACCATTTTCAATTAGATTAAACATAGAGGAAATATATTATTTCAATATTGCCTATTTAGTATAACTGGAACGCCGAAGAGAAGGAGAAAGAGGAGGCGGAGAAGAAAATGGGGGAGGAAGGGAAGGAGCAAAAACACAAGATGACAAACAAGAAGAGAAAATAAAGTGAAGAGAAAGGAAGGAGAAAAGAAAAGAAAAAAGGAAAAAAGAAAATAATCAGAAGAAAAGAAGAAACTGATGATAGAGAAGGGGAGAAAATGAAGAACGTGAAGAACATAAAGACGGGGAAAGAATAAGAAGCACAACAGCAAGAAGAAGACAGGAGGAGGAAAAGAAGAAGTTAATGAGGCAGCATGAGGAAGATGGGAAGAAAGACGAGAACAGTAAAGATATTTTGATGTAGAACAATACTGTGTTTTCTGTGTTCATTTAAAGCATCGGGTATTCTTAACATTGTTATTTCCTCGTAATTGAACTCCCGGTACAATAAGCCCCGACCGCTATTATAAGAAAATAAAATGACTTCGTCGAAATGAAATGGTCGAAAGGACACAATCAGAGCGCGAAGATATGTTTGTACACGAGCTCGCAAGAATCACGTTGAATTGCAAATAATTCAAATAACACAAATTCGTTCTGCGATGCATATCTAGAATTCACAGATGTAGCTACGGACCCAGAAATGTAACGCTCTCCAGAGAAATGCCAGTAAACGTGTTTCGTGATGAGTGTTAAGTGGTTCAGATTAACAGAGTTTGTATGGTATTTTCGTGTCACTGCGTATACTTACACAACATTACTCTTCGTAGTGCAGTACCAATTCTAACTGGAGGTAATGTGACGAGATTGAACGCTGGCATGCGCTATTGGAAAGGTGAAATTCTGCTCGTTTCCCGCACCGCTCTGTCTGCCACCGCCGCCGGTAAAATATGATTGGTCCTACAGTTTTGTCGTTGGCTGAAAACACATTGGTTATTGCATAGCGGTTGGACATTTTCAGCAGTAAAAGCTAACAATTAAATGATTGATTTATTGTTTGTTAGTGATTCCGGGCATGTCAACTACTGTGACCATTAGTCCCGACCGGGAGCGGTATGATGTTTTTGAAACTGATGTTTTTCGGCAGGTTTTTCGGCACTCGCTTTTCAGCTAGGTCTAATTCAGTCACTGTCTGGAGGGGAATTCTAGCGGCCGGCCGCTCTGTTCGGTAGTTTTCCGTGGTTTCTCCGATTAACACCAGGTGAATGCCGGAGCAGTACCCTAACAAACGGACCGCGCGCGATTTTTCCTTCCTCTTCCTTGTCATATCCTCTCCCTTTACACACATACTTACACTACCATACATGCCGGGAGACCAGTCGGGAGCTTAGAGCTTGTCCCGGCTGGGGCGGTGCCCCGTTGGTGGGAGAGTCCTGGTTAGGGGAAAACTCAGCTAGCCAACGGTAGGTCGGCGCCGGATCTCACCATCCAGCGGGGGTAGATCACAGCAATCTCCCAAAAAGTATGCACTATACTTACGGGACTAATGACTTAAGCTGTTGACGCGCCCGGAATCACCAACCAACAACATTAGTCCCGTAAATGTTGTGCATGATTTTACATCAAGAGGAGGCGTTGATCTTCCTCCGCTGAATAGCGAGATACGGCGTCGACCTAGCGTCGACTAGCGGGATTTTCCCCAACCATATATCTTCCACGAGCGTGGCACTGGCCCAGCTGGTGTAAGCTATATGACCCCGACATTTCTCCCGGCATGTGTGGTAGATTAGTATATGTTAGTGTATGTGTGTGTGTAAGGGGTGAGGATAGGACAAGGAAGAGGAAGGAAAGATCGCGCGCGGTCCGTTTGTTAGGGTACTGATCCGGCCCTAGAATTCTCTTCCAGGCAGCTACTGAATTCGATCTAGCTGTCAAGCTAGTATCGAAAATCCTAGAGAGTCACGGCATAGTACCAATCAGAGCAGTCGCCTCTAATATACTCTTTCAGGCAGCTAGGGAATTCGACCGACCGACAAATCAGTGTCGAAAATCATGCCGCCGTCGGGACTCGAACCTGGGACTTCCCGGTCAGAAGCACTGCAGTGACATCAGTTGATGCACTGAGCCACCTCTCCTGGTCTAACAAATAAGTATATTTAAGAAAGTGGGGTGTAACTTTGGTGCGTGTTCGACCAGCGGTGTTGTTACTGGAAGAAGGCAGATCTCTTCGCGCGAAGTGACACCATTCTAGTGGTGAAACAGAAGGAAAACTAATTAAAAATTATATAATTTGAATACTTTATTTAAAACTGACATGTGTTAATTTTGAATTCATTCATTTAACTCATTCAATTTTGAATTCTTCATTTAACTCCTTTTGGAATTTTTTAAATTTTAAAAAAAATTTTTATTTTTACTCCTAAATTCCATTAGTCATTTTTAGATTACAGTTAAGTTTCCAGCTTTAAAATATCGATAATTTTTCTAGTAGGCAAGCAAAATATGTTTCTGTTTCAAGTAATTAAAATTATTTTGTTTGCAATGTATACTTAATTACGCAGTCTAGAGAACCGGTAATCCCGAGTTAAATGGGAAAGAATGTGCGCATTTGTATTATTATATTATTTTATTTAATATACAACTATTCTTCTAGTATTTACAAGAAAGGAGAAGCGTATGTATGACCTGTTCTGTAGCAATAATATACGTGAAAATCATAAAAAGCATAGAGGCAGAGTTTAGTGATTTAGAGGACTAGGTTGGTTTAAGGGTTTTGCATGAACAATATATTCACCATTCGACAGGTCCTTTACAAACGATTAGCTCATGACATGGAAATGGACGCACATGTTGCTCTCATAGATTAAAAAATGGCATAAGGCAGCATGACGTTGCACAAATTGTGGAAAGTAGTGAAACAATAAGGAGTACGAAGCACATCCATTACGGCAGTATCGTTCATTATTTTCGTTTCATTCCTTCTGATCGTGAGGGAGAACACACGATGTTATTTCCTTGATTTTAAACAATAAATGAAGATTGACTCCTTTACAAACGTCTCTTCCTGTTTTAATGACATACTGAAACCATAAACGGTTTTGTATTACTACTATAATAATATTAATAATAATAATAGTTATTATTGCAAGTTATTGAGAAAAACTTGAAGAAATCATTTTAATCTGAAAAGTAATTCAAAGAAAATTAAATGAAGCAAGGAAAGAAATGAGTGGCGCTTACGTATTGTAGAGATCACTAGTCACAGAGTATGTTGCTTTGAATGATTAATCTGTCCTACATTGATGTACATCCCGTTCATCCATGATCCCTATTGTCTACTCAGGATGTCGGGGATAAACGGCTGAACAATAACGTCTACTCAAGGGTAGTTCAATATCCCAGAAGGTAATGAACACTATGCAAATAGTCTCCTATATTATTTCAGTAGTAAATACATTTTGCGGCTTTCAAACGCAACCGATCTTTATAAGTGAGTCTAAAGAAAGAGAATTTACGGAGACAAATTGTACTTTAACTTTAAAAATATGAAGATTTGTTAAAAACCATCGAAATATTCATGTCAAGTGCGTCTGCAACACTCAGTCAGCTATATTGTAAAATAACTTCTAAATAAAGTGTTCTAGGGCGTTAGAAACTACAATTTTTAGGTCAAAGATCACAAAGAAACTAATTTAGTTTTGAAATATTATATGTTAATTAATGATTTCATAATAGAAATAATGGCTTCATATTGTTTGGCTACTAGTTTTTGAGAGTTACAATATGAATTCAAACACCACTTACCTTATTATAGTACACTTCTTCTATGAATTCTATGAATCTTATTTCTTGTCACTTTGCGCACAAATTACGTATCCCAACCACAAAAAATACTCGCCTGAGCTACAGAATGTCTCACATATTAACACCTCAAGTCTTTTACTGCTGCTCGATCTTCGTAAACACTTTACAGATTTTTTGGTTTACTTCGCAACGTCCGTTTTTTGCCAAAATTTTCTTCTAGATTTACTTCTCATTATAACAAGCTGTGTGATGGCCAACACAGTGCTCACTTCCTTGACTAACGTTGTAAGTGAAGAACGGTATACGCCTTTGGATTGTCTTTTCTCAGAGGTTTAGCTGTCTTAGTTTATAGAAAGTAAATAACAGCACGCGTTTTGAAACTCTTTCAATAATATCTGCGAAAATTTAGACAAGTAATTATGACATATCGCCGACCTGGATGGCCTAGATGGCTAAAAGCATGTATCGACTCATCGCTTCGGTCTGAAGGGTCGCGGGATCGAGTCCCGCCTTGGGCATGGTTGTTTGTCCTTTGTCTCTCATCTATGTGTTGTCGCGGAGGGTCTCGTGTTCTGCTGACCCCAGATCAGAGGAGCCCGCAAGTGTGATGGTGTCTAGTCACGTATGGTCAAATACGTGTCCATTCGGGATGTAAAGGGTAGTAGGCTGTAGGCTGGAAAAAGTCCTAGGAAAAATTATGTAATATTGAATGTATTAATGAAAAGGTATGGTGGTAATGTTATGGTAAATTAGAATTTGTGAAGCTCAATTTAATTTACTTCTATTTTTGTAATACTTTCAAATTTATTAGAAAATTACCTACATTTGTTTAAAACATGGTTGAACTCTTCGTTCTCAAAAGAAACCAATATTTTTGCGAGAAAATTGCATTGAAGAAAATAATAGAAACTCTATTGTAACTAGCAATAAATAGAAGTCGTTTACTAATAAATGCATTTGCGACCACTTGCACACAAACATAATGTTATCATTTATGTTTTTACAAAAATAGTTTATAACTAAATAACTAAATATTGTGAAATTCTTATGCCTACTTATGCCTAAATATACTTTCTCTCGCTTCATCGCAATCAGATTCTTTTAAATTTTTTTGAAAAGGTATTTTAAATACATTTTGTATTTTATAATTTTTGATGTTTTGAACATGTATTTTAGAGATATATTTAAATATATGAAATAGGTTTATTTAAAAAATGAAATACTTAAAATACTTCCAATACAGATTAAGATAACGAGGATAGTTTCCTTTTGTTTGGTTCTGCTATTGAATGAACCTCATTGAAAGAAAAATAAGGCTTTCATCTGTTGAATTTGGATTCTCTTCATTTTTAAATTATAAATCAAAATCATTAAAAACGCTGGACAATTATCTGACAAAAAAGGCGTTTATTCCTTTATAACATTAGTTTACGTTCATCCGCGTCAATTGAACGGCCGTTTTCCTTTGTGGGTTTAACACATTCGCCAAATAGGGGTATATTTTCTGAGGATTTGTTTAGAAAACTGGTTGCTTAAAGGGAAATTCCGCTTATTTGAGTTACACATAAGTAATTGTCAATTAGTAATTTATTTTAATTGAATTAAAAAAAACTATTGTGTTTACTGTATTTTGATTTAAGTATTTTAAAAGTATCTATTTACTATTCAAAACAATTTGATATACTTATTTACGAATATTTTGGCGAAGTATTTAAATACTAAATTTAAAGATTTTGCCTATACCTAATTGCAATCAACTGCGAAAGAAATGTTTCGTAAGATTACGGCTGAATAGCCAGGTCTCTCGCCATTGAGACCTCCCTTGGTGGCGGCCCTCCAAGAGTTACCAAGGAGAGCCTGAAGAGTTCTCAGGCCGCCAAGTGGAGTTAGCTCACTTTCCACTCGCCCAGGCAGCGCTGCAAATTTTAAGCACGTACCCGAGAATATGAGAGAACCGCAATTGATATGCAGTTTGGAGCAGTTCTTCCTTCTCATTTTATCGATCCATCACTTCAGCGCGACCAAAAAGAAGAAAGCTGGGTAACTTATCATGCAAATATCGTCTTTTTAAAAACTACAATGTAAAGTAAATGATGTCCTCATGTAAAACTTAGTTGGAATGTTTACGAAAAGAAAATTGTGTGAAAAGAACGTTGACGAGGAAAAAAGGATAAAGCAATGACAGGAAGAAGAGAAATCTATGTAACAATGAGGAACATTAGAGAAATTATTCAAATATATCACACAATATAATAGGAAGTAGAATAGATAATTTGCCTGACAAAAATCGTGAAATAGTCTTTTTTGTTGGAAATCTGTCATCTTAGGACCAAGCGAACGTGCAACTGTACCCACCAAGGCTCAGTCATATTTTCTTGGGGGTAAGTGCACGTGCCTTTTTTTGGGGGGGGGGAGGAATCAGCATTTCTATGCTGAATCCATTTTTAAACCTCAAGGTTATTATCCATGGGGGATGATGTATGAAATGATGATGATGATGATGATGATGATGGATTGTTACCGCTCTACGTTTTCACTATTTTCAGTAAAAGCACACTTTCCCTTTTCACTAAAGCATGTAATACATGTTTCCATTGAGAGTGACCGAAGTGAACCGAAAGACGACTATTAAAGGACCCGACGAAGTGGAGGAGACAGAGGGGGGTAGGGGTGGAAAGAAGAGGTGAAGTGAGAGATCGAGTGTACCAATTGCAAAGCGAGTGATATGAATTGATCAATAAGAGAGATCGAAGTGTACCGAGAGGACCGGACTACGCCACGGAGACTGGTGAGGGAGGTGGGGGTGAGGGAGGTGGGGGTAAGGGAGGTGGGGGTGAGGGAGGCAGCGGTGCGAGATCGTCCAAAGAGAGGACCAGCGAGGGAATGAAGTGTGACTAGGTGGCAAAGGGGCAAAACCAATGGGCAATACTACAACCAAAGGGCAATCTAGGGGCAAAGACAATGTCCAAAGGAAGTGAGATGTAACTAGAAAGGACGGGACGCAATAGCGGGGAGGCTGAGGTAGCGCTGGCGACAGGAGCAAAAACGAGTGACAACTAGTTGCGCAAAGCAAGTAGTAGTATGTAATCCAATTAGAATATCCAATCCGAACCGAGAGACAACTATAAAAGAATGTTGCGGTGAAAGTAAGAGATGCTGGTGAGGGACGGGTTGGAAATGGGGATGTGGAGAGCACGAGAGTGCTGACTAGGTGCGCAATGAGTAAGCCGATAAGAATATACAATCCGAACCGAGAGACGACTGTGAAAGAACGCAGCGGTGAAAGCAAGAGAGCTGGTGAGGGTTGGGACGAAAAAGGCGGCGTGGCGAGAACGAGAGTGCCGACTAGGTGCGCAAAGCGTGTGGTAGCAAGTAAGCCAATGATAATATCCAATCCAAACCGAGAGAGTACTAAGAAAGGACGTAGTGATGAAAACAAGAGATGCTGATAAGGGTCGAGACGAAAAAGGGGGCGTGGCGAGTACGAGAGTACCGAGTATGTGCGTAAAGCGAGTGATGCCAAAACAGGCAATGAGAGTATCCGAACCGAAGGACAAGTATGAAAGAACATACCGGTGGCTGCAGAGGCGGCGGGAGCGTGGGCGGGAGCGTGGGCGGGAGCGTGGGCGGGAGCGTGGGCGGGAGCGTGGGCGGGAGCGTGGGCGGGAGCGTGGGCGGGAGCGGGGGAGGGGACGTAGTCGAGAGAGGAGAGGGATGTTCGAAGGCCGAGGTCGGGGCCAATGCAGCGCCTCTGATCGCGGCCGCTTCCCACGCCGAATCGATTCGGCATTACGGAGCAGCGCGTTGGGAAGTCTGCAGCCAGAGAGCGGCCTGTGCCGCCTCGCTCAGCGACCTACTACGGCTGCTCTTCCCCACCCACGCACGCCCCATCCCTCTCGCCGCACACCGCGCATCAGGGCTCAAAGACGACTGGGTATTCCAACGTCATAGTGAATATTCGTCTGGTTTGTACAGTCTCGAAATTAAAATATCATTCGAACTCAAACAATTTCAATTGGTTGGTTGATACCATTGTGTCAACAGCTTACGTAATTAGTCCCATAAGTGTAGTGTATGTTTTCCTTGGGAGATGGCGGTGATCTTCCCCCGCTGGATGGCGAGATCCGGCGCCGACCTACCGTCGGCTAGCGGGGTTTTCCCCTAACCAGGACTCTCCCACCAGCGGGGCACGCCCCAACCGGGACGAAGATCCTGAAGAAGATCTCGAAAAAAGATGATCGAAACGTCGGCGATAGAGCCTTGAACGCGGTGTCATCCGGACAACCAAGATAATCTTCATGATTCTGGCCGCAGAAGCCTACGACATCACTCAATAATAATAATGTCTTTATATGTGGTAGTGTAGTGGATGTTAGTGAGTGTGGTGAGATGGGAAAAGGAAGAGGAAGAAAAGATTGCGCGCGGTCCGTGGCCCTTTTGTAAAGGTACTGCTCCGGCATTCGCCTGGTGTTGATCGGAGGAACCACGGAAAACTACCGATCAGAGCAGTCGGCTGCTAAAATTTTCCTCCAGATAGCGACCGAATTCAACCTAGCTGGAAAGCTAATGTCGAAAATCCTACCGCCGTCAGGACTCAAACAAATCTCACGGTCAGAGGAGCTGCCGTGACATCAGTTAATGCACTGAGATACCGCTCCCGGTCAATTTCAATTATTAAAACAATTCTATGAATGAATGTTTCGTAATGAGCTATTGTATTCTGTAAATAAAAATAATGAATACCGGCAGAAAGCCTCGTTTAATGTATCTAATCTCTATAAAGCCTCACGACACATGAGGTGACCTTATCGGTTGCGAGTGTAGCACATTTGTCGCCCCCTATATTGGGATCGTTCACACCCGACCGGACCCTCCATCACGTCCGCGTGCACTTATCCGATGCCCCGTTCCTCCACTTCTTTCCACGTCCAAATTCTATCCAAAAGTAAGTACGTAGTAAAAGTAAGTTACAAATAACGTATGATCTCTCGATAACGTATGATAACTCACTCTCGCAACTTGTTTCGTGTTATAAATAATACTAAAAAAATTGGGCCGGTTTTTCGGAAACATAATTTTTTTTTAAATTGGAAAAAAAATAAAAATTTAAAAAAAATTTTAAATAATCAATATAAAAATAAAATTTTTATACAATATACACATTTTGTAATACAATGAAAGACTTACAAATCTTACAAAACTAACAAACTGTTAAACTAAAATTAGTTTTCGTAGGTTTTCCGCAAATCTCTTGAATATTTCTTTTTTATATATTTCCTTCTTTCCTAAAAGAAGTGTCCTGTGAACACTCATTAAACAAACCATTTAATCGCTCTCCTGTCATTGTTGGTCTTAACCAGGATTTTACTCTGCGTAATGTGCTGAATGATCGCTCTACAGTACAAGTGATGCATGGTAGAGCAAGTGAAATGAGTAAGGCTTTTTTTGTTTCAGGGTAAAAAAATTCAGCTTCTTTAACTAAATTCGTCATTTGGATATCTTTTAATTGCTGTTTACTCATTTTTTCTCCCTCCACATGGAATTCCATAATTCGATTTCAAAATTTAATCCTTGCAAATCATAAAATCTTGAAATCTGTTTTTTTTAAGTCTTCAATTGTAATCACGATCATAATCTGGGGATGAATATTCAGTAGTGAAAAAGCAGCTGAATGGTCTTCCGAAAAACGTTGCTCTAATGACAATAAAAGAGAATACAAATAAGGGAGTATTAAGGATCTTCTCCAATATTCTTCTTTACTAGATGCTGGAGGATTTGAACGATGCTTTTGTTTTCCGACAATTCTTGGTAGCAACAATTCAACATTACATGTTTCATCTATTGTATTTGCATGCTCCGTTGAGTTCTGCTGCAATTTGCTCAGGATTGTTACGATGAACTTTTATCACACCGAGAATTCGCTTAATGTGCTCTAAACATTGTATTAGATCCAAAGATTTTGATTGCCGAGCATTTACCACTGGTTCTAGAAGAGCAAAATATTTTGAAATTAAAGCTACAGCAACAATAAATTGGGCCGTAGCTGCATGTAACTGAAATGCAGTTTTTCTGGTGTAGTTATTGCCAGTCAATGACAGATTTGTCAGCGCTGCAATTATATCTACAAAATGTTCGTTGAAAACAGAAATACATTTGTATTTTTGAGATCAACGTGTTTCACAGAACATTGGAATATTCGGGACATACTTCCGTCTTAACACAGATTCTCTAAAAACACTGTAGAAATTGTCCTACGTATTTCTGGTACACTATTCAAGTCATTGACTACGAGATTTAATTTATACGATGCGCAATGAAAAAACTGTTTTTTTAATATTTTCTTCCTAATAAACTTTGAACTCCGTTCTCATTACCAGCCATAGCTGCACATCCATCATAACCTTGGCCTACACATTTCTCTGGATCAAGTCCTTCCTGCTCCAAAAAATGGTCTATAGCCCCTGCAATTGCATATGCATCAGAAGCTGGTAATTCAACGAAGCCTACAAATTCTTCCCGAATTTTCATTTGCTTTTCATCAAAAAATCTTAATCCGATTGACAATTGCCTTTTCCCGATATATCAGAAGCCTCATCCGCAAGTACACTAAATGCATACGCTTTTTTTGCGTCTTCTATTACGTCATCTTTGATTACAGCACCGCACACATTAATAATTTCATTTTGTATTTGAGGAGACCTATATGTTGCATTTTTTTAAACATTTGATTCGTCAAAATGCTGTCTCAGTTTTTCGTCGCCATCCTCAATTCGAAATCGAATCAAGTCTTGAAACACACCTCCATCTTGCAGTTTTCCTCTTAAAGGTAGATCATGGGTCCCGCAAAATAAGATTGTGGAGATTATCGATTTTACAATTTTAGTATTTTCTTCAACAACTTTTTTGTGACCGTGTAAAAGTTGCACATCCACTGGAGCGTTAGCCGTGAAATTCCTCGCGGCAGCAACTGCAGCTTTGTGCCACTGATTAGAGGAATGCTTTTTACAATCATGTACATTTTTGTACTGCGTGAAAGGTTTTATCATAAATGAGCCAAGATCACATTTAACAGAATTAATGAGTGGAGGAAACAGAACACAAAACTTACAAAACCCGCCTTTAAGTGCTTTCGAATATACAAGCCATGGAAGTAAGTTTCTAGCCAAATATGTTTAAATCGTCTTTCGGATGGTTTTACATCTTTATTGAAATCACAACTAATGGGTGGAACCCAACAAGATTTCAACAGCTATTTTCTTCTGTCGTCATTTGAGAGGATCGTCCAATCCAAAGGCCCAAATCATTTTGGAGCGGATCACCAACATGAGACTTGATTGATTAACTAGACAGATATGTCGATGAAGGTCCTGGTTGAGGGTTTGCAGGATTGAGTGATGGTGTAAATTTAGCTCTCTTTTCGTCAATTTCATTTGTGAATTTCATTTTCGTCCTCCACCTTTCTTTTTCGATTACCTTCAAATATATATATAATTATAAACGTTAAAAATGTACAAAATTAAAAAATAGCAAAATTTACATGTTCTTAACGGTTGAAGTGGAATCATAACTAGACAATAGAATCTAACAAGATTTAAAAAAACATACATTTTTCTTCTGGTGTCGTCTGAGATGGTTCTTCAATCTGTAGACCTAAGTCATTTTGGAGAGGATTTTGAACATGCGTCTCGATTGATTCTCTGATCAAATAAGTGGATGAAGGTCCTGGTTTCAGCTCTTTGGAATTAAGTGCTTATTTATTTATTTATTTATTTTACGTCAAAAAAAACAGTTAAAACTGCATATGACGTGCTATGGGGAAAAGTGAATTGTGTGCACATTTTCAAAATTCTGTGATCCCTGCACTAAGTCATGTACTACTTAAATTTTGAATTTTGAAAGGGCGAAAAAAAAACGAGAAAATAACTCCCATGTAATAAAATCTATTTTCAAGGATAAAAAGGCAATAAATTTTGGCTCTTATCCATGTTGTCCTTCAGAATAATACTTCCTGGCGCGACAACATGGAAACGATAATTTGAATAATTTTATTTCTCACTGAAGTCTAGAAGACGTGCACAGAAAATGAAGTTACATTTATGTCTAGAAGCAAAACAAGGGGCCATCTCAGCATTTGCTCAATGGATCAGGGAAACTGGACGAAAAACCTGATCGAGATGGGGATCATTGACCCAGAAGCTGCAATACAATACTTGTTACATATTGTTTAGAATTATACAGTCCAATGGTAAATAATACATTAAATATCACTGTTAAAATTAATGTTTCTTTCCTTGTGGTGCTCTAGTCTCTAATTGTATAGAAACAGTTATGCAGCAGAAACGATTTCACTTGGGATTTAAACTTTTCTATCGAATTTAATCGATTAATTCCATCTGGCAAAGTGTTGTAAAATAATGTACATATATTGTATGTGAATGTTTTGTAATAAGCTGTTGATACTGTCACCTGATGAATATGATTTCTACGTCGAGTGTTATAGTAATAGACTTCGGCATTTTCTGAAAATATATTCCCGCCCTCAAGCAAGTCATTTTTGACAAAAACCACTGATTCGTAAATAAACAGACAAGGTAATGGTAAAATTCCTAGATTAATGAAGAGAGGCTTACATGAATCACGTGGGTGGGATTTGGTTATTATTCGTACGATTCGTTTTGTAATCTAAAAGTCTGGGAGCTATAAGATGTATTTCCCCAGAATATTATGCCATATCTCAGGCGGGAATGAACATTCGCGAAGTATACACAATGAGCAGTATGAAGGCTGACTGACTTTGCAAGAATTCTGAACGCGTAGCATAATGAACTTAACTTTGTGTTCAATTCATTTAAATGGACGTTCCATTTAAGGTTTGACTGACTTGAGAGACCTACAAATTTTGTTGCCTTAACATCAGTCAATGGTACACTGTTCATGTTCAATGGAGCACAGAATTGTTTATTTCAAATGGAAAACTGCATTAAAACCGTTTTCTTTTCGTTTACTATTAATTTGTTATATCGGAACCAATTTGAAACATGATGATGTTAATTTTGCTTTTCTTTTGTTATTTTCATTTCTGTTTCCACTTTTGTCGTCAAGTTTTCTTTTTTGACTACCTTTAAATATACAAAATTATGTATACTAAAAACATGTACACAAAGACAAAATACCTTTCTTTAAATGCTCTTAATAACTATTCATTTTATTTCTTTATTAAAACTGAAAATGAAACCATAATATTTTTAATGTAATTTAATTAATTTTAATGAATAATACGCAATATCTAAATTGGTGATCTATGCAATTGTAAAAAGTTATACATAATTATTTACAAAATTAACTTTTATCAAAATGTTAAAATGTCATTTATTTTAATGTGTTTTAAATTTAAAAATATGTGAAACTGCCACTTCCACTGCCATTGATACCGGAATACTTACTGATAAAAAATTGTCTTATATCCATAACAAAGTTTTTGTTTATAATATTAACTTTGTGTGAAGTACGCTTTAGAGCAAGGCGTTCTAATGAATTCTAAAATATAAAATGATCAAGAAAAAGTATTAATATTACGAAAAGCAAATTAAATTTTATTTTAAACATTAAATATTGGTGTTAATAAAGTTGTATTGGAGTCAATTCTATTAAATATACAGGTGTTTAGATCAATTAAAATTATTTTATTATTATAATATAAAAAAGTATTAAAGCTCGTGATGCATTTTGTTACTCACCGTTGATGTGATGAAATAGGTGATGCAATAGGTTTCTGCTCCATTTATCTTATCGCAAAATCTGAAGAATGCAAAAACATTTTACTCTTTGAGCGAGTGTGACTTGTGCTGGACAGACTAGACTAGCTAGCTCTTCTAGACTCAAAAAAAGCTTCCACTGCGCCTGCCCGAACGTGGCCTCCCCCCTCCAAAGCTGCTAATATTTCCCCGCCTGTCTGCGCTCTTTGTCACAACGTAGCTCTCGCTCTCTCTCTCTCTCTCTCTCTCTCTCTCTCTCTCTCTCTCTCTCTCTCTCTCTCTTTCTTTCTTTCTCTCTCCTCTCTCTCTCTTCTCTCTCCTCTCTCTCCTCTCTCTCCTCTCTCCCCTCTCTCCTCTCTCTCACTCTCTCTGTCTTTCTTTCGTGGGTCGCGCGGTAATTCAACACTGCGAGTTTGGCGATAACAAACTGATGAGTAAGAAGGATTAGACGAAAGGCGGTGTACGTGTTTCTACAGAAGGGGCTGTCCAAACGAACAACAGAAAAAAGTAGTGTCTTGAAGAACGGTTTCAGTTTTCGGTCTCCAGTCCAGTTTTTACGTGGCTAGTCAGCACACAGTGTGTTTTATCAGTTTTTACTGTATTGAAAAATTTTGTTCGTGATTTTGCTTTTTAAATGGCATCTTCATCATCGGCAGGTGTGTCGGATAGGCCGCTGAGAGGACACGCTGAAAGAGTTTCTTAAGTTGTACCGTGTCTTTGTTGTACTAATGGATTATGCAAACTACCATTCTATCGAAATTGACAGAAAACGAAATTCTGTTTTGAAGAAAGATATAGTAGAGGGGCTAAATAATCATGGAATTTCTTTTGATCCATCACTCGCGAACACCCAACTGTTACAAATAATGCAAATTACACACACTGAGAAACTATACGTCCTTTATCAAATAATCATTGAAAATGATCACATTACTCTCCGTCATCCACCGTGTCATTCTGATTTAAATGTAATAGAACGTATTTGGGGATTTATAAAGGGCGCGTAGCAGCGGAAACAATTGGAGAATGCTTAAATGAATAGGAAAAGTTTTGCAGAGAATTTTTTTTTTTTAAATGTTTTTCTTTTTGCATTTGTACAATACAGTGCTGGACAATGAAAGAAATGCTGCAGGCATGTGAAGGGAATAGGGGCGACGTATAATAATTCAGATGTGATGGACCAACGCATCGATGATATCGTCATTTCTCCTGACAGTGCGTGTCCCTCTTTTGACGATGAGGGCTGCGATGACGAGTGGCGGTCAGTGCGATCGCTGCGTGTCGCAGTCGCCTCTCCTTGTCGCCTACGCGCTTCCTTATCGCCGAGACGGGAAATCACAGCTGCCGCAGGGGGCGGGAAGCCTCCCGAAGCTACGTCCGCTATGATAGTTTTGCGAGCGGTACAGCTATAGTTGAAAAATCGAATATGAAAACTTGAACGCTTTATTTTTACTTAATGACGTAATAATATTAAAGTTTAAGTAAAAGGATTACATTTTTATTTAGATGTTTTCTGTTTATTTTATACAATAAAATTGTATCATTCAAAATGTTTTTCTTATTTTTTCTTAGAATGTTTTAAAAACACAACACTTCGTTTTGCTTTTTTATACAAAACTATAAATGTCCTAAGATTTAGGGGGGGGGGCAACTGCCCTCCCCTGCCCCCCTGGCTACGCCCATGGTATTATGTGATCTTCCCTGTATTGGGTCACCCCCAATCCACCAACGCTCACTCATGCGTTGGCCTCCGCGGGAAGATCTCCCGCCCCTTTACAAGCTGCCTGCAACCCCCATCACCTTCCACGCCAAAATCTTGTCCAAAAATGTGTTCTTGATTTACAAATAAAATATGATCGAATACCCACTCCGACCACTTCAAAATTCCGTCTTTTTCTTGCCCCCCGAAGCGTCATGCAAACTTAACGTGTAGAGATGTAGAGAATTCACAACGTTATGCACTCCTCCCTGTGTTGGTAACATCCACTCACCTTTGACGCAGGATCTTGTGACCTGACCCACTGCCGGTCTCCATCGGCCACTGTCAGCTCTGGCCACCCACCTCCTGCCCCGCTCTTTCTTTTTTAAACATTTATTGATCCTCGTTCGACAAAAATGACTAGCATTGTTGGCAGTTTCATTCATGTAACAAACACAGATAATGTTTAAATGCAAGTTTAGTTTCTGAGTTTTTATGTTTACAGAATATCCCCTCTTACAGAGACAACTGTCTGTGATTCGTCTTCGCGAAGGTTTTGTAAATGTAAATGTACGGTAATGAACTAGTGCTGCTCCAACAGCACGTACTACTTTCTCGCATTATTTCTAGTTGCTCCGCTGTATTACACAAACCTTATTAAGTCTTTTCAACCTGTAAACATTTTTTTCCACGCCGACCCTCGAACTGGAATCATACGAGTTTATTCGTCGTGAGATTTACTTCTACACTGTTAAAACGCAGTGAGTTCCGAACTTGGGCTTGTAGTTTTGAAAGATTACTTTTTGCAATTTCTGCAATTTTACAAAAAGAAGAAAAAAAAAAAAAGTTCGACGGATATGGGACTTGCACCATATTTGACCGTCCTATGCTACATACGAGGAGAAAATGTAAAGAAAAACTAGTGGTGTTACAACAGCACATACTTTCTCGCGTTATTGGAAACAGCTACGTTATATTGAAATAGTGCAATTTTCAAAAAACAAACAAACAAACAGGAAAACCAGAAAATGGGACTAGCACCATATTTTTACCGTCCCTTGTTGGCTATGTGAAAAAATTAAAGAAAAAATGTGGAGCGGTTTTTGAGAAAAAACATTGTCGTAAATTTTAAGCGCAAATTACCCAAAAACCGCTTGTTTTTTTTTTTTTTTCAAGAAAAAATGTACATTACCTTTTTTAAAGAACTAATTTTGTACAAAAGACTTTGTCTGCGGCAAAAATCTCTATCTTCCATTTTGTAGTTTTCAAATTAATTTTCACATTTTGACAAACGAGCGATATCCGAAAATGAAACTAGCACTATATTTTTACGTCCCTTATTACATAAATAGAGAAAATGTAAAGAAAAAAATTGGAGCGGTTTTGAGAAAACAATTGCGCAAATTTCAAGCGCGAATTATGCAAAAATGCTCTTTTCTAAAATTGTACATACATTTTTAATGAGCTAGTTTTGTACAACAGACTAAGGCAAAATCTGTCTTCACTTTGTTATTTTGAAATCTTAGAGATTTCAACGAAAATGAGTCTGCACCATTCTCTTAAACGTTCTTCGCACTATTCAACAAAAATTTAATCAAAAAATTTGGAGCCATTTTTTTAATTTTGAAAATGTCCGAGGGGCTTGTGAAGTACCCTCCAAATTAAAATATCGGTTTCAAATTCCAGAGACCGTGACATCAGCATGAACGATTGGGAAATGCCAATTTTGAAGAAAAACTCGATTCCCTAGCATTGTGCTCATACGGGCGGATAGACTTTTTGCCGTCAATCTTTTTTTTTGATACCCACTAAACAAAACTTGGATTTTTGGTACACCACGTGTTAGAGAATTTTTTTAATTTAACAATTGGATTTATCCACTTTTTCGTTACTAAAGGTCTGTAATAAGAGTTTTTCTGCCGAAAATTCGCGCGGCATTACATAATGTTTTCCTTTTAAGTAGTTCCTTCTTAAGCGCGAGAAAGTAAATATTGGCGCAATTTTTGATAAAAATTTTGGAAATGAGGTTTCTTGTAAATTACGTCAAAATCATAATATCCGTTTATCGAAGAACATCAATTTTGAAGATATCCACTGAGCGGTTTAGAGGTAGCATTGTCTACGGACGGACGGGCAGACGTACTTTTAGCTGTCAATCGATTTTGCGGTATCAAGAACTTCGAAAATATGAATTCAATCTGCATAACTTGTTAGAGGAGACTATTTACTGTAAATAGCCACAAGATTTATCTTCTCTTATTACCGGACCCTGGTAACAACAAGTTTTCTTTCGAAAATTTGCAGCATTCTGGCGCACGATTACAATACTTTTTCTTCTTGAGAAGTAAGGGCGAGAAAGTAAAAATGTAGTATGATCATTTAAATATCTAATTCTGAAAAATATATTTAGAAATGAATCAAATATGTAGGTAGAGTAAGGATCCAAATATTTTTAACTGTCGCAATTTTCGAAATTTAAGGGTTTAATGGAAATGATTATCATGCGATTTTTGAGGCGTACACTTGCTTCATCCGAACATACATTCAATCAAGATATTTATCAATTTTTAAGAATTTGAAATGTCCTGGCTTTGGCACTAAAGCACACCCAAGCATCGACCTTAGATGGGCTATGGTATCACCTTATCCCCATCGATAGTGGTATTTCGATTTTGAGAAAATCCTACGGGTGGATTGGTTTGATTTTGTTTGGTTTGGTTGGTTTTTTCGTGTTTCCTGGCGCGTCAACTGCTTTGGTCATTAGTCCCGTTAGTGTAGTACAGGTTTTTTCTCGGGATATGACGGTGATCTTCTCCGCTGGATGGCGAGATCCGGCGCCGACCTACCGTCGGCTAGTGGGGTTTCCCCCTAACCAGGACTCTCCCACCAGCGGGGCACCGCCCCAGCCGGGACAAGTTCTAAACTCCCGACCGGTCTCCCGGAATATGTGGTAGTGTAGTGCATGTTAGTGTAAGTGTGTGTGTAAGGGGAGAGGATAGGACAAAGAAGAGGATCGCGTGTTCCGTGGCCCGTTTGCTAGGGTACTGCTCCGGCATTTGCCTGGTGTTGATCGGAGAAACCACGGAAAACTACCGATCAGAGCAGCCGGCCGCTAGAATTCTCCTCCAGGCAGCGACTGAATTCGACCTAGCTGAAAAGCTAGTGTCGAAAATCCTGCCGCCGTGGAGAGTGGGAACCTAGGACCTCCCGGTCAGAGGCGTTGCAGTGACATCAGTTGATGCACTGAGCTACCGCTCCCGGTCTGTGTCCGGGTGAGGAGCTAGGTTTGTATTTGAGCAAAACGTCGCTTTGAGAAAAACATTTTACGAACATCCAAAACTTCTGACTAAGAATGCAATGATGCAATTTTGCTTGATAGCAGTAAGTATAATCTAGTTTTTAAGAATCTGAAAAATCGTAAGAAGTTTTAATGTTAATATATCGATACTTTTCCTACAATACCACAACATCCTCTGTACAGATTATGCGAAAAAATAAAATACACGGACTTTAATTCTAGGTTGTTGCAGATTCTATTTTCAAGTTGAGATTAGAAGACGTAGAATGTAAGATACGAGCTTCCTTCTCCTTAAAAATATTGTTCTTACAAAATAATAAAAAACAAGTAAACTTTTTTACAATATATTTAATGGTAAAATAAGTGGTTGCGTAAAGGGAAAATAATGTATTAAAGTGACTTCCCAGAATGAGCAGTCGCTTTTTAAATAAAAAAAATATATGTAGAAAATATGATTGACAAAGTTCAGTTACATGAAACTATTCATTTGTATTGTTGCTTTAAAACTAACACATTATAAACCAAATCTAATCTTTACTACAATTGACGAAGGGACTCGCAGAGCACCTCTAAAAAAATCATTAAGATTGGGAAATATGTTAAAAAAAGAATGGTTTGGATATCTGCTTTTTATTCTAGTTGGGTTTTCATTACATTTTCCTATGTTAATGTCTATCATGATTAATGAGGGGTAGGTTTGAATAGAAATTACTGGCAAGAAAGACTGTGGTGTGCGATGGGATTTAGGTTAAGTTCGTGGTGTAATTGCTTATTGGAAATGAACCAGGGGGCTAGGTGATGGTTCTTAGGTATTTGTTCTGGATTATCTGAATTTTGTTGACATTATATTTAGCCGCATTTGTCCAAATTGAGACAAGCGTACAGGAGAAGAGGTCTTATGATGGTTTTATATAAGGTGATGCCATTATTTAGTGAAAGTTTACTGTTATGTATAAGTGGTTTTAACTGTCTCATTTTGGCTTTGGCTTGTTGAACTTTGGTTTCTATCTTCATTTTCCTAATCGAGTGTAGTGTTCATGGGGAGATCATAGTTATTTGCGATATGTGTCATAAAGCATCTGAATACAATACGAGATTGGCACTGTCAAACGAGACCATCAGGCCGAGTTTGCAACCACCGAGTATTGTAATCAGATGTTATGACATGAATATCGTGCAACGTTTTATCCACTTTGTAAATATTTGTTCAATTTTTTGTGAAATTTCGTTTAACGCCTTCATTTGATATTCACTTTTTTTTCTCCTGTAAGTGGCGCCACTGTTCTCAACAAGGAGAACAAATGAAACACACTTGATGTATATTTTACGACATGAGTGAATATAGTTCTGATTCGGAGAAAGAATAGCAGCAAATCAAAACATTGTTACGCAACAAAAATAAAGAAAGAAATATGTGCGTGAGTTTTTAATTCTTAAAGATTTGTGTGAAAAGTTTATTTTATATCGGAAAAGTTTTGATTTCTTAGTTTTCTGGCAAGTAAGTCAGAGAAGGAGAAACCAAGTAGTCTTTGAACCCACTACTCTACGTTAAAGAGTACAATATCACTTAATGACAATATTGATGTCAGTAAGTTTACTCATTTATTAGCGTTTTTAAAGAGGAAAAGTGAAGGATACAAGACAAAGAAGTCCAAAATATTTTCAAAAGAAGAGTGGCAAAGTACGCCGTTACTTTACAGCCCTAGAGTCGTAATGAAATACGTTACCACACTAGGGCGGTAAAGTACTTCATTACTGATTATAATTGCTCAATATTTGACTTAACCCAATCAAGTGTATAAAGGTATTTAACGGCATTGTTATGTGGAGTCGAAGGGATTATGTTGTTGTTCACTTTAAACGAATGGGAAGGAACAAGGTCTGAAATGAAGATTTTAGCCTAGATTTGAAGCAGTCGCTGAACACCACCTCCGCACGGCGCCTGAGTGCGCAAGAGAGGGCTACACTGCGACAGATCGATAGGCGGCGCCGGCGCGGCTGGGGAAAGCCCGTGCCCCCGCCCCCGCCCCCGCCACCTGCCCCGTCAGGACGCCCTTCGAACTGCGCCCCTCGCCCCCTCAACAGTTTTCCTAAACGGCAAAACATGAGAATTGTTTCCTCGCGTCTTCCTACAACTACAATAACTAAGATATACATGTTTTCCGTAATAAAAGCTGTTCATCAAAAACAGATCTTCCGACACGTTCAATTTTTCGAAACTATGAGTAGTTTGCGTGGAATATATACAATTATTTTCTCAAAACCGCTTCAAATCATTACTTTTGTCCTTGTAATTTTATTCTACAACGGAAAGAAAGTGGTGCTGATCTCATTTTCGGCGAATTTCTGTATTTTCGAGAAGTGAAAGAAATTAATACGACGCGAAAGCACGGCATTGATGATGGAAATTTTAAAATGAAATGTCTTAACAATATAAAGTATAAGATAAGGCAGTAGTGGCCGTGGGGGTCTTCGCCCGAGGGATCGCGGGTTCGAGTCCCACCTCGGGCATGGTTGTGTTTGTGTGTGTCTCTGTATGTTTGTGGTTGTCCACCTCATCCTTCATTATCATAACTGAGCCCCGGTGGGTTATGCGTTCGCGTGGTCCCAGTATGGCCAATTCCAGACAAAAAAGAATACAATACAAAACGAAGGTACAATATTCGTACTAACACTTTTATTAAGTATTATAAAAACTATTTTAATTTTATTATGGTATACATCGATTATATGTTAGTGATAATAAAAATCAGTACAAACTAAACAGATATTGGCTACATAAAAAGAAATTGATCGCGTTCACTATACTCACTGCACTACAATATACTGAGTTTCGCTTTGAAGTACATTGACCAACTGTTCACTGCACTTAGTTACTCGTTTACCGTCCAGTACTTTCGGCTTTTCTAATCTCTGCCTTAAAAGCAGTCCCTTAGAGGGAGTTGCTGAGAGTAAATTGTTCCAATTCTAATTGCTCTGTTACAAAATGATCCAAAGATCTGAATTTTGTTTCTTTGTTCGAATTTTGTGGGTGTGATCGCTTCGGCCGTATTAATTTGTTTTTTCTAGTCTAAACTGAATTTCCTTCCAAGCTAGTCGACCTGCCTAAGATTTATAAAGTGCACAAAGCCTCGCCCTTGTTCTTCTCGTTTCTAGCGATTAAAATGATTTTTTTATTGTATTAGCTCTGTAGGTAAACTTATTCGCATTCCTCTGTATTCTATCTAGATTTTTCCGGTCCGATTTTCTGTAAGAGTCCCAACATGCCAGTCCATATTCTATGAGAGAGCGAACCAGCGAAGGATGTGCTGATGCCTTGGCGTTTGTTGACGTTTTCTTTAGTATTCATATTACGAAATGCGACGTTTCTCTCACTACCTGATTTACATGATTCTCCACCCTAATTTACTGTCGAGATGAATGCTCAAATATTTGCATGTTGAGACTTCTGGATTGATGATCCGTACTCTATACAATAGTCTGGTTCCTCATAATTACGTTCTGCCTGAACATTATTTTGCTTTTCGATCCGTTTATTATCATGTCATTTGATTCAGCCCAATTATAATCATACCAAATCCTGCTGTAACATTTCTTCGTCTGCGCTACTTTGATTGTACGGTGTATAACACAATTACAAATAAACGTACCTTTGTGTGTTAACATGAACATCATTCACGTACGCTAAGAAAAGTAACGGACTTACAACATTTTCCTGTGGAACCTCTGAAGTTACAGTATACGTAGTCGAAAATTAAACCGGCGGCGCTAGCCGAATTCGTTTACTACGCTCCGTGAAGTCACGAAGGTTAAGCGAATTCGAGACTCGCGGGTTCCTTGTTGGGTGACCGGCCAGGAACCCTGGGATCCAACGGCGTCGAGCCCCTGGCCGAAGAGATAAAAGGCAATGACTGTCTGCGACGTGACGAGACTTAACAAATATAATAATTATTCAGTATAATAATTACAGTACGGAGGATTACTCCAGAAAGAAACGCTCAACGCCCGACAGGAAGAGATCGCGTTGTATCAATGACGTTGAGTGAAATTAAAAAAAAAGTTTCAGTTCGAACTTTCTAAGCAAATTGCTTATCCATCACAACTCTAGCATCCATTACTTTCGAATCTAATTTGTTCCATTATCAGGATGAGTCACCGTTAATTCCACCATATACATAATGGCTTAGTCGTGAACAACAACAAAATACAATAAAATAATAATCATACATCAAAAACACTCGAAATCTTATGTACGTCCATTACTCCATACTAACTACACATAAGGGTACTATACAACCGTATAATTTCTCCTGTTACTTAAGATAAATATCATTTGTCTCCAATTGTCTTTAGGAATACATCAGCAAAGCAGACTATTCGAATTGTTGAATACACAACGTAATAATTATTTTCTTTGGAGGAAAATTCTTAAGAGAAAGTAAGTCTAATTAAACTTTTACGTAGTAATTCCTGACTTACGCGAATCTCGTTAACTGTTTCCGAAACATTTTTCGCCGACATCACCTTATATTTTTCTACTTCTACTTCTGCTTCCATTTTTGCCAGTTCTTTCCTTTCTCCTGTCCTCCTTTCGTTTTCTACCTTGCCTTTCTGGTTCTCGCAATTTATGCCTTTCCTCCGTCACAAACATTTCTAATATTCTTTTATTATTCTCGACATAATACTCAGCTCCAGTTATTTATTATTTTTTTAAAGTGTCATTTTTAAATTCTTCGCAATTTATTTCATTAGTGTCGAAAATCCTGCCACCCTCTGAACTCGAAACATACGACTTCCCGTTCAGAGGCACTTTAATGACACCATTTGATGCTGAGCCACCTCAGCCGGCGATATTTCAGTTCTTTTCGATGAGGTTTTGTCATTTACTCCTCTGTGGTGTAACACCAGGTCTTCTTTCGAAAACAAGAAGTGATACGTTTTAACCTTACAACCACTGTCATCAATCTTTCGCGTCAGTACACGACGTTTAAAAATATAATAATAATAATATAATAATAATATAATAAAAATAATAATAATAATAATAATAATAATAATAATAATAATAATAATAATAATAATAATAATAATAATAATAATAATAATAATAATGTCTTTATCATGGCGAGGCTCAGGTCGTAAGGCCTGCTCTTCCGCCTAACCAGTTAACATTTACTTTACATAATTACAATTACAGTTGAGGCATTTTAAGGAAATAGATAACTGGAGCATTTCCATGTCACTACGAAATTGCAATGATCCAGTAGCTAACGGTGATAAAGCATGCAATTAATGAAACAAGGTGTGAATGTATTTTCATAGTCAATTTTCATGATTCTAAAGCTAACATGATATTATAAAAAAAGACCATGATTCTATTTACAAGAGGGGCGTGGTAAATCAATATTATTACCTTCGAAAAATGCCAGAAATTCTCCTATATCCCGAATGCCTCGACTGTGAACAAATTTAAAGGAGGAGGGCAGATTTTACATTTATTTCTGGGATTCAGTAAACCCAGGAAAACCTCAATCAGGATGGCGGCTTAGGGCCGTAACTCAAGAGAAGAAAATACGAAGATTAAAGGAAAAGTGAAAAGGCAGAATGAAGAATAGAGGGAAAGTGAATGAATTAGAAAACTGGGAAAGTGGGGAGAGGGGAAAGATAATATAAATATAACATTATTCATGTACATAAATGCAGTTTTCGTAGGTTGGCTGTTGGCAGTTGGCTGAGGTCTACAAGATAATCTGTAACAGAGAAAAAAACAGGAACAGAAAGCAGGCAAGAGAACAAGATAAACACAATGTAGCACGAAAATATTATACAATACAGTGTGAAAATGCATGAAAGTCTTATTGTCTAATATGTAATATACTTGTTTTGAGGCATTTGATTAGACAGGAAGATATGTTAGGGCTCTCAGCGATAGTGTAAAGAGGAGAAAAATACAGGAGAAGAGCTTGACGTCTTTAAATTTAATCGAATTTGATCAGTGATGATAGCGGACGTGGTGTTTAATTAGGGTGTGAAAGTGGGAATAGGGGCTTGTGTTATTTCTAGTTAATCGTTTTGATCCAGTCACTGAGTTGGGTTTTAAATTTTCTGAAACCACGAATTTGTTTTAGATATGTGGGTAGAAGAGTTCCATATTCTAATTACAGTGACAGTAAATGACTTACTGTAGGATACCGTTTGATAGCTATTATTCAAAATTTTATGGTGTAGGAGGAGGCTATGTAAAGTTCTCCTTTTTCCGATTGAGAGAATTTTTGTTGGACCGTAAAAGTCCGATACATGATCATATCTCCTAAGATTGAATATGAAACGGATGTATGCATTTTGTGCTATTTGTAATTTGCGGTTGTTGTTTGACCTTTAAGTCCGTAAGTAAGAAAATTGCAATAATCGAAGTGAGGCATTGAGTGAATTTAGCCAGCTTATGCGGGTGTTAATAGGTAGTTCTCGGACACGTTTTGCTGAATGGAGGCCGGCGAAGACTTTTTGGCAAATCTTACCTACTTGTGTGGTCCAGCTAAGTGTGTTGTCTATATGTATTCCTAAGTTCTTTACATCGCTACACCAGGGAACAGGAGAGTTACCTATGCTAATTTCCGGTAAGGGGATTTCTCCAACTTGTTCAAAGCGTTGCGAGAACCTATCACTAAGCTTTGCGACTTCTTTGAATTTAATAAGATACCAAGAGCTTCCGCCCATTTATTGAGAGAATTTAAATCATGGTTTATTTTCTGGGCTAATGAGTTTAACTCCGATGGATATCCACTTACATAGATCTGAAGGTCGTCAGCGTACATTTTGTGTTCACAGTAACTGAGGCATTGTCCTACGTCATTTACATAAATTAAAAATGCTAAGGGTCCTAGAACTGTTCCCTGGGCAATACCACGGGAAGTTTCAACGGTAGAGGATTGCTTTTCATCAGATACAACAATTTGTTGTCGATTTGAAAGATATTGAGTAAACCATCTTATTGTGGGTTTAGCGAAGCCCAATATTTTCATTTTTTCAAGTAGAATTTCGTGATCGACCGAATCAAATGCTTTACTAAAATCTAGGAGGACAAGTATTGTTATTTTGCTTTTGTCAATGGAGGATCTAGCTTCCTCGATAATATTTAAGAGAGCAGTTCCTGTGTTTCTGCCTGATCGGAAGCCGTATTGTTGATCACATCAGATTTCGTTTTCGAGGTAACTTATAATTGGCGTCGCGCAACTTTTCAGAACTTTGAGATTGCAGGTAGAATAAGCCATTGGCCTGTATTCTGGAGGGTTTGTAGTTTTAGGAGAGGTGAACAAGTGGCGGTTTTCCATGAGTTTGGTCACACACCTAATTTACTAGAGAAAAGTTTATTATGTCAGTTACAATAGGATATATAACTTGGCACTGAGTTTTAGTAATTTGGCATTGATGTTATCTGTGCCTGCGGCGTTTGATTTGGAGGGGCTCTTGAACATTTTAAAATGTCATAATGATTTGTAGATGCGAAAAAGAATTTTTCCTGAGGTGTTCCGAACGTTTCGTAAGGTTGAGAGGGTTTTTTTTTTTTTTTAATGAAGCTGCATCGGCCGGGAAACGAACCCGGGCCGCCCGCGTGGCAGGCGAGCATTCTACCACTGAACACATTTGAACTCAGGGCCGTAGAGAGATGAAGGTACTTGATGGCATTAAGTGCTTGAGCAGGTGAGTTTGTGCAGAAGCGCGAGGCAGCCAGGTAGTCGTTTCACCAGCGGTGTAGCTAGAGGGGGACAGGAGGGTGGTGTGCCCCGGGTGACACCATTTTAGGGGTAACACCAATTACAAAATTTTATAGTGCGAATTATGTAATTTTAATTAATTATTTAAAATTATATATATATATATATATATATATATATATATATATATATATAATATGTAAATCTACTTGTTGCTTAGTAGACAAGAGAGCTGCGCTGCCTTTGAGATTCGAGCTGAATCGAACAGAAAATGCGAACTTATTTGAACAGGGGCCGTCGTGTGACTAAATTACTTTATTGCTCTAATGCTAGAGCAGATGTGCGGTCGTCACTTTGCTGCTGAGAAAGGAACTGCTAGTGATGGAAAGTGAAGTGTACCTTGACCAAGGATCCTTGCGTGAGGAAAGCACCAGATTGCTGCGCGATCTAGCAGATCATGTTGTAGTTGCGCGAAATGCATGGTTGCCATTTCGCTGCTGAAAAAGGAACTGAAAGTGATGGAAAGTGCGAAGTTAAGTAGTGCTAGATCAGATGCGGTTGTCAGCATGTTGCTGAAAAAGCAAATCGGAAAATGATTGAAAGTGCGAAGTTTGTACATCTGAACATAGGGCCTCGCTTAACGGAAGCACCGGATTGCAACAAGTGCTCTAGCTGACGAGGTAGTGCAGGCACTTGACAGGGCGTGGTATGCCATGTCGCCTTTTGAGAAAGCAACTGAACTACTGGAAGTGCGAATTTTATACATTTGAACACTGTACTGAAGTGAAGAAGGCAGCCAATTGCATTAAGTGCTCTGACAGATGAGGTTGCGCCGCAGGAGGGAACCGGCTGCCATTTGCTTGGTGATGAAGGAACCCAAACGAATGGAAAGTATACTTCAGGCATTTGAGCGAGGGCCTTGGGTTGACGATGGCATTTGATTGCATTAAGTGCTTCTGCAGATGAGTTTATGTTCTGGCGCAGCAGGGAACGCCGTTTGTTGCGGAAGGCGTAGGAAAATCCTAATGGAGTCTGCGTAGTTGGAGAGATCGGAACGCCGTGCCGTTTTGTGGTGGAGGCATCTTCGATTGCATTGAGTTCTAGAGCAGAAGAGATGCCGTGGAGGAGGGGGAGTGGTCGTTTGACGCCTGCCTTGAGAAAGCAGAACAAATCATTAGGGAAATACGTGGTATACCGAAATTCCTGTGTTTTATTCAACAGTTCAAACTTTTAAAACGTGCAAAAATTTTTTAAATATCTGCTGTTCATGGATACATTTTTTCCTTTTTTATTTTTTATTCTAGGGCTTTTTCCAGACGAAAGCCGGTTACTCTTACGTCCTGATGGAACGCATTCGACCACAGACTAGACGTCAACACGCTTGCGGGCCCTCTGATCTAGGTCAGCAGAACGAGGTGCCCGAGGCGGAACTCGATTGATTGATTTTTTCATGTTTCCGGGCGCGTCAACTGTTTGGTCATTAGTGCATATTTTTTCTCGGGAGATGGCGGTGACCTTTCCCCGCTGGATGGTGAGATCCGGCACCGACCTACCGTCGGCTAGCGGGCTTCACAGGGTACTTCCCACCAGTCGGGCACCGCCCCAGCCGGGTCAAGTTTTAAGTCCCCGACCGGACTCCCGGAATATGTGGCAGTGTAGTGCATGTTAATGTCAGTATGTGTATAATGGGTCAGGGTAGGACAAGGAAGGGGAAGGAAAGATCGCGCGGTCCGTGGGTCTGCTTGTAGGGTACTGCCTGGCAAACTTTTAATAAATATTATACAGGTGTTGTTAAAATTTAGTATACGAGGATCTTTTCCTGATTTACAAATGGTAGTATTTTTTATGGTTTTCTACCTGTTTTCCTAATTAATCAGCGGTCACTGACTGCATTAATAAGACCCTAAACTATTAGCACACCATGTGTGAAGCAACTGTACTTCCTAGTACTCCCAAACTTAAGGATGCGTCAAACGATGCTGTAAGAGTAGCAATTGCTCTTTATTTAATGTTTTAAGGATCTTGGTAATACGATCAAGACTCAATTTTCGTTCTTTTTCTATTGCTTTATAATCTGAATGTTTCGAAAGGACCTATGGATTTGGTTTTTTGAATTTTGTGCTGAAGACTTTGGTGAGATCGGCAGCAATTCTCGAAAAGTATTACTAAAGAGATTAGCCATTGCTGCCGGATCGTTTACATTTATATCGTTATATTTTAAAACAAATATCTCTCTACGGGTTTTCTGGTTGATTTGCGGTATTTTTATTATATTCCACATTGCTTTTGTTTTATTATTTGAGATCAAAATATCCTGATCAGCTTCATGATTTTAGCCTGTCTTATGACTTTTCAAAAATAATGTTTTGTATTTTTGAAAGTAGATATGAAATCTTGAGATACGTCATGACGTTTAGAAATGAAAGAAAGACCCGCTTATATAAGATTTGATTTGAGTTATTGTTTTGAATGGAAATGATTGTTCAATCGCGTTTTAGATAGTTTGCAACAAAATTCGTTTCTTCGTTATTTAACTCTTCAAATGTATATTAGTGTGGAAGACAAAATTCATAAACAGATGCTCTTGAAAGTTATTCCAGATAATTTTGCTGACTTATTTTATATTTGCTGTAATCTGAGAGAGGGTCTTTGATGGTGACAGTGTTATCGATTATGATCTGCATCTAGATCTGTTGTTATTCTCTTTTCAGTTGATAAATTAATGTTTTTATAATGGTATTCAAAATGTATTATGTTACTTTTTTGGGTATTAATAATATGGTATGTAAGATTGATATGATATTAAGGTCCAGGGTTATTGAGGTACCTTTGTTGGGAAACTGCAAGAAAAATATCAAAATCGCATTAAAATTATTTATATTTATTAATTTTGGACTACTATATAATACATGCAATTAACCAAAGAGGCACTTTCCTCACACTCCTTGCCGCAAAATCGTCAATCATATCGTCCAAAAATATTTCTCTCAGAATATCGTTATTGCTACTTAAAATGGCGAGATCGTTGAGATGTTGATTAATGATGTCACAATCTGTTTATAACTATTTTCAATTTTTAACTCGATATTTCGACAGTCCAAGTAATATTCACGAAAATAGGATACATTTGCAAAGAAGGAAAGCATCCTGTACTTTCTTTTGTGTTATAGAAATGTATATATAATGTTCTCGGCTGAAATATCCATTTCATATGTAAATAGTTTATAAAATTCCACGGATTCAACAAGCTCAATCCTAAGCCTTTCGAATTGTTCGAATTGAATTGAATTGAATTTGCCTTATTTCATTAAGGAGATTCCAGGCCATAAGGCTGCTCTTCCGTCTGACCACGCAAATTCTCGTTACACTCTTTCACCAATCATGAGAGAAAGAAGGTATTACTGGGCGACGAAACAGGCGATTTGAATTTAGCTCAGAGGCTTCATTTAGGCTTGAGGATCTTTTACATGCAGTAAATCTACTAACATGGACAGCTGGCTTTACTTCCTCCAAAGGAAGGCGTACGAAGGACTTTTTCGTTCTTTAAAAATCCATTTGCTTCGATCGGGCTTGAAACCCGCAAACTTGGGTATAGCAGTTCGATGCCAACCGCCAAGCACCATCGCCGCCACACCATCGCCGCCGCCGCCATCGCATTCGTCGATATCTTCAAGTATATTTGAGTTCACAGTTTTGCTTGCTCAAAGAATTTCTCTTCAATGCTCAAGTCTAGCCAAGAAAACAAAAGGAGGAGAGACCAATTGGACTGCCATTATGCAAAAGGAAGCTAACCCACAAAGAAACCGAACTGAGAAACTGGACTTAAAGTTAATTGCTAATTAAAAAATCAGGAATAAAAATGTCTGTACTGATTACTTCAATTAAGAGGATATTAAAGGGCATGTATTTCGTGCAAAAATGACCCCTCAAACATTTTCTATTACTGAGATACTACACATTTTTGTGGGTTGGTTTCATTTTGCAGAATGATAGAAGTTGGATCAAAATCAATTCTACTGTACTGAATCAAGCAAAATGTTTTACGTATCAACAATTATAGTTTATTCTTATATCCCAGTAAGTATTATTTATCTACATAGACGACAGTTGTTACCTTGTCAACACGTCAATTATTCAAGTTCAAAATCTGGTACCCCAGAAAAACATCGACTTCGTCTTCCACATTCTCATCTCGTAGCAAAGCGGTGTAGAAGTCACTGGAAATTGAATCCATGATAGATTTTATGTACAGACGTTTTGGGGCTGAAATTGGTTTTCTATCGAACCACAACGGTGACAAATTATTCTCAAACAGGTTTGAAGATAGTTTTTCCTTTTTTTTTATGTTAATCTCGGAGAATTCCCCTGCAAATGATTCATTTTCTGCGCGTTTTATACGAGACGATTGGGATAAATACATTGGGGAAAAGAAAACAGAACACAATTCCCATAAACAAACGACTATTTGCTCCAAGAGTGGTTTGCATGACTAACGTCAGAAAGCAAATAACTTTTTTGGTGAAAGGAACCACACCACCTCGATTGTTTCTGCAGAAAGAGAAATATGACATTTTATTTATTTATTTATTTATTTATTTATTTTACGTCAAAAAAACAGTTAAAAACTGCGTATGACGTGCTATGGGGAAAATTCATTCAGTGTTGCAATCAGTCTATAGATATATAAGAAGCGTGGATGGAGGGTTGGATCATTTCCAGCAGGACATAGTGATACTTAAGGAACAATAATATCGCAGTAACTTATTTTCTGCGAGTTGGAGGGTTGGTTCCTTTCTGCAGAATGCGCCAATTTATATGCTGAAATCTGTTGTTCCAACGATGTTATGAACAGTTCAATGGGAGGTAATTTTCAATGTAAAATCTTCATGATGGTAACAGGTAAACGACTGGTGCATGTCCGTAGTCAAATGGGATTAAGCAAAGATGTCGGTGACGATTAAGCGAAGATTTTATCGTTGTTATAATTTCAACACATACTTTTCTTACTATCACTTCAATAATCTCATTGTTAACTAAAGACGAAAGGGAATTGATGTGATCAGTACCGCGATAAGCATTATGTTTGATGTTTTTCTCAAGAAAATCGTCGAATTCCACCAATAATTCAAGCAAACCGAGGTACGAACATAGGGGTTTCCGTCTGACCACGGAATGCCAACCCATGTTCACTCAAAAATCTTATCCCTACTAGTCGCGCGACTTTTCTTGACGTCTGAGCTCCTTGTGCTCAACACAGCAAGACTCGTTACGGTCTGGTCCAACATTGGTCTCTCACGGCAAGATTGTCAGCTGCTAAGCTCTGCTTCCGAATGAATTCAGTTCTCGCATTTTCGCTGATAGTGATGTGCCCGTGATTTATCTGATTCTGATTCCGGTATTTATTTGATTTAGAGTATTATTTGATTCTGGCAAATAAATTTTGCATTTTGACTACGATTTTAATTTTGTATTTATTCGAGATTATTGAAGATGTTGAGCCAGTTTCAGGACCCTCTCAGGAGGTTCGTAGGACACCTTCTCCAAAAAAAGTATCCACCAGGAAAAAAAAATAATTTCACAAGTAGCTAATGTTGCAAAACAGAGAAAGCCAAAGCAGCTTCTGCCCTCCTATACATCAGCTCTAGTAGTTATATTTAATATACACTGGAGGTAGGTCCACGATTCAGAGAATTAAAAAATTCAAAGACACGAATCCAAATAAGTCCCCAGAAACTCCTGGCAAAAAGAGGTAAATAGTTCTTATTTTAAAGCATACTTGTTTAACACGTTGACTGCCGTGTGGCCGCCGACGGCCTCACGCTCTTGTCTGTTTCCAAAAGACATAACTTTCAATGGCGTGTGAGTAATACAATTGCAACTCGCAGCCGGCTTGTGGATGACACATAAAACGTGGTGAATATTTTCCATCGTCTATAATGTCCTGTTGTATTAAGAGCGAAAGAGGCGCGAATAGTATTAATAATGTTACAGCTGGCAACACCTGCTGGATGTGACGTTGGGGAGAAGCCTCCGCACCCCGCGCTGGGAGACATCAAGAAAAGTCGCGCGACGAGCAATGGAGTATTCGGAGTAATTCCTTTGAATTCCCAAGTGTGATGCGGTTCCGTCACTCACGGTTAGACCACTTCCCGTGCACCAATCGAGACATACGAGGTGTCATTCGACGCGTCTGTCTTCTGGGTGGGAAACTGATATTTTGTTTTTGGATCCGGCCAGAAAATTCAAAGAAATTTCCAAAAAGGGTTTTTGGTGTTTTGCGCTGCGATCTTAGTGAGTTAGAATTAAACCGCCACCCAAATAAATCTATGTAGATGGCGTTGATTAAACTCCAGTAGTACCCAAAGGCATTTTTCGCTCAATAAGCCAAACTTTCTTTCATGGCGTTGGCAACACTGATGATGACATCTTTAAGTGAACAAGTGAAGTTAATTTTAACAAGTGAACGCACGGCATATTTCATTTTAATTTTTTATCCGTAGGCCTAATACCACATTTTAAAAATAAATTGCAAAACCTACGAACAGTATTGCCTTGGAACTTATTAAATTTGAAGAATTTCAAGTGAATACGGAGAAAACAAAACTGTAATGTTAGAGAATGAATGAACGTTGTTACGTTCATTTTCTTACTTTTACGTTCTTAAGGATACAAATACCGATTTTCAAATGAATGTGACCCACAATTTATTCTTATTAAACTTAATTAACATCTTATTCACATGAACGTAATAAACAGTCGTCTTAATGTTTATTGTATTGTAACGTCACCACATGGCGGCCAGACTTCCGAACTTCCTTAGAGGGTGTCGGAGGCTGTACGCCATGTGGGAACGAAGAAAAGCGGTTAGCACAAAGACTTTGAGTAGCTGTGAGCCAACTGAAAAGGGAGCTATTACCCCCCGTGACGACGGACGGGCAGGGCAGTAGAGACCGATCCCCAGGGTCCGGCAAGGTGTCCCAAAAGCCACCCGCACCATAGACTAAAGAAGCATAGACGGCTCACTGCGGGCAGCCGAGAGGGTACCCAGCAATGGTGTCCCATTCTAGAGATGGCCCCACCGTCGAATTTTTAGTTCCTCGGAAAGTGGTGTCCGAGTAGAGCGCCAGGTCGCCCATTTTCCCCTAAGATTTCTCCTCCAGTACCCTCTGTGGCGGCATTTTCAAATCATTGAAACTGTTAATAAGCCGCAAGATCTTCTACGGCATTTACAGCCAGGAGCACAGACGGGGTGTTGCCCTCATAAGCCCGCGGGACTTACCTTCACTGAACCAATTAACTGCATTCCAAAATGACGATCCTGTGACCATATTTATTATAATCATGCGAGCACTTCAATTCATTCATTGCAGGTTTGTAAATACAAAAATTATTTATCATATAGTGGTGAAGAGTTCATGTTGCTCAAGCATTTATTAAGCAGATTCATCGATTAGATAGAAAGAATGAATTGAATATAGCTTATAATTCTAGAAATACAATTATAAGTGTTATTTGCGTAGGCTTTATTTTGGCAGAAAGCTTTTTCGACGTATTGGTACATCTTCAGTGCTACTAAAATAATAACAGTATATCTAAACTGAAAAAAAAAAAATAAAAGTTTATCTACTACAGAATATTATTATGCATTCAATACAATTAGAATTTAAGCAAAATAGAAAAATTGGAATATAAAACGTGAAAATAGAAACATAATTATGAATAAACAATACATGAAATAACAAATGTACAATGTAACATAATTGTTAAAGATGCTATAAAGTGCGATAACTGTTAAAAGAAGAAAGGTTTTATGAATTTATTCTAAAGTGAAAATGAAAAAATGTAGAAAATAAATTCAGATGAGCAAACCGACATATCGATTCTGACGCGGCTAGAGTCTCGGATCAGGCAACACATCGAAAGTCAAGGGCATTGCATGGTTTAAAAGAAAGCTTCTCAATGGAGAGGGAGAACGGTTTTTTTTTCTAAGAAACGGCCTTTAAGGAAGGCCCGGCCGGGTGGTGGAAAGAGGCAGGTGGAGGGTGCCTGGGATGTCATTTTCCGGAGGTTGAGAGAAGGAATTTGTTCATTCAAAATAGTGTGCTGGGGATTGTTTAATAAATTATGATGTGTATGGTTTAATGGAAATCTGTCAGTGTATCTGTTTTCAATTTCCAAAATTTTGACTGCACAGTCTGCATTAAATGAGTGTTCTTGTTCCAAGAGGTGGCTGCCAAAGTGTTATTGTGTTCTTTTGTGTTTATGAGCTTGTATGTACTCTTGATTCTTTGTTTGAAGGATCTTCCATTCAGGACAATAATTGCGCACATAACCGCTACAGGAAATGAGTATACCACCACTGCCACAAGAAATGCAGTCTAATAGTACAAAAGTTCGGTAAACAACGCTTTTTTTTCAAACGAACACTTTAAACAAAAACTTTTCTAAAACAGATACGAGATACGCACGACAGCCAACGAGATACTCACCTACAAGAACGTTTATATATCCTCAATTCGTGAGCATTTAGTTCCGGAAGTTTGCATATTTACAGATACCAGTTATAAATCATTATGAACACTCTTTATTAGTACAAAATACCGTTAAACGCTTTCTTATAGGGAGGGCACTGGGGAGTACTGACAAGAAAAGTCGAAACATTAAACAAGAACAAATAAAATCGCCGGATATAAATTCAATTTTATCCTGACGTTTCATGATTTTAGCCTGCTGCTTTATGACTTTTCGTAATGATGTTTTTGTATTTTTAAAGTAGAGGCGAAGTCTTGAGATACGTTATGACGTTTAGAAAGAAAAAAGAATTCCTTGTTTTTTACAAGATGTCCTAAACCCTTGTGTTATCTAAGAATTGCTTTTCCGTGAAACATTAATTTTCTTTTTTGAAAGAGGAAAGAAAGTGATAAAATGAAATGAGAGTTTTGAAAAAAATTGTATTTGTCGTTAGAATAACAGTATTATAAACCACTTCCATGACTCTGCTTCAAGTAATCAATGAATACTTTTATTTTACTTTTTGTAAACAATCCAGTCATACGGGTATTATTAATTGTGCAGTGATCATTGATCGCATTTCTTATAATGGTAAGAATGTGTGCATCGTGGTCATTGTATCCTAAATCTTTTGTTTCAACTTCATATCGAGTAGTAGTTTTGTTAATTATAATTTGATTAATTGCCTTCAATGAATTTGTGTGATCCGTGTAGGTACATTAATTGTAATGTCCAAATTCAAGGGAATTAATTAAATTGAGAAACTATTCTTCGCAAGATTCGACCAGAAAATCACGTTAAAATCTCCGCATACAACAATGGATTCAAAAGAGCGATTGCTGACTTTGTTAAGTGTTATCTCCAGGTTTTCTAAGAACAAAATATAATCTGCAGTTCTCTTTGTTGGAGGTCTGTAGATGCAAAGTATTATCACTTTTAGTGAAGTAAGATGTACATGGAAAACATTTTCAATAGAATACACATTTAATTCCACAAGGAGATAGACTCAATATTTCTAACGTAAATACAGGAACTCCCATACGTAGGACATTTATGATTCTCTCTCTCTATCTCTCTCTCTCTCTCTTCTATATATATATATATATATATATATATATATATATATATATTATTCCGTACTTGGCCTACACTGAGATTTCTGTAATCGCATATTTGGTTGGGAGAAACAGTTATCGGTAAAGGTTTCACTTACGGTAGCAATCGGGCGAAGAAACTTTGTCGTTCTTCTGTTTCAAAAAGGAGCCATTTTGCATGCTGGCAGAGATCTAACCATATTTCCAACAGATCTCTTACATCCTCACCAACTTCAATCAGTCTTTATTAGTTGGATCTAATCACAAAACTGTGTTCATTATCGGAGTGTGCGCGTCTTCCTTCGCTTGTTTGCAAGCCATTTCTGCTGATAAAATATTTGTATTCAACATTGCTATTAACTGACTTTCATTATTCGTGGCAGCAAGAAAATTTCTTTTCCACGTCATATGAATTATTGTGTTGTCTAACACTATGTACGCACATTTTTCGCACACTATGCACGACATTTTAATTCGCTTAGCACTTCAGAGTAACCATAAAACATCTAGGAGAAATGCTTCTGATAGATATTTTGACACAATCAACGTAATTGTCACGGATAGACTCGTGTTTACATATATATGTATATATATATATATATATATATATATACATATATATATATATATATATATTGTAACCGTCAATACGTACCTACTTCTTAGTAGTACGCCGAATTACGAAAGTAAATCTATTATTTACTTATTTCGTGACGTGTGGTTACACCGTCACGCAAACCTGGGAATACCTCAATTAATGGATAAATTTTCATCGGTGGGTGGGTCTGTCTGGTTAAACTAATAATCACTTAACAAGCAAACACAATTTCATAGTTTTAAACAACAAATAACATGTATTCTCTCAAATAAGATCTTCTGTACACTCAAGCTCACATATTCTCCTATGTGCTCACTTTTTTTTGTTTAAACCATGATAGCTAGTTCCCTACCTAAACTGCAGTTTTAACTAAAATAATAATGACTTTGATCTACATTTACACGAAACAAGCAACAAATACATATGCACACTTCACAAAAAAAATTATCACTTAATGAAACACACAAATCACAATTCAAATAATCATCCTGTAAAAAAAATACATACAAACAATATGCCAAAATTCACTAATACCTTTTCAATCATAAATAATATTACACTCAATATTTACATTTCATTATTCGGATTCTTGCGTGACTCCTTCAGTGCAAAATTCTGTTTTACAACGTCTCTTGACTGTTCAAGAAATAATGTTTCTAAGACATAGTTTAACGGCTTCACTCATGTTCAAAATTTTACATAAACAATTCCTTTTAAATGATTTACAGCATTAAGTCAATTGGTATGAATTTAGATAAAGAATTATATACAAGGACACAAACATAAAATTGTTCTGATCTGATTTCTCTTACGACTGCAGAAAATAAATTCACTGGTTATCAAGACAAATGTTCAGTAAAACTTGCCCGATCAACGTCTGTTACTGAGGGAAGCTCACATTACAACGTTTTAACTAGTGCAATCATAATTCTATCTTGAAAGTTTTTCTCAGGCTGAAATTTAGTGAATATTATCTCTGTTTTCTTGTGACTCACGACCGGCGAATTCCACAAGCTGATCCTGCGCTGTGTAGACGGCTGTCGAGCGATGCTCACGCCCTGGGTTGTCGTCGTTGTTCTGCGACGGTTTGTGCGCTGCCTACCGCGATGGAATCGGAGTATTTCCGTGCGCCTTCTCCTCGTTGTACAGCAAAGTTTAACCACAGCTTACACGGAGGCGATGGTCGCATCAGAATGCGAGTCCAAAACTCCAAATTATAACCTCGTTATAGCAAAAGAGCCGTTGTTGGATAAACCATATTTTTCAGAATTATCAAAATTATCCAATAGGAATTTCCGTAATGAAATCCCAAAATAAAAATGAAGTAGAATAAATAAATAAATAAAAACCAAAAAAAGCTGTACAAAGAACAGAAACACGTCCTATGTTACAAAAATCTTCCTCTAGTTTCCAAATAACGAGAATGCAGCAACGTGGTTTTATAAATTCATTTTAGTCTACTACCACTGTTGTTCTTTCATTTAAAATTTCACGTAATTTCTTGACATATCACAGTGAGTAATCCCATGAAAAATATTCAGACAATTACCTTTTATTAAAGCTTTAGATTCCGTTATTTTCCACGTGTCCCTCGTCGATTGTGTGGTGGAGTAGTAGCCTTCTAATCACTTCAGCGACTCGAACCAGAAAGAAAGACGAACTCTTCCGACACAAACTTCATGCCACATCCGTATTTCTACAAAAGTTTCTGATTGGCTATAGCCAGAGTACGTTCAGAAATCTGTTTCTGGGTGACGCCATCTCTTCGCTACTATAGGAACTATTTGTAGGCATGATGTCGGGTATTGTCGTCATAGCTTTGTCATGAATGTAGCCGATGAGAAGCGGTTACAAATATATATTGTTACGTTTCTAGGTGGTGAATTAAAAGTCTCGCATTATTTCACAAAAACGTTTATTTTGTTTCTTATCACAATCACTGAAAACACTGGATTATTTCATTTTACACTACTTTCTTTTATTTACACTACACTTCTCTTCAGTTATTTACACTACACTTCTCTTCAGTTATTTGCACTACACTTCTCTTCAGTTATTTACACTACACTTCTCTTGATTTATTTACACTACACTCCTCTCGCACACTCGCACAGTCCTAAGCACCGGCCATGTCTACCGGGGTAATTGATCATGCCCGATGCACTGGTCACAGTTCACGTCACCGACCACAGCACGATGCACTGACCACGGTTCACTTCACTGAGCACACTCCTGCTGCACAGCTATTCACCGCGATGCACACACTTACAGTTCAGCTTCAACTGCGGACTCAAGACTGACTCAGGCCGCCGGCCGTCGCGTATTTATACTGGTTTGTGACAACCAGAACCATCCGGATACCGCGACTTTCTGGACGAATCCGCCGGCAGGTGATGTAACCTCGTGCTCACCGGCGGTCAGGTCGCCGGCAGATGACGTAACCGGCCACCTCGAAGTGGCGCCAGGGGATGACGCAAATATTCGTTACACTACCCTCCTTAGTTGCGATCCGTCTCGGAGCGCGTTTAGTGAAATCATGCCGATACTTGCAGCTGGAGCTCAGTGCAGTTGGAGGTTAAGAAGAAGGGCAGTCAATTGTCTTCTTTGGATATGACAACATTCCATGGTGGTGGCTGCAGACTAAGATGCTAACCCAGTGTACCGGAACAGTCACTTCAACATGCTTCACTATTCTCCAGTTCAGTCCATCAAAACCACATCCCAGTTTTGATATGGCAATCTTTCTGACGTTGTCTTGCAGTACTTGTTGGCGTAATTCAATCAGAGTTTCTACAGATTTTCATAGGATGCCTTGTGATATGACTTACTTTTTGTGACAAGGTATTAAACATAGTGACTGACGTCGTGCAGATGCAGAACCTTCCTGTATCTGGTTGTTGGTTCTTTAATTCCTCTTATCCTTCCGTATTTCTCTTGAATACAGTAGCAACACCTCTGGTCATATCTAAATCCTAAGACACAATGTGCCAATGCATATTCCTGGGGTAGCGCAAACAGATCCCGTTGCACCTCCATTGTTACCCCATAACGCTTGATGCTTTCATTATACTGAGACATAAACTCAGAAATGTGCACCTTGCATGTCCAGCTCTCAGCAAACTCAAAAGCGGTCTTTTCTTCATCATTTCATTACTTCCTGCGTACGGCCAGCTGATTCGAATGAACGACCGTGGTTTTCCATTCGGCAATTTTTTAAATTCGGTAGACAACATCATTTATCCTCTCACTTATCTTCGTACGGTCCTTCCCACTGTCGTTGTAATTTTGGACACAAACCGCGGCGACGTTGGGGTTAAACAGCCAGACATGATTCCAGGTTGGTAACTCCTCCTTCAGCTTTGATGTCATACCGGTCTTTCATCCTGTCACTTGCGATTTGGATTCTTTCACGCACCCGGTTATGAATCACGTCCATTTCCGTCTTAGGTCATTACAAAGTCTTCACCGGCTATTTCTTCATTAGTTTTACAACCAAATCAGATCATATGGTAGACGTAGTTCCCGGCCGAAGAGGATATTAGCGGGCGTTTGCCCAGTTGTCTCATGAACAGATGAGCGTAGGCTAGAAGAAAGATGTATGTATTGGTCCTAGTCAGTTGGTGATCTGACACGACCTTCGCTAAATATTTTCCCATTGTTCTGTTCATGTTCACATTCCGTCTGACTGTGATGTAGGGCTGTCGTTCTGCTTTTCTTATTCCAAGAAGTCTACACCCTTGAAACACTGCGGATTCAGTTCCGTCCTTGATCTGAATGCAATTCCAGTGGCACACCAAATCGGCTCACCCATTCCTAACCAGTACTTCGGAGATAGCAGTGGCCTCATAGGTAGGGATATGCTTCATCCCATTTGCTGAAATAATCCATAGCCACGAGTATGTATTTATTTCCATCATTTGACATTGGAAATGGCCAGCCAAGTCAATGGCAATTCGTCTGAAAGGACTCCCAACGTTGTATTGCCTCATCTTCGCTCTTCTTTATGTGGCCCATTGCTTGCAAGTAATAAATTCAGACACTTTGAAAATTACATCTTTAAGCATCTTGCTTGCACTAACTCCAAAATCGTTCGCACTTTCTAAGGTTTTCGTTATACTGAGGTGTCCTCCCGAAGTTCCATCATGCAATTCCTCAATATTTCAGGACCCTTTACTCGGTAACAATATCTGCGTCCTCTTCTGCGAGCCGTCTTCACTTTCCAGAAACACGTTTCAGAACACCTTCCTTCAGTAATCGAATCCCACTGCGCCCAATATGATTTTACCGCTGAAGAACAGGAGCATTTTTTGCCAACTTGGTCTCCGTCCTGCTATTTTCCATTTCCAAACATGTTTCAATTCCGTGTCCTCTTCTGATCTTTCTGAAGTTCCTCTGGCTGCCATTGGTCATTACTGACAGTGACTCTAAGGTAGGACATCTTCTCTTCCGCATGACAACAATGCTTGCAGTTTTCAGGGCACGGTCTTCTGAGAGAGCATCGGCATTCCGGTGACTACTTCCGCTTCATGTTCCATTCTAAATGTGAACTCTGCAATCTTTTCAATCCATCTGGCGACTTTACCTTCCGGATTCTTGGTTCAGCAGCCATTTCAAAGCAGCATGATCCGTTCTCAAAAGAAATTCTCTTCGTAGAGATATTTGTAAAGTGTTCAACGGATTTCACCACAGCAAGTAATTCTTCGGGTTACAACAGTTGCGTCTGGCTTTGATAGCACTTTACTATATAGTAACCGATTACTTCCTCTCTCGTCCATCTTGTATTCGCGATAATACCTCCAATACTCAACGTATGTCAGTATCAAGTATATAATTCCCTTGAGGTAGTGGATAGCTCAATATAGGGGCACTCAGCATGGCGCTTTAAGCTTTTCGAAAGCGCGTTACAGTCTTGATCCCATTGAAACAACGCTTTTCTTCTGTCAGCTGAGTTTCAGCGGTTTCGCGATGTTTGCAAATCCCAAAACATAGCGGCGATAATAGCTACATAGACCCAGGAAACTTCTCAGTTCATGTTTATCCTTTGGGACCGGCCATTCCTTTACGGCTTTAACCTTCTCCGGGGTCAAAAGGAATTAAGTTGGGTGTCATTTTTAATAGTTGGTATCATTCAAGCACATTGCAAATAAAACAGCAATTATCAATTATTGCAGGGATAATGGGCAACGTACTAGCTTCCCGTGGTGGGGCCTCAAGGGATAGAATATTGCTCTTCACTTTTACTATCAAAACATCACAAAATGGAAGAAGGCTCATATCTGTAAGACTTATACAGAGCACAAGTACCTACGAAGCTGAAACATGGACATTGAACAAAGGGATAAATGTAGCTTGATGGCCCTTGAAATGGACTACTGGAAAAGGTGCTGCCGGATGTGCAGGATGGATCATATTAGAAATGAAACAATAAGACAAATGACGAACGGAAGAGCGGAAGAAGCGTGGAAGCCCACCGAGAAGTTAAAGAAAGGACATCCCAGAAGAAATGGAGGCAAGAGGTCTTAGGATGGAGACTGGGAAGATCGGAAAGGTGGAAACTGAGAAGCGAGAAGCGGCGCTGGCCATAAAAATCTCGTAGCTTATACATCCTCTTCTATCAAATTGGAATCATCACCGTGCTTATCAGTAGTGATTTCCCACCTATCCGAGTATCCATTATTCTAGTCATCAACCAACATCTCATCTTTGCCCTACGAAACTGAACACAGCTTGTTGAACTCTCGTGGCGCGCATTATTTTCTAAACAATTGCAAGTTTCCTCCTTTAATTATCTGATACTTTCTCTTGATTTGGTAACTGCTGGTTTCATACATTGTTTGGTTGTTTGTCTATTCTGCTATTCCTTTCTATCCAGAGTAGAAATTTCATTGCGTTTATTTATGGAGTTTTTTTTTGTTTTTCTCATTTACATTGGAATTCTGATTGACTGATTAATTGAAATATGCATCCTTCCGTCATTATTAAAGTGTGCGTACTTTCGAAATAAACCGTTAAAACATGCGGTAAACATCATGTAAAATATTTCTTAAACTCAATCTTAATTGGCCGTGATTGCTATACGATATCCGTATATCTGAAACGGATAAATAAACTTATGTACGCATTACATGCAGTATTCACGCAGTGATATTTTCCCACAATCCATTCTTAATTATCTGCGTTCTGAGCTATTGATGCTCTACAGTACATGTGATAGCATAAGAGATAAGTACTTGACCTCGTACCCACATAAAAATAGAAAGCGATAAACGATTATATTTCCTAAATATATCTTAAAATTTTCAATATTTTTTTCCAAAATGTTCTTTTAAAGCAACTTTTCACGAAATTTAAGAAGCACCGTTTATGAATTGCCCCTTAAAAGAAAAAAAGAAATTCAGCACTATATTTTGTGTGTTGAATTTGTCATATCTGATTCTATTAGTCGAAACAACATAAGAATATTTTCTCTGGTGTAAGTATTGCTAAAAAGAGACAGAGAGCTCGTTAAGTAATGAAAAAAAAACCTTCATAAAAATCTTTCGATATGTACAAATAGATGGACAAAACAACAACACCCGAACTAATTAGTGCACGTGATCAATAAATAATTCACTAACAAGACAATTTGTTTATTTGCGTGCCAGGATTTGCGCCGCCTGAGAGCCAGTGGGTGCCGACGAGCATCGTCGGAGCAGCAGCAAGCGGTCAGCGAAGAACACCGATGCAGTCGCCACCCTCGGCCCCGCCCCCTCACCCGGAGGCCGGGTGGGGCGCCCGGAGCTCGCAGCAGCAACCCACGCTCACCACCCATCCCCAGCAGGTGCGCATCACCAAGTTGTTCTTAACCCTTAACTAGTTGCTTCTGGTTTTGTAACGGAAGGATCGTGCGGTGAACTGTGTACATCACGTCAAAAAGGTACATTTTTAAATTCTATTAAAGTTCATAAATAATACCATTTAATGCGACCATTAGCACTATGAAACATTAGAAACAATGTGAAGATACATAAGAGGTCGAAGATTCGCGCATATTCAATGTTTTAAAACCTTGCATTTCCAGGATGCATAGCCCAAACAAATAAAATGTAGTAATTATGTAAACTATAATAATTATTGTATTTAGTTATTCTGTGTGTCGATACCACGAAGTTCACGACGAAACATATTCCCATCTGTCTATTTGTGGAGTGAACTGTAGTTTTGTTATGTAGAATGGTTTGTAAGTCGACAAATTAAATTATTTTGGGATACTCGTTATTAAGACCATTTCGTGTTGAGAAGTAAATAACGATCATTGAATTTTCTTCTTTTAGTTTTGAACACACAAGCTATTCTTTCCTTCTTTGGCAAGAATATCGTAAAATCTCTTAAATATTACGTACGTACTTTAGATATTAAACGTACTACACTTCACGCCTTTAAAAAGGACATGCGCACTACACTTTACTCCTTTAAAAAGGGCATGCGCACTACACTTTACTCCTTTAAAAAGGACATGCGCACCACATTTCACTCCTTTAAAAAGGACATGTGCACCACACTTCACTCCTTTAAAAAGGACATGCGTACAACACATTACTCCTTAAAAAAAAGATGCCAACTATATTTCAATCCTTTAAAAAGGACATGCTGTGTTTAAATCGGAGAATACATGAGTCCTTCACGCGCAGGGGCACCGTCCGTCCTCCGTCCTTCGGCGCAGCGCGTCGTACCCCGAGAGGCTGTCGGCGGTGGTGGTAGTGGCGGCCGTGGTCCCTCCGCCCGCGCCCCCGGAGGCACCGCCCCCGCGCCCCGCCCCTACCCTCATCCGTCGGCCCTCCGTCCTCACGCGGAGGCCACGCAGCAGCACCAGCTCCAACTCCCCGCCTGGGGCAGCCCCGAGTCGACGATGCCCTACCACACCCTTCCAGGTGAGTGTCAGCATTTCATCACAATCTATTTTTTTATTTATTTATTTTACGTCAAAACACAGTTTAAACTGCGTATGACGTGCTATGGGAAGAGTAATTTGTGTGCACATTTCAAAATTCTTTGATCCCCACACTAAGTCATATACCACTTGAATTTTGAAAGGAAAAAAAAATTCCCATGTAATGAAGTCTATTTTCAAGGATAAATAAGCAATAAATTTTGGGTTCTTATCCATGTTGTCCTTCGAAAAATTACTTCCTGCCGCGACAACATAGAAACAATAACTTGAATAATTGTATTTGACACAGAATTCTAGAAGACGTGCACAGAAAATGAAGTTACATTTATGTCCAGAAGCAAAACAAGGGGTCATCTCAGCATTTGCTCAATGGATCAGGGAAACTGGACGAAAACTTGATCGAGATGGGGGTCATTGACCCAGAAGCTGCGATACAATACTTGTTGCATATTGTTTAGAATTATTCAGTCCAATAGTATATAATACATTAAATATCACTGTTAAAATTAATGTTCCTTTTCTTGTGATGCTCAGTATATTCTCTAATTGGAAAGAAACAGCTATGAAGCAGAAACGATTTCACTTGGGATTTAAACTTTTCTCTTGAATTTAATCGTTTAATGTCATCTGGCAATGTGTTGTAAAATAATGTACATGTATTGTATGTGAATGTTTGTAATGAGCTGTTGATACTGTCACCTGATGAATATGATTTCTACGTCGAGTGGTATAGTAATAGACATCGGCATTTTCTGAAAATATATTCCCGCTCTCAAGCAAGTCATTTTTGACAAAAACCACTGATATGTTTAACTAAACTGAATATATTCAAACAAACTCGGTCGAGGAACCTGAAAAGCAAATATCTTTCTATCTTGCTACTTCATTGCTAGAATTGGCTCAATGAAAAATCATATATTCATTTCACAAAAACATGGAAATTTATTAAACAATGTAAAACAATTTTAGTATTGTATAACTTTTCCAATATAAAATTAAACGTTTGTCATGACCGTTCCAACCTTATGTCTTCGCGCTTTTGGACCATCTTTATCCATATCCGACGCCGCCGTCCTCAGGTCCAGACACCATCTCTCTTCTTGGAAGCACACTTCAATCACCGTTCATCAGATCAATAAACTATTTGCTGCTAGCATTCCAGTCCAATCACTGACAACTTCGCCCAAGCCCTCAATGTCCCTCCAACTCGTTCACATGAAATATTTTAAGCTCCACTGTCACACTTAGTGTTCAAATTTTGATGTTCTCTCAATATCTATTCCCTAGTAGATGCTTACAAGTCCCCAAAGAAAAAAAAACTCGTAACATTAATTGGTGCACGATCCGTTCACGAGCACGGCATCAGTCAGAATGAATGTCTCGTATTCTTTCAGCCCTGCAAAGCTCGGTCCATTTTTTCGATTGTTTATTTGCAGATAACATTTGATGTACTTTCGTACCAAGTCAATCTCTAAATTTCTTGCAAAACGAACTAGCCGTCTTCACGACTGTCACTGCTTTTTCGGCCAATCCCTGAATTCTATACAGAATTAACTAGCCGTCTCCGCGATTATCACTGCATGAATATGTTGACCTTGACGACGGCTCGCTTACCGTTGCTATGCTAGCATATTCACATAATTTATCCCCTTTAATTGACGCCATTTATAATAAAAATTGTACAATATTCAGTGACATATTGGTATGTCACAACGTAAATAAACAAACAAGGTAATGGTAAAATTCCTAGATTAATGAAGAGTGGCTTACATGAATCATGTGAGTGGGATTTGGTTATTATTCGTACAATTCGTTTTTGTGATCTAAAAATCTGGGAGTTATAAGATGTATTTCTCCAGAATTATGCCATATCTCAGGCGGGAATGAACATTCAGCTGAAATATTCACAATCAATCACGAGGAAGGTCTGTTATGGCAGAATCACATAGGCTCCGCTTGCACTCTACGCATACACACACACACACGCACACACACACACGCACACACACACGCACACACACACACACACACACGCACACGCACACACACACGCACACACACACCACACACACACACACACACACACACACACACACACACCACACACACACACACACACACACGCACACACACACGCACACACACAACACACACAGCATTCTATATAAATATATCCTCCATCTCGGTCAGGTTTTTTGTCCAGTTTCCCTGATCCATTGAGCAAATGCTGAGATGGCCCCTAGTGTTGCTTCTGGACATAAATGTAACTTCATTTTCTGTGAACGTCTGCTAGAATTCGGTGGGAAATACACTTATTCAAGTTATTGTTTCCATGTTGTCGCGGCAGGAAGTATTATTCGAAGGACAACATGGATAAAAACCCCAAAATGTATGCTTATTTATCCTTGAAAATAGATTTTCTTAATTGGGAGCTTTTCCCCTAAGATTCAAGTAGTATATGACTTAGTGCAGGAATCACAGATTTTGAAAATGTACATACAATTCACTTTTCCCCATAGTACGTCATACGCAGTTTTAACTGTTTTTTGGACGTAAAATAAAATAAATTAAATATATATATATATATATATATATATATATAAACACACACACACACACACACACATTTGCTTGGTTGATAATACAATACAGTAAATAGAATACAAAATAAATTAAATATATAATGTCGTAATTTCGGCATATTTTCGAAATTATCACATACATGTTACATTATAAATGCATTTAAAGTCAAGAAATCACAATGACTAACTGTTCATTTGAACAAAGTAAATTATTTGAATATGCTGTAGCCGTCAAAATGGAGTCGGTCGTTTTACCGTTAAGTTAATTTAATACCGCCTTTTTAATTATTGGCTCCGCCACAAACGAAGCGTAGGAAAATAAAATTTAAGATAGTATGTTTGTTAGATCGAGCACGGACCAACACGGTAATCGAGACCCCAAAAAAAATTTCAGTGAAAGTAAAATCTCTGTTCTTCAAGACGATAGAATCAATTTGGGCCTTATGGGCCTTTTTTAAATGAAGAAGCTTAAATTAGTACAGGCTCTTTTGGGAAAAACTTTCGGGGCATAGTTTTCTTTAAGTAATCAAGAAGTTATACGGTTATTTTACTTTTTTCTTTTATTTAATAAGCAGTAATTTTTTTAGGATCAGATCATATAAAAAAGTACAGAATATACCTCACTAGGCATTCTGTTAAGTAATTTATAAAAAAACCCTTTTGCGAAATTCATCGCGAACGAAGTACTGGATCTCGGCCTGGAGTTACGCTGAACAAATCATGCTATTGTGAGCACTTGTTCTCTTAGGGCACAAGAGAAACCGAGACAAAAATATGGATTAATCAAATACGTTTTGAATAATAAATTATTTGGAATTTCCCGACCGGCTAAATAAGACAACTCTCATCACCGCTGTCATCTCGACGTTCGACAATTAGCTTCTTAAATATATGGCCTTGTACGAAATTATATTTTTTCCGGACTGCTTAAAAAGAAATATTAATACATATATGTCAAAATATATAGAAATATCAAATAGTGAGAAAGTACAATAGAATTAGTATTGACATTTTTAATAATGAATTATAATGAACATTTAGTTCATTATTTTTCATACCATTCAATTTTTCTCGTGGCCAGTAATTTGGGTGAAACCTGCATATATTTCATTAATTTCAAACAGAAATTACGCAAAAACTACTCGTTTTTTAAAAAAATTGTACATGACCTATTTTAAAGAGGTAATTTTGTACAACAGACTTCGTCTGGTCAAAAATATTTATCTTCAACTATGTTTTGAATTTTTTTGCTATTTTCCAAAATAGACGAGCAATGCCCGAAAATAAGACTAACAGCATAATTTTTTCCTTCCCTTATTACATAAATGGAATTTTTTTAAATTGAAGCGGTTTTTGAGGAAAATATTGCGTAAATTTCAAGCGCAAATTACGCAAAAACTGCTGCTTTTCTAAAAAAAAATATTTTTTGTATGTCCGTTTTCAAAGAGCTAATTTATTTTGAATTTGTTGCATCTATAATTTTATCATTATCGACGCAACGTGTCTCCTCGCCCCGTGTCGAGTTGAGCGCGGAGAAATCCTCCATTAATATCTCTCGTATGTAAGCAGAGTATATGTGTATGTGAAGTATCATCTCGTCGGTTGTCAAGAGGACCGCCAGGAAGAAACTCGCGTACGCGCCTTCTACTACTCGCTCCTGCGTCTCTACCCAGCGGTTAGAAATGCGAAACGGGTAGGGTTTAGGACACTTCCCAGGGGTTAGACTAGCTCTTGTGAAACAGCCAACACGTTTTGTTGAAACAAATTTCACATGAGATTCGACGGGAATCGAACCCGGACCTCAGTGGTGAAATACTAGCGACTTTTCCACGAGCTTGTACGATCAAAATTCTTTCTCTTCGTACATTAGTACGAAGTGCGAATTAGTAAGTGCGAGAAAGTAAAATGACTTTTTTACTTATTCATCAATACACATACAATACTCACATTATACACAGAAAATCATTGCTTTTACACTCTTGGTTTATCGCTATTCACCAGTACACATTAAAAATGTATAATGTATGTAAATGTATAATTAAAATATTATAGAGGCTTCATTTCTCGACGAAAACTCAGTTTTGAGTAATTTTCCCATCTTGGTCACTTTATTATGAGTAATGTTCAATTTATATCAGACAATTAATAGTCTTTTATTATGATCATTTATTCATTCAAAAATAAACTTTTAGTCATGTAAAAGCTTTCAATAGAAACTATTAACAAAAATATCGGTTTCAAAAAAACGATCGATATTTCTTTTTAAAACACCGATGTTCACCCCTTAAAAAACATTTAAAAAACGTCGATGTTCACCCCCATTCATAAATGAACCACAGTACAATACACCCGCACACTATGTTTACGCAGGAACTAGAGCTCGATACTTTGGTAGACTTAAAAGCCAAGACCCAATGGTTCCCCAATCTCATTGAATTATGCTCGATTCCGTTTCCCCTGACCGTTCGGTTCTGAAGTTCCCATGGTTTGTGTCGGTCAACGTCATAGACCAAAAACCACACGTGAATCTTCATTCCCGACCCTCCTTTATTACTCAGAGCTTGGTAGTTGCTTGAAATACGCCCCTAATGACTGTGAATGTAAAACAGGAAATTAAATTCATTTTTGGTTGAAATTGCTCGTATATAAAGTTCGTTGTCATCTAAATATAATTCATACTTCTCATCATGTCAAATATAATTCATGCCTATCTTCGGGGCGACGATTGATAGCAACATCCACATAAAGATCAAATTGGTGAACTTTTCTTCACACCTAAAGTTATGACGCCCGTGTCATTTTGAAACATGAAAACGACTGGATATGGTGATTTCCCAAACCCCCTGAACCACAGAGTCATTATTCTCGAGGGTTTAAACGCGAATACGTAATTGTAGCGTTATTCAAACTGTGAGGCGCGTCTCCTAAAAAAGAGCATAAGTTTCAGAAGGGAGAGAAAAAAGGCTAAAGTTTCAGAAGGGATAACTTCGTAATAACTGAATAAAATAATGCTCTCATACTTAACAATGCTTTGATTATTTATACAAGAATAAATTACTATCGGACTATGAATGTTCGTTCATTAAGATTAACAATGGGGAGAAAACATTTGTAAAATGTTTTCATATTACTCAATAAAACCAACATTGTCACTACAGACACTACGGACAACACACTAAAGATAGACAAACTGCAACATAGTCCAAATTTTAGTGCTTTGTAAGGAATGCGTAGTTAAGTAAGAAGGTCTTGTATTATCTTCTTTTGCCACTTCTTACATACGTGAAATACGATTTTGAATCATGGCGGGGGTAAAGGTAAAATATAGATCAAAATAAATCTCCGGAATGATATGCGAATTGCCATATTTAAATTGGTGCGAAGTTCAATGAACTGTGAGACCTCTAAACAGGGGGCGACCTATCTCATTGACGTTTTTGAACTATCAATATGTGCGTTTGTTATAGGTTTTCTCACAGTTCTCCTCACGTTGTCAAACATTGATTATATTTAATGAATTACAAAAGTGAATAGTGGAAATCATTTGTAATATTTATTTCGTACATTAGTAAGCATACAATAAAAATACACGATGGCCTCAATTTTAAGGAAAAATATTTAGTTGTTATTAACAATTTTATTTTAATGAGGAGAAGTATGTGATAATTGTGTCATGAAAGGATTCACGGCAGCAAAAGTTTGAAAACCACTTTATTATGGGCTTGGCACTCACGGCAGGCAGCTCCCGACCCTACGTCTTCACGTTGAAATGTCTGGTACATTGTCTTATCATCTTTCCCAGGTCGAACGGCCGGCTAGCTGTGTCAAATGACTGGATCACCGTCACTATCTGCGGTTATGCCAGTGTCCACACCCGTTATTCACTGATATGGAAATATTCCATCATCGCATGTCAGCACGTACACACATCAATGAACGAAATTATATGGTGAGCACATTTCTGCTCTATTTCGGTGAAGTAGTTGTCGCCGCGAGTATATAGATAGATATTTATTATTTCTGCAGGTAGGTTTTTACAACCTGGTGTCAGAACACTACAATTTACATATTTCTATATGAAATATAAATGAAATTTAACTTTAAATTATTTTACTATAATAGTAATAATAATAATATGATTAATGTGCTAACAATAAGAGCAATAATAATAACAACAATACTTCCGAGTTCACATTGCGCGCCTGCAGCGCCTCTGACCGGGAGGTCCTACGTTCGAGTCCTGACGGCGGCAGGATTGTCGACACTAGCTTTTCAGCTAGGTCGAATTCAGTCGCTGTCTGGAGGAGAATTCTAGCGGCCGGCTGCTCTGATCGGTAGTTTTCCGTGGTTTCTCCGATCAACACCAGGCGAATGCCGGAGCAGTACCCTACCAAACGGGCCACAGACCGCGCGCGATCTGTCCTTCTCTTCCTTGTCCTATCCTCTCCCCCTTACACACACACTTACACTAACATGCACTACACTACCACATATTCCGGGAGCTTAGAGCTTGTCCCGGCTGCGGCGTGCCCCCTGGTGGGAGAGTCTTGGTTAGGAGGGAAAACCCACTAGCCGACGGTAGGTCGGCGCCGGATCGCCATTCAGCGGGGAAGATCACCGCCATATCCCGGAGAAAAACATGCACTTCACTGATTGAACTAATGACCGAAGCAGTTGACGCGCCCGGAAACATGAAAAAACCTAACGAAACCTATCACATTGCGCGCGATGTTCAAGTGGAGAATATTGTCGTGTCGTTCTCGCCGGCAGTCGTTCATATCGCGCGCAACGTTCAAGTGCGTAAGCATATCTCCAGAGAATATTGTCCAGTGTCACGTATCAACTATCACGTATTAAGTGTAAAGAAACAAGTCTCAAGTATCAAGGTCTCCCAGCCCAAGGTTCCAAAAGCTTAACACATCGAGTTCCGTAGCTAAACGCTTCTATTTTCGGCCCCAAAATCTTGCTCGTCCTGTGGAGTTAACATTATGGAATAGATTTGAAAGGTTGCATACGGGTCGGAACCAACGAATAGAGTATACTACACAGAGTGACTGAAGCGCCGCTGTCTTTACAGCAAATTCAAGCTATGTTTTTGTAGTCCAAACAGTGCACTTGGAGAAACAGTATTTTAGTATTCCGATGGCGCTGATTAAGGACGGGCGGGCACGGGCCGCACGTAATATATACTTTGCTCGGGAGTTTCACGACCAAAAATCGATCATTTAAAAAGAAATCACAATATGTAAGGAGAACGAATTAAGAAACATTAAAAACACGATGTTTCCTATGGCGGTTATTGTCATAAGAATTGCAACTGTAGAAATGTTATTTTAGTTAGCATAACACTTGAAAGTGAATGTTATTGCAATAAGAAGAAAAGCAGCTGATCACGAAAAGGCGGCAAACTTGATAAGTGATATATTTGTTATTTCATTACATATATTTTAACATTTATATACTAATCATACTGAAGGTATTATGAATATTATTATTCTAACCACTAATATAATTTAAATACTGTTAAACCCAAAAGATAACACAAAAATAAGAGCTGAGACAAACAACGCGTCGATTCATAGTTTACCGATTTTCGCCTACCGACATTAGGCGAATGTCAGGGCAGTTCCCTAACAAACGGGCCACGAAACAAACGCTAAGTGGCATTTTAACTACATAGAGTGTGTCATTACATATGGAAGAGAAATAGGGGTTACCAGCAGAATCTTAAATTTCAAGGTTACATTTACAGTGCTCTTTGTTTAATCAGTGATTAAATTAGCGTTGGGCTATTCTATTATTGGTTTAATTTTAAAACACATTTATTAATTTTGGAAGGTTTCGTTCAGTACAATTCTTTTACAGATGTATTTTCAGACTTATTCTAGTTAAAATATCTAAACTAACTTAATCTATTTGGTTTATTATTGTATTGATGTTCTGAATGAAGTTGTTTTATTACTTATGAACGAGGGCATTTGTGATTAATCTTAAACATTTATTTTGCATACTTGAATTTTTATTGACATTTGTAGGGACTGCGTTTGTCTATGTGTGGCATGCATAAAGCAGTAGTGATAGCAGTAGTGATCTGATGATAGTTTTGCATAGTGTTGTACTATTTGTGTATGACAGGGATTTGTGTTTGTTGATTAGTGGCCGGAGTTGGAATAATTTGTTTCTTGTTTGTTTAATTTTGATATCTCTGTGAGTTTTCCACGTTAGTTTTGTGTCCAGATGAAGTCCTAAGTATTTTATGGGTTGTGATGGTGGGGTCCAGGTGATGGGAGAGTTGTTTATTATTAGCGGGTTTGGGATTTCTTACTTGTGGGAATGAAGAGCGTTTGTGAGTTTTAAAGGGGACGTGGCGTTGGTAAAGGATTTTCTATGATTCTCTTAGACAAAATAGTTTGTCTTTTTCAATCAGTTTACTATAGTATGAGCATTCATGAGATCGAAAGGTCTCCCTATATGCTCCATTACAGGGTTTACATTTTAGATTATTATTATTTTGGTAGTACGTAATTATAGTGGTTACGGTATGTCCAAAATCTATGCATCTCAAGCATTGAATTGGATCTTTTGATTTTTCTTTCTCTGGTTTAACTATTGAGCTGCACATTATTGATTCGGAGGACTGATTCTATTTTGTCTTTTCCATTAAAATCTATTGCTACCACTGGAATTGGTACTTTGTTTTCATTATTCTGGTTACGTTGATGACTGACTGAAGTGAGATTTTATGTCTGCTAATATTTCTTCTTCAGTGATTGTTGAGTGTATATCACTATTGAGTTTTTATCACTATTGAAACTTTTTTACACGAGGGATCACTGTAGGTATGAAATTGGTTGTTAGTTTCAATAAAATACTTTACAGCACTCGGAAATATTGTACGGTCCGAATAGAATTTTATTTTGTTTGTCTTGAATTCTGTTGTAAAGTTATTAGATATTTTATTTTTAATTTTACAAATAAATTCGGCGTGACTACTGGTGGCGGTAACAAAAATTGGTGGAATTTTCTTTGGTTCGGGTGGTTCTTCAGGCCAGTCTTCGTTGAGAAAGCTAAATTTATTGGAAAATGTTACGTTATTCTGTTTCTGTAGGTCTGCGTTACTATTATGATGGGTGTTACCTTGCGTTGCCGCGCGTTTGCCGTCACCTTCATCGCAAGTCTCTATCGATCTTTTACCGAATAGAGTCCCGACGGCCGCTTGATTGAAGGTTGGTTGAACGCCTGATGATGGAGCCGGGGAGCTAATGTCCGGTGATATGGGTTGTAGGGGCGTGTTATTCCCGCCCGTTTGGCAGTTGCTGAAATGACTTGCTGAGTAAGATTCCATATTGCTGGCTGGCGATGATGGTGCTTCACCGTTCAATGTGGTTAGGGCCGCACTGATTATCCCGTGTGATGGCATTGTTTTGATTGCTCATGAATGAGAGTAACGAGCGGTGGGTGGACGCACTGCACTCACTAGTTTAAATAACTTCGGTGCACAGATTGTGTAGCACTTTGAATAGTTTTGATACAATTTATACTTCACTAGCCGGACAAAACACTAAACAAATCGAAGTCAGACTGAGACTAGTCGGCCTTACTCGGCACGGAACGATAGTAGCTGATGATAACTGAGCGACTGCTCTGGCCCGTAGCTGAAGCGAGAATGTGCTAACGTTCAATGGAGTTTTCTTTGGATGTGCAAGGGGTGTGTCAGCACCCAAGGAAATAAAAAAATAATTTATTCCTCTGAATTTATTTAGATTTTTTAAAATTTATTCGGTATTCCATGCGATTGACGTCATCTATTGGCGCCAGCCGATCCATGCAACGCAGGCATGTGCGAGCACAGCTCAGGCCGTTGGCGAATGCCTCCAACGTCTTCAGGTCGGATCGGTAGGCGACGCGCGTGCGCGCGACTTTCCCACTCAGAGACAAAGCGTGCCAATGCGTTGGATATCTATTTAACGACCTGCTGGAGAGCGAGCGTCCGTGATTGTAATATTCCCCGTTGCGCGGTGCAGCTTCCAGCGATTCCCATGAAATTAGTCTTTTTTTACAAGAATAATGAAAAAGTAAAACAATAGTTTTAAATAACTGCTTTCTTTCCTTTCGTATGAAGAAAAGAAACAAGAAATTGAATTATGGGCGATCGTATTCTAACCTGCTGATATTTCAGAAATTAATTTTTAAAACCAGAATTGAAAAATGAGGAAAGCATGGAGCATGTTTTCTTAAATACTATAAAAAGTATTATTCCATTCTTTGCAATAGAAAATACAATACCCTCATTGTATTACTTTGCGACTATCTCTCTCATTCTCTCAACATTATAATTTAAAATAAAGAAGGATTTTGTTTAATAATATTTGTTGGCACATCAAATTAATTCAAATTTGGCACCGAACTTTGAAATCATTTATAACAATTTATTGACGCTAATTAACAGCAAAGAGCATGCATTTCAAACATTCCGCGTCGGACTTCAAAAACGGCGCGTTTGCTTCCAGAGAGAAAGACAGAGACATCTTTCGCATGGATGTCTTTGGAAGAACTGACAGTTGAAGAGTTGAACTGCTTTCATAGACGCTCGTGAGATCGCGCCAGATACTGGAGCCACTGTCTAGTGTCAACATTCCGAGAATTAAACGTTTTACAAATGAAGGTGCGATAGAATCGCATTATTTAAATAAAGGTGGCCGAACACAGTTCGCGGCGACTCGACTCGCCACGCGCAGTAAACTGTTAAAATCCACGTATATATGCTACCGACTATCAATTTAATTATGTAGGGTTGGTATTGCGACTCAGCTGAGACATATTGGCGCGCAAACGCACTCCGATTGGCGAGATTTTGAAAACAAATACTGTATATATTCATACGACGTCACAGGGTAATTGTTGGAGAATGTTTCAGCCGTGCGTTTACACAAATGATCGCCTCGTCAGTAAAAAGCCGTGGTAATTCACATCTTGGCGCATTGAAGAAATTTAATTTTGACTAGTGGTAGCAGTGTGTATTTTGGGCGCATAGAGCTAATAGTGAGCTGCAATGTGTGTAGCACGAATTATAACAAAATAATCTTCTGTTTTAAGGAAACATTTACAAGGTAACATTGACAAACTTCTTCATTATCAACAATTTTCACACTGAGATAAACTAGCAGTTCTCGAATAATTGCCTTTCAAATTTGTCCTTGTGGCAAGCTAGGAAGAGGTAGCCACACTTTTGGTTAACCCAATCCAGCATTCTGTTGCTCTCCCAAACAATTTACTGAAGCCATTTTGCAGCGTCAACAATATTATTGAACAAAATTAAATATTACCCTAAATATGCAAGCGAAAAAGAGTAGTGGGTGTAACACTTTCCTTCACTGCCAACGCCCTAGGTCCAGAGTGAGGAGACACCACAGTTGACGTTTCAGTCTATGTCAGAGCTCACTACCGTCAGTATATTAATTGATAAATGGTTTGTATGTTTACTTTCTCTGCATGTTTCGTCAAATACTCCTTACCATAAACGGAACAGTTTTCAGTTTTCATTGTTGTAGTTTTATGAAAGTTCTTGTAAGACGTTCTTTATGGAACACTATTGCTTCTGTTTAGGATACTGAACCTTAATTAGTCTCTTCATAATTAATATCTTCGAACAGAAATGAAACTGTTATATAAGCAGTATATTAGAAGCCCCAAAACGTTTCACTTTGCTGCCAATTCCTTTCAGAAACTCTTCAACTTTGTACATTAGTTTTGAAAAAGTCAAAATAATCTGAAATAATAAATTAACCAAAACTATTATAAACATTTAAACATTTTATTATTTCCAGCACACCATATAGACAGTAAGGATAGTTTCATAAATAAATTGAATACCCGGAACTAAACGCCATATTTTCGTATGAGACTAGCACCATATTTTTAACGCCACTTATTACAGAGGAGAAAATTTTTAAAAAATGGAGGCTTTTCAGAAAAAATAGAAATTTCAAAATTTTACACACAAATTACCAGTAATATACTAGTACTTTCAAAATTTGTTCATTTTCACAGTACACTTGTTTTAGAAAATCTATATAAGATATTATAGAAGCACATTTTCTAATAAATACAATTATTAATAAAATTCGCCAGTAATGTAAATACTAACGACGTGTGATCGCAAAAAAACTATTTTATAATTTTTGAAAAAATCGTAAGAATGCAAGAAATTGGCGTTTATGTTATCTTACACAGTGTATTTAGCGCTAGTGAAAGTTTAAAGAAAATTGCAGCCGTTTCTGAGAAATTGTTTTGATATTCCACACACTTCACTCAATATTGCGCAAAAACTACTGAACTTTTAAAGACGTGTGTACGAGTCAATGAGAGAACTTATTATAGAGAACAAATTTCATATGAAGAAAAATTCTTTATTTTTAACTTTGTAGTTGTAGGAAGACGCCGAAAAAGTGTAAACTTTGGATGTTTCGGAAAATCAGGAACTTTAATGATATAAGATCATTGAACCATTCTCTTCAGCATTTTTTCAACCATTCAAGGGCAAAATTTAATATAGAAATTGTATTTTTTGTTTTAAATTGTGAAATTTTTATTAAGGCTGTTCTGTTTTTCCAAAATTAAAACATCAGTTTCCAATTGAAGGGGCCGCGACATCGACGAGCTGGATTGGAGAATACCAATTTTAATGAATTGATTTCTGTTAATCTATTCCCGTCTTAATTTTGTCTGATTTTCTTTCTTTCAGGAGAAGAAATCTCTGGATCATCGCACCAAAATAATAAACACAAGTACCCGAAATTTTACAAATTACTTGCACTGCAGATGTCCATCCAATAGAATTCTTTCAACCAATCCCAGATCGGATTGTATCTCAACAAATCTACCTGAAGAAATACCACCCAACGAAATAACACAAGTTCAGAAACTAAAGAAGTGGTTTGGGAACAATATGTCTACTCATCGTGGTTTTGATTGTGTTTGCTTTTGACTTGCTCAAATTGATTGACATAAATATTAGTCTGTGATTTGGAAAAAGTAAAATCATTATTCTTTAAAATTTCTGTAAAACCTACAGGTAATGGGCTTTATCTCATTAACGATAAAAAGTTTGTATTTTTTTACATTCTTTTCTCAGTATACTTTGCTATTTATTGTAGCATTCAGATAACCGTGATAAAAATTATTGTGCAAGATTTAGCCATATTTTAGCAACATGTAAAACATGTTTTACGTAATTGTCTCAGGTTTTCTCGCAATTTAGACCTGTTTTTAGTAAAAACAATTACGTAATACAGTCGACTTCGGTTATAGTGAACTCTGATATAGTGATCCATTGGTTACAGTGAACTCCAGTCATTGGTCCCGTTTCACTTACATTACAAATAAGCATAAGAAGATTCGGTTATAGTGAACCTGAACCTCGGCTACAGTGAACCTAGGAAATAAGTCCTGGAAATTATTGCATCTCTTATGTTATTAGCGATTAAAAGGACATCGAGGAGTGGATGATGCTCCAACAGTGCACGAGGCATTGAAAGGTGTCAGACTGCATTACGATACTTAGAGACGAGACAAGAGAAAAATGTACGATTCAAACAATTGAAAATTATTATTTTTTTTTACGTACAAATAAAGGTATTCAAAATTTCAATTCGTGCTGTTAATGCATTTTGTGGTACATTAATAAAATCAATCGTTATGGAGAAATTACATTTAATTTTGACATCATCGGATATAGTGATTATTTGATATAGAGAACGTTTGTTAGTTTCCCGAAGTTCATTGTAACTGGAGTCGACTGTATTTTCTGAGACCCCCTCTCCACCACGTAAGACTAGGTGAGATTTGCTTCACCCCTCCCCCCTGAAGATCTCACGTAAGTTATGGATGTCCCCTTATGGCTGGCTGGGACGCTCAGAGCATCTCTGATTGGAGCTCCTATGATCAAAATCCAGTTCGCAGATTTTCTACACTCGGTATGCAGAAAGGCCGACTGCTCTGATCAGTAGTTTTTGTGATTTTCCGATCAATTTCAGACAAATTCGGAGCAGTATCCGCTTTTATCTTACACTTACACTAACTGAAGGATCACTGATGCCGGAAAACGAGTAATCAATTGACTTTTGGTTATATATTACATTCCTAACATAGTATTATTTTTATATTTTTCTCTCTTTTCTTTTGAGAACCTTGAGTAATATTAAACCAAAATTATATAAACACAACAGCCCGAGATTTTACTATTTACTACCTCAAGCAAAAAGTATCGCCGAATCTGATTTCTTCGGCCAACCTGCCTCAACGAATTCAATACGAAGAAACAATGCCCAAAAAAGACCTCACTCGTTCAAAATCAGTTGACACTAGAATTTTGAAATCTTGCAAATGCATGGACTTTTCTTATTGTTGTATTAGTTCATAAGTAACGTTGATTATTTGCATGATATGAAGGTCTTATTACAACTTTGTATACCCCAATTTTGTACGTACAGTACCTGATGAAAAGCCCACCATCTCTCTAGTCACCACCACTGTATTTCGTAACGCGTAAATCATTTTCTAGATGTATGTTACGGCTAGTGTCCGAATTTGCTAATTGCGGAATTATCCTATCCATTCCCACATCATTAACAATAATTAAAAAAGTCAAAGGAGAATAGTTTCAAGTCTATTTCGAAATTTATCGGATGAAGTGCCAACAAGTGGTTAGGGTATGTAAGTTCATTGCTGTGTCAAGGAGTAGCAGATGTTATGTGATAAAGGGAAAAGACTGGAAGTAAGGTTTACGGCAATTGAGAGATAAGGTGCGTTATTTCATGTTCACTGTGCAGTCTGAAATTTGTATTTACACCATGCAAAACCGCCCCTCTCCCTATACTATAACTCAGTTGACGTTTCACTCGCACTCCATGTTGAGAACTATGATTTGGCCTTCGGTCTTCGATTTACATAAATCAACTATGGTGCTACAGAATGTCACAGCCTTTCTGCACAGTACAAGTTAGTTTCTAATCTTAGCCTATACCATTTTTTCCGTGGGGCCCCTCTATTTTCTCTGCATCTACTTATCAGCCCCTAAAAGATATTGTTTTTCCACTTTTTTGGTCCCTAATTGTATAATTGAAATATAAATTTCATTAATGTTATATAAGAGTAAAACACAGAACTATCCGCAAATTTACATCGACTAGTTAGGAACAGTTCTTCAGAAAATTCCTTTGAGATTTTCCGAAAATGGGTGATTTTGAGCTCATTTTCACTGAAATTTGTGTGACTAGTGTTTACAAATGTAATATTTTATACGTATGCCCACAATATAAGTATTATTAACGGTGATTTTTCGTCAAAAATATACTTATTGCTGGGCCCTGGTAATGAAATGTATATGCACATTTTTTCCCTTTTCAAGTAAATTACGTACTGCTCCCAGCATATGACTACTATTGCTCGATTAAGCCATGGAAAACAACCGATCAGAGCAGCAAGGCTAGAACTCCAGATATCTGCTGAATTTGATACAACTATTGTCGACAATTCTCCTCCGTCCGGTTTCTATATCTAGGAACTCTCGAACAGAAATAGTCTAACACCAACTCTTGATGTCTCTGAGCCATTTGAGTCAGTTTCAATGTCCAAACGGGGATTGTTAGGGGCAAAATCTTTTCCTATAGTAATGTTTTATTCTTTCCATTAATTATAAAGAAAATTGAATCCACTTAATGAGATGAGAGCAAAATATTCATTCAATATTTATTCAGAGCTAATGATTCTTTAGCATAAACCTAGATCTGAATAAAACAACTACTCAAAATATCATTAAATTAAAACATTTTCAAATTCAAAATAAAATAAAAATTTATTCAAAATCAAAAATTCACTTACACAATATTCTTTGAAACGAAAATAATAACGAAACGTCTGAATAAAGTCGTCCAAGTAATACCATCTTTCTCCCCTAGTTGGTGAAAGAAGCATAGCGAAATTTGCATGGTCAAACGGAAGAGCAGGCCTCATGACCCCGAGTCTCGCCTTGTAAAATAAGGCATCAATTCAATTCAATAAATTTACAGTTTTAAATAACAATACATATGTACGAGTCTTATTCAGGTTTCAAAACAATGTAAGTCCTTTATTCAAGTCTAAACCCATGTAGACGAGACACTGTTTTGAAGTATAATAAAAACATTAGATCTTGTTATGAAGACTCTCCCAAATATTTAAGTCCAATCAATTTCTCAGAATACAGCCATCAATTTAATATTCCACCAATACATTACGTCTTTTGTTCAAATGTTCACTCCAATTACACGACTCTGCTTAAAGCATTGTTTCATCGCTGTTACAAAAATGCTAGACCTACCTTTACATCATCACTCAAGAACGTTCAATTTCTTCCTCTTTCTTGATATTTACGTTTTTCACAAGTCGGCAGTCTGTATGGCATAAAACATTGCCAAAACATAATTTCCCATTCTAGTAGGCCGTGATTTTACTTGTATTTTTATTTTCGAAACGATCATGGACGAAATACCTATGCCTAACAATTATGACTCATTACACTACTTCCTTCTATACTGAATATATTAATATTCTAAGAAAACTATTTTTAAGCATTTGATTCAGAGTGAATACAGTGTTTGATCTTGAAAGTTGGTTATATGGAGATAAGAAGTTATATTCAAAGAAATTGAATCTGAATAGTAGTTCCGTCACCATAGCAATTTAAGCAACTCGGGCCCTTTCTTTCTCTTAAGTTATATTACAATTTGCCCTTAAAAAATGGAATATTTCTTAAGATGAACATCAATAAAACAAAGATTAACCCAATACTGTTCAAATTGGTATGCCACTGACGAATATTACCATATTTCTAAAAATTGAGAACAAATGTGCAATGTCCAATCTTCGAAATATTTTCTTTCACTGGTACTTCAAGTACTCAGTTTGATGCAATTTTAATGTTATTTGAGTCACCGAATATGAATATTTTAAATATAGAAAGAAAATAATTATAATTGTAAATATGTTTGTAATAAAGAAATTTAGTTTTATATTACGAGTTACATAATTTAAATTCCTTTACTCTTTATTTTCTTGTACTTCCACTTTTTCTCATAAATGACTTAGGTACACCTTACTTACAAACCTACGAATTCAAAATGTGACTGCAACATTAAATGTATATGTAAAATGTAATATATATCACATTCGTTTAATAAACGTTATAGGCCATGACATTTCATAGTGATGGTTTACAGGTGTAAAACTATTAAATGAAAACCATCTTTGGAAATGTTATTCCCAAAGCAAAATACAAGATGTGGAATGAAAAATATTTGTCACGAAGTTAATCTCGTTCCCTAATAATGTTACATTTCCTCTCTCAGTTAGCAAATACCCAAAACATCGTATCCAGCTAATGATCTAGCTAAGATATTTCTTGAAATATAAGTAATAGTTCAATTTTCAACAACAGCAACAACAACAATAATAATAATAATAATAATAATAATAATAATAATAATAATAATAATAAAAAGAAGAAGAAATGTTACATGCCAAAACTCGTCCTTCAAACCTTTTTTATTTTTTTAATTTAGCAAATAGATAAATAAATGAAATCCAAGTGATGTTGTAAAATGTTGTAAATGAAGCGACAGAGAGGCGGAAACAAGTGACACTCTGCATCTTCACCATTTCTATCCCTGTATGTTTTGTTTTTATGTGTGTGTTTTTTGCTTGAGTTTTGTAAAGCAAAATAAAGCGAAACCGTCGCAAGTTAGTTTTATTGTGTATTTATAAAACATATTTCAACACAGAATTAATGTTGTTGTTTTGAAGATATTATTTATTACAAAATTACACGGGGAAAATTAATTTTTCATAAATAAAGAGGATGAATTAGGGAGAACCCTGAGTGTATGTGAAGCAAAAACGGAGACAAATGATTTTGCGACAAGAGTCAGTGGAGACTTGAAGACATGGACTTGACCGCCTATTCCATAGATAAGTCTACTTATACGTGCGAGTGTTGGTACGTAATGATATTTCTGGCGTTTTGGACGTTGTAATACGAATGAAACATTACCAAGCTACAATGAAAAGCGAAAAAACTTAATTATATTGTGATAGGCCAAAAGACACTCCCTGTGAGTATAAACAGTTTGAGATAATATTTATTACAATTTATTTGTAATTGTAGGATTTTAATGTGGGTAATACAGACGGGTTGCTGTAGTAACGGAATGTAAATACACAGTAGTCTTGGGGAATCAATAATAATATATAATGCAATTAGTTAATAATGTTGTCCTCTTTTGCACGAATAAGAAAATATTACCAAACGAATAATAAGCTAACAAATTTTGGAATAAGCTGCAAAAGCAGAATATTAATGCTAGATGGATGAAAAATATACAAATTTTGTATGCGAGGCTGTTGTTTTTTCCTAAATGTCGGAGTAGGTTTGTTAAGTTACTACAATGCATATGCTAGAATAAAAACGATAGTTATGATGCATGCTTCTTTAAACATTAAGTCCACAACGTGTAAACCTTATGGTGCACATATTCAAAATTAAAGGCAACGTGTAAATGTGTTCCTTTAAGAGACCATCCGCGACGTTTTTCGCCGATAATGGTGATATCACTGCACTTACATGTAACGGAGGGTGGCGATCTTCCAATGTAGCTAAATTTTCCTTTTACGAATCACTAAATAATAAGATTTACATTGCAATAACATATTGGTTAGTTCAGAAACTAAAGAAAAAGTAAGCACTATGGAATTAAATACATCTTCTGGAGTGTCTTTGAAACATTTATCCAACTGTACTATTAATATTCATATTAATAAAAACTAATTAGATGTTCTTTGTTATTATTGTTAAAATTACCGAATAACAGCAACATGTAATTAAAGTTGTAATACGTTAATGAATTATACTTTAAAAGTGCAAGTTTTTTTTCATAATATATTTGATTTTACTGCGAACACAGAATCTATTTACATGGTATCACTGCCTTCTTTATACTTCATAACTGATGATAAATGGGGGCTGTGACTATTATGTCAGTGATGACTCATATTTCGTGCAGAAATAGCCGAGGCGTAACGATGCGTAACGTTCATAATATGCCATATTATGAACGATTTTGCTAATGAAAAAGGGTTATTTATAATCCTGGTATTCAAAAAATGTATTTGTAGTGAAGACAACAAGGTAGAAAGGCAAAGCCCCAAATAAGTAAAAAAATCGTACAAGCGGCGTATTTATCACCAAAGGAGAGTTAATCTGGCTTTTATACCTTCAGCTTTCGAATTGAGTAGTTAGGTATACGCTAGTCTTCGTATTAGATAGGAATGCAATAGCAGACGTGAATGTAATAGCATTAGAAACAATCCAAAATTAAGTGCAGGAGGAGAATAATAGTGTTCATTTATATTTTGGAAAGATATAATATTGTTAAATATTATAATGATGTACAATTTTAATATCAAATAATGGAGAGGGAACCTGATTCATGGAAATATTATTTTTGATTAGGAATAACATCGTAGTTGAGTATAATTGCAATAGAATTTATATATATATATATATATATATATATATATATATATATATATATTGAAACGCACCGCTTTCCACCCAAAAAAGGGCATACCTCAAACAAGAACCGGCAGAACGGTTGCAGAGGCCCCTGCAGCCACGAAAACGGTTACTGGCGGGTGTCGTCGGTGGCCCGACCGTGGGAACAAGGGCGGGGAGGGGTGTCTGGCTGGCGCCGGCGAGGGGACGTATCTGGGGTTGCCCGATCGAAAGCAAACTAGTATCGCGAACGAACGGGGGAAGATTTGACGGACAGTTGTGCGTGATAACAATCAATAGTCGATCGGACATATTCCCAAAGTGATAGCTGCTTTTGGAGTAACACGATCAAAGACGTCGGGGTGGATCGGAGAATTGGAAAGGGGGACGTATTTGGAAGCGCAGCGCCTCACCTCGGCTGGCCCTGGAAGCGACCCGGCAGCGAAGGCGCGAGGCACCGAGGTCCCCGAAGCCGCCGGCGCTCGTAGTGGAAGAAGTATACGGTAAATATTTCTTGATCGATATCAGATCGAGAGCTAACAGTGATTCTGGGTTATATGAAGAAAAGGGTAGGACCACCATAGATGTTGTATCATTAGTGATTGTATAGAATTAATATGTTCAGTTTATTTTGTTCACGGAACAGTGGTGTTGATTAAAAACCCCGAGCCCATTCACGAAAAGAAACCTGTCCCTTACAAATAAATTTACTGAGAACAAGCTGGCCTCCCCGGTCGTCACAGTTGGCCCCCGAACAGTGGACCGTGTATTTAAGAAATGTGCTCAGGGGATTAATTGGAGGAATAAAACTATGCTTGAATTAACAAACTTGTGTAATAATTTTAGAAACATAACAGTTTGAACGGGAAATATTGAAATAAACAGTGTGATGTGCAGTTGTTTACTAGGAAAGTAGTAGAAATTTATTATTATATTTATGTAAAGGTAAATACTGTTGAGGAAATATAAAGCAATTATAGAAATATTGACAGGCAATGGTAATTGTGAATGTAAATTTATTTAGTTAAAATGTGGTCATCAATCCAGAAAACAGTATGCAGAGTACTATTTGTATGTGTAAAGAGAAACAGTGTGTATAAATATTGTGTTTGTTGAATAATTATTTGTGTACATGATAACATACATAGTTAAGTGAATTTTTTCTCAATATTGGATAAAGCAAGAAATTAGTAGAATTGTAGGAAAGTGTAATGAATAAAAGAAGTTAATGTCATTTTGGTGTACATTGTATATGCTAATTATTTTGAGCATATGGCATGAATCTTAAAGATAATTGTCAGAATCATCTAAAGGAGTATAGCCCAGGTTGGAGGGGCATTGTTTTGCAGTGTGGAAAGTAATTAATAGTAAAGGGGAATTAATATTGATTTGTTGGGATGTTGGGGTAATGTTTAAAAACTGCATACAGTATTTTTGTGTCATTATTGAGGGGCTGAGTGTGTGAAATAGACTGTGGATTATTGTGAATTTTGGGAATTGAGTTGTGTATGCCAATTTTTTCAGGAATTTTCCAGAAGTGTTATTTGTATTATTTATATGTGTTTGTGTTTTATGAAGGGATTTGTGGTAATTTATGTCATAGGTGATGTTAAAATTTATTTGCAGAAGGGGATATTTGTATGTCATATGTGGTAACTGTATAGTGAAAATTGGGTTGTAAAGACTATACAATTGTGGTTTTTATGAAAATTTAAAACAATAGTGTATTCAGCTGGTGCCTAGAATCACTGATAGGTCATTGTTTCAATACAATTACTTGGAATTAGACTAATTAAATCAGGAACAATTGCAGTAGTATTGCGAGCGTAGACAGCTGAGGGCGCATTACAAGGGAAGCAGTAAAGCGATTGAGAAAATGAGTGAACGATACAGCAGTTAAAGACGATTAGATTGCGCAGCAAAATGGAGGCTCAAAGGCGATGTTGGAACGGAATAGAAGATAAGCGTGTGGAAGACTCGGATAAAGGGAATCGCGGAAGTACGTGCCGGATAGTGGGACGCTGAGTTGGAAAATTAGATGACAGTCGGGCATTATTTTGATAAAGAAGTGAAATCACATCAACGCCGATAAACCCGGTAGAGAACCCCAAGTCGGGAGTAGCAAGCAAGACATCAGATTTGATGTTAATAAAAAATGATCAACGACCGACAGAAATCAGAAGAACAAAAGAAGGTAATCGAGGAACAAAAAAGATCGGAAAACAAATCAAATATAAAGAAAAGAAGGGGCGATTAAAACAATTGAAAATCGGAAAGAACAGAACGGAAAGTTAAATGGAAAAATTAAAAAAAAAAAGGGAACCTCTTAACAACAAATCGAGAAACCCCGCAGAAATGAAGAAGATAGCGGAACGAGTCGAATTCAAAACCAACCCATCGCCGTAAGTTTGTAGGCGGATCGAAGATGGGATCCAGATTGAACCAGTGGGGGGTTGAAAACCGACCTACATCAACAACGGGAAGATTCGCACAAAGCAAGGGGGGTCCCAAAGGAAGAAGACACCAAAATGATGCAGAATTAATTAAGAAAATAAAGGGAGATATACGAATGCGGAAGAGAGTATCATCCCTGCAATCCGATGGGGGTAATCAAAGAATGCCGCACGACGCCGATCAGTGCGGGCGAATACCCACTTCGCCTCCGAAATCAAAGTTCTCGGGGGATGGTCGAGAAAAACCCCTGCGCATTCATGCGGGCAGCGGAACGACACCTGGGGATCCAATCGGAAGTAGGTCCAGTTTTGTATTTGATGTTGGGGGAATGCCGGACGTGGCATTTTTGATGTATTTCGGGACGCTGAAGGAATTTCAAGACCGATTCATGACGGTATTGAACGTGAGATTCAAATGAATGTGAAGTTAAATCTAATGAATGGTTATTATACTCAGTCGATGGGAACTCTGCGGAATTGCGACGCAACGTGTTGAGATTGTGGACCTACGTCAATGATGATCAAGTTTTGTGTTTGACACGTCGTTTCCCGGTTTTCCCAAAAAAATTTGAGAAGTTCGAACCATACCAATTTAGAAGCTTTATGAACGCCTTAGGGGGATATAAATTAACATTTGCCAATGCCCCGAAGAATAAGAGGGGAAGAAACGTGAACGCGTTAAGAACGGAACCAGTCAATAGACAAGGGAATGGTGGTGGGAAAAGGCAACCAGTGGACGCGACACGAGACAGGAGCCGGTGGGAACGGAAAAGGGAACCAAGACCGGTGGGGTAGACAAGACCCAAACCGCGGAGAAAAGAGGGACGAACGGGGTGCGCCCAATCAATCACACGGCCTGGTCCAAGTGGAGGACAGGAACATCTTTAAAAATGAAATCCGGATGACAGGCGACCCATGGAACAAGGGAAGAAGAAATGAATTTTCCCCATCAATACGATTCAGTCGGGCCATGAATCACAAAAGTGCAGAGGAAAAGTTCAAGTTCGCATGAGAAAAAGTCCACGATCAAAGTAGCATGCGAAGGGGGGTAACGGAACCACTGGGTTTATACTGATGTATACAAAGTTATATCGAGGGAAATTTTTTAATGAGTTGATTCGAAAGGAAAGCAAGTAATGTGCTTGCCCATGAATAGGGCGTACGTGATAGGAGCCACTCAGAAGAAGTCAAGCCCTATACGAAACAAAAAATGTTAATGCTGAAATTGGCATCAGAAGTACGGGTAGCTCTAGTAGTAAAGTTGTTGATCCGATGATTATAGGGACATATTTTATCCCAACGACGCGCGATTATTGATCTTGACCACGGAGTGGGAAATAGAAGCCAGAGAATCGAGATGGACCAAGGAATGGGAGAGGAATTAATATGGGCGTGTTATCGGAGGAGGGGGTGAAAAAGACTGAAACAACAGGTTGACTAGATAGAATACTGAAGCCCAGCACAGGAAGCAAGTCAAAAAAAGAAAACATAGAATGTCACGAGGAGACAATATTGTTGCTGATCCAAAGTGTCTAACCTAAACTAATACAAATTTTTTCCATTATATGAGGCCAATTTGAACAGATAACAAACCCGGAATGTAAACTAGTCAACGATAACAGAGAAGTGGTGGAACATTATATTTTAATTTAAGACCTTGCCCAACAAGAGAAGGCAATGGACAAGAAAAGACCATTAAGTCATTGAATTTTCCGGAAAAATCACAAAAAGGGGGAGGGTAATGAAACGCACCGCGTTTCCATCCAAAGAAACGGCGATACCCCAAACAAGAACGCGGCAGAACGGTTGCAAAAGGGCGCTCGCTAGCCACGAAAACGGTTACTGGCGGCGAGGTGTCGTGGTTGCCGACCGTGGGAACAAGGCCGCGGAGGCGATGTCTGGCTGGCCGCCGGCGAGAAGGACGTATCGGGGTGCCCCGATCGAAAAACAAACTGATCGCGAACGAACGAGTGCAGAAAGTTAATTGACGGAAAGTTGTGCGTGATAACAATCAATAGTCGATCGGAATATTCCAAAGTGATAGCTGCTATTGGAGTAACACAGATCAAAGACGCCAGTGGATCGGGGAATTGGAAAGGAGACGTACAGGGAAACGCAGCGCCCACCTCGGCTGGGCCTAAGCAAGCGACCCGGGAAGCAGCGAAGGAGCGCGAGAAAACCGAGGGCCCGGCCGCCGACGCTCGTAGGGAAGGTTACGTAAAATTTTTTGATCGATATCAGATCAGAGACTAACAGTATTCTGGGTATATGAAAGGGTGAGACCACCATAGATGTTGTATCATTAGTGATTTGATAGAATTAAAAAATAGTTTAGTTTATTTGTTCTGGAACAGTGGTGTTTGTAATAACTGAGCCCATTCGAGAAAGAACACCCGTCCCTTAAATATTTTTGAGAACAAGCCGCTACCCGGGCGTATATATATATATATATATATATATATATATATATATATATATATATATATATTAGGAAAGTAACCAGTTGAGGCACCCATTTGCGGTGGCGGTGAAATTGTTCAGGAATTAAATAGTATTACGTTTTAGTATCCTTTGGTAAAATCTCTTAAGACAGATACGTCTTAAATAATAGAAGAAAATAGAGGCAAAAATAGGCTACGATAGAAGAGAGAAGACGCCATGGAAGCTTTAGGCATTTTTTTATAGTATATGTAACCGCTCAAAATCGGTTACATTGTTTAAATACGCCGACAATGTTAAACCCGACCAAAGCGTAATGGGACCGCTGAACTACAAGCGGTCGCCAGCAAGAAGGATATTCTGTATTAGATTCTGAGTAAAAATTCTGAACGCATCCCGTAGTAGAAATCAACATCCAATCAGGGAAACGCTTAAATTAATGGGGCGCCCGAGTCCCGTTGCATTGAGGCCACGAGGGCTCCAGGGCACGCGCGGACACGGGACGACCCTACAGACACACACGCTCTATTAGGCGTTTCAGGGTCTACATCGTCTCACTCATACTTTTACCTTTCATCCCTAGGCCGAACACGTCCTGTTGCATTGAGGGCCACGAGGGCTCCAGGGCACGCAAGGACACGGGACGACCCTGCACAGACACACAAGCTCTACCAAAAAAAACACCAAAACTTTCTCTTATTTTCTACCATTGACTGGACTGGAGGCAAATGCTCGTTCGTCAGAAAGACCCCGCAGTCGCCTGGGAAGCTCGGGGGCTGGAGGGAGGGGGCAGGTAGCGGGACCAGCTGGGTCGGCCGGCCCCAGGCCGGCCCACCCGAGAGCCTCCCGTCGGCATGGATACAACACCCCCTTTTCGTGTCCCTCTGCACCGCGCGATTTTTCCCTACAAATACCCACCAACAGACAGTCCTGTTCTTCCTTACATTTCCCGGACGTTGGCGCTTTCTATCGGCGGACGGGAAACTATACAAAGGAGGTAGCACGAAACAAGCCTCATGAGCCCTCTATATTCCTCTTTACTCTACGCTTACTCTATGGCAAAGGAGAAATCAAAGAAAAGACCAGGAAGAGAAGAGTGGCGATTTAAAGTTGAAGAGGCGAAGAAAGCGAAGCGGAGCGCAACGCGTAGGAGCGTTGTTTTGCGAATTGCGCCTCCCTGATGATTTTTAAGATAAAAGCCCTTACCAAGCTCCAGAAATCTTAAGATTGGAGCAATTAATTGTATTCCCAAATTTTGAATAAATTCCCGCCTCGCCAGGGGAAAATGGCGAGGGAAAATGAAAAATCCTGGCGCAGTACAGTCCTGAAGAGGACCGCGATATGTCGGTCGAAACGTCGCGACGTGCCGACGCGTCGGCACCCAGCCTTCGACGTGAGTCACCCGACAGCCAGATCAAAATCTTTACATGGTATTTACGGAAATTTTCAATTACTGCAAAGATTACTTTTCGTTTTGTCCAAGATTTTTTTTCTCTGTATGATTAACAAACACATTTTGCATATTTTTTTTTTTTATTTGGGGCCCCACATATCTTGTACAAATCAGACGTTCGAAATATCGGAGAGAATTGAACTTGCTTTCATTGTGGAGATTTTCGGGGAGAAATTTTTCATAGTTTTTAAAAAAATTTGGTTCGAACGTTTCCAAAAATTCGCCATCTTTATTTTCTCATATCCCAAAAAAACTTATGACTTTTTCCCAAAACTATCATTAGAGATATTTGGAGCTTATGTATTAAACACTCAAATACATAATGTCAATTTTAAATATGTAGAGATAAAAATATTGAATTTGTGTAATTTTTAAAAAATCTATCGAATACAACAAAATGGGTTTATGATACCTCAGTACAGTAAATTAGCACTATTCTTACAAAGTTTGAAGAAACAATTTGGGGCCGTTTTTGAAAAATCTTGTTTTTAATATTTTTAATGTTGCCATATAGCTTATTTCAATCGAAATTGCTCAAACTATTTAAATTTAAAAACTGTACATATATTAAGGAAATAACTAATCCTTCTTCCGTTAGCTCTACAACCCTTTATGGGCCTTGGTTTCTCAATTGAGACATTCCATTTTTTTCCTATCCTCTACAGTCACTCTCCAATCTTTTTCGCCTAACACTCTTAAATGTTGGCACACGTCCATCCAGATCTTGGTGTTCCAATCGTGACACATCCATCCATATCTTGGTCTTCCTCTGATTGTTGTACCTGTTGTCACCCATTTCATTATCTCCTTTGGAAGTTTATTTACCTAGATTCTTTGAATATGACCCATTTAATTCTTTGAGATTTAATAAATCTATGATATCCTCCCCTTTTATTAATTTTTAGATTTATATCTTACCCTCCATAAATCTGCATTAACTTGTATTGGTCCATATATTTTTACGAAATTATCTGCCTCTCAAATATTCTTAGATGGTTTATCTCTGTCATTTAATGACCATGTTTCCGCTGCATATATGCAATGGCGTATTAAGTCTTGAATATTCTCATTTTATATCAGCTGTTAGTAGTTTTGATTTTAGCAGTTTTATATTGGCATAATATGTCTTGTGTCCTTTTGTTATTCTATCATGAATTTCAGATTGAATTAAATTTCTTTCATTTGAGATCGATCCTAAATAATTTAAGTTTTCGATTTTTTGGAATTGATATTTATTTGTATTTCTTTTATAGAGGTCGTGGGTTTCTGGTAAAGTACATGAACTTTGTTTTTGCTCGTTTACGAGTCCCACTTTTTTCGACCTCCTTTCTAGTGCAATAAACAGTCCCACATAGTTTTCTTGGTTCTTCCTACTATAACCATATCATCAGAATGGACACTGAGCTAGATAGCTTAAACGTATATCTAATTTTCTAATTCCGTTTCCAATATTTAAAATTTAAACAGGTTTGCTGATAGTGGATCATAAAATGGATGGGAAAAATGGCTTGAATAGTGAAATCGCTAGCCTTTCACCCTGAGGTCCGGATCAATTCGTCGAATCTCATTGAAATTTGTTCCAACAAAACGGTTTGGCTGCTTCACAAGGCAGTCCCAACCCCTGTGAAGTCTCTAAACCCTACCTATCCTTATTCCTTCCTAATTCTGGCGCTGGTAGTGACGCAGGAGCGCGTAGCAGGAGGCGCGTACGCGGAGATGCTACCTTGCGGTCCTCTTGACAACGACTGGGCGTGACGGGCTGACTTAAAGTAATGGAGGATTACTCCGCTCAAATTAATGGAAGGATTATTCTTAAGGGGCTTGGAGATGCGTTTCTTCAATTTGTAGACGCAACAAATTGAAAAAACTAATTATTTAGAACAAATTTCCCAAATGATCAAAAAGCGCTCTCTTTAATATTGTGAAGACGCCAAAGTTCAATTTTTTGAAAATCCTGAGTTAACAGTGAAAATCGGTCTAATGTCATCTTTGTAAGTGTATTTTCACTTTATACATGCCAGAAATTTAAGGAAAAAATTTTAAGCCAGTTTTGAAAAAGTTTGATAATGTTCCAGGGGTTTTTATAAAAATACAAATTAAAGAACGTTATTGAAAATTGCAAAACTTCGAATGATATCAGGTTGACAGGAGAGTGTTTGGAAACAATATTAACTCATAGTTTGCACTAGTTTTGTTACAGACGCTAGTACCTTTTTATCAGGCCCTAAATCGCTTTTGTTGAAAATCACAGTTTTTCGCAAAAGTACAAAACCCTTTCCTGTACTACGGATGATCAGTAAAAAACGCAACCCACAGCAGGCAGAGCGAAATACACTGGCAACCATGTTTGAGCGGGTCGGATAGCGGCTGGTGGTTTCAAGCAGGTAAACTGACGGGAAGTACGCTCAATCCCTCCCCCACTAACGCCACCCTGAGGAGAAGCAGGTGACCGCCGTTTCCACGAATTCAATGAGAAGGGTACGCGCCTTTTTTTGGCGTCGAAAAAAAATTGAATTCCCAAGAACGACGTTCCTTCGTATATTGTTTAAAGTGAAATAAACTTGCCATGTAAAATATATATTTAGGTCAATTTAATAGTAAACTTTTTCTTGTTTTAGTTTCATAACAAGATACATATGCTCCAGAAATGTATGTTTTATACTTTTTCTGTTTTAAATAAATATTAACAAATTATAAATTCATATTCCCGAACAAATGTTTGTTATTATTATTATTATTATTATTATTATTATTATTATTATTATTGAATAAAGGGTTTCTTTAAAATAATTAACTAATTAAAATATAATACAAATTAATTTCTCAGTTTATTCTGATACGTTTCCGCCTTTACTGTTTCTTTGAAAACGCCACTGACGAGTAAAAAAGGACACACCTGTAAGATGGTAAAATGTAAATGAAGAGAAAGCCAATGTATTCAATAATTATTTCTGTTTTGTACACAAACAAAAAGCTAACAAATTATCCAGGGCACAACAACGTGGATCATGTATTCAAATTGATTAAACGGGTACGTTCGCACTTGAAGAAATGACAAACTGTAAGTCTTGGGTCCGGGTGGTATTGCAACAGATTTTTAAAGATAGCAGCATAATACCATATTTGGTCAGACTTTTCATATATCAATCAACAACGAAACTGTACCGGATGATTGGAAATCTGCCTTAATAGCCCCAATTTTCAAAAATGAACCAAAATGTGAAGCGCAAATTATATCCCAGGCAGTCTGTCTGTAGTAGTGTCAGAAGTCTGTAAATCGTTTGAAAAATATTATCTAATTCGATTAGAAACCATTTGGATCTAATAGAATGGTTATTTCATGGACAGCACGGCTTCAGAAATGGCTTTTTCTTTTTCTGTGTTTTCCCTTACTCAAGACTTGTCTGAAGTAATTGATGTAGGGGGGAGAGTGGATGCAATAGTTATTGATTTTGCTAAAGCATTTGATGTAGTTCCGCATGACATATTGAAACTGAAAATCATTTATGCTAAAATTGACAGGCGGGTAATAAGCATGGACAAGTGAATTTCTTTTCGATAAAATGAAAAAGTTCGAATTGGCAGCATTTGTTGGAAAAGCGTAACATTACTTCCGGGGTCCCTCAGGGCAGTGTCATAGGCCCACTGCTGTTTCATATCTTTGTAAATGATTTACCGCGAAATATAACATCAAAAATTCGACTGTTCGCCGACGACTGTATATTATATAAGGAAATTGCTGAGCAGCACGATATGATTCAATTACTGGACGATTTTAAAAAAATTATGATTGGGCAACAGCTAATTTATTTATTTTACGTCAAAAAAACAGTTAAAAAACTGCATGAGGGCTATGGGAAAAAAGTGAATTGTGTGCATTTTCAAAATTCTGTGATTCCTACACTAAGTCATATACTATTAAATTTGAATTTTAAAAGGAGAAAAAAACAAAAACTCCCATGTAGAAAAATCTATTTTAAAAATAAGCAATAAATTTTGAATTTTGAAAGGGAGAAAAAAAACAAAAAAACTCCCATGTAATAAAATCTATTTTCAAGGATAAATAAGCAATAAATTTTGGCTCTTATTAGTTCCTGCCGCGACAACATGGAAACGATAATTTGAATAATTGTATTTCCACTTAATTCTAGAAGACGCACAGGAAATGAAGTTACATTTATGTCAAGAAGAAAACAAGGGCCATCTCAGCATTTGCTCAATGGATCAGGAAACTGGACGAAAAACCTGATCGAGATGGGGTCATTGACCCGGAAGCTGTAGTACAATAGTTGTTACAGGTTGTTTATACTCATTTACACAGTTAAAAATGGTAAATAATGCATTATGTATCATTGTTAAATGAATGTTATTTTTCTTGTGATGCTCAGTATAGTTCTAATTGTATAGAAACAGTTATGCAGCAGAAACGATTTCACTTGGGATTTAAACTTTTCTATTAAATTTAATCGTTTAAGTCATCTGGCAAAGTGTTGTAAAATAATGTACATGTATTGTATGGAAATTTTGTAATGAGCTGTTGATACTGTCACCTGATGAATATGATTTCTGTCATGTTAAGTAATAGACTTCGGGATTTTCTGAAAATATATTCCGCCCTTGAGCAAGTCATTTTTAAAAAACCACTGATTCGTAAATAAGAAGACACGGTAATGGTAGAATTCTGATTAATGAAGAGACTTATATGAATCACGTGGGTGGGATTTGGTTATTATTCGTACAATTCGTTTTTGTAATCTAAAAAACTTGGAACTATAAGATGTATTTCCCAGAATATTATGCCATATTCTGGCGGGAATGAACATTCGCGAAGTATACACAACGAGCAGTATGAAGGCTGACTGAATTTGCAGAATTCTGAACGCGTAGCATAATGAACTTAATTTGTGTTCAATTCATTTAAATGGACGTTCCATTTAAGGTTTGACTGAATTGAGAGACCTAAAAATTTTGTTGCCTTAACATCAGTCGATGGTACACTGTTCATTTTCAATGGAGCACAGAATTGTTTATTTGAAATGGAAAACTGCATTAAAACCGTTTTTCGTTTACTATTAATTTGTTATTTCGGAACCAATTTGAAACATCTGATATTGTACTATTTACTGTTTCTTTATTGCAAAGGATGTTCGTATCATCCGCAAAGAGAATCGTTCTTCCGTTTCGAATCGTCGAGGGCATATCTTTTACGTAAAGTATGAACAGAATAGGGCCTAGAATCGATCCTTGAGGAACTCCACATGCAGCGGGCAAAGAGTCGGAAAGGTGCGTACGTAATGTTCCATCATTCGAGTAGGTATTTCAACTCTGAGATCGTTGTTTAAGGTACGAACATAACCAATCTAGAGCAATACCACGAATTCCATATGAAGGTAATTTGGAAAGTAAAATGTCATGATCAATGACGTCACAAGCTTTTGAGAGATCTAAAAATAATCCAATAGGTGCCTCGTTTTGATCCAATGATGAGGATCTTTAAGAAAAGAAAATATAGCTGTTTCCGTTGATTTTGATTTTCTAAATCCATGTTGGCAATCTGAAAGCGCGTCGAGTTTACTGAGAAAGGTTTCCATTCGTACGTAAAAAAGTCTCTCTAATATTTTTGAAAAAACTGATAGAAGAGAAATGGGCCGATAATTTTGAATTTCATTTTTGTTGCCTTTTTTGAAAAGTGGCTTAATTTTTAGCTATTTTGAAAATATTTGGAAACGTTCCAGTGCATAAAGATGCATTAAATATGTGAGTGAACGGGTGTATAATGGCATACGCACAAGTCTTTAACAAAGAATCCGGGAATTCATCTAAACCGGACGAATATTTATTTTTTAGTTTACCGATTATTTTGAGAATTTCATAGGAAGAAGTTTCGGAAACGAACATTGTGTCTAAAATTTTTATATGAAATAATGGTAAGAATTTGTGCATCGTGGTCACTGTATCCTAAATCTTTTGTTTCAACTTCATATCGAGTAGTAGTTTTGTTAATTATAATTTGATCAATTGCCTTCATCGAATGTTGTGTGATCCGTGTAGGTACATTAATTGTAATGTCTAAATTGAAGGAATTAATTAAATTGAGAAACTTTTCTTCTCGCAAGATTCGACCAGAAAATCAATGTTAAAATCTCCCATACAACAATGGATTTAAAGAGAGATTGCTGACTTTGTTAAGTGTTATCTCCAGGTTTTCTAAGAACGAAATATAATCTGCAGTTCTCTTGTTGGAGGTCTGTAAATGCAAAGTATTATTACTTTTAGTGAAGTAAGATGTACAACAGAAATTTCGAAAATATTTTCAATGGAGTACACATTTAATTGCGCCAAGGGATGAATCAATATCTAACGTAAATACAGGAACCCCATACGTAGGACCTTTATGGATTCTCTCTGCAATAAAAGCCTGCGAGGTAAAGTTCGGAATTTGGAAAATGCTATGTTCATTAGGAGATAACCAATGTTCTGTAAAGCAAAGAACGTCCGTTTGTTTAGATTGCTCTGTAGAGCTGCCTTGATAAACTCAGTTTTATTTGAAAGGATTGTACATTATGGTGGGGAATATTTATTTTTGCAAGTACCTACACGAATGTTTTCCTGCTGCAACTGACTGTAGTTGCTATATATTTACTCCATTTTTTCCTAGTGTATGGTCGATGGTTGTAATGTGTCCGGCAGTGACAGGTTGTTAGGAAGATGAGATTAAATGTAGACGAATTGGTAGTGGGAATGGGAGAAACGGAGTAGGTTCAGAAGAAGAGGCAACAGGGTTCGAAATAAGGGTGGGGTGGGGAACGTAAGGAAGGTGAAATGGATAGATTTTGGCAGGAGACTGCGTAGTACTGGAGTTAATGTATTGTGCAAGCTTGTTACCGACTGCATGTTTTCCAGCAAGGTTCATGTGAAGACCATGCCGGGTGAAGTGTTTTGCTGAGAGGAAATTAATTTAAAAAAGTGTGACATTTGTTTCTCTCAGCTGCAGTTTCAATTGTTGGTTTGCGTGCTTAATCTCGCTGCATAGTGTTGGTCTGTTGTACCAGAAGGGCAGAGTCGAGACTACAATGTTAGTATTTTGGGCGGCACATTGTAATTTGTTAACATGTTGTTCAGGTATAAAGTTACAAGTAAAGGAATCTAACTCACCCGCCTGAGGGTCGAGCGTGCACGCTGAAGCAGAAGTAGAAGAATAAGGAAAGGACGGACGCGTACATGATGCGGAAATGACCCCCATGGAAGGCTAGTGAATTTATCGATCCAATAGCGTTTGTCGTCGGACACAGACAACGGACGCTTGTTTTGGATAAACGAGTAGTTGACTTGGGATTTGGAGCGAATGACACATTTTCGATTCTATTTTCGTTTCGAAATAAACAGTCCAAATAATTTTACGTATTTGTAACGTTTTACGAGAGAACATTGTACTCCCTTCGCAGAAGAACACGCCTGAGATTGAGTTTCGATGGAGTACATTTTTGAACGTAAACCTACGTTGACGAGCAGGGGATCGTTTCCGCATTTGTCCTTAAACAATCCTAATACCTTTTTCTTGCGCGGTGACACGCGAAATTCGTTATCGGGACCGAAACAGGAAGTATCGAACCAGGATGGATGTCGAATCATCTCAGCGTACACGCTCGTGGAAGTAGAGGGAATGAATGAATCGGTATCCAAGTAGAGCGGAGGAAGACCGGGAAGATTTTTTTGACAATCACTATAAAAAAATCGTACATTCTATGTTTTGAAATTTCCAAAATACAAAATTCCAAATAAATGGGCTTTGCGAGCTTCACCTTCGTTTTAGGCGACTCGATGGTCATGAGATCACCGTTCACGTGATGACGGCGCACAAACACGGGATCAGCGATAAGACGTCTCCCTCCACCTTCGCCTCCACTGATTCACAAGATAAATGCGCCTGTGGTTGCGCACGTCCTTCATCGACTTCCCGTAAACAGAATTGTTCATTAATTTATCTTCAAAGTCGGAGGATGCGCGCTGCCGACGCGCGTTGTTCAGGTCCATGTACGCGGCAAGCCAAGGACGTTGTGAAAACGAAATAACGAGATGAATTTTCGTGAGTCGTACTCCCAACTCGATGCTCTGAATTACATTTCGAATGTGAATGACGTAGCGACGCGGGCAGAAGCGCCGTCAACAATTTGGCCTGTTTGCTTTTCGAGTCGGGGACGCGGTTTTCGAACAGGGCTAGAAATCGCTCGCGATCGTGGATCTCGTCTGGATAGTCGAGATCGACCTCCCAACGTACCTCCGATCGGCTTCATCTCGGCCGCCTCTGTGAGGTTCAACCGCTCGATGTCACTTTCCGTCATCCACCGAAAGCGGATGTGACATCGAGTATCCGTCACAAGTTATTCGTGTCGACGTAGGCAAGATAAGATTCCTTATCAGTTGGGCGAAAGCGTTCACCCACAAAGGGTGATTGGCTTCGGCGTGTCGAGCGAGCATTGCACGAGTCCCCGGATGCCCCGTTCGAAAAGAGAACCATGTCGATGTCGCTTCCGTGTTCAATTATCAATCGGACGGTGTCGACGTCACCGATTGCGGAGGCCGTTTCTCGTCCTGGTTTACTGACCAAACATTGAGAGAGAAGGAGTTCAAAGATTACAAATTTTCAAATAAAAATATTAACAAAAAACGAATACAAGTTCGGATGAAGCGCGACCTCGTGCTACGCCGCCAACCCCTGCCCGTGAGAAGGTCATAAGTCTGGCTAGCGGCCTTCGTTGAATCACACGCCTGGATGCTGCATCTTCGGGTTGGTGCTGCATCTTCGCCCTTTTGCTCGACACAACTGACCCTACTCGCTCGACACAACTGTCACACACGACTGGTCGATTGAAACTGACTTCCCTCGGCCCACTCTTGGCTGGGGGGCGATAGAGTATCGTATAGTATTTTATAGGATATCCTTTCAGTGATCGCACTCCAAAAAAAGTCTTCAGCTCGTTTCAATATTTAGCATGGCACTCTGAATAAACAAAAATCTTGGTGAAACTACTTTTCTACATGCCGAGAGAGACAGGTAAGAAAAATGAAAAGGGTAAAGTTAGGTTTTTCACTGAGTGAGCGTTGTTAACATGTCATGTCTCAGGGCGTGGTTTCGCACGCTCACAGACCGCCTGCTGACACACTCTATGTCTCAATCTCGGTACTACTGAGCGGGGCTCCATGCGCAGGTGGCCGGGGTGGGTCGACCTAATCATATTGCTCCGATAGGCGTATCTCTCCTCGAGCTCGCCGGCGGCTTCGATGTGCACCATTCCAGCAGATAATTTTAACATGCGCTTCGAATAAAAACTTTGCGCACACTCACACTTTGCTAAAAGAGGGCGCGCGCGTGCCCCTCACCGCGGGTATTTTTTCTTCGCTTCTTCGCTTCGGAACTAGACGGCGCGAGGGTGTGGTCTGCCTGATATACTAAGATGGTGAACTGAAGATATACTAAGACTGCCCGCCAGCATTAAGTGAATTTTGAACAAATTTCGTTCGATGTTAGAAAGTTGCATCCTGGTATGGCGGATCCTCTCGCGTAGGAGAGCAAGCCGTTCTACGGAGAATACGTAGTGCCGCCTGAGTCTGAGTCTGGTGACGGATTTCGAGAAAGGACGGAAGCACGTCCTCACCTCTGCACCGCTGGAGGAAAGCGAGCTGGCTCAGCTTCCGTTTTCGTTTGTCTCGTAGATTAGAGACTCACGAGTGAGTTTAAATGTTTCCTCCCGTAGAGGTTGGTCAAGGAGAGAAACATTAGTATATCTGATTGGATCGCACTTGATACGGTTTCAGCGGATTCCTGCGAACGGTACTTGAATTAGCCAGAAGCAAGCAAATTCGCAAATTCGACACTGAAGGCGAAACACATCCTGAGGTTTTCGGGTGGACGCAACTAATACGGTCGTCAACCTAACGGACAAAGAGCTCAGCGACGCCACTGTGTCTGTATTGAGCAAGGGCCTCAATTTCGCGCCCGTACCGAACGTGTCCCTAACGCGGATATCGTGGCAGCGGTGGAAAACGCGTTTCAAACTGCCTGCGGACCAGGCCGACTACATCCGCAGAGAATCGGCTCGCTTCTTAGCCCATGCTAAATTGCCACGCGAGGAACGTGTAGCGCTGCGAGAACTTCGGACGCGCGAGGACATCGTTGTATTACCTGTGGACAAAGGTAATGCTACGGTGGTCATGAACACCGTCGACTACCATTCTAAAGTTGAAGCGTTATTGGCAGATCAGACCTATACTGTCCTACGAAGCAATCCCGTACGGAAGCTGAGAGAAGAGGTCGTGGCACGGATAAAAAACTCGGCCGCTATAGAACCTGAAATCAAACCCACGCTAAAAGGTGGCAACAGCTGTATTCACAGACTCTATGGTCTTCCCAAGATTCACAAGCCTGACGTGCCGCTGCGCCCCATCGTGAGCGCTATCAACTCCCCACCCACCCCTTGGCTGCTATGTGGCCGACAAACGTCAGCCCTTGACCGACGACATCAAGTCATCTGTCAAGAATTCGGCCCACCTTATTGACATTCTCAAGGGGCAACGCATAAATGACACGGACATCCTCGTCAGCTTTGCTATCACGTCTTTGTTCACCATGGTACCTGTGGATGAGGCAACTACCGTCATACGCAAAAAACTTTGCACCCGGGGGCTCACTACGGAATGGGCTGACTTAGCCGAGTTCTGCCTCACATCTACTTTCTTCCAGTACCGGGGGCAACTTTATGGCCAAGCGAAGGGGCGGCCATGGGCTCCCGGGCTGACTTAGCCGAGTCAAAACCTACACTTTCGCTCCGGTACGTGGACGACACGCAGTAGTGTGGCCCACGGTCCTCACACACCAGCTGATTTCCTCAGCACCTCAACAACATACACCGCAAGATCAAGTTCACCATGGAGATGGAAAAAGAGGAAAACTGCCTTCCTGGACGTGGATTGAGCGAGTAGCTCTGGTGCAGTGAGGACCTCCAGTGCTCACGAGAATACTAGCTTGCGTTATCTACTTGCGGCACTGCACTATCAGCTCGCGAATCATCGCTTACATAATTGTTCTCTTTCGCCAGGACGAACCAGGCGGTGGCAGCGCGGCTTGAAACCTGTGTGGCTGAGAAAACCGGGGAACTCACCCACTTTTCACCAGGCGAGGAGACAAACCCGAAAACCAGCTCAAGCCCACGGAACACCGGAGGCTTCGGCCGGGCGGCGACTGAAAAAATGGACCCCAGACGGAAGAAGGAGCGGCCTGATGACCACATGGAACATAGCGGAATCTCCAACGTCGAGGCAGAGTTGGTAGGACCATGCCGACGGCACCAGTAGCGCACCCCATGCGCGCAACCACTCCCACTCTCCTGGCAGGGACGACAGACCACCACCCCACCAACGAATTCAATCCGAAAAAACAACCAAAAAGCCCCTCCCACCATAGTACCTCCCCAATTCCAACACAAACCGATTCACACCCAACCCCAATGACCCTGACCCAATACCCCACAGTTCCTCAAATCCCCCCCAAATCCTACCCAAAGCACTACATCCCAGCAAACCCCGACACAGGCACAGACTAAACCCAAGATTGGCGCGTTCAAAATTGATTTGCAATCGATATTCTCGACCAATGAACTGACCAAAGACCTGATGAAAATATCAAACAAAATGATGACTGAAATGCACACGGACCGACTTACTAGTACAACCAATGACAGTGACGGCCACAATAAAATTAGAGAGAGACTAGACCAGATACGGACGGACCCCAGACTAAAAGCCCTCTACTTTGTGACCATAAATTAGCATTATAATAGATGCACAGAAGAGACAGGACAAACTTGTTATAAAGGCCTACCACCCAACTACGACACTGACCTAATTAAAGACTCTCTGGACAAGCAGAACATAAAACATTTTTACCTTTCTGAAATGAAAAAACGAGATGAAGACGGACAATTGACTCCATGGAATATACACAATTGAGGTGCCCGACAAGAAATAACAATGATAAAAGACAGACTACACTATATTGACTATTACAAGATCAATATAGGGACTATAAGACAACCGAACAGGTACCTCAATGTAAAAACTGTCAGAGACTCTACCATACAAGAAACCACTGCAGACGACCTACTGTGTGCCTACTGCTCTCAATGCCACCTCACTGAAACCTGCCCCAACGCCAATACACCTAACTTCCTACCCAAATGTAATAACTGCCACCAACCCCACCCAGCCTTCCACCCATCCTGCCCATACATATTAAAAACTCGTGAAACCCGAAAACGACAAATTGAAAAAATTCAACCGCCCCAACATTCAGCTCCCGATCCTTCCCCCTTAGCCAACAATCCCAATCTTACTCATTTGCCCTCACTTCAAACCTCAACAATCCCCAAAACTCAGGCAATTCCCAGAACCTCAACCTCCCCACCCAAGAAATCAAAGAACTGTTCTCTCCTTCAATCCTTTAACATTAAAACAAATCCTATCAACCTAAACCCATCCTTGATATCCTACGTGGCCCAGAGGATATCCTAACCAAAATTATCTCCGCCGGCATGAAAATCGTAGAAATCTTCTCCCCCGAAATAGCTCCCAAACCCAGCTTCCTCTCCCTCTCCTCATGGAACGTCCAAGGCGGCATCAACCAGAAGAAACCTCTCCTTACCCAGTTCCTCAAAGACTACACCATCGGAATCCTATTCCTACAAGAAACTTTCCTTAAACCTAATATCCCCTTCACCATCCAAATTATATCCCCTACCGCAGCGACAGAACCTTATCCCCAAACAGAGGCACGGCCATCCTAATCCGAAAATCCATTCCTCACGCCCCCTACCAGCTACCCCCGACATCCGCCCTTGAGTGCACAGCCATCCAAATAGGCACCCCAGCTACCCCAATAATTCTAATATCCGCTTATAAGAACCTAAAAAACCCCTTCCTACCTCCGATCTCAACATACTACTGAACCTACCTATCCCTTTATCCTGGCTGGGGACCTAAATAGTAAGTCAACGTCTTGGGGCTGCAAGACAAACAACACGACGGGACAAAAACTTGAAAACGTCATTGACAACAGTCCCACTATCCAACTGAACAGCCCCCCTGAACCCACACACCTCCGAAACGACAACCCACATGACATACTAGACATAACCCTCCACTCCTCAAGCATCCATGTCTCCACCCCTATCCTAAATATGACCTGATTAACTCCTCAGACCACCTCCCATTGTCTTACTCCACTTCCACCACACCCTACCTAACACCCAAACCCGCTCCCATTCCAGTCACTGGAAATCCTACTCCCACACTCTTTCCAAAAAAATCCAAACCCCCTCCTAAATCCAATCCCCAGAAGACATTGACTCCTCTATCCAACACCTCACACACCAAATAGTCAAAACCTACAAAAAACACACCACCTACTCCCAAAACCTCCACCCAATCCTTCCTGACAACATCATATTACTAATAAGACGGAAAAGACAACTACAAAGACATTTCTACAGATACAACTAAAACGGACCCAACACACCTTACAAAGACTACAACACAACACGAGACAAACAAATATGACAAACTCATTAATGACAAAGGCAGCCCCCGCGCATTACACAAAGTCATCAAGGCTGTGCGCGATTATCCCACCACAACATCCCCACTCCTTACCGCACAAAATATCCTAACCTTCGACCCCCAGTAAATCACAAACATCCTTGCCCAATCCCTGGCCGACCGTTCCGTCCTCCTTACCGCACAAAATATCCTAACCTTCGACCCCCAGTAAATCACAAACATTCTTGCACCAACTCAACAGCAGACTTGACAACGACGGGCGACGAGACTCGACACATCATATCCACCATTGACAATAGTAAAGCCCCGGACTCGATGGAGTACTCCCTCCCAATTAAAACATCTCCCAAGAAACGCTATCCACCACCTCACCTAATCCTTAACTCCTGCCTAAAAATATCTTATTTCCCGCCGTCTGGAAGACCCCGCGTCTCCATGATTCCCAAACCCGGCAAAGACCATCGGCACCCAAACAACTTCCGCCCCATCAGCCTCCTGCCCATCCTTGGCAAAATCCTTGAGAAAACCATTCTCCGACTCACTCCTATCCTCGATCCCATAATCTTTCCAACACAATTTGGTTTCCGCGAGGGTCGCTCTACGGCCCTCCAATCCCTCCACTGGCTATCTCTGTCGCCACTCCCCTCCAGATCCCTAAAGAGATACCAGCAATCCTTCCGCCCTCACCCAGGCTTTTGACACCGTATCCATGAAATACTTCTGATGAAACTTCGCCCCTACGCCCCGATCACCTATTTACCTCATCAGAAGTTACCCATCCAACAGATCCTTCCACGTCCGGCACCTCTCCAAAACTTCTAAAACCTTTCCTATCCAGGCCGGCGTCCCACAGGCGCCGCTCTCCCGATCCTCTTCTCCCTCTACATTAATGACATCCCACTGACCCCGGTGTCAAACCCTCCTTTACGCCGATGACCTTGCCTTTCCTCCCCGACCTACCCTCCAAAATTCCTAGCACAAATTCAAACTGCCCTGAACTCCTTCCTCCTCTGGGCTAATGAAAACAATATAACCATAAACCCCACCAAATCCCAAACCATCCTTTTCTCCTACAGAAAATCCCCATCACTCCCCACTCCTTACCTAAACCAAATCTGTTATGTTCAGAATAAGGCACGCTTTATATAAACACAAATTTATTGACAACACAGCCAGTACAGCAGGTACACTTCAGAATCAGAATGTACCAAAAACAATTGCCAAAATCACAAAACCAAACGGTCAGGAGATGTACCAAAAACGAGCTAATTTCCACCGATAAGTAATACAGAATAAACAATAACTTTGCCGGGCCAGCGATCACTTTCTCAACGTACTAATCTCCTTGTAACTACACTTGACTGCCAAACACTAACGCACTCGTGTTTGGCTGGCGGCGCCCGCTCTTAAAGCGGGCGGCGCTGGAGACTCGCTGCTGGCTCTCCGGCCAGCTCGTCTCCCGGGATTGGGCGGCGTTTTCTTGCTCCGCCGCCTCCGTTGACTCCCTTGACCGCCGCTGAGCGCTGCTTCCTAGGCGCGCTCTTTAAAGGTGTTACACAGCCGCGACACCTCCCCTCTTGAAACCGTCTGTACGGTGTAAAACGTACACGGCGTCTTGTGGACCTCCTTGGTGCTACCGCCGGAGCTCCGGCGTGGGCGGCGGCTCTGTGGGCTGTTCCTGTAACGGGGCGTCAGAATAAGCTCTCATAGCTCTCTTATACTCCTTTCGGAGCCTCTTCCTAACGTGTCTACAGGCTCCAAAGCGTACCTAGGGCGCAATTGCCCCTGGTGTCTCACTACTGTTTTGCTAAATGTCAAAATTTCATACACTTTACTTCCTCGAATTCCTGTTACCACTCCAGGCCACCAGGCAGGTTCCTTTTTAAATGAGGTACAGTAAACTTTGCTGCCTACCTGGAATTTCGGCTGCAACTCCTCTTCCTTGCGACTGTTACCTGGCTTTAGCAATGACAGCAGCGACCTATGCTGCCGGCCATGCAGAATTTCTGCTGGGCTTTTCCCCTTCAGGTCAGGTAGCGTCCTATTTTGCCAGCACCCGCATCAGCGCCCTGCTCCTCTCAGCTCGGCGTCTCTCGTTTTTCGCATTGCAGTTTTAAAAGGCGACGCATCCCCCCCCCATTAGACTGAGGTGGAACGGCGGAGCACATATGTGCATGCCGTTGGACCTACAGAATTAAAAAAATCTTCTGATGTGAATTGGGGCCCGTTGTCAGACACCAATGATTGCCATCCCTTTTAAAAAGATCTTCCCCAAGGCATCTATCGTCGCCGAGGCCGGGGTGACCCCCATCTCCACTATGAATGGGAAATTGGATAAAACATCCTACCACTACCATTTTCCCAAAAAAGGACAAGGCAAAATCGACTACCTCTCCCGGCGCCTCGGTGTGGGACGGCCAATCCGGGGCGGAGGTTCTTTGGCACGCGTTGCAGCTCCTAATCATTTCTTCTATGTCACAGTTTATCCCTCGCCAAACGTGGCCCCCTGGCTAACTGTTTTGTATAACTACCCCCAATGTCCTTGGTGTAAAAATTTCCCAGTACCCTTCCTCAGGACCCCCGTAAACCTTGGTTCCTTGTTCACTGCAAATAAAAAAACCCCCGACTTAACTGATAAATCGTCGCAGTGCATACCCGCAGTCTACTTTTTTCACAACTCGGCCAACCTTTCCCATACTCTAACCACCCGCAACTCCTTACCCTGGTCAGTAGCTGATGCAATCTTGCGGCTGTGAGGGGAAATTGCCATCCAAGTTTTCTAGATCGACTTGCTGGCATGTTCTTCCGATTCATCAAATTCCACGTCTGGACCCACTGGAAACCTAGAGGGCGCGCCGGCGTTGGCGTGCTGGCGGGGGCCCTATAAGGGGTTTGATTGGTGTCAGTAAAAAACAAACCCCATTTTTTGCATTTTTTTTGCCATACTTTCCGGCAACTTCTTTCCCTATGAAATAACTGTACCAACGGCTTATGGTCCGTGATAATGTGAAACTTGGCCCCGTAAATGTACTCGTTGAATTTTTTCCCAAAAATTACCGCAAAACCTTTTTTCTATCTGGGGTAATTTGTCTGGTGTTTGTTTAATGATTTGGACGCGAAAGGATGGGGCGTCTACACCTGCTTCACCCTTTTTGCGATAATCCCCCCGTACCCCATAATCTGATGCGTCATCCAATCTGTCACCCTACCGGGATGTAATGGTTAAGCTGTGCCCTTTGACGATCGTTTTCTTTAATTTACCAAGTGCCACCTCACTTCTGGTGCCCACAAAATTTTTACGCCCTTCTTTTTAACGCATTCAAAGGGGCTGTAATTGAAAAAAAAGTTTTAAAAAATTTTTAATAGTTTATTTTCTCTAAAAAGTTTAAAGCTCCTTCACATTCTTGGGAGCGGGGAGGTTTTATGGTTCCAAGTGGTGCTGCGTTGCCAAATCCGGATTCTGTTATTACGGCCGGGAATGTTACCGTTGCTTGAAAATTCACCTTCTTAAAATTTACTTTAAAACCCCACTCGGCCAAAAGTGCTAACAATTTTTTTGTTTATATATCTTTCCTGCTTTTCCCCGTTACGATAATATCGTCCAGGTAGTTAATGCATCCCTCCCTGTGACGTTATCTGCTCTAGAACCCTCGGGAAAATAGCCGCGGGAAGCAATTCGAAACAATCTATTTAAATAGCCCTAAAGTGTTAACCAAAATCTTTTTTTGCTTCCTCATCGAGGAATTTGAAAGTATCTTTTTTAAGTCTATTTTAGTGAACTGTGACCACCGCCAATTTAAAAAATAAATCTTCCGGTTTGGGGAATCGGATTTTCAATTTCTATTGGTCGTTCACCGTGTTTAAAGTCACCACATAGACCATCCCATTGCTTTTGACACCACCACTAACGGGGTAGCCCTTGTTGTCCTTTTGTAACTTTTCCGTTCCCAACCTTTTTAACTCTGCTTCCCTTTTTTTTTTCGGTCCACGGCACCGTCGGGCCCTTTAAAAAACTAGGCAAAATTTTCTTTTGCAAGTTTTAAATTTTTGCATTTCCCCAACGGGGTGAAACCCTGAAAAATTTATTCCCCAGTTATCGACCATTGTCGACAGTTTTTTCCCGTTGCTGGGTAACACTTTTCCACGACTCCAAGAATTTTCGAAACTGTCAGGCCCCGAATGTTCATTACTCATCCTGTCACCCGATTACTTTCCAAAAAATGCTTTTCTGTTCTTATACACTGCGGGGTTTTTTCCCTTTTTTACCACTTTTTGGATCTCTACCAAATCCGAAAACTGGTTTTTCCACTTTTTTACCTGGGGGGAAACCCAATTTTTTTAAGTATCTAGATTTACTAAAGTAACCGTCCCCCAGATCCACCAAAAAAGTCCTTTTTTTTCCAACTTTAAGTCTAGGATCAACCTATTTGCCCCCTTTCTATTTGCATGATTCACTGTGTTAAAATCCTTTCCTTGTTCTGCTAACCTTTTTCTTTCCCCTTTTTAACTCAACCTGCCCAAAACCCCTTCCTTTATTGGCCCACTTTACCGCACTTGAAACACTGTGCTTGCCTGAACTTGAGTCCACCCCTGGTGTGACCCCAGTCTTTCGACTTCCTTTTTTGTTATCGGGCCCCGTAGTTGCTGCCACTATCAATGCTACTACGCGCACTGCCCCGGTTACCAACGCTGCTGATAACCCGGGGCCCTTCTGACGTCAATCGCTCGCTCGAGCTGGAGGTGTCCACCGATCGATTCCCGGCCCTTTTATCTTGCGCTCCAGTTTTACTCGCACTCCCGCGTTATCCGGGGGCGCTCTTCCTGACCTGCTTGCATAATCTGATTATCGACCGCGATCTGCCTTGCCGCCTGCGTTGTAACTTGAAGGTCGTTGCCAATCTCCGAATTGCGGGGACGGGTCATACTGTTAAGGCTTGCATTCTGATGCCGTCTTCGGGTATATCAAATTTTCCCTCCCCAATTAAAGTTTCTGCGTAAGATTGTTTACAAGACTCCGACGACACCTAAACTCACAGTTCTTAGCTAGCCCGTTCAGTTCCGTTATCCATTCAGCATGCGTATCTTTTCTCTCTTTCGCACTGAAAAAAACCCCCGCGCGACCACGTGGGTTTTCCCCCCATAATGCTTGTCAAATACTTTTAAATTTTTAACCACAAGTTTAAACCCCCCCGGTACATAACTTTTTTTAACGGCAAACTTTACTACCCCATAACTAAAAACGCTGCCCTTTTTTTTTTCCCTCCACAAAAAACCAATGTTGTTCTAGCCTTTTCCCCGTAATCCCCCAACTCTAACTGCGGCAAAAATGTCAAAAAGGGCGGCAGTTCTTTCCTTTGTTCTGACTCACCGCCTTCAGGTTTCTAGGCGCTAAATGTTGTTTGGCCTGCATTTTAACATCTGCTGCATAAACTGTTGCTATTGCTGTTGAATAAACTGCAACGCCCAACCCGATTATGGTGCGCTCGCCCTCTTCTACTTGTAGTAAATACAAGATTGTTGCACTCATTTTTTCCCTCGCCTGCCGCTACCGGCGACAACACGTCCCAAATTTGTTAAAAGTTTTATCCTCGTCGCCAATTGTTTTGTTCAGAATAAGGCACGCTTTATATAAAAAAATTTAGACAACACAGCCAGTAAACAGGTATATTCAAAACCCCAAAAATGTACCAAAAACAAATTCCAAAATCCCCAAAACCAAAGTCCAGGGGATGTACAAAACGGCAAGTTCCACTGATAAGTAACACAGAAATAATCAATAACTTTGCCGGGCCAGCGATCACTTTCTCAACGTACTAATCTCCTTGTAACTACACTTGACTGCCAAACACTAACGCACTCGTGTTTGGCTGGCGGCCTCCGCTCTTAAAGCGGGCGGCGCTGGAAGACTCGCTGCTGGCTCTCGGCCAGCTCGTCTCCAGGATTGGGCGGCGTTTTCTTGCTCCGCCGCCTCCGTTGACTCCCTTGACCGCCGCTGAGCGCTGCTTCCTAGGCGCACTCTTCAAAGGTGTTACACAGCCGCGACAAATCTATCCTTGTAAAATACCTCAGTATCACCTTCTCCCAAAACTCCTATGGTCCTCCATATCCAAATCACCATCACCAAAAGTAATAGAATTATCAACGCCCTCTACCCTCCTCTCAACAAAACCTAACCCCCAAAAGCAGATCCTTATCTACTCTCCTACATCCGATCTATCCTGACATATGCCCATCCCACATGGATTGCCACATCTCCCACCAACCTATCCTATATCACCCGAACAGAGAACAGGGTCCTTCGCCTCATTTTCCGCCCTCCTATGTACACCGATTTAATGGCATCCGCTCCAACCAAAACATCCCTCACATCCTTACCCACATCCACAACCCCGCAATCTCCACCATCAAAACTTCACCACCAATCCAACCTTCCAGCCCTAATAACCCCACACCTCCATATTCTCAAAACCCCAGACACTCCCAAAAACACCCACTGACATCCTCCAACTCCCACCCCTATCACCTGAGGCAGTAGGCATCAACGAGCCACGAAGACAACAGACGGGCCATCGACAACGACAAAAGACATCAACTGACAAACGACTACACCAATCCATCCTAAACCCCCACCTCCAACTTACTCACCCTGTTTTCTGAAAAAAATGAATGAAAAAAATTAAAAAAATAATAAAAGAAATAAAAAATAAAAAATAATAATAAAAAATAATAAAAAAATTACACACGCACATATGTATATATATATATATATATATATATATATATATATATATATATATTGAAACGCACCGCGTTTCTGAACATGAACATAGACGTTGCACACATGGTTTGAACAGCGCGGTAGAGACGGCCGTCCGGGCGGACTCGGCCGAGCAAAGAGTGTCCCACGGTGAGCGAGACGAAACGAACGCGAAGTACGAGACTTCGACAGTTGAGGAGGGGATCGTGAGAAGCGGCAGTCGGAAGGGAGAGTTGGTGTGGAAGAGGTAACGGACGGTAGTGCGGAAAAGCTAATGATGGCGGCGATGAAATATAGTTGAGAGGAATCCGATGACATCGAGCAGAAATCGAAACGTAGGACAATGAGAAACAGTGAGAACTATTAATTGATCTCGAGTCAAGTGATATACAGTAAAGATGAAACGGCGTGAGGCGAGGAAAGTGATGAGTGTATAGACACGTGTGCGACAAAGGCAGCGTGAGTGAAACGAACGTAGCGATACAGCATCGGCGGGCTTAACAAAGGAATTTGGAAGAATTGGAAACAAGGACGGCTGCTGATCTGGCGGCGAGTGGACATCGCCGTGCCCGGCGAAGCACGACTGTGGCGTGGGATTTGCATCGGCGGCCAGGTAGAAGCGGCGGGGGCAAAAGCCGTGGCCACGTGGCGGGCAGACGGCCTCGGCTCGTCACATCGCGCCGGCGCATTCGGAGTTGGTGAGCTCGAAGGAATCCCAGACGCAGCAAAACCAGTAAGACTGTTACTAGAAGGAACTTATTATTAGGCGGTAAAGAATCAGTGATTTGGAAAAGGGTAGACGATTGTGAGAGGGGGTATTAGCTGAGGGAATTTGCCATGTAATGATAAATAATCTAATTTGATGTGGAGAATGGAAAGGGTGTTTTGGAAGGGTACACATTGTCTGTAAATAGATTAAGTATTGAAATAACAGGGTGATTGTGAATCAGTGCATGCAAAGGGAGCTCCCATTTACAGTATGAAGTGTAAAGTTGAAGCAGAAAGAAAGTGTTCATTAGCAACATTTACGTAGTTAGTAAGAAAATTGTTCATGTTTGTCAGTATCGTGAGAAAGTTATCAATGCTAACCATTATTTTGTTTACCTTCTACACATCCACTGGCACGATGGTTTTGTAATATCTATTATCTTTCTTGAGAATAAAGCCTTCTGTGTTTTTTCATTAAAAGTACTTGTTTCATTGTTGGTGCATGCATTCAGAGCCCATTCGCAAGAAAGAATACCTGAACCCTTTTACAAATTTACTGTAGAACGAATCGCCGGTCCGTCACAATATATATATATATATATATTCCCAATTCCTATCCTTTCCCTATCCTATTCCTACCCCTATCCCATCACCCAAAACCACCAACTACATAAACCCTATATCACCCCCCACTCTGCCTCCCAATCCCCGTCCTTGTACGGGGGAGTGGGGGCGGCAATAGCAGCAGATCAAGAACCCCGGCAACGACACAAGAACACCGGCTGAAGAACCCCGTCAGGGGTATGCAGCTGAAAACCTGGGACAACTCGAAGCGACTGGACGTGCTGGTGAGTCATAAAGCCAATGGAAGACTGGGACAGTGTTTACCGGAAACCAACTCACACCAACCGCTACATGCACGCCGGTTCTCACCATCACGCGGCAACGAAACGAGGGGTCCTGAAAACTCTCGCCATCAGAGCAATTAGGGTATGTGACAAGGAATCGTTAGACTCCGAAATAGACCTCTTAAAAAACACATTTCGAGCTAATGCATATAGTGCCAACGCTGCCAATCAAGCTATACGGATGGCAACGACCACCTCTAGCACTGCTGATATCACCACATTTAATGATGATGATTCCAACCGCAGGACGGCCATTCTACCGTATATACGAGGGGTTACTGATAAAATTGGAAAGCTTTTTCAGCGATATCAAGACCGCCTACAAAGCTCCTACAAAGCTCGGACAAAACCTCATAAGTGTGAAAGATCGCATACCGCCTCTCATGTCATCAGGGATGAGATCCCATGCAGCTGCGGCAGCAGTTACATCGGCGAGACAGGACGGACCATAGAGGAAGGGCTCCGAGAGCATATCCGCCACTACAAGTACAACTACACTGAAACGTCGGCCGTAGCCCTCCACGCATGGGAAACTGGCCACGCCATTTTATTTGATGACACCCACCTCCTAGCCAGAGAAGACCGCTGGGGAACGAGAAGAATAAAAGACAATAGAAATTATTAAACATCCCCAAAATCTAAACGCTGATAAAGGCCTACGTCTACACGACGCCTGGAAACATCTTTTTCACCTGACCGAGACCCGGCACGGGGCCCCCTGCTCCATGCCGTCCCATCACGCGCGGTGCGCCTCCCCCACCCCGCCCGGGGAGCCCTATCCCTGATTGGCTGTTGCACTCTCTCCACATTGGCTGATCATCCGGCCTATCAGCGGATGGAGAGAAACTGCATATAAACCCGTGCGCAGCCCATCTCCGCGCACTCCTATCAGCCTACTAAACACACTCGGAAAACTGTGCGAAAAACTTATTTTAAAAAGAATTCTTAAATTTGTTTCAGAAAATGCAATAATGAATAAGGAGCAGTTTGGCTTTCGCGCGGGCCACAGCACGACGCATCAGCTTGTGCGAATTACAGACCGCATCAGACGCAACTTCAACGAGAGCCGATTCACAGGCGGAGTGTTCCTCGACGTTGCCAGCGCATTTGACAAGGTTTGGCACGTCGGTCTCCTGTACAAACTCCATACCTTGAACCTTCCAAGTTACCTAGTGCACCTTGTCCACTCTTTCCTAGCAAACAGAACGTTTCAAGTAACGCTCTGAATGCTAAATCTACCCGCCGTGCCATATGGGCCGGGTGCCACAAGGGCGTGCTAGCTCCTACGCTCTTCAGCCTCTATGTGCGTGATATTCCCTCGCACCCTCAGACGGAACTCGCCTTGTACGCCGACGATACGGCTGTAATAGCCACGTCGAAAAGTATCGAGCTTCTCCAGAAGTATTTGGATCAGCATTTGACACGGATCCAGGAGTGGCTGAAGCTGTGGCGGGTCAAAGTCAATGTGAGTAAAAGCACAGCTGTGCTTTTCCACGGAGACAGAGATTCACGCAGCCGAGGCCGCTCGCGCTATGTGGAGACGTAATTAACTGGGCCAAAGTGTAAAATATTTAGGAGTGACATTAGACAAATCACTCACTTTTAAACTGCATATTGAAAACGTGCAGAAGAAAGCGCGGCAGACCAGAGGCCGCTTGATGCTTATTTCACAAGCAAAGCAAACTGTCAACGGCAAACTGCTCACGCTTTATAAAGCAGTTATTAGGCCACAAATGGACTACGCATGCCCTAGCTGGGCGATAGCAGCAGATAGTTATTTAAATAAACTGCAAGTAGTTCAAAATGAATGCCTAAGGGCCGCCCTCTGCGCCCCCAGGTACACTCTTATAAGAGATTTGCATCGCGACATTTCAATGCCACTGCTGAAAGACCATTTTAAAACATTACAGCAAAATTTTTTGAAAAAGCAGCTGACTCGGAAAACACTCTCATTTCTGAGGTCGCTTCATACGAACCCGACAAACGGGCGAAGTATAAGCGACCCAAGCAGTTCCTGGAGTAAGAGAAATCTGAAACAGCGAAATGAGACTTGAAATATAAGCCTAATTACTGCACACGCAATGCGCGCCGGTTGGCTAAAATCTTTTTGATCTGTTTTCTCTCATGTTGCAGGATTGGCCATAGATGCCCGTAAGGGTAGGAATGGTCTCACCGCAGTGGCGTGAACGTGCATTGCACTTCGTGCGTTCACAAAACTGCACAAGTTTAGCTCTCGGCCGCGCACGAGATTGAGACAGGATTGGGTCGCCGGACGCCGAGGAGAGCGGACGCACCCGAGGAGCGCTCCGCCCGCCGAGGGAGTTTCTGCCGCCGCGGGATAAACAGCCCTTCTAAGGGCTAAAGAGCAAAGAGCGTAGCTTCGCCCTTCTAAGGGCGATTCAGCTATAACACAGCCCTTTTTAGGGCTAGCATTATAAAAGCTCCACAGCTTTTATAAAGCGTTATGTCGTCGCCGGCGAGCTCGGCCGCGTCGACGCCTTTCGCCACCCCGACTGCGGGTGGGAATGGTGCGCGTGGCCGGACCAGCGGGCGCACGACGGACCGAGGAACCGTCAAACGACGGGGCGGTTCCTCATCAACGGAACGCATTTGCGTGAAAAAGACTCCTTCTGCCAACAGGAGGAGACCGCAGAGCGGAGAGGAGGGCGCAGGGCCCTCCACGTCGGCCGCCGCGCAGCCCGCCGCCGCATCGCCGCTTCCTGACGCGGCGCCCGCCGCAGCGGACGCCGCGCCGGGACCACGCCGCCGGCCGCAGCCGCGGCCGCCACGACGCCTGACGCGCACCCGGCGCAGCAGCAGCAGAGAGAGGAGGAGGATGGCGAGTTCACCTCGTCACCCGCCGACGCCGCCCACCCCCCATCTTTCTGTACGGGGTGGCGGACATCTTTGGTCTCCTCGAGGCCTTGCACGCGACCGGCGGCGAAGCCGCGATCACCGCAGAGGTGGCCGGCGACGCCGTAAAGGTTAAGTGCGAGACCCTGGAGGCGCACCGGGATGTGCTCGCCGCCCTGGAGAGAAGTCTGTGGAGTACCACACGTACTCCACGAAATGAAGTTCCTGCGGTATGTTTTGCGGGCATACCGTTGGAACTTTCTTTTCAGGCGCTCCATGATAACTTGGAACTTGTTGGGTTCCAGGTGCGGAAGCTGGAGCGGATTTGCAGCCAGCGGCCAGGACGACGGGGCAGACCACTGCCTCTAGTGATCGCCACCCTGCGGGATACGGAGCGCCACCGGGCGCTTCGGGAGGTAACCTCCATACGTGGGCTCCGCGTCCGCGTGGAGGTGTATCGGCCACCGCGCGGGCCCACGCAGTGCCACAATTGCCTGGATTTCGGGCGTGGCACGTAACTGCAAGCGCCGCACGCGCTGCAGGAACTGTGGAGACGCCCACGACGCCGCGCAGTGCCCGCGGGGCCTAAACCCCCCTGCGGAGGAGCGTAACTGCTCCAACTGCCAAGGCGATAACCACGGCGCTAAGTACAAGGGTTGCCCCGAGTACAAGCGCCGCTGTTTCAGGGGTAACCAGGCCCAGCTGCAGCGTCACGAGCGGCAGCAGAGGGACCGCCAGCGGCGGCTGGCATCGAGGAAAGGCGAGCGGCCGATGCGCGGTCGGAGGCGTCGCGTCTCCCTGCGTCAGGAGCAGACGTACGCGGACGCCCTGGTCCCACGCCCCCGCCAACCCGGAGCAGCCGCCGGCGCCAACGCGGCCCGCGAGAGCGCCGCTCGCGTGGAGCGGCGAAGGAGGTCGGCGAGGCGATCCCCGTTCCATCCTCCATGAGCGAGCAGGAGCGCGTGCTGCATCGCACCATCGATGATCTCGCCCGCAACGGGATCGACTTGGTGCGAGTGACGCAGGCGCTCATGCGAGCTGTGTCCGGCTGCGATCCGGCCGAGTGGCCGGCAACCATCCTCAAGGTGGTAGTGACACATGCTGTGCACTCACATGAGAGGTAACGACGGCCGCTGCGGCGGAAGCGGCGGACGAGGCACGCTCTTCCTCGTCCTCGCCCCCACCTCGTACCTCTGCCCCGTAAATAATGGCTGTTTCTCCTTCTTTCTATAGGAATAGCTGCACCGTTGCCTTTTGGAATTGCAACGGCATCTGCGCGCGTGTGAAGCAGTCCGAGCTGCACAGCTTTCTCGCTCGGCATAATATTTCTGTCATGATGCTGGGTGAAACATGGCTAAGCCCGCATCTTTCTCTTAATTTTCCAGGTTATATCTGCTACCGGAACGACAGAGCGGCGCAAGCAGCTAACATGACGGCCCCACCAATAGAGGCGGAACAGCAATATTAATAAGACGCAACATAAATCATTATGTTACAGTTCTCCCGCAGCTGCAGCACGCCGAGGCCACTGCTGTTGTCGTGCAGACGGAGCGCGGGCCGTTGCGAATTGTCTCTCTTTACGCTCGTCCCGACCGCTCCGCGGAAACGTGCGCCCAACTAGCTGCAGATATTGCTAAACTAGTCGAGGCGCACTCAACTCCAACAATTGTGGCTGGCGATTTTAATGCCAAACACACAGCCTGGAGTTCCCGCATCACTTGCCCTCGCGGCCGTAAGCTGAAAGCAGTTGCCGACGCAAACGGCTGCGGATCTTGCTCCCGCCTCACCCACCTTCTATCCTCACTCGACGAATGGTAGGCCGATGTTTTAGATATCGCGCTTTGCCATAAACTCCACTATTCACCTATTCTAACCACCACCTATGAACTCTCCTCAGATCATTTCCCAGTAATCGCAGAGATGAGACGCAGCGGCGCTGCACTGTCTATTGCACCTACGACGCAGAAGCGGCGCACTAATTGGAAACAATTCGGAGCTGCAGCAGCGCATTCCAGACGCAACCGCTCTTTCAGATCCGCAGCAGATAGAAACTGGAGCAGCTAAATTCGCCGAAGCTGTGACTGACAGCCTAAACGCCGAGCTGAGAAGCACGCTCCTCAGAAGGAGCAGCCATTAACTCCTTTTCTAGTTAATTTAATTTCCAGGAAAAACAGAGCGCGCAGAGTGTGGCAGAGCACGCGACACCCCGCTGATAAGCGAGAGCTAAATCGATTGAAGCGTAGAGTTGAAATCGAACTAGCCGAATTTCGCAATCAGAAGTGGGAAAAATTCCTATCAGGCCTCAAACCTGAGGATAACTCATTATGGAAAATTAACCGCATGCTTTCCAGGAAACCAGTGACGGTGCCGCCGCTGCAAATCAGCCCAGGAGAGTTTGCAGAGTCGAACGAGGCGAAAGCGGAACTCCTCGCTAATGCTTTAGAATCTCAGTTTCAGCCGGTAGAGGAGGCGCCGCCAATCCCGCACGTTGTCGAAGTGCAACAAACGGTAATGGCGGCACTGCACGCGCCCGCCGACGAGCCGAGTTTTACAGATGAAGCAGAAGTAAAAGCGGCCATTGCAGAGCTGAAAGCTAAAAAAGCTCCCGGCCCAGACGGCATCAGCAACGACGTCCTAAAGAAGCTGCCACAACAAGCCATAATGTTTCTTGTCGCACTGTTTAATTCAATATTTATATTTCAGCACTTTCCGAGTCAGTGGAAGCATGCACATGTACTAACTTTCCACAAGCAGGGAAAAAATCCTAAACTGCCCGAGTCGTATAGGCCTATCAGCTTATTAAATACACTCGGAAAATTATGAAAACTAATATTAAAAGAGATTTTAAAATATGTTACAGATAATTCATTAATGAATAAGGAGCAGTTTGGCTTTCGCGCGGGCCACAGCACAACACATCAGCTTGTGCGAATTACAGACCGCATAAGACGCAACTTCAACGAGAGCCGATTCACAGGCGGAGTGTTCCTCGACGTTGCCAGCGCATTTGACAAGGTTTGGCACGTCGGTCTCCTCTACAAACTCCACTCCTTGAACCTTCCCAGTTACCTAGTGCACCTTGTCCACTCTTTCCTAGCAAACAGAACGTTCCAAGTGACGCTTCTGAATGCTAAATCTACCTGTCGCGTCATACGGGCCGGAGTGCCACAAGGGAGCGTGCTAGCTCCTACGCTCTTCAGCCTCTATGTGCGTGATATTCCCTCGCACCCTCAGACGGAACTCGCACTGTACGCCGACGATACGGCTGTAATAGCCACGTCGAGAAAGATCGAGCTTCTCCAGAAGTATTTGGATCAACATTTACTTCAGATCCAGGAGTGGCTGAAACTGTGGCGGATCAAAGTCAATGTGAGTAAGAGCACGGCCGTGCTCTTTACACGGCGACTGCGATTCGCGCAGCCGAAGCCGCTCGCGCTTAGTGGAGACGTAATTAACTGGGCCAAAAGTGTCAAGTACCTAGGAGTGACATTAGACAGCTCACTCACTTTCAACCTGCACATAAATAACGTGCGGCAGAAAGCGCGGCAGACCAGAGGCCGCTTGCGATGCTTATTTAACAAGCGGAAAACTGTCAACGCAAACTGCCTCACGCTTTATAAAGCAGTTATCAGGCCACAAATGGACTACGCATGCCCTAGCTGGGCGATTGCTGCAGAAGGTCATTTAAATAAACTGCAGGTAGTTCAAAATGAATGCCTTAGGGACGCCCTCTGCGCCCCTAAAAACACTTATATTCAAAATTTGCATCGCGATCTTTCAATGCCACTGCTAAAAGAGCATCTTAAAAGTATTAGTACAAAATTTTTCAAAAAAGCCACTGACTCGGAAAACACTCTCATTTCCGAGGTCGCTTCATACGAACCCGATCCACGGGCGAAGTATAAGCGACCAAAACAATTTCTGAGTAAGAGAAATCTGAAACAGCAAAATGAGACTTGAAATATAAGCTTTGAATTTCAGCACACGCAATGCGCGCGCCAGTTGGCTAAAATCTAACCGATCTGTTTTTCTTTTCATGTTGCAGGATTGACCATAGATGCCCGTACGGGTAGGAATGGTCGCACCGCAGTGGCGTGAACGTGCATTGCACCTTACGTGCGTTCACAAAACTGCACAAGTATTCGACATTCGGCCGGTCTGGAACGAGATCGCGGGGCGCCTCGGTGCACCGCGCTCCTCGGGGGCCAACGCAACGCCTTCAGGCGGCCGGAGCGCGGCCCACTGCACCCGTAGCATCACAATGTCTAGTTTACTAGGTCTTAATTCAGCACCTCTCCGCGCTTGTACTTGGAACGCGCGAGTGCTATCTTCAAAGCCCAGCTATTAGAAAATTTTACTAATGAATTTCAGTTAGATATTTTGGCTTTACAAGAGACGTGGCTCAGCAGTGAACACGAATTCAACTCCGGGATTCGCTGTTTATCGCCGAGACCGCGTTGGCGAGCCAGGTGGCGGCGTAGCGCTTGCCTACGCCGTGAATTACGCAGCTCGAGCCGAAATCCCTGCTATTGCTCTGGCGTTTTTAGAGGCGGTCGGGCGTACGTTTGGGTAGGAAACGGGCGATTTTAATCGTCTCCGTCTACTGCCCAGACCAAACTAGATCCGGCTGGAATTGATGCGCTTCTCGCACTCAATTCCAAAGTCATCCTTCTGGGTGACTTTAACGCCAGACATAGAACCTGGGGCGGCCTAGGTGCTAATAGAAACGGTAATAAAATTGCCAATCTTGTAGCGACAAGGCGGGGCGTGGTAATCTGCGCACCGAACAGTCCTACGCATTTCCCGGGTGTACGTAACAGGAACCCGGGCGTTATTGATTTTGTGATTGTGAAGGCGTTGAGTGCGTGGTTCCCCGCTCATCCACTCTGGATTCCGATCACAATCCAGTAACATGCGTTGTGACGTCCTTGAGCGAAATGCCAAAATAAATTTCGAACTTCGCGTGACACAAACTGGGCAGGTTTCTCAGCTCAGCTGAGCTCTCAGCTAGAAGAGAAACCAGTAAATACGGAGGCCGAAATCGACGAAGCAGTGAATTACTTCACTGCAACGCTAAAAATCGGCCTTCAAGCAAAACTCCACTGTCACGCGAATAGAGAATTCTCGTCCTGAGCTCACAGACGAGCAAAGGACAATACTAAGAGAACTGCGCAGAACTGTCAAAGTTCATCGCCGCTACGGCGATCCCGTTGACGGAGAGCGGGCGCGCAGTTTAAGCAGAGAATTCCGTTCATCTCTACGGGACGAGAGAGCTGCTAAATGGTCTGATACTATTTCTAAATGCAACCTCCACGAGAGGCACATTTGGGATCTTTCTCGCGCGCTAGGCCGCACTCCGGGAGTAAATAGCCCGCTTCAGAGCAACGCCGGGACGGGGGCACCCGGCGCTCCACCACCTCGGCCCGTTTACGGAAATCTTCGCGAATTCGCTCGCGCTGCAGTTCCGCGCGTTCGAAACGGGCGCCGCCGCGCCACCTTCGGCCGCCACTGTCACAGGTGGTGCGCCATTGGTCCGGGCGGCCGGCTACGACGCCATTGGTCGGCCGTTCCCTCTCTCCTCGGCTCGCCGAGTGACGAAGAGGGAGCTGGAGAACGCATTACATCGCGTCAATCCGGCCAAGTCAGCTGGCCCTGACGGATGTACCGGCGGGCAGCTGCGTGCTCTGGGCGGGCGCGAGTCAATGCGTGCCTGGCGTGCGGTTATTTTCCAAAAGCGTGGAGGGTTGCGACCATTGCGCTTTTACCAAAACCTGGCAAAAATAAATTAATTCCCAGCAGCTATAGACCTATCAGTCTACTCTCAGTTCTAGGGAAGACGTTTGAGCGACTAATTCTGGTGCGTTTGCAACAGGAAATACGTCGCCTCAACCTTCTCACAGCCCGCGCGCACTTACGCGGCTTTGCACGGAGATCGGCCTCGCCCTCGAGAGACGGCAGAACTTGCCAGCGGTCTTTCTCGACATGCGATCGGCCTTCGATTCTGTGTGACTCGCGTGCCTCGCAGGGTCGGGGATGAGCGATTGCTATGTGAGATTGATCGCGAGCTATCTCTCCGACAGGCAGTTCAAAGTGCGCGTCAATAACGCATATTCGTCCCTCAGACGAGCCGAGGCGGGAGTGCCTCAGGGGAGTGTTCTCTCTCCAACTCTCTTCGGCTTATACGTGAATGACGCGCCGCTACCTGCTGAACCAAAAACAGGCATTAAACGCTTCGGGCTCCTGATGTTCGCGGATGATTTCGCATACTATGCGAAATCGGCGAACGTCAGGCAGTCAGTAAAATACTTAAGCGACTGTCTCGCCGCCTTCCCAGAATGGCTAAGGCGGAAACGACTCGCTCTTAACCTCGACAAGTGCGTCGCCGTCAACTTCACTCGTAAGAGGGCTGGCCCCGATGAAACGGTGAGCTTGGCCGGCGCGCCTTGGCAGAGCGAAGCGAGATATCTGGGCGTGATGCTTGACAGCGGTCTCCGCTGGCACGCGCATGCTCGATATCTCGCAGCCAAAATCAAAAACCGAACTCTTCTTCTAAAACCTCTTCTCCGTTCCCCCGATCTTTCTCTTCCTCTCAAGCGGCGCTTATTCACAGCATGTGTGCGCCCCTTGTGGGCGTACGCGTGCGAGGTATTCGCCGCCGCTCCACCTTACACTCTGCGACCCATTCGGGTCGCGGAAAACTGAGCGGCGCGCCTCGCGGCGCGCTCACATCTTTCTGTACCCTCCGACCGCACTCCCCGAAACACTGACGTCTTCGGAGTTCTGGGCGTGCGCCATCAGTTCCCGGCGGAACTGCAGCGGCGGGCGGAGACGGCGCTTGTAAGAGCGCTGCGGCCGTCCGCTCCGCGCATCCTGCGCGAGACCGGCAGAGCGGCGAACAGCGGCGTGCACAGGGCCTTCCACAGAAGAAAGGGCCCAAAGCACGTCGCCTTCACCTTCCGCGCACTTCCCCGCACAACCCTCTGAGCTGTGCGACGCGGGGGAGCAGATGGTGCGTGGGAGGCGGTCGCCGCTTCCTGAAGCCGGAAACCGCGTGGGAGGCGCGGAAACGCGCCCCGCCGGGCCTGGGCCACCCGGTTTCGAGGACGTCACGGCGCCACGGACGCCTGAGTGAAGTCGGCGCCGTGGCGAAAAATGCGTGTGCTAGTGTAAATAGTGTAGTGTTAGTGAGTGAAGTGAGGTATGAATGTGCGAGTGTATGAGTTTGTATATATATAGTAAGCATGAATGAGTGTGTGAATGAACAAAAAACAAAAAAAAGAAGAACTTGAACAATACTAAAAACTTTTAAATTTTTCTACCAATTTTGTAAATAAAACAAAGAGCCCAAAGAGGCACTGTTTAGTTTTAAGTAGTTTAAGATTAGATTTAATTAGTCTTTTTAAGTTACCGCCCTCCCTAGCTCCATAAACCGTAAGGTTGGAGCGTAAATGTAGTCCCTAACTTGAATAAATTCCCGCCTCGCCAGGGCTACTGGCGAGGGGAAAATTGAAAAAGCTCGGCCGGTCAGAGCCGCTCTCGCGGCCGATGGCGTCGGATGGGCCGCTGCTGCGGCGCCGTTTACCCGACAGCCCTAAGTTGCAAGGGGCGGTCGGCGGGGTGATGCGCAGCTCAAATGAGCTGACGCGATCTCTCACCGACTGCCCCGTAGGAGTGCCGGTGATCGGCACGGGCAAGGGGCGCGGCACCTGCTGTTCGCGGAGGCCCCTGCGCCGCTCGCGCCGCGTTGAGGGCGAGGGCACCTCGCTGCCAGGCGCCAGGTGCGGGATCGCTCTCGCGCCGGCCTCGCGGTAGCAGCCCCAGAAAGCCTTTAGGCTCTCTAGGTTTGCCACCGCCCCAGGCCGCGGTGTAGGTGGCAGCGGCGCCGGTTGCTGCTTAGGGCGCAGCTGCTGCAGCTTTCGCTGCGGCGCCGGCGACGCCGTCAGTGGCGCTTTTGGTGGAGGTGGTGGCGGCGGCGGCGGTGGAATTCCGAACTCTACGATGGTAGAGGCCGGGAGGTCCTCCGCGCCAACCACGATGTACTTGTCGTCGGGTTGGGCGCCTCGCAGCACCCGGGGCGTCTGTGACTCGGTCGATATCGACCAATCACATTGTCCCCTAGCGAGTGCCGCCGTACGCCGGAGCGCTGTTCGCACTCCCCCCTTAGCGACCAGCGCCGACGGGGGGTGCTTTCGTGCGCTGCCATCGCGGGCCCTGGCGGAAATCCTTTGCTCAGTGCCTAACAAAAACTGGGCCCCCTGCTGCGTTCCCGCACGGTGTTCCGCTCAACGTCTCGTGAGAGCAGAGCTCAATCACGAGAACGCCAGGTACTGCCGTGCAAGGAAGGCTGCGCAAAACTTCCACTCAGCACAGTGTGGGAGCAAGGCTCAACCACATGTGCCAGGTACTCGTTGCGCGCCGCAGCAGAAACCAAGTCGCGAAAAGTGCGTGGCCGAAGCTAAGCGGAGGGAGCGGGTGGTGCTGTCACCTCGACGCCCACGCAACTGTGTGTTGTGGGCACCGTTTTTTTTTTTTTGGTTTTCCCCCCGCCAATATCCTTGACGAGGCGGGAGTTTATTTTCTCATTTGGTGTACATGAGCTCCAGCTTTAAAGCTTTTGGAGCGAGGGGAGGGCTTTTAACTTAAAAATACTAACTTATAGCTAAACTTAAAAACTATTACAAGGCCGCTTTGGGCTCTCAGTTTTAAATATGCGTTTTGATATTAATGTTTGTTCAGTTTGTGATTGTTCTTTCTTCTTTTGTTTTGTTTTAAATTTATGACATTCGCGCACTCATTCATTCTTAAATTTATATTTACAACATTCACTCACTCATTCATACCACACTGCACTCACTACACTGCACTAAAGCACTATATACACTTATATTTTACGCCACGGCGCCGACTTCCTCAGGCGTCCGTGGCCCCCGCATCTTCAGGTCCTGGCGGTTCAGACCCGACGGGGCGCGATTCCGCGCCTCCACGCTGATTCCGGCGTTGGTGAGCGGCGACCGCCTCCACGCACTATCTGCTCCCCGCGTCCCAGCTCAGAGAGCTTGTGCGGGAAGTGCGCGAAGGTGAAGGCGACGTGCTTTGGGCCTTTCTTCTGGGGAAAGGGCCCCTGTGCACGTCGCTGTTCGCCGCTGCGCCGGTCTCGCGCAGGATGCGCGGGCGGACACCGCAGCGCTCTTTCAAGCGCCGTTTCCGCCGCTTCCGCAGCTCCGCCGGGAACTGATTACGCACGCCCAGAACTCTGAACACGTCAGCATTTCGAGTGCGGTCTTGGCGGAGGTTAGGCAGATGCGGGCGCGCCGCGAGGCCGCTTGCCTCTGCGACCCGGGGCGCGAGTGGAAAGGGGGACAGCGGCAGATACCTGCATGCATACGCCCGCAAGGGGCGCACGCACGCAGTGAATAATCGCCGCTTTGGAAACAGAAAGTTCGGGAGAGCGGAGAAGAGGTTTCAAAGAAGAGTGCGGTTTTTGATTTTGGCCGCAAGATATCGAGCGTGCGCATGCCAGCGGAGGCCGCTGTCAAGCATCACGCCCAGATATCTCGCTTCGCTCTGCCAAGGCAAGCGCGCGCCCGCCAAGCTCACCGTTTCATTGGGGTTTGCCCTCTTACGAGTGAAGTTGACGGCGACGCACTTGTCGAGGTTCAGAGCGAGTCGTTTCCGACTGAGGCCATTCAGGAAGGGCGGCAAACAGTCACTTAAGTATTTGACTGACTTGCCTGACGTTCGCCGATTTCGCGTAGTACGCGAAATCATCCGCAACATCGGAGCCCGCAGCGTTGAATACCAGTTTTATTTCAGCAGGTAGCGGCGCGTCATTGACGTATAAGCCGAAGAGGTAGGAGAAGAACGCTCCCCTGAGGCACCCCTGCCTCGGCTCGTCTGAGGGACGAGTATACGTTATTGACACGCACTTTGAACTGCCTGTCGGAGAGAAAACTCGCGATCAATCTGACGTAGCAATCGCTCATCCCCGACTCCGCGAGGCACGCGAGTAAACCCGCGTGCCACACAGAGTCGATGGCCGATCGCATGTCCAGAAAGACCGCTGGCAAGTTCTGCCGTCTCTCGAGGCGAGGGCCGATCTCCGTGCAAGCCGTTAGCTGCTGCGCGGAGCTGTGACCAGCTCTAAAGCCAAATTGCTCATCTCTGAGAAGAGTGAGACGACGTATTTCCTGTTGCATACGCGACAGAATCAGCTCTCAAACGTCTTCCCTAGGATGGAGAGGAGACTGATTGGTCTATAACTGCTCGGGATTAATTTATTTTGCCAGGTTTTGGTTTAGGGCGATGGTCGCAATCCTCACGCCTTCGGAAATAACGCGCGCCAGGCACGCATTCAGGAGCTCGAGTAAGAACTCGACTCCGCGCCCGCCCAGAGCACGCAGCTGCGCCCCGCTCAGACCATCCGGGCCCGCTGCTCGCCTCACACTGATGTTATTTAGTGCTTTGCGGAGCTCCGCTCCCGTAACTCGGCGCGCCGAGGAGAGAGGGAACAGCGGGCCAATGGCGTTGGAGCTGGCCGCCCGCGCCAATGGCGCACCACCGGTGACTGTGGCGGCCGTAGGTGGCGCGGCGGCGCCCGTTTCGAACGCGCGGAACTGCAACTCAAGCGAATTCGCGAAGATTTCGCTTTTCGTCGCGTCGTCCCACGCGTAAACGGGCTGAGGTGGTGGAGCGCCGGTGCCCCCGCCCCGACGTTGCTCTGAATCGGGCTGTTTACTCCCGGTTTGCGGCCCAGCGCACGAGAAAGATCCCAAATTTCTCTCGTGGAGGTTGCATTTGAAATAGTTTCTGACCATTGAGCAGTTTTCTCCTCTCGTAGAGATGAGCGGAATTCTCGGCTTAAACTGCGCGCCCGCTCTCCGTCAACGGGATCGCCATAGCGGCGATGAACTTTGACTGTTCTGCGCAGTTCGCGTAAAATCCTTCTTTGCTCGTCTGAGAGCTCAGGGCGAGAATTCTCTACTCGCGTGACGACGGTGTTTTGCTTGAATGCCGAATTCAACGTTGCAGTGAGGTGGGTCACTGCTTCGTCGATTTCGTCATTCGTATTTACTGGTTTCCGCTCAAGCTGGGGTTCAGCTGAGCTGTGAAACCTGCCCAGTTCGTGTCACGCGAAGTTCGAAACTTAACTTGGCATTTTGCGGCGAGGACGCCACAACATGTTATCAGGTTATGATCGGAATCCAGCACAGCAATTGGGCGGGAACCACACTCAACTCCTTTCACGACCATAAATCAATAACACGGATTTCTGTTACGAGCATCCGGAAATGCGTAGGGCTGTCCGGAGCGCAGATTTCACGCCCCGCCTCGTCGCTACAAGATTGGCAATTTTGTTGCCGTTTCTGTTTGCTCCGAGGCCGCCCCAAGTTCTATGTCTGGCGTTAAAGTCACCTACAAGAATGACTTTGGAATTTAATGCGGGAAACGCATCAATTCCAGCCGGATCTAGGGTTTGGTCTGGGCAGTAGACTGATACGACTAAGAGTCGACCGTTTCCTACCCAAACGTACGCCCCGACCGCCTCTAGAGACGCCAGAGCAATAGCAGGGGTTTCGGCTTCGAGCTGCGGCAGTTCGCGGCGTAGTGCAAGCGCTACGCCGCCACCTGGCCTGCCAACGCGGTCTCGGCGATAAACAGGAATCCCGGGTTTGAATTCGTGTGTATCGCTAAGCCACGTTTCTTGTAAGCCAAGATATCTAATTGAAAATCAGATATGAAATGTTCTAACTGTTGGGCTTTGAAGTTTCACTTCGCGCGTTCCAAGACCCAACGCGGAGAGGTGCTGTTCGCAGATCTGCGGGAGAATTCCTAGACATTGTTAGGCAACGTGTTTAGGAGATGCGCGAGTAGCTCTAGGAGCTGGTCCCTAGAGATATTCGGCGCAGCAGCTGCGGGTGCAGTGGGCCGCGCTCCGGCCGCCCCGGAGGGCGGTGCGTTGGCCGCTGAGGAGCGCGCGGCGCCGAGGCGCCTCGCGACCTCGTTCCAGGCCGGCCCGCCGCTAGCTGCTGCTGCCTGAGGCGCAGGGTTGCTAATGAAATTAGCATTTCCCTGCGAGGATCCCTCAGCTCCTGTTGCACGCTCGTCTGAGGGACGTGTGGGCAGCGTGCAATGGCTGCACCCTGTGTAGGATGCAGCGTGCCTAAGCTTGCAGTTGCAGCAAGTGGTTTTATTTCAAAATTGCCTCGTAAAGGGCAATGTTCAGTGCCGCGCTTGTCGTTTCCTGCAGGGTGACCCTCGCCCGTGCAGAGACACAGCGCACATCATTCTCGCAGTTGCGAGCGATGTGGCCCCAGCGGCAGCAGCGCAGGCAAAAGCGTGGTCGCGCCCACTTTTCGCGTTCGACCACGATCGCGAATGATTCTAGCTGCTTAAGATGGTAAATTTTCCGCGCCTCGGCGGTGTCACGAAGAGTGACCGTGAAAGTTCCGTAGGAATTTCACGCGCCGAGTTTCGGTGCCTGCTGCACCGTTTGCTACACCAGAATTACAGTTGCTTGCGACCTGTAATTCTTTAAGCAGATGAATCTGCTTAACTGCGTGGGGAGCGTAGCCCAGCTCTCGCAGCTGCTCTTCTACGTCCCCCGCGGTGTAGCCCTGCGGAAGCCCTCTAATGAAAACTCTGAGGAATTTCTCAGAGTTTTCAGTCGGAGGCGGGTGCGCAAACAGAAAAATCTGAGCGCTGCGAGCGTATCCTCCGCCTCAGCAAGCCCTCTAATGAAAACTCTGGTCGCCTTGTACCCGTTAGGAGTCCCAAATGCCGGCCGTGATCGAGTACTTATCAGCACGATTTTTTGCCTAATTTTGTAGGGCTTTTTCGGCGGCCGTGATGCGGCCAGGCCGAAAAGGGCTTCCGCGGGCGGGACCTGCGCGGAGGTACCCGCCCCGGTATCCGTGGCTGCGGGCCGACTGCGCCGGCTACCGGAGACGATTTGCCAGCCGTCTGACTGTTCATCGTCGCCGCTTGGGAGGGGAGCTGGGGAGTGCTGACGCTGCACAGAGCTCGTGGGCGCACTCACCAGGCCTAAGGTTGTGGTTGCTCTGTTGGTGGAGGTTGGTCAGCGGCAGGCGCGGCGGGGACCTCGGGGGGCCCGTCCGTCGTCTTGCCCGCACGCTTACGCCTCCTCCATTTTTTCGCCTTTTTAGGGGCGTTGGGCGAGCTTTGCGGCTCGCTAGCCGCTGCTGTGGGCTCCGGGGTTGCGGCCTCGCGCTGGCAAGAGCGCTTGGCCGGTGGGGAGCGCGCCGGCCAATCCCAGCGCAGCGCCACCGACCAATCCGGGCGGCGCGCCGAGCGCGGTGGGGGCCGCGTTCGCTTCCTCTCCGCCAGGGGCGCCCGGAGCTGCGCCATTTAAGGCGCCGCCAGGAGCGCTCGGCAGGTCCATCATGAATTGCGTGGGCGTCGAGGTGACAGCACCACCCGCTCCCTCCGCTTAGCTTCGGCCACGCACTTTTTGCGACTTGGTTTCTGCTGCGGCGTGCAACGAGTACCTGGCACATGTGGTTGAGCCTTGCTCCCACACTGTGCTGAGGGGGAAAGTTCGCGCAGCCTTCCTTGCACGGCAAGTACCTGGCGTTCTCGTGATTGAGCTCTGCTCTCACGAGACGTTGAGCGGAACACCGTGCGGGAACGCAGCAGGGGCCGAGTTTTTGTTTTTGTTAGGCACTGAGCAAAGAATGTGCCGCTAGCCAGCGATGGCAGCGCACGATAGCACCCCCCGTCGGCGCTTGTCGCTAAGGGGGGAGTGCGAGCAGCGCTCCGGCGTACGGCGGCACTCGCTAGGGGACAATGTGACTTGGTCGATATCGACCGAGTCACAGACGCCCCGGGCGCAGTGCAGCCAGCCAGGCGAACTGATCTGCGTCGCTGGGTTGGAGCTGCTGCCAGGCGCCCAACCCGACGACAAGTACATCGTGGTTGGCGCGGAGGACCTCCCGGCCTCTACCATCATAGAGTTTGGCACTCCACCGCCGCCGCCACCACCACCTCCACCAAAAGCGCCACTGACGGCGTCGCCGGCGCCGCAGCGAAAGCTGCAGCAGCTGCGCCCTAAGCAGCAACCGGCGCCGCTGCCACCTACACCGCGGCCTGGGGACATGGAGACGGCGCTCTCCGGGATCCCCGCCGGCGTCATCTGCGCCTTCGCGGTGGCAAACCTAGAGAGCCTAAAGGCTTTCTGGGGCTGCTACCGCGAGCGGCGCAGGGCCTCCGCGAACAGCGGTGCCCGCGCCGCCCCGGTGCCGATCACCGGCACTCCTACGGGGCAGTCGGTGAGAGATCGCGTCAGCTCATTTGAGCGCATCACCCGCCGACCGCCCCTTGCAACTTCGCGCTGTCGGGTAAACGGCGCGCAGCAGCGGCCCATCCGACGCCATCGGCCGCGAGGCGGCTCTGACCTGCCAAGCGCTCCTGGCGGCGCTAAATGGCGCAGCTCCGGCGCCCTGGCGGAGAGGAACGAACGCGGCCCCCACCGCGCCCTGCGCGCCGCCCGGATTGGTCGGGGGCGCTGCGCTGGGATTGGCCGGCGCGCTCCCCACCGCTCCGCCCGCCACCAGCTCCACGGAGGCCGCACCGAGAGCTAAACTTGTGCAGTTTTGTGAACGCACGAAGTGCAATGCACGTTCACGCCACTGCGGTGAGACCATTCCTACCCTTACGGGCATCTATGGCCAATCCTGCAACATGAGAGAAAAAACAGATCAAAAGATTTTAGCCAACCGGCGCGCGCATTGCGTGTGCAGTAATTCAAGGCTTATATTTCAAGTCTCATTTCGCGTTTCAGATTTCTCTTACTCCAGGAACTGCTTGGGTCGCTTATACTTCGCCCGTTTGTCGGGTTCGTATGAAGCGACCTCAGAAATGAGAGTGTTTTCCGAGTCAGCTGCTTTTTCAAAAAATTTTGATGTAATGTTTTTAAAATGGTATTTCAGCAGTGGCATTGAAATGTCGCGATGCAAGTCTCTTATAACAGTGTACCTGGGGGCGCAGAGGGCGGCCCTTAGGCATTCATTTGGACTACTTGCAGTTTATTTAAATAACTATCTGCTGCTATCGCCCAGCTAGGGCATGCGTAGTCCATTTGTGGCCTAATAACTGCTTTATAAAGCGTGAGGCAGTTTGCCGTTGACAGTTTGCTTTGCTTGTGAAATAAGCATCGCAAGCGGCCTCTGGTCTGCCGCGCTTTCTTCTGCACGTTTTCAATATGCAGTTTAAAAGTGAGTGATTTGTCTAATGTCACTCCTAAATATTTTACACTTTTGGCCCAGTTAATTACGTCTCCACATAGCGCGAGCGCCTCGGCTGCTGAATCTCTGTCTCCGTGTGAAAAGCACAGCTGTGCTTTTACTCACATTGACTTTGACCCGCCACGTTCAGCCACTCCTGGATCCGTGACAAATGCTGATCCAAATACTTCTGGAGAAGCTCGATACTTTTCGACGTGGCTATTACAGCCGTATCGTCGGCGTACAAGGCGAGTTCCGTCTGAGGGTGCGAGGGAATATCACGCACATAGAGGCTGAAGAGCGTAGGAGCTAGCACGCCCTTGTGGCTCTCCGGCCCATATGGCGCGGCGGGTAGATTTAGCATTCAGAAGCGTTACTGAAACGTTCTGTTTGCTAGGAAAGAGTGGACAAGTGCACTAGGTAACTTGGAAGGTTCAAGGTATGGAGTTGTAGAGGAGACCGACAGTGCCAAACCTTGTCAAATGCGCTGGCAACGTCGAGGAACACTCCGCCTGTGAATCGGCTCTCGTTGAAGTTGCGTCTGATGCGGTCTGTAATTCGCAAAGCTGAAGCGTCGTGCTGTGCCGCGAAAGCCAAACTGCTCCTTATTCATTATTGCATTTTCTGAAACAAATTTAAGAATTCTTTTTAAAATAAGTTTTTCGCACAGTTTTCCGAGTGTGTTTAGTAGGCTGATAGGCCTGTACGACTCGGGCAATTTCGGGTTCTTTCCCGGTTTTTGCAAAGTTATAACATGTGCGTGTTTCCACTGGCTCGGAAAATGCTGAAACATAATTATTGAATTAAAAGGGCAAACAAAAACACTATGGCTGCTGCGGCAGCTTCTTCAGAACGTCGTTAGAGATGCCGTCTGGGCCAGGAGCTTTTAGCTTTCAGCTCTGCGATGGCCGCTTTAACTTCAGTCTCATCAGTGAAACTCGGCTCGTCGGCGGGTGCGTGCAGTGCCGCCATCACCGTTTGTTGCACTTCGACAGCGTGCGGTATTGGCGGCGCTTCGACCGGCTGAAACTGAATTCTAAAACATTAGCAGAAGTTCCGCTTTGCCTCATTCGACTCTGCGTATTCTCCTGTGCTGGTTTGAAGCGGCGGCACTGTAACAGGTTTCCTGGAAAGCATGCGTGTAATTCTCCATAGTGAATTATCCTCAGGTTTGAGGCCTGAAAAATGTATCCCACTTCTGATTGCGGAATTCAGTTAACTCGATTTCCACTTTACGCTTCAATCGGTTCAGCTCGCTTATCAGCGGGGTGCCGCGTGCTCTGCCACACTCTGCGCGCTCTGTTTTTCCTGTGGATTAAAGACAGAAGAAATGGGGTTAGTGGCTGCTCCTTTTTATAGGAACGTTGCTTCTCCAGCTGCCGCGTTGAGGCTGTCAGTCACAGCTTCGGCGAATTTAGTTGCTCCTGCTTCAATCTGCTGCGGACCTGAAAGAGCAGACGCGTCCGGGATGCGCTGCTGCAGCTCCATCTGAAATTGTTGCCAATTAGTGCGCCGCTTTTGCGTCGTGGGTGCAGTAGACAGAGTCGCGCGCCCCGCCTCATCTCCGCCAGCACAGGGAAGTGGTCTGAGGAAAGTTCGTAAATTGTGGTTAGTATGGGAGGGTAATGAAGTTTATGGCACAGCGCAATGTCTAAAACATCAGGCTTGCCATTTGTCATGTAGGGATAAAAGGTGGGTGTAGTTGGAGCGAAAATTTCGCAGCCGTTCGCATCAGCAGCTGCTTTCAGCTTACGGCCGCGAGGGCAGGTGATGCGGGAGCTCCAGGCCGTGTGTTTGGCATTAAAATCGCCAGCCACAATTGTTGGAGTAGTGTTTGCCTCAACTAATTCTGCAATATCTGCAGCCAGTAGGGCACGTTTCGCAGAGCGGTCAGGACGAGCGTAGAGTGAGACAAGGCGTAGCGGCCTGCGCTCCGTCTCACGACAACAGCAGTGGCCTCAGCGTGCTGCAGCTGCGGTAGAACTGAAACATAATGATTTATGCTGCGTCTTATTAGTATAGCAGTTCCGCCTCCGATGTGGGGATTTGTCGTGTTTGCTGCTGGTGCTGCTCTGTCATTCCTGTAGCAGATGTAGCCTGGAATTGATAGAGAAAGATGCGGCTCAGCCATGTTTCACCCAGCATCATTACAGAAATGTTATGCCGAGCGAGAAAACTGAAGTTCTGACTGCTTCGGTCGCGAGCTGATGCCGTTGCAGTTCCAAAGCAACAGTGCAGTTATTCCTGTAAAAGAAGGAGAAATAGCCATTATTTAGGGTGCGGGGTGGAGTGTGGTGAGGACGAGGAGAGCGTGCCTCCTCCGTCGCTCCCGCCGCAGCGCCGCCGTCATCTCGTGAGTGCGCAAGTAATTGCGACACTACCACCTTGAGTGATCGCCGGCCACTCAGCTGGGGCGCGGCCGGTGATGGCTCGCATGAGCGCCTGCGTTACCCGCCCCGGCTCGATCCGTTCCGGACGAGATCGTCAACCGCGGCGTGCATCGCGCGCTCCTGCTCGCTCAGGGTGGCGGGAACTGGGGTCGTCTCCGCCGCCCGCCTCCGCTGCTCCACGCGAGCGGAACGCTCCTCGCGGGCCGCGACGGCGGCCGCCGGCTGACGCTCCCGGGCGTGGCGGGGACGTTGCGCCAGGCGTCGGGTACGTCCGCTCCTGGCGTCGCGCTGCCGCTGGGCGCGTGGGCGTTCGCGTCTCTGCGAGCGCTGAGAGCGCGGTGGCTGCGGTGCTGGCTGCGGCGGAGGTGTAGAGGTGCGGCGGCGCGAAGGTTCGCGCTCCCGTGAGGGAGAACGCGACGCCTCCGACTGCGTGTCGGCCGCTCGCCTCTCGCTGATGCGGGCGCGTCGCTGGCGGTCCTGCTGCTGACGCTCGTAACGCTGCTCTTGAGCTGCATTGCCCCTAAAACAACGGCGCTTATACTCGGGGCAACCCTTGTATTTTGCGCCGTGATTATCGCCGAGCAGTTGGAGCGCTGCGCTCCTCCACTGGGAGTTTGGCCCATGGGCACTGCTCCGCGTCGTGGGTCTCCCCGCACTTCCTGCAGCGCGTGCGGCGCTGCAGTTTCGTGCCACGTGCCCGAAATCCAGGCAATGTGGCACTGCGTGGGCCCGCGCGGTGGCCGATACACCTCCACGCGAACGCGGAGCCACGTATCGACTCTACCTGGCGGGCGTCCGGTGACGCTCCGTGTCGGCCAGCGTGGCGATGACCAGCGGATAGGCCGGCCCGTCGTCCCGGCCGCTGGGTGGTCATCCTCAGCTTCTTTACCTGAAACCCAATGCGTTCCAGGTTATCGTGAGAGCTCTGGAACAGAGCTCCAGAGGATGCCCCGTAGGACATACCTCAGGACCTTCTCGTTTCCTGTGATACGTATGGTACTCCACGGCTTTCCGCTCAGGGCGGCCAGCACCTCCAGGTGCGCCTCAGGTCCCAGCGCACCTTAACGGCGTCGCCGGCCCTCTGCGGTACCGCGGCGTCGCCGCCGGCCGCGTGCAAGGCCTCGAGGAGACCAAAGATGTCGGCCACCCGTACAGAAAGATGGGGTGGGCGGCGTCGGCGGGTGACGAGCGTGAACTCGCCATCCTCCTCCTCTTCTGCTCTGCTGCCGCGGTGCGGCGTCAGGCGTCGTGGCGCCCGCTGTGGCGGGCGGCGGCGTGGTGCTGGCGGCGGCGTCCGCGGCGGCGGGCGCCGCGTCAGCGAGCGGCGGCTGCGGTGGGCTGCGTGGCGGCCGACGTAGACGGCCCGCTTCCTGCGTCCCGCTGGTTCTCCTCCTGTGAGCAGAAGGCGTACGTTTAGCGCAAATGCGCTCAGTTGATGGGGAACCGTTCCTCCGTTTCACGGCTCCCCGCTCTGTCATACGCCCGCTCGTCCTTCCGCGCGCACCCGCTCCGCCCCCCGTGCGCGGGGTTTGGAACGGTGTCGACGCGGCCGAACTCGTTGGCGACGACATCCTGGTTATAAAAGCCCTAGAAGGGCTTTTATAATGAAACCTAACAAGGGCTGTTTTATGCAAGAACGCCCTTAGAAGGGCGAAGCACGGCTATTTGCTCTTTGTAGCCCTAATAAGGGCTGTTAGTTCCCGCGGCGGCTGACGGTCCCACGGCGGGCGGAGCGCTCCTCAGGTGCGTCCGCTCTCCTCGGCTGCCGGCGCAGATCTCCCCACTGAACCGTGGGCACCGTTTTTTTTTTTTGGCGTAGCCGAAGGTCAGTGTGGGTGAGTGTTTTGCAGTTCGCACGCTTGAGCGTTTTACTGCTATGTGTAAGTGGTTAGTGTAGGTTCGCGACGGACCTTAGTCAAAAGCCAATTTGGCTGAAGTGTTTAGTCACTGTCGTGACTTTGTCATTTTTTGTGTAAGGACTCTACGCCCTCAATATATCCGAGGGGAGAGCTTGTCGTCTGCGTCCTATTGTGAGAACGTGTCGTGCGAGTTTCTTTAGCGGCGCTGGTGCTTCGCTGGATTGAAAGGCTTGATAGGCTTCGTTAAAGGAGAGCCGTCTCAAGCATTGAGTGAAGGATTCGATATCGAGTTCCTTCCTGAGTACTTTCATCCGTTTCCGAAACGGAGGGCGCGCTATGAGTTTCAGAGTTTGTTCTGAACTACCTCAAGTGTATTCTTGTACTCCATTCCGTAGTCCACCATGTCGCCGCGGCATAGGTGGCTACTGGCCGGCAGCACGTTTTATAGAGTGCCAGGCGGAGGTCCAAGGGGAGTGAAGGTTCCCTCAAAAGAGGTTTTAGTAAATGTATTCTCTGCTGAAGTTTCGATCGGATGCGTCTGACATGAAGTGCCAGCGCATTCTTCGAGTCGAAAGTGACGCCCAAATGGTTGCCTAGGCGCCCACTTCAACTTTTGAATACCTAGTGTAATTTGTTTTGGTGGTGTGTAGCGTTTTGTGTGTTTGTGTTTGGCGAGAGTAACAGATGGCTTGTGACTTTTCCGCTGAGAAAGTCAAGTGGTTTTCCGCCCACTTCAGCGTCAAGTTCATCTGTTTTTGTAGAATTTTTAATTTGTGGTCGAGGTTGATTCCTCTAGCTAAGACGGCTATGTCATCAGCGTAAAGGAGAAGCCGTATTCGCGGTATGTCATTGACATAGAGCGAGAACAGCAGCGGAGAGGACGGAGCCCTGGGGACCCGGCCGCAATCCTCCGCTAGAGGATCTCGCCTTACCCACTTTACACGAATGTGCGGTTTGTGAGGAAAGATTTAACGATTTCCGTTATATCTTGTGGGAGGATGCGCCGAAGTTTTGCTATAAGAGTGTTGTGCTACTTTGTCAAAGGTTGCACCATGTCGAGATAAATGACTGGTACATCCTGTGTGAGTATGAGATCAGCGGAAATCTGCTGAGCCATACAAAGTGCTTGTAATGAAGCGGAGTGGCCCGGTCTGAAGCGAACTGTTCCTCCCGAATTAAATTACGCGAGAGAACAGTTGGTAGTATTCGCGCGAGGAGAAGCCTTTCGAACACTTTTCCCATAATTGGGAGAAGGCTGATTGGCCTATGGCTCGCCGCGACCGTCAGATCCTTACCGGGTTTCGGAAGCATGGAAATACTAGCAAATTTCCAGCTTTCGGAAAGTACCGCTGTGTAATGCAGCTATTGGCAGATTCGCGTAAGCGCCGTGCTTATGACCGGTAAGGCCTCCTGAGAATGGGAGGGCCTATGCGGTCAGGCCCGGCGCCTTGCGACTACGCAAGCATGTGACTGTAGTCGAAACTTCTTCGACTGTGCAGTGTGTGAGTGTTTCGGCGTTGTCCTCCGTTTCCTCTTCCTCTTCCACCTGTGTATTGTTGACAAACCTCTCTTCAAGCATGTCGGCGAAGAATTCCGCCTTTGCTTGATCTGAGAAGAGGTAAGTTTGATTACCCTCCGCGTTGTCGTAACCACGTATGGCAGTTGCAGTTTTAGGCACCGACCTTAGCGCCTTTTGAGTTTGAAAGACCGTTACGAGTGATCAGAACCGATCTCTCTCATACGTTTTTCCCACTCGGCCGCGTGATGGTTTGCGAGCGCCGTCTTTAGGCGTTTTTCGCATTCCCGCAGCTGCGTTCTGAGCGCAGGGCACCTAAACTGCTGCCATAGTCGTCTGGCTTTGCGTTTCTCACGCAGAAGCTCTTCGACATCTGGAGGAAGTGTGTTTGAACCCTCTTCGGGCGGGCGCCAGAAGACCGGCGTCGCCTTTCTGTGGGCTAATTGTATGTGTTTTGTGAGAGTGTGCAAGCTTGCATCTATTGATTCTGGCGAATCCATTGATGGCTTAACTTGTGAGTGTAGTGTAGTGAGGTGGTTGCGAAACTCATCCCAGTTGGTTGGTTGAGGAACCCACTGACGTGGGGCGCAGAAGGAGCGGATGCTACCAACTGCAAAGGTTATGGGAATGTGATCGGAAAGGGAAAAAGGAATGGGTTTTGGTGTTGTGACCCGAATATTTCCTGAAGTGAGTGCCACGTCAAGAATTTCGGGCCGCATACGAGGGTCTGAGGGATAGCGGGTGGGTGTGGAGGGCGGGATGAGTGTCACGTTGTTGTGAGACAACAGGAAACTTACAAGTAAGCTCCCGTTGCTGTTTGTGGTGTTGCATCCCCATTCCTCGCACTTGGCGTTCAGGTCGCCCGCCAGGACCGTGCGAGGTGCTAAGGAGAACACTGTGTCAAAATCGTCCTCGATGAGAGGGCGATTCGGTTAATATGTGAACCAGTGCAACTTCGCTTCCGTCGTCTCCACCACAATCGCTGCCGCTTCAAGCCTCGCTAAGCGAGGTAAAGCTGCCGGGCGATGAGGTATCGAACGACGTACAGCAACAGCTCGCCGCCACCGCGATGGCGAGCATCGCGGTCGGTGCGGTAGATGGCCATGTCGTTTAGCTCCAGGTCATCGGCGTTCACAAGTTTAGTTTCCTGCAGTAAGAGTACATCAATGTGATGCTTACTGCAGAAAAGCTCTATGATGCGTCGATCCCCTGGGTCCATGTGACCGGAACGGCCGTTGACGTTCCAGGCGGCTACCGCGAGAGGGCGGGTTCTGGTGTTTCCCTGCGTTCGGTGTTCAGCCATTGTTGACTGTCACTTGAGCGCAGAGAGTGGTGAGAAGTGTGGTGAGGTGCGAAACCTGCTGCTTGAGATCAGCAACCTCCTTGCGGAGTTGCTCTGCCTCAGAGGTAGCAGCAGGAGTGACGTGTTTTTGCCCCTTTGGCGCAGCTGCGTCGGAACGGGCGCCCTCTCCTGAATGCCCTACGGACATTAGAGTTCGCCGCCGCCCTCTGCTCGCGCGCCGCCTTGGGCAGCGTGTTGTTGTGGTGAGTGCACCAAACTCGCAAAGGTAGTGCTCTTATCTACCTTGCGAGCGGGCTGTGTGTTTGTAAGCTTCGGCGCGACCTTTTTGCTCTGCTCCGGCTTTGCATTTTTGCTCTTGGCTGACAAGGCCTTGTGGGCCTTGCAGCCACCGTAGTTGGCGGAGTGGTTTCCGCCGCAGTTGCCGCACACGGCAGGTTTGCGGGTGTTTCCGCAATCCTTTGTCAGGTGGCCTTCGCCGCAGTGAATGCAGCGTAGGCTGACCTGGCGTAGGCGCGGTATGTCCCCAGCGGCGCAACGCTTGCAGAACGGCGCGGTCTCCGTTCGCCCAGCGACCTCGATGCGAGCGACGCAGCGGCAGATCGCCCTTAAGGCAAAAAGCCACTTGCCGTCGTCGCCGGGCGCCAAGTTTACGAAATACGCGCCGAGCGGCACGAGCTTTCCCGTTGCGGCGTCTCTTCAGCTGGTGTACGGCTGGCCTCGGCTTCCCTGGGCATTGCTCGGCGATGTCGTCCGCTACTTCCTCCGCCGACACTTGGGGAGGCGGGCCGCTCACGTAGAGCTTTAGGCCACGCTCCTCCTTACGTGCGTGGGTGAAGTGGGCCGACTTGCCTCGCTTCAGATTCGCCGCGATCCTGACGTGGTCCGCGGCGCATCGTGCCTGCAAGGAGAAAACTCGCCACAGTGCTTGCCTGTGACCGGGTTCTCGCAGCCCTTGGTCGCCTCCTCGAACCAGCGGCGAAAGCCGCCTTCGGAAGGAACCGCGGCGTTCGCAACCATAATCGGCGGAACGCGCTTCGATGCCTTCCTAGGCTCAGAGGAGGTGCCGGGCATTGAGGCCGGTGGGCGAGGTGTGGGAGCGGGCGGGTAGCGGCGGTGGTGGTGGCGGGGCGGCGGCAGATTCCCCTGCGTTGCGGCGAGGGAGGAAGAGGCGACACTGCTGCGGGTGGCGCGCATGCGGCGTCGAGGACCACCGTTTCGCCGAAATCGGCTAGCGGGGCCCCGTCAGCGGCGTTTGCAGCGCACTTCCCGAGCGTACCACCGAGTGGCGCGCATACCGCGGCGCGAGCCTCCGCTTCGCCGTTTCCGGCTAACGGGGACGCGTCGGCGGCGTCTGCAGCGCTCTGCTCAGTGGCTGCGTCTACCTGCATTTCCTCGGCCACAGGCAGGGTGAGGCTCCGGCAAAGAGCGCGACCAGGTCGGTCGAGATCGCGGCCAAACACCCGTCCTCGTCGGCCGCCATGAGGGCCTTGAGGGCGTTCGCAATGCGCGTGGCCTTGCTCTTGCTGCTTTTGCTCTTTTGGCGCCAAAGGGCCGTGCCAATGGCGGAAAATCCTGCGCTGATGGTCGGCGCCGGAGGGCGCGTTGTCGTCAGAAGTGGCGGCGGCTGGGGCTGCGGCTCCTTCCGTGGTGATGGTGGCTGCTCGAAGCGCGGCGAGACCTTCAGGCGCAATCGTGACCGTGACATCGTTAGTCGAGAAGACCAACGCGCTCCGATCCGACAGCGTCCGGGGCCGTCCGTGCAGGGCGTCCTTTCCGTTCTCCATCTGTGAAGAGGGGGAGACGAAAAGATTTTGCCCTTCCGAACGAAGTAACTGCTCTAAAGAGAGCGAAGTTAGTCCTAAAAGGACTGATTGTGACTCTTAGCCCAAAGGGCTGGTAAAATTTCAAAGTCCCTTAAGGACTGGTGAGAACTTCACTAAGTCCGAAAGGAATTTTCGGACTTAGAAAATTTCCGCTGGAGACTTGAAGATCTTGCAGGCGGCGGCGATCTGCGTCGGCGACCCGGTCAGGGCGGCGAAGACGGGTGACGGCTTTCCGCAGGAGCTCCGATGTGTCCTGTTCCGCTCCGGAGAAGGGATTGGAATATTGTGGGCACCAAATGTCGAAATACTTGTGCAGTTTTGTGAACGCACGTAAGGTGCAATGCACGTTCACGCCACTGCGGTGCGACCATTCCTACCCTTACGGGCATCTATGGTCAATCCTGCAACATGAAAAGAAAAACAGATCAGTTAGATTTTAGCCAACTGGCGCGCGCATTGCGTGTGCTGAAATTCAAAGCTTATATTTCAGGTCTCATTTTGCTGTTTCAGATTTCTCCTACTCCAGAAAGTGTTTTGGTCGCTTATACTTCGCCCGCTGATCGGGTTCGTATGAAGCGACCTCGGAAATGAGAGTGTTTTCCGAGTCAGTGGCTTTTTTGAAAAATTTTGTACTAATACTTTTAAGATGCTCTTTTAGCAGTGGCATTGAAAGATCGCGATGCAAATTTTGAATATAAGTGTTTATAGGGGCAGAGGGCGTCCCTAAGGCATTCATTTTGAACTACCTGCAGTTTATGTAATTGATATTCTGCAGCAATCGCCAGCTAGGCATGCGTAGTCCATTTGTGGCCTTATAACTGCTTTATAAAGCGTGAGGCAGTTTGCCGTTGACAGTTTGCTCCGCTTGTTAAATAAGCATCGCAAGCGGCCTCTGGTCTGCCGCGCTTTCTGCCGCACGTTATTTATGTGCAGGTTGAAAGTGAGTGAGCTGTCTAATGTCACTCCTAGGTATTTGACACTTTTGGCCCAGTTAATTACATCTCCACTAAGCGCGAGCGGCTTCGGCTGCGCGAATCGCCGTCGCCGTGTGAAGAGCACGGCCGTGCTCTTACTCACATTGACTTTGACCCGCCACAGTTTCAGCCACTCCTGGATCTGAAGTAGATGTTGATCCAAATACTTCGAGAAGCGCGATATTTCTCGACGTGGCTATTACAGCCGTATCGTCAGCGTACAGTGCGAGTTCCGTCTGAGGGTGCAAGGGAATATCACGCACATAGAGGCTGAAGAGCGTAGGAGCTAGCACGCTCCCTTGTGGCACTCCGGCCCGTATGGCGCGACAGGTAGATTTAGCATTCAGAAGCGTCACTTGGAACGTTCTGTTTGCTAGGAAAGAGTGTACAAGGTGCACTAGGTAGCTAGGGAGGTTCAAGGAGTGGAGTTTGTACAGGAGACCGACGTGCCAAACTTTGTCAAAAGCGCTGGCAACGTCGAGGAACACTCCGCCTGTGAATCGGCTCTCGTTGAAGTTGCGTCTTATGCGGTCTGTAATTCGCACAAGCTGATGTGTTGTGCTGTGGCCCGCGCGAAAGCCAAACTGCTCCTTATTCATTAATGAGTTATCTGTAAATATTTTAAAAGTCTTTTTAATATTAGTTTTCACATAATTTTCCGAGTGTATTTAATAAGCTGATGGCCTATCGACTCGGGCAGTTTAGGATTTTTTCCTGCTTGTGAAAGTTAGTACATGCATGTTTCCACTGACTCGGAAGTGCTGAAATATAAATATTGAATTAAACAGTGCGACAAGAAACATTATGGCTTGTTGTGGCAGCTTCTTAAGGACGTCGTTACTGATGCCGTCTGGACCGGGAGCTTTTTTAGCTTTCAGCTCTGCAATGGCCGCTTTTACTTCTGCTTCATCTGTAAAACTCGGCTCGTCGGCGGGGCGTGCAGTGCCGCCATTACCGTTTGTTGCACTTCGACAAGCGTGCGGTATTGGCGGCGCTCCTCTACCGGCTGAAACTGAGATTCTAAAGCATTAGCGAGGAGTTCCGCTTTCGCCTCGTTCGACTCGCGAACTCTCCTGGGCTGATTTGCAGCGGCGGCACCGTTACTGGTTTCCTAGAAAGCATGCGGGTAATTTTCCATAATGAGTTATCCTCAGGTTTGAGGCCTGATAGGAGTTTTTCCCACTTCTGATTGCGAAATTCGGCTAGTTCGATTTCAACTCTACGCTTCAATCGATTTAGCTCTCGCTTATCAGCGGGGTGTCGCGTGCTCTGCCACACTCTGCGTGCTCTGTTTTTCCTGGAAATTAAATTAATTAGAAAAGGGGTTAATGGCTGCTCCTTCTTGTAGGAGCGTTGCTTCTCAGCTGCGGCGTTTAGGCTGTCGGTCACAGCTTCGGCAAATTTAGCTGCTCCAGCTTCTATCTGCTGCGGATCTGAAAGAGCGGTTGCGTCTGGAATGCGCTGCTGCAGCTCCGTCTGAAATTGTTTCCAATCAGTCGCCGCTTCTGCGTCGTAGGTGCAATAGACAGTGCAGCGCCGCTGCGTCTCATCTTGCGATTGGGAAAGCGCTGCTGCAGCTCCGTGAGGGCCTACCATTCGTCAGTGAGGATAGTAGGTGGGTGAGGCGGGAGCAAAAATCTCGCAGCCGTTTGCGTCGGCAACTGCTTTCAGCTTACGGCCGCGAGGGCAAGTGATGCGGGAACTCCAGGCTGTGTGTTTGGCATTAAAATCGCCAGCCACAATTGTTGGAGTTGAGTGCGCCTCGACTAGTTTAGCAATATCTGCAGCTAGTTGGGCGCACGTTTCCGCGGAGCGGTCAGGACGAGCGTAAAGAGAGACAATTCGCAACGGCCCGCGTTCCGTCTGCACGACAACAGCAGTGGCCTCGGCGTGCTGCAGCTGCGGGAGAACTGTAACATAATGATTTATGTTGCGTCTTATTAATATTGCTGTTCCGCCTCCTCTATTGGTGGGGGCCGTCATGTTAGCTGCTTGCGCCGCTCTGTCGTTCCGGTAGCAGATATAACCTGGAAAATTAAGAAAGATGCGGGCTTAGCCATGTTTCACCCAGCATCATGACAGAAATATTATGCCGAGCGAGAAAGCTGTGCAGCTCGGACTGCTTCACGCGCGCAGATGCCGTTGCAATTCCAAAAGGCAACGGTGCAGCTATTCCTATAGAAAGAAGGAGAAACAGCCATTATTTACGGGGCAGAGGTACGAGGTGGGGGCGAGGACGAGGAAGAGCGTGCCTCGTCCGCCGCTTCCGCCGCAGCGGCCGTCGTTACCTCATGTGAGTGCACAAGTAATTGTGTCACTACCACCTTGAGGATGGTTGCCGGCCACTCGGCCGGATCGCAGCCGGACACAGCTCGCATGAGCGCCTGCGTCACTCGCACCAAGTCGATCCCGTTGCGGGCGAGATCATCAATGGTGCGATGCAGCACGCGCTCCTGCTCACTCATGGAGGATGGGACGGGGATCGCCTCCGCCGACCTCCTTCGCCGCTCCACGCGAGCGGCGCGCTCGCGGGCCGCGTTGGCGGCCGGCGGCTGCTCCCGGGTTGGCGGGGGCGTGGGACCAGGGCGTCCGCGTACGTCCGCTCCTGGCGTCGCTGCTGCCGCTGGGCTCGTGGGCGTTCGCGTCTCTGCGAACGCTGAGACCGCGGTGGCTGCGGTGGTGGCTGCGGCGGAGGTGTAGAGTTGCGGCGGCGCGAAGGTTCGCGCTCCCGTGAGGGAGAACGCGACGCCTCCGACCGCGCATCGGCCGCTCGCCTTTCTTCGATGCCAGCTCGCCGCTGGCGGTCCCTCTGCTGCCGCTCGTGACGCTGCAGCTGGGCCTGGTTGCCCCTGAAACAGCGGCGCTTGTACTCGGGGCAACCCTTGTACTTAGCGCCGTGGTTATCGCCGGCAGTTGCTGCGCGGGGCCTCGTCCACAGTTCCTGCAGCGCGTGCGGCGCTTGCAGTTACGTGCCACGTGCCCGAAATCCAGGCAATTGTGGCACTGCGTGCCCGCGCGGTGGCCGATAGCACCTCCACGCGGACGCGGAGCCCACGTATGGAGGTTACCTCCCGAAGCGCCCGGTGGCGCTCCGTATCCCGCAGGGTGGCGATCACTAGGGGCAGTGGTCTGCCCCGTCGTCCCGGCCGCTGGCTGCAAATCCGCTCCAGCTTCCGCACCTGGAACCCAACACGTTCCAAGTTATCATGGAGCGCCTGAAAAGAAAGTTCCAACGGTATGCCCCGCAAAACATACCGCAGGAACCTTTCATTTCCTGTGGAGTACGTGTGGTACTCCACAGACTTCTGCTCCAGGGCGGCGAGCACATCCCGGTGCGCCTCCAGGTTCTCGCACTTAACCTTTACGGCGTCGCCGGCCACCTCTGCGGTGATCGCGGCTTCGCCGCCGGTCGCGTGCAAGGCCTCGAGGAGACCAAAGATGTCCGCCACCCCGTACAGAAAGATGGGGGGTGGGCGGCGTCGGCGGGTGACGAGCGTGAACTCGCCATCCTCCTCCTCCTCTTCTGCTGCTGCTGCGCCGGGTGCGGCGTCAGGCGTCGTGGCGGCCGCGGCTGCGGCCGGCGGCGTGGTCCCGGCGGCGGCGTCCGCTGCGGCGGGCGCCGCGTCAGGAAGCGGCGATGCGGCGGCGGGCTGCGCGGCGGCCGACGTGGAGGGCCCTGCGCCCTCCTCTCCGCTCTGCGGTCTCCTCCTGTTGGCAGAAGGAGTTCTCTTTAACAAATTCGCTCCGTTGATGAGGAACCGCCCCGTCGTTTGACGGTTCCTCGGTCCGTCGTGCGCCCGCTGGTCCGACCACGCGCACCATTCCCACCCGCAGACGGGGTGGCGAACGGTGTCGACGCGGCCGAGCTCGCCGGCGACGACAGCGCTTATATAAAGCTGGAAGCTTTATAGCTAGCCTAAAAGGCTGCGTTACAGCTGAAAGCGCCCTTAGAAGAGCGAAGCTACGTCTTGCTCTTTAGCCCTTAGAAGGGCTGTTTATCCCGCGGCGGCAGAAACTCCCTCGGCGGGCGGAGCGCTCCTCGGGTGCGTCCGCTCTCCTCGGCGTCCGGCGACCGACCACCCCCTTGTGGGCACCCGAGAGCTAAACTTGTGCAGTTTTGTGAACGCACGAAGTGCAATGCACGTTCACGCCACTGCGGTGAGACCATTCCTACCCTTACGGGCATCTATGGCCAATCCTGCAACATGAGAAAAACAGATCAAAAGATTTTAGCCAACCGGCGCGCATTGCGTGTGCAGTAATTCAAGGCTTATATTTCAAGTCTCATTTCGCTGTTTCAGATTTCTCTTACTCCAGGAACTGCGGTCGCTTATGCTTCGCCCGTTTGTCGGGTTCGTATGAACGACCTCAGAAATGAGTGTTTTCCGAGTCAGCTGCTTTTTCAAAAATTTTGCTGTAATGTTTTTAAAATGGTCTTTCAGCAGTGGCATTGAAATGTCGCGATGCAAATCTCTTATAAGAGTGTACCTGGGGGCGCAGAGGGCGGCCCTTAGGCGATTCATTTTGAACTACTTGCAGTTTATTTAAATAACTATCTGCTGCTATCGCCCAGCTAGGGCATGCGTAGTCCATTTGTGGCCTAATAACTGCTTTATAAAGCGTGAGGCAGTTTGCCGTTGACAGTTTGCTTTGCTTGTGAAATAACATGCAAGCGGCCTCTGGTCTGCCGCGCTTTCTTCTGCACGTTTTCAATATGCAGTTTAAAAGTGAGTGATTTGTCTAATGTCACTCCTAAATATTTTACACTTTGGCCCAGTTAATTACGTCTCCACATAGCGCGGCGGCCGCTGCGTGAATCTCTGTCTCCGTGTGAAAGCACTGCTGTGCTTTTACTCACTGACTTTGACCCGCCACAGCTTCAGCCACTCCTGGATCCGTGTCAAATGCTGATCCAAATACTTCTGGAGAAGCTCGATACTTTTCGACGTGGCTATTACAGCCGTATCGTCGGCGTACAAGGCGAGTTCCGTCTGAGGGTGCGAGGGAATATCCCGCACATAGAGGCTGAAGAGCGTAGGGCTACGCTCCTTGTGCACTCCGGCCCATATGGCGCGGCGGGTAGATTTAGCATTGAGCGTTACTTGAAACGTTCTGTTTGCTAGAAAGAGTGGACAAGGTGCACTAGGTAACTTGGAAGGTTCAAGGTATGGAGTTTGTACAGGAGACCGACGTGCCAAACCTTGTCAAATGCGCTGGCAACGTCGAGGAACACTCCGCCTGTGAATCGGCTCTCGTTGAAGTTGCGTCTGATGCGGTCTGTAATTCGCACAAGCTGATGCGTCGTGCTGTGGCCCGCGCGAAAGCCAAACTGCTCCTTATTCATTATTGCATTTTCTGAAACAAATTTAAGAATTCTTTTTAAAATAAGCTTTTCGCACAGTTTTCCGAGTGTGTTTAGTAGGCTGATAGGCCTGTACGACTCAGGCAATTTCGGGTTCTTTTCCGGTTTTGCAAAGTTATAACATGTGCGTGTTTCCACTGGCTCGGAAAATGCTGAAACATAATTATTGAATTAAAAGGGCAACCAAAACACTATGGCTTGCTGCGGCAGTTTCTTCAGAACGTCGTTAGAGATGCCGTCTGGGCCAGGAGCTTTTTAGCTTTCAGCTCTGCGATGGCCGCTTTAACTTCAGTCTCATCAGTGAAACTCGGCTCGTCGGCGGGCGCGTGCAGTGCCGCCATCACCGTTTGTTGCACTTCGACAACGTGCGGTATTGGCGGCGCTTCCTCGACCGGCTGAAACTGAGATTCTAAAACATTAGCAAGAAGTTCCGCTTTCGCCTCATTCGACTCTGCGTATTCTCCTGTGCTGGTTTGAAGCGGCGGCACTGTAACAGGTTTCCTGGAAAGCATGCGTGTAATTCTCCATAGTGAATTATCCTCAGGTTTGAGGCCTGAAAGAAATTTATCCCACTTCTGATTGCGGAATTCAGTTAACTCGATTTCCACTTTACGCTTCAATCGGTTCAGCTCTCGCTTATCAGCGGGGTGCCGCGTGCTCTGCCACACTCTGCGCGCTCTGTTTTTCCTGTGGATTAAAGAGAGAAGAAATGGGGTTAGTGGCTGCTCCTTCTTATAGGAACGTTGCTTCTCAGCTGCCGCGTTGAGGCTGTCAGTCACAGCTTCGGCGAATTTAGTTGTCCTGCTTCAATCTGCTGCGGACCTGAAAGAGCAGACGCGTCCGGGATGCGCGCTGCAGCTCCATCTGAAATTGTTGCCAATTAGTGCGCCGCTTCTGCGTCGTGGGTGGTAGACAGAGTCGCGCCCCCGCCTCATCTCCGCCAGCACAGGGAAGTGGTCTGAGGAAAGTTCGTAAATTGTGTTATGGAGGGTAATGAAGTTTATGGCACAGCGCTATGTCTAAAACATCAGGCTTGCCATTTGTCGTGTAGGGATAAAGGTGGGTGTAGTGGGAGCGAAAATTTCGCAGCCGTTCGCATCAGCAGCTGCTTTCAGCTTACGGCCGCGAGGGCAGGTGATGCGGGAGCTCCAGGCCGTGTGTTTGGCATTAAAATCGCCAGCCACAATTGTTGGAGTAGTGTTTGCCTCAACTAATTCTGCAATATCTGCAGCCAGTAGGGCGCACGTTTCCGCAGAGCGGTCAGGACGAGCGTAGAGTGAGACAAGGCGTAGCGGCCCGCGCTCCGTCTGCACGACAACAGCAGTGGCCTCAGCGTGCTGCAGCTGCGGTAGAACTGAAACATAATGATTTATGCTGCGTCTTATTAGTATAGCAGTTCCGCCTCCGATGTGGGATTTGTCGTGTTGCTGCTGGTGCTGCTCTGTCATTCCTGTAGCAGATGAAGCCTGGAATAGAAGAGAAAGATGCGGGCTCATGCCATGTTTCACCCAGCATCATTACAGAAATGTTATGCCGAGCGAAAACTATGAAGTTCTGACTGCTTCGGTCGCGAGCGATGCCGTTGCAGTTCCAAAATGCAACAGTGCAGTTATTCCTGTAAAAGAAGGAGAAATAGCCATTATTTAAGGTGCGGGGTGAGGTGGTGAGGACGAGGGAGAGCGTGCCTCCTCCGTCGCTCCCGCCGCAGCGGCCGCCGTCATCTCGTGAGAGTGCGCAAGTAATTGCGACACTACCACCTTGAGTATGATCGCCGGCCACTCAGCTGGGGCGCGGCCGGTGATGGCTCGCATGAGCGCCTGCGTTACCCGCCCCGGCTCGATCCCGTTCCGGACGAGATCGTCAACCGCGGCGTGCATCGCGCGCCCTGCTCGCTCAGGTGGCGGAACTGGGGTCGTCTCCGCCGCCCGCCTCCGCTGCTCCACGCGAGCGGAACGCTCCTCGCGGGCCGCGACGGCGGCCGCCGGCTGACGCTCCCGGGCGTGGCGGGGACGTTGCACCAGAGCGTCGGAGTACGTCCGCTCCTGGCGTCGCTGCTGCCGCTGGGCGCGTGGGCGTTCGCGTCTCTGCGAGCGCTGAGACCGCGGTGGCTGCGGTGCTGGCTGCGGCGGAGGTGTAGAGGTGCGGCGGCGCGAAGGTTCGCGCTCCCGTGAGGGAGAACGCGACGCCTCCGACTGCGTGTCGGCCGCTCGCCTCTCGCTGATGCGGGCGCGTCGCTGGCGGTCCCGCTGCTGACGCTCGTGCCGCTGTTGTTGAGCTGCATTGCCCCTAAAACAACGGCGCTTATACTCGGGGCAACCCTTGTATTTTGCGCCGTGATTGTCGCCGAGGCAGTTGGAGCAGCTACGCTCCTCCACTGGGGTTTTGGCCCAGCGAGTGCTGCTCCGCGTCGTGGGTCTCCCGCACTTCCTGCAGCGCGTGCGGCGCTTGCAGTTTCGTGCCACGTGCCCGAAATCCAGGCAATTGTGGCACTGCGTGGGCCCGCGCGGTGGCCGATACACCTCCACGCGAACGCGGAGCCCACGTATCGACTCTACCTGGCGGAGCGCCCGGTGACGCTCCGTGTCGGCCAGCGTGGCGATGACCAGCGGGATAGGCCGGCCCCGTCGTCCCGGCCGCTGGGTGGTCATCCTCTCCAGCTTCTTTACCTGACACCAATGCGTTCCAGGTTATCATGGAGGTCTGGAACGAGGCTCCAGAGGATGCCCCGTAGGACATACCTCAGGACCTTCTCGTTTCCTGTGGAGTACGTATGGTCCCACAGCTTTCCGCTCCAGGGCGGCCAGCACCTCCGGTGCGCCTCGAGTCTCGCAGCGCACCTTAACGGCGTCGCCGGCCACCTCTGCGGTGACCGCGGCGTCGCCGCCGGCCGCGCGCAAGGCCTCGAGGAGACCAAAGATGTCGGCCACCCCGTACAGAAAGACGGGGGGTGGGCGGCGTCGGCGGGTGACGAGCGTGAACTCGCCATCCTCCTCCTCTTCTGCTGCTGCTGCGCCGGGTGCGGCGTCAGGCGTCGTGGCGCCCGCTGTGGCGGGCGGCGGCGTGGTGCTGGGGTGACGAGCGTGAACTCGCCATTCCTGCGTCCCGCTGGTTCTCCTCCTGTGTGCAGAAGGCGTACGTTTAGCGCAAATGCGCTCAGTTGATGGGGAACCGTTCCTCCGTTTCAAGGCTCCCCGCCCTGTCATACGCCCGCTCGTCCTTCCGCGCGCACCCGCTCCGCCCCCCGTGCGCGGGGTTTGGAACGGTGTCGACGCGGCCGAACTCGCTGGCGACGACATCCTAAGTTATAAAAGCCCTAGAAGGGCTTTTATAAATGAAACCCTAACAAGGGCTGTTTATGCAATAACGCCCTTAGAAGGGCGAAGCACGGCTTTCTGCTCTTTGTAGCCCTAATAAGGGCTGTTAGTTCCCGCGGCGGCTGACGGTCCCACGGCGGGCGGAGCGCTCCTCAGGTGCGTCCGCTCTCCTCGGCTGCCGGCGCAGATCTCCTTGTGGGCACGAGAGCTAAACTTGTGCAGTTTTGTGAACGCACGAAGTGCAATGCACGTTCACGCCACTGCGGTGAGACCATTCCTACCCTTACGGGCATCTATGGCCAATCCTGCAACATGAGAGAAAACAGATCAAAAATGATTTTAGCCAACCGGCGCGCGCATTGCGTGTGCAGTAATTCAAGCTTATATTTCAAGTCTCATTTCGCTGTTTCAGATTTCTCTTACTCCAGGAACTGCTTGGGTCGCTTATACTTCGCCGTTTGTCGGGTTCGTATGAAGCGACCTCAGAAAATGAGTGTTTTCCGAGTCAGCTGCTTTTCAAAAATTTTGCTGTAATGTTTTTAAAATGGTCTTTCAGCAGTGGCATTGAAATGTCGCGATGCAAATCTCTTATAAGATGTGCCTGGGGGCGCAGAGGCGGCCCTAGGTCTTTTTGAACTACTTGCAGTTTATTTAAATAACTATCTGCTGCTATCGCCCAGCTAGGGCATGCGTAGTCCATTTGTGGCCTAATAACTGCTTTATAAAGCGTGAGGCGGTTTGCCGTTGACGTTTGTGCTTGGGGAAATAGGCATCGCAAGCCTCTGGTCTGCCGCCCCTTTCTTCTGCACGTTTTAAATATGCTTTTAAAAAGTGGTGATTTGTCTAATGTCACTCCTAAATATTTTACATTTTTGGCCCCAGTTAATTGCGTCTCCACATAGCGCGGGGCGGCCTGGGCTGCGTGAATCTCTGTCTCGTGTGAAAAGCACTGCTGTGCTTTTACTCACTGACTTTGACCCGCCACAGCTCAGCCACTCCTGGATCCGTGTCAAATGCTGACCCAAAATACTTCTGGAGAAGCTCGATACTTTTCGACGTGGCTTTACAGCCCGTATCGTCGGCGTACAAGGCGGTTCCGTCTGAGGTGCGAGGAATATCCGCACATAGAGGCTGAAGAGCGTAGGAGCTAGCACGCTCCTTTGGCACTCCGGCCCTATGGCGCGGCGGGTAGTTTTGCATTCAGAAGCGTTCGAAACGTTCTGTTTGCTAGGAAAGAGTGGACAAGGTGCATGGGTAACGGAAGGTTCAAGGTATGGAGTTTGTACAGGAGACCGACGCCACCTTGTCAAATGCGCTGGCAACGTCGGGGAACACTCGCCTGTGAATCGGCTCTCGTTGAAAATTGCGTCTGATGCGGTCTGTAATTCCCCTGGGTGATGCGTCGTGCTGTGGCCGCGCGAAAGCCAAACTGCTCCTTATTCATTATTGCATTTTCTGAAACAAATTTAAAATTCTTTTTTTAAAAAAAGTTTTTTGCACAGTTTCGAGTGTGTTTTGTAGGCTGATAGGCCTGTACGACTCGGGGAATTTCGGTTCTTTCCGGTTTTTGCAAAGTTATAACATGTGCGTGTTTCCACTGGCTCGGAAAATGCTGAAACATAATTATTGAATTAAAAGGGCAACCAAAAACACTATGGCTTGCTGCGGCGCTTCTTCAGAACGTCGTTAGAGATGCCGTCTGGGCCGGGGGCTTTTAGCTTTCAGCTCTGCGATGGCCCTTTAACTCAGTCTCATCAGGGGAAACTCGGCTCGTCGGCGGGCGCGTGCAGTGCCGCCATCACCGTTTTTTGCACTTCGACAACGTGCGGTTTGGCGGCGCTTCCTCGACCGGCAAACTGAGATTCTAAAACATTGCAAAAGTTCCGCTTTGCCTATTGACTCTGCGTATTCTCCTGTGCTGGTTTGAAACGGCGGCATTAACAGGTTTTCCCGGAAAAACATGCGTGTAATTCTCCATAGTGAATTATCCTCAGGTTTTGAGGCCTGAAAAATTATCCCCCTTCTGATTGCGGGAAATTTGGTTAACTCGATTTCCCTTTACGCTAATCGGTTCAGCTCTCGCTTATCGGGGGGTGCCGCGTGCTCTGCCACACTGCGCGCTCTGTTTTTCCTGTGGATTAAAGAGAGAAGAAATGGGGTTAGTGCTGCTCCTTCTTATGGGAAAGTTGCTTCTCAGCTGCCGCGTTGGGCTGTCAGTCACAACTTCGGCGAATTTAGTTGCTTCTGCTTTCAATCTGCTGCGGACCTGAAAGAGCAGACGCGTCCGGGATGCGCCTGCGCTCCATCCCAAATTGTTGCCAATTAGTGCGCCGCTTCTGCGTCGTGGGTGCAGTGAACAGAGTCGCGCCGCCCCGCCTCATCTCCGCCAGCACAGGGAAGTGGTCTGAGGAAAGTTCGTAAATTGTGGTTAATATGGGAGGGTAATGAAGTTTATGGCACAGCGCAATGTCTAAAACATCAGGCTTGCCATTTGTCGTGTAGGGATAAAGGTGGGTGTAGTGGGCGAAAATTTCGCAGCCGTTCGCATCAGCAGCTGCTTTCAGCTTACGGCCGCGAGGGCAGGTGATGCGGGAGCTCCAGGCCGTGTGTTTGGCATTAAAATCGCCAGCCACAATTGTTGGAGTAGTGTTTGCCTCAACTAATTCTGCAATATCTGCAGCCAGTAGGGCGCACGTTTCCGCAGAGCGGTCAGGACGAGCGTAAGGGGAGACAAGGCGTAGCGGCCCGCGCTCCGTCTGCACGACAACAGCAGTGGCCTCAGCGTGCTGCAGCTGCGGTAGAACTGAAACATAATGATTTATGCTGCGTCTTATTAGTATAGCAGTTCCGCCTCCGATGTGGGGATTTGTCGTGTTTGCTGCTGGTGCTGCTCTGTCATTCCTGTAGCAGATGAAGCCTGGAATAGATGAGAAAGATGCGGGCTCAGCCATGTTTCACCCAGCATCATTACAGAAATGTTATGCGAGCAGAAAACTATGAAGTTCTGACTGCTTCGGTCGCGAGCTGATGCCGTTGCAGTTCAAATGCAACAGTGCAGTTATTCCTGTAAAAAAAAGGAGAAATAGCCATTATTTAGGTGCGGGGTGGAGTGTGGTGAGGACGAGGAGGCGTGCCTCCGTCGCTCCGCCGCGGCGGCCGCATCATCTCGTGAGTGCGCAAGTAATTGCGACACTACCACCTTGAGTATGATCGCCGGCCACTCAGCTGGGGCGCGGCGGTGATGGCTCGCACGAGCGCCTGCGTTACCCGCCCGGCTCGATCCCGTTCCGGACGAGATCGTCAACCGCGGCGTGCATCGCGCGCTCCTGCTCGCTCAGGGTGGCGGGAACTGGGGCGTCTCCGCCGCCCGCCTCCGCTGCCCCCGCGAGCGGAACGCTCCTCGCGGCCGCGACGGCGGCCGCCGGCTGACGCTCCCCGGCGTGGCAGGACGTTGCACCCGAGCGTCGGGTACGTCCGCTCCTGGCGTCGCTGCTGCCGCTGGGCGCGTGGGCGTTCGCGTCTCTGCGAGCGCTGAGACCGCGGTGGCTGCGGTGCTGGCTGCGGCGGAGGTGTAGAGGTGCGGCGGCGCAGGTTCGCGCTCCGTGGGGAGAACGCGACGCCTCCGACTGCGTGTCGGCCGCTCGCCTCTCGCTGATGCGGGCGCGTCGCTGGCGGTCCCGCTGCTGACGCTCGTGCCGCTGCTGTTGAGCTGCATTGCCCCTAAAACAACGGCGCTTATACTCGGGGCAACCCTTGTATTTTGCGCCGTGATTGTCGCCGAGGCAGTTGGAGCAGCTACGCTCCCCCCACGGGGGTTTGGGCCCCAGGGGCTGCTCCGCGTCGGGGTCTCCGCACTTCCTGCAGCGCGTGCGGCGCTTGCATTTTCGTGCCACGTGCCCGAAATCCAGGCAATTGTGGCACTGCGTGGGCCGCGCGGTGGCCGATCACCCACGGAACGCGGAGCCCACGTATCGACTCTACCTGGCGGGCGCCCGGTGACGCTCCGTGTCGGCCAGCGTGGCGATGACCAGCGGGATAGGCCGGCCCGTCGTCCCGGCCGCTGGGTGGTCATCCTCCAGCTTCTTTACCTGAACCAATGCGTTCCAGGTTATCATGGAGGCTCTGGAACGAGGCTCCAGAGGGGTGCCCGGGACATACCTCAGGACCTTCTCTTTCCGTGGAGTACGTTGGTACTCCACGGGTTTTCCCCTCCCGGGCGGCAGCACCTCCCGGTGCCCCCGAGTCTCGCAGCGCACTAACGGCGTCGCCGGCCACCTCTGCGGTGACCGCGGCGTCGCCCAACCCCGCGCAAGGCCTCGAGGAGACAAAGATGTCGGCCCCCCGTACAGAAAGACGGGGGTGGGGGGGCGTCGGCGGTGACGAGCGTGAACTCGCCATCCTCCTCCTCTTCTGCTGCGCCGGGTGCGGCGTCGGGCGTCGTGGCGCCCGCTGTGGGGGCGGCGGCGTGGGGCTGGCGTCGGCGTCCGCGGCGCGGGCCGCGTCGGGGAGCGGCGTGGCTGCGGCGGGCTGCGTGGCGGCCGACGTAGCGGGCCCCCCCTGCGTCCCCCTGGTTCTCCTCCTGTGTGCAGAAGGCGTACGTTTAGCGCAAATGCGCTCAGTTGATGGGAACCGTTCCTCCGTTTCACGGCTCCCGCCCTGTCCCGCCCGCTCGTCCTTCCGCGCGCACCCGCTCCGCCCCCGTGCGCGGGGTTTGGAACAGTGTCGACGCGGCCGAACTCGCTGGCGACGACATCCTAAGTTATAAAGCCCTAGAGGGCTTTATAAATGAAACCCTAAAAGGGCTGTTTTATGCAATAACGCCCTTAGAAGGGCGAAGCACGGCTTTTTGCTCTTTGTAGCCCTAATAAGGGCTGTTAGTTCCCGCGGCGGCTGACGGTCCCACGGCGGGCGGAGCGCTCCTCAGGTGCGTCCGCTCTCCTCGGCTGCCGGCGCAGATCTCTGTGGGCACCGAGCTCCAGAGCAGCGCTTTAAATGGTGCTGCTCCCAGCGCCACTAGCGGCGAGGAGGGAACGCGACCCCCACCCCGCCCAGCGCGCCGCCAGGATTGGCCGGCGCCGCTGCGCTGGGATTGGCCGGCGCACTCCCCACCGCTCAGCCCGAGACCAGCGCTCCGCCGTGCGCGGAGAGGAACATTGCGGCCTCAGCCGTCGTAGAGCTCGCGTCGTCAGACGCGAGCTCCGACACTGAGCCCCGCACGAGCCCGGGGCACGCGGCGGGCGGCTCGCCATCCGCCGTCACCCCACCGCCCAAGCGCGCTTGCCAGCGCGAGGGCCACGACACGGCCGAGGAGCAGCAACGCTCCCTTGGCCCAGCCAACTCGCCCAAAAAGGGCAAGAAAAATAGAAGGCGTCGGCGAAAGGGCCAGACGGCGGGCGGGCCCACCCAGGCCCCCGCCGCGCCCGAAGACGTCAATGGCGAACAACCCGGCGGCCCGGTAAGTGCGCCCACGAACTCCGAGCGGCGTCATTCCCCTGAACCCCTCCCTGTAGGCGACGACCAGTCAGACGGCTGGCAACTCGTCTCCGGCAGCCGGCGCAGTCGGCCCGCAGCGGAGAATACCGGGGCGCGATCCTCCGCGCAGGATCCGCCCGCGGAAGCCCTCCGGCCGGCCGCCGAAACGGCCTTACAGAATCCGACTAAAAATCGGGTCTGATAAGGTCTTAGAGCACGGTAGGAAACTTGGGCCCTTAACAGGGTACAAGGCGACCACCGCAGGAAAACTCTGCCAAGCACTTGAGAGTTGCAATTAAAATAAAAAATAAACTCTTTGTAATATACACAGTGTATTTCCTATCCATATTCTAATAAAAGACGTTGCTAAATAATCAATTACGTAAAAAATCACGTATTTAAAAAACTTACGTAACTATGCTGGTGCCGACCTGGATGGCCGAGGTGGCTAAGAGCGAGTACTGTCTCAGCTCCGGTCCGCTGAAGGGTCAGGTTCGAGTCCGCCTTGCATGGTTGTTTGTCCCTTGACTTCAGTGTGTTGGTCGCGGGAGGGCTCCTGCGTTCTGTTGACTCCCAGATCAGAGGAGCCCGAAAGAGGTTTGTTCAGTGTGTGATCAGCGTGTTCCTTCGGGAGGTAAAGGGCAACCGGCTGTCGGCTGGATAAAAGTCCTAGGAAGAAGAAAGAACTATGCTGGTGGGGTCTAGGATACCCGAAAACGTTCAAATCGACTGTATTGTCTAGCTGCGCCACCAGCCACAAAACTTTGTACTTGTGGTACTTCTCGAGCTGCGTCCACTGGTATTTAAGCATTAACCCGAGCGGCGCGTAGGACTAAAAGTGATTTCTAGAGCTGTCTCTGAAACGTGGCTGTTTTGTTGGGCCTTGGCAGCGGCGAGCGAACGCGATGCGGGCGATGCAGGCGGCGCTAGCGCTGGCGGTGTGCGCGGGCGGCGGGCCCGACGCGTCCGCCAGCGGCGGCAGGGCGCTGTCCTCCACCAAGGGCCAACCCACCCTCGACGCGCCCAACGCCCACGACGTGCAGGACGTGCTGCGCGGCTGGTGGACCGTCAAGCAGAACCTGCCGCTCAGATACCTCGGCGTCACCATCCTCATGACGTGAGTGCCAGCTCGCCAGGTCCAACTTGTTGTTGGTTCCCCTCCACAGTAACCCTGAGGAGGCGGGGATTTATTTAACTGCGGCAATACAATTTGCGCTGCTGCCTCCTTTGCGGCTTAAG